>JARHVA010004148.1:0-1267500 GCA_037957365.1 Torreya grandis | reverse complement strand
TTTCCTATACTCTTAATTATATATAATAAGTGGGGATCAACATAGGTTTTCTTAGGATTTACATTTATCACCTTAGGTTTTATAGACTACCCATTAGTATCCCATTGCATAACTCAATCTCTTACTATTTTAGTGTTTATATCTCTCTTTGATTAGGTTAGCCTTGTTTTTCAGTTCCTTGCATGTGGTATCCTTATTATATCCTAGAGACACCCCTATGTTATCATTGTTACAATAAATTGTCTATATTTATCCCTATTGATATCTATATCCCATGTCATAGGATTAGGATTTAGAACACTTTCCTCTCTACATTTGAGTGTAGATTACCTTACGTTATGTCTATAATTATTCTATATCCCTACTAGTATTCAAAGTATACACATGATCTATTGTTAAGAACTTATTTTATTCCTATTATATTATAATAAAGAGGATATTTATAGGTCATCATAGCTGGTGCATACATTTTGGTGAACTAGATGTGAATATTATCCCACATCTAGTTGGATTTTTTTCATTTTTTTCATTTTTATTCTTAGCATTTTATTCACTATCATCATACAATTTATTGAATATTTAAACCCAATTGTATCAATAATCCCAATATAATTATATATTTTTAAAATGATATTGACTAACCCGATACAATATTGTGTCTTCGTAAACTATATTGGCCATCTAGATATAGTTCAAGATTTTAAAAATATTGTATTGACTAGATTGATATAACTACCTATTTCTTGGTTTAGTTTTCTACTACATTATCTAATTTTATAACATCTTACTAATTTTTCTAATATCCCTTCTTATTACACTATTTTTCCCATATTATCATCACAATGTCTCATCTTAGGATATTTCTAGAAAAACTCAACCCATTTATATTATATATTTATTTATATTGCATTCCCACTTTTTACACCATTAACAATAATTAATCATGGTGTAACTTCACTCAATCTTAGACTAGATCTATCAAATGTTACATGGTTCAAATTATTAAACAAATTATATCTAGGAGATCCTGATTAGTTTATTAATAATCTTGATGATAACACCATTTAAACTCCAAATAATAATGGTAATATTAGTAAATTCCCCTACCTACTACATAATCTAGGGCAACCAACACATGTTTATAATCTTCCACCTAATTCCGATTCTAATCTTCATAACCACCACTTATTATGGAATTAATGATCTACATTACATATAAAATATTTTGGAAATATATAAAAGAAATGGATTAAATCTAATATTTAACTACTAACCATCTTATTTCTAAAACCTTTGTTATTTATGACATAGAATGGTATAACCAAATTTTTATACATTCAATTACTCAAAGATAGGAATTACTCAATTATTTAGTTAAGCAATTTTTATATAATGATCTCTATAAGAATATCCATAAATTTTTTGTCATAGCTAATAAATTTCCTAATGATTCTTCCCATGATTTCATCAAATGATGGAAATCACGAGTGAATAAAATGGACCATAACATGAGTAAATAAAATTAATTTAAATTATTTATTGGTACTATTAAGTCCCTAATTCAAATGATCAAAACATAAAAGAGGTTATTGACCAAGAGAAAAGACACTATTTCCTCATGAATCAATGTGAACGATATCAAAACACCAAAAAGGAATGTTTTCAAACCTCAACCAATGCACTCAATACTAATTAATTTCAAAATAATAATCTGTAACCCAAAGTGGGACCATCTAATTTTGATAATCAACTTACAACCCACCCTCCCTTTACTGTTCAAGAACTTAAGAATTTATTTCCTTCATCTAAATCATATGTTAATTATTATATCCTACCCACCTTAACCCCACCCCCACTCTCCACCATGGCATGATCCCAATAATTTTTTTTGGTTTTATGCTAACATTGTTCATTCACATGAGACATGTTGTGAACTTTAGTAATTTTTTTAAATATCATCTTAGGGTAAAAATTTAATCATGATATTATAACCAAAGAACGTCATAAAAAATACCTAAATTATACTAATAACTAATATAATCACCCTAAATATACAAATCAAAAATATCAAAAATACTTTCAAACATTTGATTTCAATATAAAACATTAAAATGATTTTGTTTGTGTTATTGATGTCATTTATGATCATTATGATACTAATTCATAATTTGTGAATTTGGAAAAGGTTAACTACCATTTTAATCTTTCTCATAAATATTTTTTTACTAATCCTAATAATATTTCCCCCATTTAATTTATTCTCGAGGATACCACAACCACCACTATGTTCTCTTCCAATTTTTCACGTAGTGATGAGCCCACACCACCTCCAAAGCCTCAACCTAGTATGTCAAATCAATCTATTACCTTTTGTCCTAATGTTACTCTTATAAAACATACTAAATATTGGTATGGTTCTAATCCAAAATCATAAAGTAATTTCTTTTATAGGATTAACTCCATGCCTTGAAGTATTCCTTTAATGTAACTCATGAGAACCTCACCATATCATTGGAAATTTATCACAAAATAATTTTAAGGAATATAATAATCCCCATCTATTGAAATTGAACCACCTCCCCAACCTTTTAAAGGTATAACACCCATAGAAGTCCATCCCATCAAAACCATTTCACAACTTTCATCTTATAATAAACCTTCAATAGACTTTCATGAATAAAATATGATCAATGAGGAAGTCCCTTTTTGAGCTGATGACCCACTTATAATCATTAGGATTGTGTTCAATGATACCTTAATGAGGGAATTTTTAATGAATTAAGGTTTGGGAATCAATGTCACTTCCTTTTGGTTAATCTAAAAAATTGTTTATTTCAAAGCTAACCTCAACCAAAATAGACATGCATGTCATGTATTTAATAAAACCAACCAAAATACTTTTGGTTACATTTGTATCCCCCTCACTATTGGGCCCAAAAAATACACACCAATATTATGGTTTTATCTTCTACTATCATATAATATTATTTTAGGTCATCTTTGTACTCATCACATTAGATATATCACCTCTTCTAGTAGACAATTATTAATTTCAATCAAAATGGTAAGCATTATAAACATGAATTTGATCCCAACCCATGGGGTCTAAAATATCCTAATCATAAAACACAATATTGCATCTAGAATATTCCTCACATTAATAGAAGATATGGAGACTACTATTTGTCTCCAAGTCAATGGTTATCCTCAAGTCTGTATCACTTTAGTTATTGGTCTTTTGGTGTGTTTTTATAATGTTTCACTAATTTATAATTTCTCTTTGATCATTCTTATGTTAGGCTCATATTTTGTATTGTTATTTTATTTACCTCTTTTTGGACTACTATTTTTTGATTGGTTGGGAGATCCTCATAAAACCTTCTTTGACTATGTTTTTCACTTGTTTGGGGTATAAATTAAATACCCTATTTTACCCATATCTAATAGAAATTACTCACATTAATAGTACCTCACTTCTTAAGTTTCTCAACATGCATCCTAGTTTGTAGTCATTCTTGTTGATTTTGATAATGATGAACACATTGAACCAAAAACAATTTGGTATGCTACTAAATTACATCCTCATATAATATAATAGATTCCACCATTTCTCATACTATTAGATATAAAAATTCCCTAAGTTTATTATTAAATTAATATTCCACCACCTTTAAATTATCAAGAAGCTTCCTATACAAAATATGATTTTATATGTAATGATCTTGGGATAGACAACATATTTAATGATATTTTATCACTGTCTCCTATAAAATTTATTTAAATGGGTGTGTCTACTAAAGACACTTATAATTATAACTATCAACAACTTACACATTCTTTTAATATTTATTCATCATATGATAATGATTACATAGTTTCTTAAACCTAGTCATGAAACTTAGATGTATTTCATTATCAAAAATATCTTATTAATATACATTATTTTAATCAATATGACTACCTATTCATATTTATTACCAATCTAATGATAATGAAAATGAAATAAAACATCAAGGATACTTTCATACCATTAACCCACCATTGGAAAACACTCTATGAGTTGTCTATAAAAAAATTATTCTCTCAAAAAAATTGATTGTACTAGCTAACCTGATATAGTTCATAAATTTTCCAGTACTTATGACTATATCCTATAGGTGTTTCCTCATAATGTTTATACATTTAATTATTCATCTTCTAAATATATTTATCAATAATGACATGGTGTTGATATATTTAGTTTATCATCTTGTTACTTACCATTAGATGTTCTCTCAAAGTTTTAATATAGTTCATATTTCATATTTAAATTGTACCAACCAACTATCAAAGAGTGTTTATATAATTAACCCATCATCCACATATTTTATTGATCAATTTCACCCTCATAGTTATGATAAATTTCATATTTAAAATCTCAATGGTATAAATCACATTGTAGAAAACATCGATACAATACTAATTCCTCTTGTTTTTATTTTTTACTACATTGACCACTTTAACTCTATTTCTAGAGAATTGCATTAGTCATTCCCATACTATAAATACCACTACTACCTTATCCAGTTATACTAACCAATTTGATACCATTCAACCTTTTCATATTTCAATAGATTGTATCAAACAACCCAATACTATAAGAACAAAATTCATCCACTTCTCCTAAAGATCTTGAAATCACCTTTGATACCAAATACACTATTGTGAGACAACTTCACTCATAATTTTATAACCAAGATAATAATATAACTGATTTATATGTATATGCTAAATATGATCATTACTTAAACTTATTAATGAAAAATCCATTCTCTAATTATTTCATGCAAGAAAACCTCAACTTCCACGCCCATACCATAAACTTGTCCACTTTGGGAAAATGTATCCTCACTTTAGTAATTTTGTTTCTAGTTTTTATTTTAATCCTAATCCTCTTTCTAAGATTCTTTTGAGGTTAACATAACCTAATTTCTAAAAAATGGGAGCCCTTGTTTCAAATTTTGCAAATTTGTACCTTAAAATTGAAAATTCAATTGATTAGTCTCACTAGCATGTTTGCACATTGTCTTTATTTAAAGATCATCCATACCTGGTTCTCATTTGGATTAATTGAAATGTTTTCAAGTGATCATGGTTTTACCCCTTCTAATGTGTATAATTATTTTTTATTGTGTTTTTATATTACATGTTCAATGGAATGTCATTTGGGAATGAACATGCTTAGGGTGTTGTGCTTCAATGTTAAATTGATCTTTTACTAGCCTTTCATATATCAAAGATTAATTGAATCCATTCTAAGTCAAGTAAAAACCCTAGTCTAATGTTTTAACCTAGATCCCCTTTTGAATTAAATTAAAATTTGTGCAAGAACAATTTTCATGAGAATAGTTATTTGTGCTATGGACTTAGCTTAATTTTTATCCTAAGGTTTAGTCATGTTTTTCAAAATGACTAAACCCTAGTCTAAAAATATTATGCTTGGTCCTTTTATATCCCATGACCCATTGGTATATTTTATTATTGACATGATCTAGCTAATTTAGGGTCCCTTTTGTTATATCCTAGATAAGTCATAAAGCTTTATCTTAAAGTTTTGATTATATTTATGAAAATAATAAAAACCCTGGGCTAAAACATTATGGCTTATGTATTATCATTTGCACGGTCTATTTAATTATGTTTTATAATTTAGATAAAAATTTTATCCTAAGGTTTTTACCATGTTTATCAACATGAATATTCCCATATCTCTTGAGCCTAAATATGTTTTATTTTATTGACTATAGATCAAAGGCATGTATTTGCTTGGGCAAGACTAATCTAACGATGCATTTTAAGTCAAGATTTTAATGGATCCCCAAAAAAGTGAGAAGGTGACATGTGTTATAATCTCAATGAAAGAATATTGAACAACTAATAGCATTCCACATCTGAGATTGAGATCTATTGGAGTGCATTGATCAGGCCAAACAAGATCTAATTGTGCATGATGAGGGTTGAAAAATCAAATCCCTAAGGATGATCATAGAGATGACACATGTCACAATCACATGTTATAACACAACTATCTATTAAGAGGGAGTTGAATTCTTAGATTGATTTAAAATTAGTCCTTTAATACTATTAATGCAAATTAAAAAGTATATGCAGAGATCACATACATAAAATTAGACACAAAACTTAGTATACGCTAAAAACCCAATATGGGAAAAATCACAATGAGAATAGCTACTAGAATTTAATATTCTAATACAACCTCAAAATTAAAAACCTCACTGGTTACAATGTTTAAGGACACTAACCCTAAATATACACCAATCCCTTGATTTAAGAGCACCTAATCTAAGGAAGCACCTACTCGCTAATTGAGCACCAACTCAGATATTATGATGGCACCTACCAATCATATATATTATGGAGTTACATCTCCATATTATGAAAATGGTTTAAAAATGAATCTAGTTCTATGTTATAAACCTATTTTATAACTGCTCATACTTTACACCTTCTTCTCTCTTCTTCTCTACCTCTCTACCCCTCAATTCAACTTCATTCCACACTAAGTGTGTATCTTAGATAACATCTGTGTGTGTGTGTGTGTGTGTGCGTGCGCGTGCACGTGCGTGTGTGTATGCATTAGATCTAGGTCTCGAATCTTCTCTATGTTCACACTTGGTCATTAACACATCATGCTCCATTATTTGACATGGTTCATATTTTTTAATGATAGGTTTATAGATTCTTGAATTCACACACCACCATCATGATTCTGTATATTTTACTATATTAAACCTATATCAAGCTCAAGTTTTGATGCACATGTCATATTAAATAATTTTTATTGATAATAATGTTTTATATCATTCTCTATGTTTTATAATGCATATTTTCTAAGGGTTCTATCACTTGACCATTGATATGAACTTTTATTTAAATACAAATCATTGATGTTAAGTTTTTCACCATGATCTAATGATCCTCATTCAATTTTCCCAAATTTAAAAGGTAGACATTAGATCGAGCTATGTTCTCTATTAGATCTTTGTGAGATTATGAACTTTAATGTTTCAACTTTAAAATCATTCGATGATCAAAATATGAGAAGCTCAAATACTCTATTAGATCTTTATGAGATTATAAAATTTAATGCTTCATATTTTAAGTTTAAACCATTGATATTTGTCTCAGTCTCCTAAGATTAGAACACTTGGCACTCTTGTGTTCCTTCTAAGTAGTTTACTATCAGTCTCTATGATTATGACACTTGGCACTCTTGTATGACTTTTGCACATTACTATTAGTGCCTATGCTTGTGAAATTTTGTATCCTCACATGAATTCTATAATTTACTATCAATTATCATGATTGTGACACTTAACATCCTCACATGCCTTCTATAAATTACTATCAATGCCCACACTTATGACACTTGGCATCCTCACATTGATCATTGGCTATTTTACTTTGAACAACACACTAGATCTACTACTCGAGATCCAGGATCATGGCACATGTCATCAATGTGTTAATTCTTAGGTTATTTGACTATTGATTTTCTTGTGCATCATTATATGTTCATCATATGATTAAGCACTCACCATTAATCAAACTCCAACAAATATTAAGTTGAGGACTTAGTAAATATTAAAGTCTTTGATCATTGTTATGAGTTGGTGATCACTAGGTCAAAGGGGTCAATTGTATAATGATGAGGAAGGATTAAGTTATGACTTAATTGACCAGTTCCCACCTATATCTGGTTAACATAAAATAGAAGTGCCTATGAACTCTATGACCAAAAACCATAGGGTTTTACTAAGAAACCCTAGTAATGGCTGAAAGCAAAGATAAATAATTTCTAAGCTCATTTATCTTCATCTAAACCTATGGACCATATATATGAGATGAACTTAAAAAAACCATAATGGATATTCTATCAATTTCTAAGCAAACATCTAGAAATAATCTCTATAAAATCATAACAACTTTATATGATAATATTGTACCTTTTTAGGACCCTACACCATGCAATTATAAAACATGATCTTCTCTCCATTAATCTTGTATGTGATTTATCATTTGACATCAATGACATATATAATTCCAAGTATATTCATTTTGACATCAATGATAATCATATTTATAATAATCTCCCCCTTTATCATTGATGGAAAAATAAATGCTTTGATCTTATAATACATGCTCTGCTCCTTCTTTGGCATTGACTATACTTGCATTGGCTTTTGATGAACATGAGTTAAAGCTATTCATACCAAACTTTATCCCCCTTAGGCAATGGAACATTTTCCTAAATTCACCTTGGATACATGCTTTGCTCCTTATTTGATAAACATAAAGCTCTTATAGAGACTATTTGCACTTTTTTCTCCCCATTTGACATCAATGGCAAAGGGAATCTAAATTTCTCAATGTTTTTCCAATGTTTTCTCCCCCTTTATTAGATAGAGTCTATCCAAGAATATGAAACCATCAACTCATTATAAATTTGAAAAAATATGCATACCTGATTTGGCTTTTCTCTCTTGTTTTAGGGATTAACAAAGTTTCTATGATCTTCCCCCTAGACTCATGCCCTATTATTGAGATATAGTGTTGTGATGTAGGAGAAACCACTCCCAATTTATACCTTAAATACTCAAATTATTCCTTGGGAAGAGGTTTCATGACTATGTCTACAAATTGATCCTATGTTAGAATATATTCAGTTGTGACCTCTTGATCTACAAACTTTCTCTTAAAAATTGATACTTGATTGCTATGTGCTTAGTTTTGGAATGCATCACTAGATTATTTTATATATTAATAACACTTTAATTGTCACAAAGGATAGAGATAGGTAATTTGTATTCTACCTTGATGTATTTAAGTGTTTTCTTAATCCACAAGACTTGAGTACAACATGCCACTACTATAACATAATTTGCTTCTATTGTAGAAAGACTAATAGACTCTTGCTTTTTGCTCAACCATAAAACAAGTTTATTTCTAAGGATAAATTCACCACCACTAGTGTTTCTTTTATGATCTGCACTTATTTCCCATTCAACATTTGTATATGTTGACAAAGTGAAATCTTCATCTTTAGGATACCATAGGCCATAGTCAATTATACTCTTGATATATCTAAAGATCCTTTTCACTACATTGACATGTGATTATTTGGGATTAGCTTGAAATCTTGAAACCATGCACATTATTTGTATAATATATGGTATTGATGTTTCTAGGTATAACATACTACCTATCATTAATCTATACAAATTCTAATTTACATCAAGGGACTCATCCTTTTTTTCTCAACTTACTAGTTATCATGGGAGTACCTATTAGTTTGGTATTTTACATTCCAAACTTCTAGAGCATTTCCTTAACATACTTGGTTTGAGATATAAATATCCCTTCATTAGTTTGTGTTATCTATATACCAAGGAATAAAGAAAGTTCTCCAATAATAGACATATAAAACTCATTTTGCATTTGAGTAGCAAATTATTTAGATATTTTATTTTTGATACCACCAAAAATGATATCATTTACATATAAAATAACAATTAACATATGTTGACCTTCTAATTTGAAGTACAAATTATTTTATGCACATCCTTTATTGAATCCTTATTATTTCAAGTATTAGTCTAATCTTGAATACTATGCTCTAGGTGCCTATTTTAGACCATATAGAGCTTTCTTTAATCTGCACACATAATTTTCTTCTTATGGAAGCTAAAAACCTTTATGTTGTTCTATGTAGACTTCCTCTTATAGGTTCCCATTCAATAAAGTATACTTAACATCCATTTGATAGACTTTGATTTTTTTATAAAAAAATAATGCTAGAAACATTCTTATGGCTTCCAATCTAGCAACTGGAGCAAATGTTTCCTCAAAATCTATACCTTCAACTTGTGTATATCCTTTACACACCAAACTGGCCTTATTTTTTATGATAGTTCCATCCTCATTGAGTTTGTTTCTAAAGACCCACTTTGTACCTATTACATTCTTATTTGAAGGTCTTGGAACTAATTCCCAAATTTTTTTGTTTTCAATTTAGCTTATATCTTCTTACATGGATTTTAGCCAATTCTCATCCTTTCTAGCTTCAACATAATTATTAGGCTCAATTTTAGATATTATAGCACAACTTACTTGCTCCTTGTTCATTTCAACTCTTCTCCTTATCTGAACTCATTTTTATTGCCAATGATCTACTCTATAGGATGATCCTTTTGAACAAAACTTGCATGTGTATTTTCATTGATTTCCTCAAGATCTTCATTATCTATTTCCTCTTCAAACTCTAATTATTCTTCATAGATGTCTCTATCATGTTTAACATGTTTCAAGCCTTCATCAACCTTAACATTGATACTCTCTACAGTATTTTATAGCCTTTTGTTGTAGCATATGTAGGATTGATTTGAATGGAATAACCAAGAAGTATTCCTTCATCACATCTTGATTCAAAGATTCCCAACTTATCTTATTTTCTCTTGATGTAGAATTTTTTACTAAACACTCTGAAATACTTATTAGAGGTAGGTTTTCTATACCATAGTTCATAGTGGGTTTATCACTATTTACCCTCAGTTTAACTCTATCCCACATATATATTGTTGTTTGTACTACTTATTTTGAGTATCCATCAGGTAACTTGTCCTCTTTTATCATTTTTTTAGCCATCTCCTTGATTGTTCTATTATTTATTTAAACAACTCCATTCTACTATGGAATCCTTGCTGCAAAGTAATTCCTTTTGATTCTGTGCTTCTCATATTACTCTATGAACTCATTTGAGGTGAATTCTCCACCTCTATCATATATTAAGCATTTGATCTTTTGTCTAATCTCATTATCTACCATGTATCTAAATATTTTGAATCTTTCAAATGCCTGAAACTTGTCCTTTAAAAAGGCTACCCATATCATTATTGAGTAATCATCTACTAGTAACATGAATTATCTATCTCCTTTAGATCCTCTTGTCTTAGTATGACCATAAAGATCAATATGAACTAGATCTAAATGCTTGGTAGTTCCATACTCCTTTGTTTGAAATCTAACCCTTCTTTGCTTACTTTTCTAACATTCATTGCAAGTAGTGTCCATAGGTTTGGATATCTTAGGCATATGTCTAACACACTTATTTGAGCTCACTTTTACTAGGTTATCAAAGTTGACATGACCCATTATTCTATGCCATAACCAAATCTCATCAATCTTTCTTATCAAGAAACTATTACCATTTCACTAAAATTATAAATATTACGTTTAGTTTTTTTCCCTTCTGTAACTATTCTTCCAGATCTCCTTATCTTATAGCCTTATATAATAAATGTGATCATATATCCATTTTCACATATTTGGCTAACATTTAATAGATTGTGTTTCAATCCTTCAACATAAAGGACATCATGTGTAGGTAGTTTTCCATCTATATTAAAGGTTATTTTACCATATATTTTGGTTATAGTATTGTCTCCCAAGCTAATAGATGCTTCCTTACATTCAATCCATTTGATGATCTTGATCTTATCACCAGTCATGTGTTTTGAGAAACCACTATCTATTACCCAAATTTTTTTTCCTTGACATGGAGTGCAGTTTGAGAAATTATAGACTGTGTAACTTTCTAATCTTTCACTTTCTATACATCCTTAGGTTTCTTGTTTATCTTATTTTTCCCCTTTTTAGATAATTATAAACCTTTGTTCACACTGGAAGGCATGATTTTATTTTCACTTTGTATTTTTGGTATTAAAATTTTTGTTCTATATTGTTTAACTATGTGACCAAAATTATTGCAGTTATAGCATATTACATTTGTATCTAACAAGGGTGAAAATGAATTTTTGCTTAAAAAGTTTGTTTTCCTTTTAGGTATAACCTTACATTCACTATCCCTATGACCAAAATGATTATAGGTATAATAATAACCATAAAAAATGAGGAATACTTGGTCATAGAATTTCTTTATATATGACGAGGAAATCTTCTTAACTCTATCTTCTTCAAGTCTTTCACCCTTATATAACCATCTACATTAGCTACCTTTGTCTTCTATATCTTCCTTGATATTTTAGATATTGATTCATTATTATTCTTCTTATATTTAGGCTTGTTTTCTCCTTCATCTTTCTTCATATCAATAGTGTTTGTGTTTGTCTTTGTATCTATTGAGGCATTAATGCAAACTTTTTCTTTATTTATTCTTGATTCTCCTTCCACTTTGAAGTTATCATATAAATTTTTAGATGTACTGGTTATGGGAACTTTTCCTTTTTCAAAACCAAGGATATATTTGTCTTTTGATGGATTTTGAGAGTTGATCAATTCATCAAGAATTCTTGAACCTCCTTTTAGCTTTAGACCTTAGTCTATTGGTTCTCTATCTTTTTTAATTTCTTTTCTCAAACCCAATATTTTTGCTTCTAACTTCATGAATTCATTAGATTTAGACTGTATTTCAAATTTGACTACATATTCTATTATTTTAGCTTCTTCAACTTGTCTCTTTAGGCTAACTACCATCTACTCAAAATTTTCAAGACTTTTGGATAGTTTTTCAATATCTTTTTATGCCTATTTCTTCTACTTTGAGTTATCTTTTCTCAAATTTTCAATTTCATCTAGAGCACAAATGATTTCACCCTCTAGATCTACTTCTCCTTCCTCTTCTTTATTAGACTCTAAATTTTTCTTTTTATTGTTCCAAAGAAGTTGATTCTAATGTCATGAATAGGGATTCATTTCCCTTAGCCAAAAAGGTACAATCATGGTCATCATCTGAGCTATCACACTTATCCAATGAATCACTATCTTCTCTTGTGTATAGGCCCCTATTATTTTTAAAGAAGTTCTTCTTGGAGTAGTGAGGTTTCATATTTTTGCTATCTTCTTCTTGCTCAGAATTATCATTTTTATTATAAGGGCATTTAGAAATAAAATTTACTACCTTACCATAGGTAAATCATTTAAAGAGTAAATTACCTTTGTATTTTTTTGACCCTCTTCTTAATTTTCTATAAAAAATTACTTCTTATTCATCAGTCTCTTTAGATCTAGATTTAGGTGTTTCTAATCTTACTTTTTTGGTTGCTTTGAATGCAACTTCTCTTGAAAGTATCTGCTTCTCCCATTCTCATCTCATTGGGTGTGAAGATTCTATGCAACTCATCAATAGTGATTTTATCCAAATCTTCCTCTATTCCAAAGATTTTATAGCCATACCTTGATGAAAGAGATCTTATGACCTTTCTGACAATTACCAAATCTCTCATCTCTTCTCTAAGGCCTCTAATTGCATTGACTATTTAATTTACCCTGAGGAGGTAGTCTATAATTTTCTCTTCTTCATTCATTTTAAGACTTTCAAAATTGCCTTTATACGTTTGTAGCTTGGCCTTCTTTACCTTATCATCACCTTCATAGATTATCTTCAACTTGATCTAGATATCTTGTGTATTTTGACAAGCATCAGTTTGACAAACTCTAAGTTAGACAATCCCCAAAAAATATAATTTTTTTCCTTGGCATTGCTCTCATATGCCTTATTTGTGGCCTGATCAGTAGGAGTTGAGCAGGAGTTGTATATCCATTTATAATAGACATACATACATCAAAACCTAATGAATATAAATATGCTTCCATTATAATTATATATAATACATAGTTTGATCCATCAGAGAGAGATACTAATTTTGAGTAAGAGCCTTCTTGACTAGCCATTTGTGTTCACTATCCAAGATCTACCTGAGCTGATTAAGCTTCATCTAAGGAAATAGGGATCTGATACCAATGTTGGAACATAAATATCTACTAAAAGGGGGGTAAATTAGTATATTTTTTTAAGATTAGTCCTTTAATACTTTTAATGCAAATTAAAAAGTATATGCAAGGATGCCACACATATAAATAGACACAATACTCATTGTATGTGGAAAACTAAATATGGGAAAAATAATGGTGAGAATAACTACTAGAATCTAATGTTATAATCTATCCTCATAATCAAAAACCTCATTGGTTATAATGTTTAAGGGAATTAACCCTAAGGAGACACCAATCCCCTAAATTAAGATCACCTACTCTAAGGAAGCACCTACTCCCTAACTGAACATAGACTTAGCTCTTTTGATGGCATCTACTAATCAGATCTATTATGGAGCTACAAATTTAGCTTATAAAATTGATTCAAAAATGAATAGAGTTCTATGTTACAAACATGTTGTGTAACTGCTCATACTCTACACTTCTTCTCTCTACCTCTTTACCTATCTACCCCTAAATTTAAATATATATATATATATATATATATATATATATGCATTAGATCTAGGTATCACATCTTCTTTGTGTTCACATTTGGTCATTAACACATCACACTTCATTTTTGGACATAGTTTATATTTCTTTAATGACAAGTTTCCCACTTCTTGAATTCACACACTACCACCATGACTCTATATATTTTACTATATTTAGCATATATAAGGATATATTTTTAATGCATATGACATATTACACAATTTTTATTGATCACAATTATCTATATCATTTTCTATGTCATGCAATGCATCATTTATGAGTGTTCCATCACTTGACCACTAAGATGAACATTTATTTAAATACGAACAATTGATCTTAAGTTTTTCACAATGATCCAATGATCCTCATTAAATTTTATCAACTTTAAAATGAAACCCTTAGATCAAGATCACACTCTTCATTAGATCCTTATAAGCTTTTTAAATTTAATACTTTAACTTTAAAATGCACTTGTTGATTAGAATCTGATAATTTCACATGCTTTAGTAGATCTTTGTGAGTTTCCAAACTTTAATGATTCAATTTTTAAGTCACAACCATTGATCATTATCTTAGTCTCCCAATATTTAGACACTTGACACTCTCACATTCCTTCTAGTAACTTTACTATTAGTCCCTATGCTTATGACACTTGGCACTCTTGTGTGCCTTCTACACATTACTATTAGTGCCCATGATTGTGACTCTTGGAGTCTTTACATGCCTTCTAGACATTACTATCAGTGCTCATACTTATGACACTTGGCATCCTTGCATGCCTTATGCACATTACTATTAGTGCCCACATATGGGACACTTGTCAACTCAAATTGATCATTAATTATTTGACTTTAAACCTCACCATAGATCTACTACTCAAGCTTCATGATTATGACACATGTCATTAATGAATTTATTCTTAGGGTATTTTAATTAATGAATTTACTATATGTCACTCGATCTTCATCATGTAATTAATCACTCACTATTGATCAAACTTAGACAAATATTAAGTCAAAGACTTAGTAAATATTAATGTCTTTAATCACTATTTCAAGTCTGTAATCACTAGGTTGAAGGGGCTAGTTACACAATGATGAGGAAGGCTTAAGTTATGACTTAAGTGATTAGTTCCTACTTATATATAGTCAACATAAAAATAGAATTTCTTATAAACACCATGACCAAAAACCATAGGGTATTATTGAGAAAATTTAGTAATGGCTGAGAGCAAAGACAAATCATTTCTAAGCTCATTTATCTTCATCTAAACCTATAGACCATATATATGGGATGCACCTAAAAAACACATAATATATCTTTCATCAATTTATATTCAAACATCCAAAAATAGTCTCTATAAAAACATGATAACTTTATATGACAATACTACACCTTTTGAGGACCCTACACTATGCAATTATAAAACATGTTCTTCTCTCCATCAATCTTGCATGTGACTAATCCTTTGACATCAATGACATCCATAATGAAAACTATATCCATTTTGATATCAATGAAAATCATATTTCCAACACTACAATCCATAAACTAAAGCTAAAACATCTTTTAAATATCGATGATACATGCATGAACATTCAAATTCCGATCAATAGTTTGCAAAATAAGAGGCATAACTAAGTAGATCAAGATCAATGGAGTGTAATTTATATATGCAAATGAGATTCATGGTGTGAGATCAATATTGACATTTCAAAAAAGATCAAAGTAAATGTGGAAGTGACAAGTGTCATAACCATGGGGAATATAGAAAGAAACTAATAATGTTGAAGTTCCTAGATTGATATCAATGAATTACATTTATGCATGCAATCATGATTAACAGTGTGAGATAAATATAGACTTTTAAAAGGTCCTATTAGTTCCTAGTAATACACCTCAAACACTCAACCTTACATTCTTGAGAAAAAATGGCAAATAATGATTAAAAACATGCTAGTATGTCATTCTAGCTAGGGAAGGGTTTGGCATTAAGATTATACTGAATATAGAAAATGATTGAGATGAACTTAAAAAGGGTATGGTCAGCTCCCTACTACTTTTGACTCTACCTAAACCAAGGTGAGAGGACCTATGGGGTGGCTTTCTCACATGGAGATATTCTACAATTTAACCTCCATGGGAATTTTTAGCACAAGGAACAAATATGATCAGGGCATAACTAAGTTTTCACACTTCACCCATAAACGGTTATCACACGAAGTGCATAAATGCTCTATGTAATATACAAGCTACTAAAGATATATGGGAAAGATATTTCAATATTCATTCTATATAATCTTTGATAATAGGGGTCAAATAAAGGCTACAAAGTTAGAATTTAAAGCACAAACTGCAAACACATTTCAAATATGCAAGATCTTATGCATTTTTGAGGCAAATAACACTTATAGTATGCAAAAGGTGTATTATTTATAAGGTATTATAAGTTAGATTATTAAAAATAAGGAGGGTGGTATGTTGGTGGTTTCCAAATAATAGTGTATCTTGTACTATGTCATGACAATATTCCGTAGTAAAGATGCAAAAAGACTTCAAATGAAAGATAATGGTAAAATACCAAATGATCCCTAAGAGACTAGAACATACATTGAAACTAATCTTTCAATTTTTTTTACTTATAAAATCCATAAACCAAGGGTCCCCTAACAATTTATTCAACAACCTATCCTAAAGTAATGTAGAAAGAGTTTATAATCTAAATATATGCTCAAAATTACAACCAATCGTGAGCATACACCAAAATGTCCAATCAACAATTCTTGTAAAACATGCCATTAGACTTCATCTATAAGAAACAACAAAGAACCACAATCATTTACATTAACTTTAAAATAAATATTACACATATCAATATTTCAATATGTTGTCATGGGGAAAAATATGGTGACATTTATATTTTGAAAAGGGAGACATAAACATGCTCTCAAAGCTTGTTAATGGTTGTACAACTACAACCACCTTAGCAAGGGAGATAAGATCTACACACAACAATTGATCTTATAAAATTTTCTATAGAACTAGACTTAGAAAAAATTAACACCTAAAAGAATGACCAACAACAAACTTGAATAGAGGAGAAGCCCCCTATTTATACATTTTCAAATCTAAAATTATGGGTCATAACTTTCAAATTTTCAAAGAAAACTTTCAAGTCCACCAATGTGCTTCTAGCTAGAAAATATTCCCTTGTCATGCTTGAAATCTTCATCCATCTGCAATAAAAATCATAACTCTAATTGATTTTATGAGGAATGATGAATATTTGGATCACATCCTTTGATTTTATGGTGGGAAATGCCTTTCACACAATCTAGAAGGAGAATATTCATGGTAAAGGGCTAAAAAAACTTTGTCATTATGTGAAACTACGTGGGGATGCTCTCAACCACTTACCTACATAGCTGGAAACTTTTGGATAGATGCCTTCCCTCTCATGCATGCCATGGAACATCTTAATTTTTCCATGATTTACTAGGAATATTCTAGATCCATGGCCATTTGAATGATCTTCTTTGGGTGGCCCACCTTGGATTTGTAAACCTATAATTTCTCTTCATGGAGGAGCTTGGGCAAATACAATAATGAAAAATTAAAAATACTTTGGTCATTTTTGACCTTTTACTTTTTAGCTCCAACTTGTATTTTCACATTTTAGCACTTTTTCGCATTTCATTTTTCAATTCATAAATACATTATTTTTGAATTTTGACCTAATTGAGAAAATTTTGGACCCTCTTGCTAATTTGTAAATTATAAATTTATAGCCTAAAAATCTTCAAATGAGCACGTATGGGATTAATAAATCTAGATTAAATTGTAATGCATTGATCATTGACTATTCTATTGTTTAAAATTTAATTTGCTCTTATTATGTAGGCTTTATCCAAGGTTAACACTAGATCAATTATGTGAGCATAAACCCCTTCATACTTTCATGTCAAAATTATAGCAGTAACATCAATAAGTTTCAAGTGCTTTGTCATTTTTAAATTTCCTATGGAGTCACCATGCCTCATTTGCTATTTAGGCTAGTCAACCTTCTATCATTAGTGAAAGCTCAACTAACTATATTGCATAGGTCTTGTTTTTTATATGCCATTCTAAAAATGATTTACTAGTTTATATAGTCAATTTAACATGTCTCCATAGTATAGACACGTTAAATTGACTCAAATAATCATCAAAATTAAGAATAGTGGTGTTTATCTTAACAACTTACAAATTGGTCTCAACCATAAGCTTGGCTAGACTCATCCCTCTTACTAATTTAGTTGTCTAAAAATCCATCTCATGCTCTTATAACTTATTGACCCACTTGCATATCTTATTGAATACTTTACTCTGAGTCAAGAATTCCCTTCACCATGGTATATATGACATAAGCAACAATCTTTAAACTCAAAATATAAGGCCTAGATGTCTTGAAAACTTTCAAAAGAGTGAAATCTTGATTTTCCATGATGGTAAAGTTTAGTTTAGGACCTTTCATAGATTCTCTAAATAAATATATGGGTTGCTCATGACTATCTTCACTCTTTGGTAATATAAAAATAATAATAGTATTACATGATGCAAAAGAGAATATCTAAAATAATTACTATAATCAAGGCTGGCTAAGATAGGAACAAACTTTAAAGCTCCCTTGATGTCATTAAATTATTACATGGCCTTCTCTTCCCATTTGATGGCTTGGTATTTCTTTAACATAGAAGTAATAGGTAGATTAATCTCTAAAAAATTGGACACAAACTTCCGTACAAAGTTAATTTATCCAAATAAAGATTGAATTCTTTTCTTGGAGTGTGGGATAGGCACTTTGTCAATGGCTTCAACCCTTTCACGGTCAATCATAACACCAAAAAATTGGCCTTTTATACTCAAAAATGGCATTTCTTTGGATTAATTGAAATTTTAGACTCCCTACATCTAATAAACACTTTCTCTAGATACTCCAAATATTCTTCTCTAGTCTTAGGGTACACAGTAATGTCATCCTAATGTACAGTAATGAAATAGTTAATTATCCCTTCAAAAATGACATCCATAGATCATTTTAATGTTGTATCAACATTAGTTTACCTAAAATTCATCCTCATATATACATACATTCCCTAATTCATAGTAAATGTGATCTTGGATCTCTCATATCCTTTCACCACAACCTAGTTGTACTCTAAGAAGCCATCTAATGTGGACAACATCTATGATCTAGTAACACTTTATAATAGGTTATCCATGTTGGGAAAGAGATAATTATATTTTAATAAAACCTTGTTGTAATTTCAAAAATCCACACACAAATAAATGTCACCATTATTCTTTCACATAGGGACTAAATTGTTAACCCATGATGAATACCTGATGGGCTGAATGATTCGACTGTCCCTTTATTTATTCAATTCATCCCATATCTTGGTGGCTAAAATGGGGTTAATAGGTCTCTATTTCTACATAAAAGGCTTACAATCAGGCAATAATGAGATGACATGTTGGAAAAAATATTCCTTATATGCTTTTAGCTTAAAATAAGACCATGCTAGACAATCCTAGCACTTCTTTAGTATTTGCATGTAAGCTTGCTTCTCAGCTACACTTAGGTGAGTACCTAGCCAAACCTTTCTTGGATTCTAATGAGAAAAAAATTACACTTAGTCACATATTTTGAGATGAATGACATCAAAATACACTTCTAAACATACCAATCCTATAGGGAGCATGTTTGTCTTTAGTTGAATGATATCCTTCCCAAACAAGGTTTCCTTCCTATCATAAACCTAAACCATAGATTCCAAGTCTATGAGATGATCATAGAACTCAAATTCACAATTTAGAAACCTTCTAATCTAATCATCATTTTCAAACACCTACCAATGATGAACATTATCTAGTAATGAAGGCCTAATAAGCACCTCCACCTGATACTAACAACGATGACTCATATTTGCATATCAAATAAAAAAACTAACATTACAAGTCTATCAGCCTCTTCATTGAAAATATTATCATGATAATAAATGTTAAATGTATCATATAATTCAATCATATCCCAAACAACATTTTGATATTATTTCAACATTTTGTTTTTGGTGGCATAATCATTATAGACCTGCTTAACCACTAGTTCAAAATCACCCTTGACAATCAAACTTTTAATTCCTTATTCATGGTCAATCCACAAGCCAATCAAGATTACCTCATAATTAGTAGTGTTATTCATGGACTCAAAGGAATGCTAAAAATAAAACATATAACATTTTCCATTGGGGACATATAAGACAACCCCAACTCCATTTCCAAGATTAGAGTAAGCCCCATCAAAACACATCTTCTAAACTACATTTTCTTTGTCAGGTTTAATATTAAAAAAATCATGCTATCCATTAGTATCAACATTTCCAAAAAATTTACCCAATTCAACATCTATATATAATAATTCATTTAAATCACATTTCAGATCTTCAATTACATGTAGCATCCTTGATTCTCTATAAATCTTGACTATCTTACCCTCCAGTGGAATGGAGGCATAAGATAATTCCATCTATACACTTCCACCCATGTTAGTGGCCCATTTACATGACAACATCATCGTGCATTTAGGTGAACAATCCATAACCACCACATCCATATTCAAATACTTTCTTGTATGTACTACTAATTGTACTACCAACTCCATAACTTATCCCATAATTGGTACCTTTCATGAGTCCATGGCATAACATTTGCCAAATGTTGACATAATCTTCACCTTGAGATCATTTAGGACACCTAATGGCATCACATTATAAGAATATCTAGATTCAAACATAAAATTGTGAGCAATCAAACCATTGATCAACAAGGTTATAGATAATAGATCCACATTCAGCTAACTTTCTACCAATGTAGTTCCAAAATAGACCTTCAAGGTAGGTTCAGTAATCTCTTCTGATTCTTCATCATTTTATGAGGGTGTTTGGGGCATCCTAATTTCATTTACAACTAATTTCTCACCAAATTATAGATATTCAAAGGCCCTCTTCCTATTCTCAAGTATTCTTAATAATTCAACAAGTGCCATAGTGATTTTTAGTTGACTCAATACTTGGGTCATATCACATATGACATACTGAGGAAGAGGAGTATTGGGTGGAAGGGTGACAACACCTTCAACTAGAATATAATAATTCAAGGTTTGAAATGGAGTATGGTGGGATGGATTTGAATATTTTATAGCAACCTTGAAAGGCATATTTTGTTTAAACTCATTATCACCCTTAGGGATATTATATAACATGGGTAGTTTATTCTTGTCTAGATCACCTCTAAGCTTAGTAAATTGGGAAATAGACATTGGTTTGGAAGCTTTAGGGCTTGCTATAGTTTTTATATCATCCTTATTAGCATCTCCTACCTTTGGATTTATAGGGGCAATGTCTTCAAGAGAAACAAATTGATATTTACTTCACAATTTATACTCCTCTTGGGAAATTTTAACATTAATGAGTATCTACCTATCCTCAATTGAAAAAATTACCCCATAATATTTATTAATCATCATATAAAGTAAGAAATTAAAATCATGAATGGGCAATTCATATGATTTTGTCATATTAACATGACAAGAATATTTAAGAGTTTGGACACTTACCTTTTTAGTTGCACTCCAAAATTGATCAATAATAATAACAATCAGTAATTCCATGGATGTAGTCATCTCACTTTAGGGGCTTTGACAATTGAACATCAAAATCTCATCACTGAATGATGTAGACTCAATTTCATTCATATCTTCTTTAGTTGGTTTAGTTGTATCACATGGGCGATGTGGAAAGAAGCACTTGTCACACCAATCAATATTAGTGTCATAATATATAACATTCACTTTGGCATTAAATGGATTAGGCACTTCTTTTCCATCCTATCTATTTTGGTTTATATCTTTTATTTCTTCATGTGTAGGCCTTTTCTCTCTATCATTATCTCAATGGTGGAAAGTAGGCCTTCATTATGCTTGATTCAAATTTGGATCCCTCTTTTAATTGGTAGATGAATAAGGGATCCCCTTTTAATATCTAGCCAGCTTATATGTCATTTATTTGATAGTAGAGGCCAAACTTTTAATAGTCTCCTCAAGGTTGGTTGTCTTTATGGACTATCTCTTTTCTAGATTGACCAGCTTCACATCAGCCCACTTATTCATTAAATTTCCCATAGAATTTATGTTATTCTCAATTTGGATGGCCATATTGAATGTAAACTATAGGTTAGTCAAATCCTTGTCCATCAAGTAGTATGCAGAATTATTGTCAAAGTCATCACAATACTATATCAAGCATGTTGTATCACTAGGCCTGATGTTTTTCGGTAGCCACATCATGGTCTTGTTAAACCATGTATTGAAGTCATGTACACACTCATTAGGATTCTTTTTGATGTTTTCAAATTCAGCCAAGAGAAAACTTGGATCAATCCTATCACCATACTAAATTCTAAGAACATTCTACATATCCTCTCATGAATTGATACATCCAAGGGGAACAGAGTTAAACCACTAACGAGCATCTTCCTATAGTATGTGCTCAAATATCTTTATGCATGCATCATCATACTTAACCTCATAATATTCAATTATATTTTGAAAATAATTCAAGTGTTGATCACCACTCACTGCATTGTTCCCTTGAAACTTTGGGAGGCATTTCCTAACTTCATTTGAAACTTCATTAGGATAGCCTTCCATTTCATCAAAATTGATAGGCCTAAATCTAGGAATATGTAATTCAAGATGTTCATTCTCATCTTGGCCCCTATTCCTCATGATTGGTTTAATGAGAGGCTCAAGAACAAATGGAAAATGGATATGATGAGGTGAATGAGGTGGACTTCATGGGTCAGACATGAGAGGGGATTCAACTTGTTGAGAAGGAGCTAGGTAATACATAGGACTATAAGTTTCAAAGTTATTAGGAGAGATACCATAGTCCTCAATAATGGGGGCTCCATAAATGACTTAAGATTACTAGAACCTTGATAGCCCTCAGCAGTTGAACTCTTCCCTTCAACAAGCTTCTAAACTTATCTCCCTCTTCTTTGAGGAATACCTAAGGGTGTAATACGTTTCTTAGATGGGTCACCTTGAAGAATGATCTCAATCCTTTCAACTTCAAAAATAATAAAATACCCAAAGTTAAAACTTAATAGAAAATATTCAGAATAGGCATTGGTCTTCCTTGAAACTAGGTGATAAAAATTGGAGTCACCACTAGAATCATAATTATAGAATATAATAGTTAACAAAGTGATAGTGATACATATTGACATGATACTTTGTTGAATCTAATGATGAGATAAAAATCAAAGACACTAAAATCTTTAGAATAATGTTCAAAATGGAAAAAATACATTATTACATGTAACCTTAATCATCTCTTTACAATTATCATAACAAAAGTTAAATATCAAACCTTTGAAAAATCCTCACACATCCCCAATGGAGTGTTTTAGTGTTGATGGACAAGATAGTTAAATCGATGCAGTAATAATAGAGAAATTCATAACATGAAATACTTACAGATCTTTATAAGAGTCCCTAGCAACACAAGTGACCAAGACTTCAATTTAATCCTCAATAATAGTGCTAGTTATTTTTCAGTTCCTATTTGTACACATCATACACTCAACCTTGCACACTTGAGAGAGAATGGTAAATAATGATGAAAAACCCACTTGTATGTCATTACATTTGGGGAAGGGTTTATCATCAAGATTAGACTAAATGCAAAAAATGATTGAGAGGCACCTACAATGGGTATGGTCAGATCCCTACTAATTTTGGCTTTACCTGAACTAAGGTGAGAGGACCTATGAGGTAGCTTTCTCACATGGAGATATTCTAAAATTCAAGTTCCATGGTAATTTTTGGCATAATAAACAAATATGACCAGGGCATAACTAGGTTTTCACACTTCACCCATGAAAGGTTGTCACACAAAGTGCACACATGCTCTATGTCATATACAAGCTACTAAAGATAGATGGTAAAGAGAGTATAATCTTCAGTTTATAGAATCTTCAACAATAAGGGTTGAATAAAAGGTTATAATTCTAGAATTTGAAATACAAACTACAAACACATTTCAAATATGCAAGATTTTATGCATTTTTAAGGCAAATAACAAATATAGTATTTAAAGGGTATATTATTTATAGGGTAGGATAGGTTATATTATTAAAAAGAATGAGGCTGGTATGTTGGTGGTTTCCAAACATTAGGGTATCTTGTAGTATTTCATGAAAATATTCCTTATCAAAGATTCAGAAAGACTTCAAATGAAAGATAATGGTAAAATACCAAATGATCATTGAGAAACTAGAACATACACTAAAATTAATATTTCAAATTCTTTTCCCTGTCAAATCGATAAACCAAGGGTGCCCTAACAAGTTATTTAACAATATATCTTGAAGTAATGCAGAAATAGTTTATAATCTAAATCTATGCTCAAAACGACAACCAATAGTGAGCATAAACCCAAATGTCTAATAAAAAATTCTTGAAAAACATGTCACTATACTTCATCTAGAGGAAACAATAAAAAACCAAAATTATTTTCATTAACTTGAAAATAAGTATTACACACATCAATATTTCAAAATGCTATCATGGGGACAAGCATGGTGAGATTTCTATTTTGACAAGGGAACCATAAACATATATTAAATCTTGATAATGGTTATACATCTACAACCACCTTAGTAAAGGAGATAAAATCTACACATTGCAATTAATCCCAAAAAAATTCTATAGAACCTAGACTTAGAGAAAATGAACACCTAAAATAATAACCAACAACAAACCTGAATAGAAGAGAAGCCCTATATTTATAAATTTTCAAATATAAAACTATGGGTCATAACTATTTAAATTATAAAGCAAACTTTCAAGTCCACCAAGAGGCTTCCAACTAGAAACTATTCCCTTTCCATGATTGAAATATTCATCCATTTGTAATAAAAATCATAACTCTAACTAAATTTATGAGGAATGATGAATATTTGGAGCACACTCTTTGATTTCATGGTGGGAGATGCCTTTCACATGATCTAGAAGGAGAATATTCTTGGTAGAGGGATAAACAAACTTTGTCATTATGTGCAAGTACCTGGGGATGCTCTTGACTACTTGCTTGTACAACTAGAAACCTTGAGACAAATGCCCTCCTTCTCATGCATGTCATGGAACAACCTAATTTTTCCATGATTTCCTATGAATATTATAGATCCATGGCCATTTCAATGATCTTCTTTGGGTGGCCCACCTTAGATTTTCAAACTTGAAATTTCTCTCGATGGAGGAGCTTGGGCAAACACAATAATGAAAAATGTAAAAGACTTAGGTCATTTTTGACCTTTTAATTTTTGGCTCCAAATTGTATTTTCACATTTTATCACTTTTTCTTCTTTCATTTTTAATGAATCAATGCATTATTTTCAAATTTTGACCTAATTGAGCAAATTTTAGACCCTCTTGCTAATTTACAAATCATAAATTTCTAGGCTAAAAATCTTCAAATGAGCACATAAGGGTTTAATAAAGCCAAATTAAACTATAATGCATTAAGAATTGACTATTATATTATCTAAAAAGTAATTTTCTCTTCTTATGCAAGCTTTATTTGAGGTCAGCACCAGATCATCATATCTGTGAGCATAAACCCCTTCATAGTGGCATGTCAAAATTATAGAAGTAACATTAACAAGTTACAAGTGCTTTATCATCTTTATATTTCTTGTAGATTCACCATGCCTTATTTTATATTTAGGCTAGTTAACCTACTACATTGGTGAAAGCTCCACCAATTGGCTTGCATAAGGTCTTGTTCTTTATATGATGTGTATGCCAATGTGGCATTGCCATGTCACTTTGTTTATTAACTTGAAATGTGACCATCTCCCCTAAGACATGTGTCAACACATCATTAAGTCTAGATTGTTTAATAATACACCTAAGACTAGAATTTCCAAGTCCTTGTCTGTGTGATGATTGTGAGCATGCCACATGGTAGCCCTATGGGTTCTTGACATCCCCTTATCATTAGATTTTTGGTATGAGTATTTAAATCCTTATCAAGACCCTCAAAATCATGCCAATTAGATAATTCATAGCTTTCTGCATCTTTCATATTCAATATTTGATAGGCTAGCACCCTTCTACCATGTGGTTGCTCCTCATTTTACCCAAGTCCTTTGACAAGTCAGATCTCACTCATGCCTTTAATATTGAAGCATGATCAAATGTGGACCATCGATTCTAGATCTAAAGGATCAAATACCATTGTCCATCTACTATGGGTTAAATTTTATGTCCACATGCCCATCATTTAGCATCCACATAAACATCTTTGATGGATGTATGATCACCAAATTTGAGCCCCAATAGATAATCATCAAGCTTAATTTTAACATTCACGTCCCTATTATTTGATATTCAAATGAACATTTTTGATGGTCATGTGATCATCAAATTTAATCCCCCACAAATAGTTTCCATGTCTTAATTTTGATATTCACACACTCATCATTTGACATTTGCATGAACATCTTTGATGATCATATGACCATCAAATTTAATCCTCAATAGATGGTTACCATAGCTTAAATTTGATGTTTGTGCACCCATTATTTGATGTTCATGTGACTATCAATGACATCTATGTGAGCATCAAATTTAAGCCCTAATGTATAATGGCTAAGATTAATTTTGACATCTATGTGATTGTCAAAGATGTCTACACAACTATCACACTACCTGTTCAACCTTTTGAAAGCTTGCATCTTGAGTTAAAAAACTATGAAAGTACACAACTTGTAGGAGATTTTCAAGGTATGATGAACATCATTTCCATATAACTCTTTTGGCTTGCAATGATTTTTAAACAAATTTATTAAAATTCATAATTGAACTGACCCATTTATTTATGTGTTTTCCTTGAGCTATGTTGAATAGTCCTCCATTTAGCTCACACCTTTGATTAGGACCTGTATGGATCAAGCGTGAACCATCAATTGATAGGAACATACTTGACACTTATGCAATTTAGGCAAATTTCTTTAGAGCTTTTGTTCCTCAAACCCTTTGTCTTTAGCATTCCTATCTTTGGTAGAGCTATTATGGGATTTCTATGCCACAAGAAGTTTTACAAGATTTTTTCTCAACACTTCTACTCCTAGGTCCTTTGTTTATTAGGACAATTATTTTGGACATTTTTTCTAGGATAATTTTCCCAAATCATTGAACTCTCTCAAAATAATTTCCCATAGGAATTCAGTCTTTGTTGGGATAATTATTTTAGACATTTTGTCTAAAAACATTTCCCTAAAGAAATTTACCTTTACACTTTTGTTGAATAAAATGAATTTAAACTTTTGCTGAAGAAAATGACTTTACACTTTTATTGAATAAAATGACTTTTTTCAAGATTTTTGTGTGGGTAAAATGCCTGATGGAAAAGTATCCTTAAATTTTTTTGTCATGGATAAAAGGTATGAAATAAATGGACCTATGGACTTTTTACCATAGACAAAAAGTCCAAAATAAATAACTTTTTAGCATTTCTATGGAACTCTTTGACCAAAACATAGAATTTTCTCAAGCCTTTTATGCATCCAAAATGCTTGAAGGAAATATACCTTTAGAATATGCTAAGTAAATATCAAAAATAACTTAGTTGATTCAACATAAAACTTGACCTTTGAGTGAACATTTGAAGACAAAAATTGGGCTAAAGACTTAAGCTTCAACACTTGACAAGGGCTCAATTACTTTAGTGCCATTTTGGGCACTAACAGGTCCCTAAATAAGCAAGAAGCCTCCATAACATAAATAAATTTGAGCTATGATGTATGATTATAAGGTACTTAGAGAGCCCATAAAGCTTCTAAGTGGCATGCTTGCATTCCATCATGGATATGAGGATTTAATGGTATAAGTCCTAGGTGGAATTTTTAAAGATACATACCTAATGAGGTGTTGACATGTGTCATAGGGACAATGGTCACATTTTAGGATAAAATAGATAGAATGACATGGCATTACCACATTTATATGACACATTAGATTCCCAAACCAATGAAGATCATAAATTTGAACACATGTATCTTAGACTTAATCTAGTTAGTGTATATAAAAAAGAAGATCCTATAATAGAACAATAGAAGGCTATAGTTATATAGGCATCTCAAAGGTCAATTAAGTTAACACAATATGTTTTTTTGATTTAAAGACCCTGTAAATCTTTTCAAAGGAATATTATATTTTACAAAGGTATGGGCAACATGTAACACATAATTATGCTAGGTTAGTCATAGTTAAAGAAGGTCATTAGTTCTGAAGCATTTGTAAAGGGATACTTTTTATGACACTTTTCTAGTTACATGTTGAGATAGAATGACTGACATATCTCATGAATTGTATATATAAAGGAGGTATTGCCAATTGTAAAGAGGGGGGGGGGGGGTTTAGAGACAAAATTACTTTGTAAACTTGGATCAAATAATATAATCAAGGAATTTTGTAAAGTTTTTCCAATATTTGTCTATGTGTTTGTTATCATGGATGCTTCCTTAGTTATCTAGTTTGATTTTTATGGATCCTAGATGTGCACACGTTAATGTAGAGTTGTCAATTGATGCTTATGCTAGGTTGATTGAAAGATCTTAGGTTCATTTTATTCTATTTTAATTTTCTTGAAGATGTGTAGAAGTTATTTTCCTATGGAAGTAAACCTTTAAGGTGAACCTAATTTATTATTTCCATTACCTTTCCTTAGACATTTACCTGATATATAGTAGGATCTGTGCCTACATAATTTCATGTTATATATTGGTTTAGTGCATGTCTTGATGAAATTTAAGCTCTATCGTAATGTCTATATTGAAGATCAAAAACACCTTCTCTCTACCCTACCCTACTTTTTTCTCCTTTTTTATTAGATCACTTAAATTTAGCTTGTCATTATAAATATCAATGTTAGCTTAGGGTTTAAACTTTAGGTTTTGGACATCATTCATTAGACTTAGTTTAGATCCCTTTCATCTTCATAAATATTTAGGACCACAGTTACTCCCAACAACCATTTACATGTTCATTTTATGAAATAATAATTTATCTTGGTCTCTACTCCACCATATATCTCAAGATGATCACAACCAACAACTCATGAAATGGATTCTTTGAATCAAAAAATGAGAAGTGTTTCTTAAACACTATATGAACCAGATGATACATCTAGGTGCAACAACAAATTCCTTCACCATACCATTTAAAATATATAAATTCAATTATTATCAAATAATTTTAGGAAATCAACTTCAATATAACCAAAAAACCTAAATACATCCTCATAGTTAAGGAGATTTATCCTAAAGAGAATGATAACTATATATTTTTCATTAATAAATATCATGAAATATTTGCATGGTCATATGAATATATTCCTTTTATATACCCTATAATATTAATTGATAATAATTTATTTATCTATATTTGAAACCTATTCACAAAAAATAATTAAATTTCCCTCTTGAGGTTTCCACTCTATGTCACAAAGAAGTCATTAAGCTCCTACATACTAGTTTTATCAAACCCATAAATTATGTTGAATGGGTATAAAATATAGTACCAATTTGTAAAAAAATATCTATGGTCATTTTTATTTTTCTTGAATTTCTTAATCTTAACTTAGCATTCCCTAAGGAAAATTTCCCTCTACCTTGTATTGATGCCATTTTTTATACCCCAAATAGCTATGAAATGCTTTCCCTCATGCATGTTTTTTTTGGGTACAATTAAATTCACATCAGCCCTGAGGATTAAAATTAATACTACATTTACTACTAAGTTGGGAATATATTGTTACATTAACATGCCTTCAACCTTACAAATTTTTAAGCAACTTACCAATGTGTAATAACCCATATTATTCATGATCTCATCTAAAACATAATCAAAACCTATAAGGATAATTTTATATCTAAATCCAAGGATCTTGAAAATAATTTTCACAACTTAGATATCATATTTGATCACCTCATTAAATACAGAGTTAATATAAATCTTAATAAGTGTGTTTTTGGTGTCAACACAAAAAACATATAATATTATTAGTCTCACTACAAGCTATTTACATGGAACTTTCTAATATAAAAATTATTAACATAATTATACCTAAATCCATTCCTAATATATACACTTATCTTGGGAAACTTGGGGAAATACATTGATTTGTTCTTAAGTGTAGATGCTAAATATGTATTTTATATGATAAACTAGTCTTTTACACTTGTAAAATATCACTCATGGTTCAAATCTTTAGATTAGGACCTTTATATTGCCAAAAGGATCATGTTCACCATCTTATTATACATAAAAGTTTATATTATTGCTTGAACCTAATATTGTGATGACCTAGATCACTTTTATCCCATAGTATGCTTAAAATTTGATAAATATCCTTCACTATCAATTAATAATATTCAATAACTTCATATTCTTTTAGACACTACTATCTATATTAGTACACTAGCATTGATGTCAATGTCCCATTTCTAGCACTAGTGTTTGTACCTTAAAAACACTCAAATTTTTAAATATTTTGATATGTATGGGTTGGTATATATATATATATATATATATATATATATATATATATATATATTTAACCCTTCCATGAGATTATTTCAAAAAGTTTTGTATAAATAGAATCCAAATACCATTAATTAATATCAAGCAATACCAAGTACTTTTTAAGCATGCATCTATATAAAATCACCTCTCATGCTTTCAAAACTTACATATTCATCCCTATTTCCATATCAATCATAGGATAATTATTATTACAAGTATTAATCATAAAAATATTAATCGATGATAAATATTTTCCATTTTATAGGATAGATCACTACATGCAGTCACATATAACACATTGAATAATTATTCACACACAAGATCACATAAGGGGATATCTATATTAGTTGGAGGCCCTCCTTTAATTATATGGATATTTAGGTAGTGATAATTGATATAAGTATATTTTAGTTCATCTCGACATAACTTGAGACCACTAACCCATGTTTTAAAAGGTGGTGTTACTTAATTGTATGACCTAGGGTTTTGAGCTACATATTGATATACATAACATGTGCACATGATATGAAAAAAATATACAAGGTGGTAAGTAAACCTAATATGTGTAGGTGTAATTTATATAAAAATACATGTAATTCACTATGGACATAAAAAATAATTTTAGGATATAAGCATCAATACTAGTGTCCCTATTTTGATGGTATTGTCTAGGCTAACTTATAGTTAATTTTTAGAATCTAACAACTTAAGAAGAACCTGTTGTATATGAATAGGTGGTTAAGTAAGTTTGGAAACCTTTCCTTTTAAATTAGTGATAATGTGGAATTCATAACCAAGATAAGTTATGGGTGAATAATGGGACTGGGATAGTAGGTGTCACCTTAATAGGATCTAAAGGGATAAAATGTTGAGAACATGCATGTTGGTGCCTATTAAAGTTATAAAAGGGTTCAATGTTATGGAAATAAGAGGTGTAACTATATATTATAGTTTTATCTTATGTTAAATCACCCTATTTATTTTTAAGAAATTTTGGACTCCATTAGATTATCTCTTTGATGTATCTAACATTGTATTCAAGATAATAAGTAAAGACTACTAGTATGTATTATATAAATAAGTAACTAGTGGATGTATCCATGTTAAACATATTTAACTCCTTTATACTTGAATTAAATATATTTTTTTAAATTTTTTTATAAATTCAAAAATTAGAAAATCAAAAAGACCCTCGAGTAAGCTAGGACTCCATGAACAATACTCAGAGGTCCAATTCACCAAATGTTTAACTCTTTTTAGAATTAAGGGTTGAGAAACTAACCTAATCAACTAATAATAAGACTATTCTATGAGTAGACGAATTAAATAATTTATATTCATAGTATATTTTGATGCATTGGTAAGTTATGCAAATATGCTAAATATAGAAAGTATAATGTCAAATAGTGATTTGAATTCTTAATCATGATGAAGGAGCAACACTTACCTTATTGAATTATGTGTAATAATATATTATAATTTTAGATATATAAATAGTCAATATGGTTATCAACTATGATTTTTTAGATTTTAAAAATTAATTATTTGTCAGCTTAGACACTACCATCAAAATAAGGACACTAGCATTGATTATTCTATCCTAAAACTGATGTTTCTATCCATAGTGAAGTACATGTCCTTTTCCATAAATTCTAATACACATATTATGTTTCTTTATCAAATTATATATATATATGTATATATATATATGTATATATATATATATGTATATATATATGTATATATATATCTATGTATATATATATATATATATATAAGATCATGCACATGGGTTATGTATATCAATATGTAGCTCAAAATCCTAGGTCCTCTAATTAGGGAACACCACCATAAAAAACACGAGTTAGTGGGCTTAAGTGAAGTTTATATGACCTCAAATATCCTTATATCAATTATTACTACCTAAATATCCATATACTTATAAGAGGGCCTCAGACCGATGTAGTTCTACCCCTTATGTGGGTTTGTCTGTGAATAATTATGTAATGTGTTATATACAAGTGCATGTACTGATCTAGCTTGTAACTTGGAAAATATTTATCATGGGATGCTCTTTGGATGATTCAAACCCATATTAATAATTATCCTATGATTTATATGGAAATAGGGATGAACATAGATGTTTTGAAAATTTAGGAGGTGATTTTAGATATATGTGTGCTTAAAAAGTACTTGATATTTTTCAATGATAATGAATGGTATTTGGCTTGTATTTATACAACACCTTCTGAAATTATCTCATAGGAGGGTTAACATAAAATTATAATCCAACCCATACATATCAAAATATTTGTAAATATAAGTGTTTGTAAGGCAAAAGCACTAGTGTTAGAACTAGGACATTGACATCAATGCTAGTGTCCTAGTATGGATACTAGTGTCTATGAGAATATGAATTCATCAAAGATATATAATTAAAACTAAATGATATATATCAAGTTTTAAGAATATTATGGTCTACATGTGATCCAGGTCATCTAAATATCAAGGTTGGATTATAAGATAATAATTTAGGTACAATGTTATGTTGAACATGATCCTTTAAACAAGAGAAAGGTCCTAAATTGAAGGGTTGATCTATGAGTGATATTTTCCAATACTAGTTTATCATCTTAAATCTAAATTTAGAATATACATTTAATAAAAATTCTATGGATTTCCCTAAGTTTCCCAAGATAGGTGTATATATCAAGAATGGATTAAGGTATAATCATGTTAATAATAGTGTTGATCTTATAAGGTTCCATGTTAATCCCTCATAGTGAGGCCAAGAATATTATATTTTTTTGGTGATAACACTAAAAACAACTTTTTAGGATTAATATTAAATTTATTTTTAATGAGGTGACCAAAGATGATTGGTAAGTCATGAATATGATTTTAAATATGCTTGGATTTAGATATAATAGTAAACACATACGATTTGACTATTTTTTAAATGAGATAATGAAAAATATGGGTCATTACACATTGGTAGTTTTCCTTAGCATTTTAAAGGATAAAAGGCATGTTAACATAGCAATATGTGCCTCACTCGATAGTAAATGTAGTATTATGTTAATCCTCAAGGGTGATGAATTTTATTTTACCCTACAAAACTATTCATGAGTAAAAGAATATCATATCCTTTTATGGAATAAAAAATGGCATCGATGGAAGGTACAGGAAAATTATCCTTAGAGCATGGTAAGTTAAGATTAAAAAATTCAATAAAAATACAAATGACCATAGTGAATTTATTACAAAAGGTACTATATTTTAGGCCCATTCAACATATTCTATAGGTTCAATAAAATTAGCATCTAAGAGCTTAATGATGTCTTTGTGACATAGAGTGGAAACCTCAAGTGGGAGATTCAATTAATTTTGATGAATAGGTTTCACATCCATATAGGTAATTTATTATGAAAAAATATGTTATGGGATATATCAGTAATATATTCATATTACCATGTAAAGATCTCATGATATTTATTAATGAAAAGTATATAGTTATCCTTCTCTTCAGGGTAAAGCTCCTAAAATATGAGGATCGATTTAGGATTTTTTGTTGTAATGAAGTTGAATTCTTGAGTTTATTTGATAAACATTGAATTTATATATTATAAATTATAAGGTGTATAAGGAATCTTATAAAGAGTATTAGGATTATAATAAACACTAGCAATAAAATTACTAAAGTGAGGAGAAATTTTCTCAATGTGGCAAAGTTTGTGATTTTGGCATAGAAGTTGAGATTTCTTGCATGAAATATTTAGATAATGGGTTTGTCATTAAAATGGAACTATTAAATATATACCTCTAAATAAATTATATTATTACCTTTGTTATCCTGAGTGAAGTTGTCTCACAATAATGGTTTTGGTGTCCAAAGTAATTTCAAGATCTTTAGGAGAAGTGGATTATTTTTTTATTACAATATTGGGCTATATTATATAGTTTGATACAATATAAAAAGAATAAATGGTATAAAAATGTTTGGTATAATTATTTTAGGTAGTATTGGTATTAACAATATCAGGCTAGTTGATGCAGTTATATAAAATATTGTTAAAGTGGTCGATGTAGTAAAAAATAAAAACAAGAAAAGGTAGTAATATATTGATGTTTTATATAATGTGATTGATACAATTGGGAGATGAAAGATGAAATATATTAACACTATGAGGTTGAAATTTATTATTAAAATAGGTATATGATGGGTTAACTATATTGACACTCTTTGATAGTTGGCTGGTATAATTTAAATATGAAATATGAACTATATTAATACTTTGAGGGAACATCTAAATGACAAGTATCAAGATGATAAATGAACTATATCAACACAATGTCATGATTAATAAATATAATTAGAAGATGAATAATAAACTATATTGATATTATGAGGGAACACCTAGTGGATATAGACATAAATACTAGAAAATATATCAGATTGGGTAGTACAATCAAAATTTACGAGAGAATAAAAAATTTCTAGATAACCCATGGATGATTTTACACTAGTGGGTTAATGGGAGGAATGTATCCTTGAGGTTTTATTTCATTTTAATCATCATTATATTTATTATAAATATGAATAAGTGGATATATTGATTAAATTAATACATCTTAATAGGATATTTTTGATAATTAAATACATCTAATTTTATTGAATGGGTTTGGAAAACTATGTAATCTTCATCATATGATAAATAAATATTACAAGAATGCATTATTTTTTTTATAGTTATCATTGGAAGTGTCTTTATCAAACACAACCATTTGAATAAATGTTAGATTATTTCATATAAAATCATCTTCAATATAGGAATCTTCATGAGCATTACAACAAGGTGAGCTCTCAATGTCATCATAAAGTAAGGTAATTTTTATATCTCATGGTATAAGAGATGGTGGAATCCATTATACTATATGAGGATGTAATTTAGTAATGTTACAAATGGTATGTTATTCATTGGGTTCATCATTATCATAATTAGAAAGAATGACTTGAAAATTGGGATGCATGTTGATGAAATCAAGAAGAGAGGGACTATGAATGTGCTGAATATTTATTATATATGATTAAAATAAGGTTTTAAAGGGATTAAATAAGTTTTTAGATGGATTCCAAAACCAAGAAAAAACTATTAGTCTATAAATATCTAAATAAAAATATAATACAAAAGATGGGCCTAACATGGGAAAGGTAAAAAAAAAATCACAAATAAGTAAACCATTATCAAAACACACCAAAGAACTGAAAAATCATATAGTAACTTAAGTACCAATCATGTATTTAAGGACAAATAATATCTTCCATATATTATATTAATTTGAGGAATATTCATGATGTGATATTGTGTTTTATGATTAGAAAATTTAGACACCATGGGTTGGGATCAACTTCATGTTTATAATGCTTACCATCTTAATTGAACTTAATATATTGTCTACTAGAAGAGGTGATATATCTCATATAATGAGTGCAAGGATGACTTAAAAATATATTGTAGGATAGTGGAAGATATAAAAACATAATACTATTGTGTATTTTTTTGGGCCCAATAGTGAGGGGGGTCAAAATACAACCAATAGTATTTTAGTTGGTTTTATTAAATCCTTGACACGTGTATATTTTTTTTGCGGTAATATTTGAAATATATAATTTGTTGGATTAACCAAAGGGAATTTATATTTATTCCCAATCCTTCATTCAATAAAAATCCCTTATTAGGTTATTATTAAACCCAATCATAATGATTATAGGTGGGTCATCAGCTCAAAAAGGGACTTCCTCATTGATCATATCTTATCTAGGAAAGTCTATGGGAGGTTTATTATAAGAGGAAGGATGTGAAACTATTTTTATGGCATGGAATTATATGGGTTTTTGACCTTCAAAATGTTGGGGTGGTCATTTAATTTTATTAGATGGGGATTACTATATTCCTTAAAATTATTGCATGAGAAATTTTCAATGATATGGTGAGGTTCTTATGAGTTACATTAAAGGAATATTTCAATCCATGGATTTAATATTGTAAAGGAAATTATTTTATGATTTTATATTGGAACCATAATAATATTTATTATGGTTTGTAAGAATGATACTAGGATGTATAGTAGTATATGAATTTGGCATGCTAAGTTGAGGCTTTGGAGGTGGTGTGGGCTCATCACTATGTGAAAAATTATAAGAGGATGTAGTGGTGGTAGTGGTATCCTTGGGAATAAATAAAGTGGGGGAAGAATTCTTAGGATTAGTAACAAAATCTTAATGAGAAATATTAAAATATTAGTTAACCTTTTTCATATTCACAAATAAGGAATTTGTGTAATAGTGATCATAATTGACATCACTAAAATAAATAGTCATTGGAATGTTATCTATTGAGATCAAATGTTTGAAAGTATTTTTGAGATTTTTGATTTGTATATTTAGGGTGATTATATTAGTTATTAGTGGGATTTATGTATTCTTTATGACATTATTTGGTTATAAGTTAATTATTATTATTTTTACTATAAGATGATATTTATAAAAAAAGGTCCTAGAGTACACAACATGTCTCATGTGAATGAACAATGTCAGCATGGAACCAAAAAAATATTGGGATTGTGTCATAGTGGGGAGAGGGGATGGGATTGAGGTGGGTGGGGTTACAATAATTAATGTATGGTTTAGATAGAGGTAATAAACTCATAAGTTCCTGAACACTAAAGGGAGGGTGGGTTGGAAGTTTATTATCAAAATTGGATGCTCCCACTTTGGGTTATGGAGGATTATTTTGAAAATAATTAATATTGATTAAGTTGGTTGAAGTTTGAAAAGATTCTTTTTTGGTGTTTTTATATGGTTCACATTAAGTCATGAGGAAATAATGTCCTTTTCCTTGGTTAACGGCCTCCTTTAAGTTTTTATCATTTGAATGAGGGAATTGAGGGTGGTAAAAAATAATTTAAATTAATTTTATTTAATCATGTTATGGTCTATTTTATGCCCTTGTGATTTACATCATTTGATGAAAACATGGGAAGACTCATTATAAAATTTATTAGATATGATAAAAAAAATTTAGCTATGATAAATTTTTTAAGGCTATTCTCAAGGATCTCATTATATTAAAATTACTTAACTAAATCATTGAGTAATCCCTTAATTTATGTAATTTTATGTACCAAAATTTGGTTATGCCATTCTAGCTCATATCTAAGATTGGTTTTAGCAATAAGTTTGGTTGTAGTTTAAGTATTAGTTTTAACCCATTCCTTATATATATTTCAAAATTATTTTATATGTAATGTAGATAAATAGTTCCCTAATAAGTAGTGGTTATGAACATTAGAATTGATATTAAGCGGATGATTATAAACATGTGTTATTTTCCCTATCTAATGTATTATATGAGGTAATTTACTCATGAGTTACAATAAAGGAATAGTTTAAGGCATGGAGTTAATCTCATAAAGGAAATTCCATTATGATTTTGGATATGAACCATAATGATATTTAGTATGATTTTTAAGAGTGACATTAGGATGTAAGGTAGTACAAGGATTTGGCATCCTAAGTTTTGGTTCTAGAGATGGAGTGGGATCATCACTATGTGAAAAATTATAAGAGGATGTAGTGATGGTAGTGTATCCTTAAGAAGAAATTAAATGTGGGAAAGATTTCTTGAGATTGGTAAAAAAATATCTATGAACAAGATTAAAATGGTAGTTAACTTTTTCCATATTCAAAAATTGGGAATTAGTGTAATAGTGATCATAACAGACATCTAATTCACAAGATAATCATTGAAATGTTGTGTATTGAGATCAAATATTTCAAAAGATTTTTAATATTTTTAATTTATATATTTGTGGTGAATAGATTGGTTCATAGTAGAATTTAGGTATTATTTATGATTTATTTGGTGATAATATCATGATTATAATTTTCCTCTAAGATGATATTTATAAAAAATTCCTAAAGTGCATGACATGTCTCATGTGAATGAGTAATGTTAGTGTGGAATCAAAAAAATTAATGGGATCATGCCATAGTTAGGAATGAGGATGGGGGTGGTGATGGGAGGGTAAAATGATGAGAAGTTTTGTCATTAATGTCAAGGTCATGATTAGAATTTAAGTAGTATTTGGACTTGAACTAGAAGTTCTAGCTGGAGCACTTGATGAATTGGTAGGTGGTGCCAAACTAGACTTCTTCTTGGACTTTAGATCCTGATAGTGTTTATATCCACTAGCATATTGTGCCCTTATTATGTTCATGTCAAGAACAGATAGTCTATTCACCTTGTTCACTTATGAAATCGACCTTTCATGCTTAGATTTATTGTATTTTAAGCTTACATGAAATATTTCTACTTTAGTGGCCTTCTTCTTCACCAAACATAACTTGGACTCAATGTATTCTAAAGTTAATCCTTTCAAACTCTATTCAAAATTATCTAATACTTGCTACAAATTGTGGTCAAAAATATATCTTAATACCAACTTGCCTATGCCATCCCATGCATGTGTTAACTCCATTTCATTAAAAATATGCATTGCTTTCTTCTCTTACTCATTGATCTCTATGACTAAAGCATTAGTAGATGTTATCCATGTAGGGGCTTCTTCGGTCCTGATGACCACTAGATTCAATGTGTTTTATACCTCTAGGGGGTTATCAAATTAAGATAGATGAAATCCTTATTAAAGGTATACAAAAACAAGAAATTTAGATTGGTCTCGTCATCTTTGTGAGCCTTAAAATTTTATTTATTGTAGTTAATATATGGGGGTGGGGAAATTATGCCCTCAAAGAATTAATAGTATCCAATATCTCATATAGTTTAAAGGTTGCAATTTGGACATCTTGTTTAATTTTAGAGGGAATGTGGATTATCTATTATTGTTCCATAAGGGTCTCTAATTCCTAATCCAAATATTTTCCTAATTTTTTAATGCCCATATGAATGACTATCAATTCTCTAGTGTGGTCTCCACATAGGACTTAAAGTCCTTGACGAAAAGGGATTGACCCTTATTTCTATCTTTCCTTTTTGAAAGAGAGTAGATATCTTCTCTTTTTTCTAGAATTAAGCTCCACCCAATGTTGTCTTCTATCTTATTCTTCCTCATACTTTACATAGATCCAATAGACTTATCAAAGAGTGAGCTTATAGTGGGAAGAATTGTTATATTTATGTCCATCCTCTTAGAATCTAATTCTCCTAATTCTTTGGCCCAGTCTAGAAGGGTCAAATTCTATGGGTCTAGTGGTTGTGCTTCTATTTGGGTTTCCTTTACAAGCTCAGGCTTAGGGGGTTGGCTTGCACATGGTAGGACATATTATTTTAGACCAGTATACATTTCATAGATGTGGCATTCGGTAGACAATGTAGACTAGATTATTCTTTGGAGATCTCTTGGTAGCCACTAATGGTGTATCTTGAACTACACATGAAGAGGGCATATGTGAGTTCAATTGAGTAAAAATATGCTAAAATTTGGGTGTTACAGTAGCTAGTGGTAGTGAAAATAGAGGTAGAGATAAAAGGAGTAATTGTATAGAAAATTATGGAAATATGTACAAAATAAGGTGATGACACAATAGGAAAAGAAGAGATAACCAAAAATGAAATATTAAGAGAGTGGGAAAATGGAGCAATGGGTATAACATTCTTAATTAATTGATCACCCCTAATTTTTGCCTTTCCTTTAAATCCTTAGAAGCCTAAAACCTTAGGTTGATGTAGTTATTATTCATCCACTTCATCCCTTGGCTTACCTTAAATTTAAGTTTATACCTACTCACTTGGTTCCTATATGGATAGCACCTGAGGCCTCCCCACCTTAGATTTTATCTTATAACATATTATGGTCTTTTTAGATGGAGGAAAAACCACTTATTGAGTAGGAAAATGGACCATCATGCTAGATATTGTGGGTGTTGGATCTACCATATTAGGTGTGAGGTCTTCTGCGTCATGGGATTCTAAACAAATAATCTTCTTTTATAGCCCAATATAGTTGTCCTTTTCCTAAATTGTTTCTTTTACTTGTTCCTATTTTATTTTCCTCAATTCAACCTCAACTTGAGGAGTTTCTTCTTCCATTTGTGCTGAATCAAATGATGTTTCCACTTCACCCTAATCTTTCTCTATATCTATCACCATAGTGGGTGGATTTTGGGGGTCTTGGATTTGGTCTTATGGTTTCTATAAAGGTCTATTGTTCTAGAAGTTTGATGAGGTCCATCCCCTTAGTGTTAGTATTTTGAATTTTACTTGTTCGAGTTTGAGGGAAGCATACAATTGGATTACCTTGAGTAAAGCCTCACTTATTCCATCAATCTTAGTAATTTATTTGACCTATAATAATCCTTTTCATTGATAAATAAGAAGTGATGGTCTTAGGGATCCTGTTTGTAGGGAATACCTAGATTGTGAACACATTTCTTAACTTTCCCATAGGGGTCCCAATCCCTATGGGGAAAGTTATTGAAGGAATAAACTTTCTTGTCATGACTGACCTCTCCCAAGTGTCTATGGAAGGTGTGGCACATCCTTTAAATTATGAGATGGGAGCCATGAAATGTGCTATTCGTGATTTTGGTCAAGTCTTCATAAATTCCCTTACAAAAATGATAGGTAATTTATTAATTAGATACTTTGTTTTTGATGTATTTATGGAGGCAAAGAGGGTAAAACTTATGCCCAATGACCATTATAGTAATGTAATCTAGATACAACCAATAATCACCCAAAGTCATGAGTTTACTGGTGATATTATTGGATATAATGGCTAGAGGTTCACCATGAATTTCCCTCTACACTTGAGGATATGAATCTTATAAAATTATTGATATGTTCCTTTTATAAGCATAGATATGTAAAAATGAATATAAATCATAGATTTTTTTCTTGATGTATTCAATATTTGGATCCCATAGAGCCCTAATGTGTTTGTAAATGGTTCCCATTATTAAATCTAAAAGGTAGGACATCATGTAAATATTTCCACCTTGGGACCTCCTATCTTTGTGTAATATCAATTAATGAAATCAAGTGATGACAATCTCCCCCAACACAAAGGTGCATTCTGAGGTGATCAATAGGTTGAGAAGTGGTACCCACTCCAAATGAAGGAGGTTGATTCTCAAGTGACCAAATAAATATTTCAATAGTGTCATTACAATGTGGATTCCCATTAATAATTTGGTAATGGGCATATGATTCTTGTGACTTATTTGAGAAAAAAAATCTCTTCAAGGAGAAGCCATTTATTCACTATTTTTTCTACATTAATGTTCTTCTTCCAACTAGATATATTATTTAAATGTGAAATCTAGGATGGGTAAGAATAAATACTTTTGGAATGATTCCCCATATATGTAAGTGATGATGGTGTTTTTGTTGAGGTAGTGAAGGAACCCACCATCTGCAATCATCCCTTTGAAGAACAAATCTCTTAATAGGTTAATACATGGCATGACCTTCAGTTTGGTAGCAACATAATGAAGTGCTTTGAATTTGAAAGTAGTTAGGTCAGATACAACTTTTCATTCCTATTGATATATATCTTATTCATAGGTGAATGGGTTCACATTCACTATGACCTCCCATAAAACTAAGTAGTTGGCATAGATACCATCAAATACTAATGCATCAAAAATTATATCCATGTATTCTATTATGTCATTTATGGAGAATTAGGATGCTACTTGGGATCCCTTATATTCTATAGATGAAGATTCCAATATTAATTCTTAGTGTCAATAGAATTTTAGGTCCTAGTAATGGTGTCTTATCACTCTATTATGAAAATTATATCTTTTTTGAATGCAGCTAGGGATTTAAATTCATAAAAGTCAATATATGCTCAATCTTGATGAATGTAAATGGATGCGAATTTAGTTACCATATTGAGGCTATATCCTTTTTATAATTCAAGTTTATTTTGTGCACCATAAGCACCAATCTCTCCAACCTTTTCATCTTCATTCAATTTGAACTTGACCACCTTGGCCTAGTGGACATACCACATAGGATACTTAATCATTTAGGGGGTACCATGGTTCTACTATTTTGACACTTTTAAATATGGTTTTTAGTCAAGATTTTGTATTTGCATTAGGATTGAACCAACCAATTTTTTGAGCCAAGAGTTGTAAACAAAAGACTTCAAAGACTAATATGTTCATCAGGAAGATTCATGAATTTTTTTATGAAAGCCAAAATGTTGAACACTTTTCTTAAAGATCAAATTGTCATTTAGGAGGATTTACTTGAGAAATATGTCAAAGGTGGTAATTCTAACCGAAAGTCTCTCGAATAAGAGATGTCAAGGAGAAAGTTATTGAAGACCAAAATATTTCAAAGACCAAAAGCTCTTGAGTGAATGTCATCAAACAAAATTTCATGAAAGAAAGCTTCCCAATGAAATTTTTTGAACCAAAAATTCTAAAGACCAAAAGACTCTGAATACCAAAATATTGAAGACCAAAATGTTGAATAAAAGTTATAGACCAAAAGGCTCCAAAGTCCAAAATTTTGAAGACCAAAATGTTCAAAATGCTAAATAAGTGAATCCAAACAATGATAACTCTAATGACTAAAATGTGAAAGACATATCATACATAATAATCCTCCCAACACTTTTTATTAATATATTAGTTCAAATAATTTATTCCAATGAAAAGGGGTTGTAAGAGGAAAATAGATGCAAGAAAAGTTGATTTAATGCCAAAAAATGCAAAAATTTCACATATAATAAAATAATCTAAATAAACATGCACATCCCTATAATGAAAAAACCTTATTAAAACAAATGGGGTCCCCACATTTCCATCAAAAATCCAAGGTGGGGTGTGTTGAATACAACAAATGGAGACTCATAGGCGTGAATACTCTTGAGTTTTGAAGAACCCATAGTCTATGGTTTCACAATCCTAATATCAAATGTGAATCATGTTATAAAATAAATGATTAAATTATAAACATGAAATGGACTCTTATAAATTTCATACAACATATCTGATTTACTTATACCTTGGACCAGTGTGTGTCAAAGTGATATTATTTACTCCTTGTTAAAGGATTTTAGGAAAGACATGGGATGAGATGTAGGTTTCATTTTGATTAGGTGTTAAATTAATAGAAATTTGAGGACATTAGGTATTTCTCTAATTCTATCCATGCATCAATAGCCTCGATAGACATACCTTTGATCACGATTCCTCCCTTATGTCATATATTTCCATGATGCATGATAAATTGATCTTATTTCATCATGTTGGATTTTAATCCCTTTTGATTTTTTTTTAGACTTTTGGATTATTTCCCTTTTCTTTTTTTTGTTTTTGAATGGAATAAAGAAGAAGGTGACCACATTGAGATTGTGTTGGTAATATTGGGTTCATTAGAATTTCCCTATCGACTTCAATCATATAATGGTTATTATCTCAAACAATCATTAGCATTTGATGTGAATTTTATCTAAGGAGATAAGAAAATATTTATAAATGTGCATGGATTTATAGGAGTAATTTTTATATACTTGGTGAAACAATTTGTTTCATTAAATTTTCATTATTAACTCTCTCATTGTTTGCCTGGATTTGGAATTTTGACGTATAAGGTGTAACACCCACTAATTCAAGTTGAATTCAAAACATTGATTCAAGACACCACTTAAATATTTTATTTCCCATTTATACTAGATGTGATCATTCATATTTCCATGAAACTAGAAGGAAACCTACTCTAAAAATTGACAAACTAGATAAAGCAAACAAGAAACTAGACTAAGTAAAGGAAAAATGCAGAAAGCAAGAATGACTAGTCTAGAAAGTATAGACTAATCTAATAAAATAAATGACTAAAATTAGGAAACTAACTAATAAATAAAATATAACATACCCCTAAATCTATTGGGAAACTTTTTTTACTCAAAGACATCTCTATATGGAGCAACGATGAAGTAATGATTAAAAAACTATCCATTAATTAGACATGTTAATTCATTATCTTGGAGGTAATTCAAATGGAAAGCATTATTACCCAAGATCTCAGAGATCTAATAAGGTCTTATCTATAGTGGGGTGAACTTGTCATGTTTTTATTTTTTAATGACCTTTGTACCATATGAGCACCAGGTTAGAAATACTAAATTCTTTGAATTTTTTTCATCTTATTGAATGATCTTTTGATAATATCTTGATGCATGTTGAAGTTCTATATGGATTCAGTCCTAGAGTCTTCCATTTATATGATATCTATAAATATAGACTTTATCTTCTCATTAGGTTTCATGTATTCTTGTATGAATTGATATGTTGTTAACTTAAGCATGATTGTGAATACTAGTTATCTCACATATACTAGCATAAATGTTGAGGCTTTAAAGGCCTACTTGTACTAAGCTTGATATACCTAAAGAATGTATTTTAGTAAGAGATGTCACTCTATTAGTTTATCTATAGCTTATTTATTGATAGTAATAATTAGTTTTTTATTGGTTCACTTAGCCAATCTATTACCTTATGGGTATTTATTGGAGGATGATCTAATGGTGATATGATTATCATGGGCCCATTCTATAAATTTAGTTGATTGAAATGCTGGACCATTATCATAAAAAAAGAAAATATGAGTGTGAAACCTGGTTGTCATATGTTTTTAAAGGAAATTGACCACATATTATGCTCTTGAATTATTGGTGGCTACTAATTTAGTCTATTTGGTGTAGTAATTTGTACCATTGAGCACAAATTTGTTCCCAATTGAAGAGTTCATGTTGATAACACCAATGAATTCTAATCCCCATTGGGTAAACATTTTACCCTTGATCATTGGATGTAGTAGAATTATTGCATGCACCTATATTTTTGACAAAAAATATAATTTTTGGCATGTCCCTATGTGGGAGTGATCATCTCTGAATATTGTCGGCTAATAATAACCCATTCTGAGGATTCTATGGGTTGTAGTATTGAGAGATAGATAGCCACTACCAATATTTTGATGTAGGTTATCTAGAATCTCATGGGATTCATCTTGTGATAACATCTCAAATAGATGCCTTCATAGTTATTCCTATAAATAATTCCCTTCTTGATCATATAATGATAAAATTTAAACCTCAAGGCCTTATTTTGCTCTCTTTTTATTTCTTAGGGAAATTTTCTAGTGAGTAGAAATTATTTTATATCTGAATACCATTCTTCTTGGGAACCCTATGTTTGGTAGACTTCTTCAATGGTGATGCTTAGGTTTGGTTCAGTAATCAAATAAATAATATGTTTTCTTTTGATGATCTTAATAGGTTTAATCTCAATGTTCAACTCTTGTAATTTCACCATCCATTTACCTCTATGCTCTCCCAACTCATTATATCCTAATATAAACTTGATAGTAGGGCCTAGTATAATAAAAATGGTACTATTATTGAGAATGTAACCTTATAAATTTCCTACAACTTTGACAATGGCAAAGATCCATTTGTCAATTAGCAAATATTTAAGCTTGACATCTTTCAAGTTCATGCTCATGAATGCAATAAGATGTTCACTCTCCTCCTTATTTTGTGTGAGTATATCAATGATTATATGTTCCAAAGTGAATAAGTATAGAAGGAAGTCCCTAGTGAAATCTAGGATTACCAATACTAGGGCCTATGATATATCCCTCTTTATGTCTTGGAAATACTTATTAGATTTAGGTGTCAATTCCACTTTAGCATCTTGTTTAAACATTGTGTTCAAATATCTGATAATTTCTCCAAATCCTGATATAAATTTTCTTACAAAATGAATCTTCCCAAACAAGGACTTAATCTCATTTAAACTATTTTTGAACATTATTTTAGAAATTACCTAAATTCTATTTGGGTTAATGGTGATTCCATATTTGGTGATAATATGTCCCAGTAGCTTGCCTTTAGTAATGTTAAATATGTTATTTTTGGGGTTTAGTGAGATTCCTAAATTTTTACGTCTTTCAAAGATGGACTGAAGATGGTCTATCTGATCAACCCTATTTCTTTAGAAAATGGTGAGATCATCCATGAATATGATTATGAATTTACCTATTATCCCTTTGAATGCATGATCTATGACTCTTTTAAATGTAGTTCCTATGCTGATTAGGCCAAATGGCATCTGCTTGTATACATAACTTCCCAAGTTTATGGTAAATGTAGTTTTCATTCTATCTTTTGATTTAACCAGCACTTGATTATATCTTGAAAATCCATCTAATAAAAACATGATTTTAAAACTTCTCATAGCCTAGATCACCTCATATACTAATGGTAATGTATAGTTATCTTTCTCAAAATCTTTGTTAATTTTATTGAAATTGACACACAACCTAATCTCACCATTATTTTTCCTAACTAGAATTAGATTAGCCACCCAATTTGAATGCTTGATAGGAAAGACCATCTAGGATCTTATCAAATTATCTACCTCCTTCTATATCAAAGTTTTTAGGATAGGATTAACTAATCTCTATCTCTACCTAAATGGCTTGTGGTCTGGCTTAAGTAGAATTGCATGGGTGATGACCCTAGGACTAAAAATACTCAATTCATCATATGTACATGAAATCATGCCTTTATATCTAATGATCAATTACTTGAACCCTTTTCTCTCATTTTGAGTAAATATTAAACCAATATTGACAAGATGTAAAAAATTTTCATCACCCAAAATCTCTAAGATGAACTCAGACTCATTAACCTTGAGTTAACTTTATTGTTATGCTTGAGGATATATATCAAAGGCTCTTTTTAAGGAAACCATCCCCAATGGGATGTGATTATACTTAAATTGAATGACATCTTCTTCATCTACTTCCTTGTTACATAGATGGCTTATTTCCTCATCATTAATTATTTGGGACTCGATTTGTCCTAAATTGGTCAAAAACTAGATGATCTACCGATCATCATAAAACACCTAAAACTTATCAATGTTATTTGGTACTGATGGACAAGGTATAAATTAAATGGAGAACTTGTGCACTTTTGACTCCTATGGGGGTGACAATTTTTTTGTTGAAGTGATCAAAAATTTAGTAGATTGGTGTTGTTCTTTCAAAATAGCCATTAGATTGAAAGCCTCAATTGACTCGATTAATCATAGGCTTTGTGTTTAGATTTATTTAATTATGAAAATATACATTGATACTTATTTTTTACCTATTTTAACACAATTTCCAAGTCTCCATATACCATTAGTTCCTTGATGTTGTTCATGAGGTAAAAATGTAATCCCAAAGTCAAGGATTCATACTTTGCCCTATTATTGGTACATAGGACTTAGAGCCTATATGCCACTAGGTGATTCTTCCCTTATGTATCAACCAACTCAATAACAAAACCTAATATTTTATTGAATATTGCTTCATAATAATGAAGGGTCCATACTAGGTAAGGACCTTGCACTTCTTATTACATTTCATGTTTTTTAGTAAATGTATAAATTCTAAGACTAAGAGATTTGTAACTTGCTTCTTCATTATCAGTGTTATACTCTATAATATGGTACTTCATCCTTCACTCTTTATTGATCCTAATTTAGTTGTAAATTCATCTCCATGGTAGCCAAATATGAGAGAAGTTTATGAAAATATTTTCATTGAGAATATTCAACAAATATCTACTCAATAGTAGCCCATAACCTTTAGGAATATCTACTACCATTATGTCAATAGTCATATCCACATGAGGTTCTAATACAACCTATATGTCTACATCATTAAGTTATCCTATCATAGGTACTATTATTTTATCCATCTATGAAATAGTCCTCTTGGATATACTTGGGGTCAAACCAAGCTCATGAAAAATGGAGGTTGGCATCACAGTAGCCGAAGCTCAAAAATACACCAAATAGTTGTGTATATTTTTTACAAATGACTAAATGGTTAGCAAGAAGCAGGGATCCTCAAGATTTCTTTTGTATATGCCATTTGTGTTGGCCATCTTAGCCTTTTCTATGATAGACTTTCATAATATTTCCTTCTGTTCTCTAATTTTTACTAGTTCATAGAGGGTAAGATTAACATTGATGTTTTTCATATCCTCAATAATTTAATATTTCCCCTTACTCCATTTTTCTCTATGTTGAGGTTAATCATTCCATTTTGGGGAGGAATATTGTTATCATCTTTATGATTTAGGGGAATAACTATATTATTAGGAAGAGTAGAAGTAGATAGAGGCTATATGTTCCTTAGATTGTAATTATTCCTATTAAACTAATGAAATGATTACACTTCATCAAAATTATCATTTAGAACATTGTAATATTCACTGTGGAAGGGAAAATCATAAGTTTCAAAAATCATAGTTGAACTTGAGGGGCCATATTCATGAGGAAGATTTGGGGGATTCATCATTTGATCTTATCTAACAATCTCCATTTGGAAAATTTTAAAGGATGCACAAAACTCCACATAGTCTAATTCCCCATACTGTGTTGTGTTATCAACTCTACACTAATTAGACAAAGTTGTTTCCATAATATTGATTTGTGGTAGCTTAATGTATTATTATTGTTCTACATTATTGTTGGTACTATTGAAAGGCATGGTCTATCTTACAAATCCAAAAAATTTGTTATAGTTCTAATTGGTGGTATTACCCATAATTTTTTATGTGTTCAAGATGTCATTGCTCAACTTTTAGACCATTATTTGTATAGAATCCAATTCAACTTTGGTGGATTTTTCACCTTGATTGACTACCATGTTGGAGTGAGTCAGTTAGTGATTTTACTAGTTTTTTTGATGATCAGTCCTTTGTGCTTGATTTTTTAGGAAACCATAATTCTTGTTTGTTATTTGTTGTGTCATGGGAAGTAGAGTGTACAGCTAATTTTAATTTAAATTAGGGTCATTCTGATTAGTATTCATAATTGGATTCAAAGATTTAAAACCATTATTGAAGGTTTGGCCCCCTAAATTATAAGAATTGAGATGAGGATTGAACTGCTTCTCAATGTTGATAGCTTATTCATATGCCAAGGCTAAAGTATTGGCAGTGGTAGCTCTCCTATGAAATACTATAGTGATGGAATCCAAAACATTGGTATACATCTTGAATGATATATCCACTTTTATAATGTATGTCATGTGTAATGAAGTGTACATATTTTGAAACCTTGAATTAAAGGCTCTAATTGACTCATATGGATCCCTCTTCATGCTGGTGAAATGATGATACATGAAACTTGGATTAATAACTTTCCTAAATTTCATAAGGAAATTATTTTGACATGCATTCCATGAGATGATGGATTTTTTTTGAAAATTAAGACACCAATCATAAGAAAAATATTGTAGAGTGAATGGAAAAAGTCTTCATGCAACATCCTCATTTGTGACATTCATCAATCTCAGGGTGGCCTTTAAAGATTTAATATGTTCTTTTTCCATCCTCCCACTTGAGGGGGAAAATGTAGGCAAATATTTATCTATGTTCCTAGATAAATTATGTTGATCTCAAAGAATGGAAATAACAGATCCAACTAATGAAGGTTGAGTCATATGATGGTTGATTATCAAGACATTTTTTATTGAGGAAGGTGTCCTATCTTGATGCACCTTAGGGATGGTTGTTATTAGTCTAAGCCACCTATGATTTGACAAAGGTGATACCAAAAGGATAACTTGGGTACTATACCTTGTTACTCTCCTAGGTGTTTCTAGTGTAATTATACATAGTGACTAAACTCTACTATTGAGAAAACACACAAGTGTGCCCTCTTTCTAGAGCCAACTTTTTTTTTTGATGTGGATTTTATGCACACCATAGAAATTGAATGAAATAGCCTCTAATATTTTAGGATATCTATGGAAATAAATTTCCACTCCATGGCATAAGTTACATGTATGTAATTAAAATAACTAGTTGGTGGAATATAGGTTGGCTTGTAGGTTGTTTAACTAAGTTTATGGATGGATGTGTGAAATATAAGAGAAGTAAACACTAGGTGAGTTGGTTGGGTGTATAATTACTCTATGGTAGGTAGATCTTAAAGAAACTCAAAAAGGATGGAAATGTAAGGAAGAAAAGAAGTTTCAATTTTTTGAAATGGTTATTTCCAAGGCTATCTCTTTCATGGAATATGTCAAAAACCAATGTTTATCATTTGTAGTTATTGCACACTTATGAAAAAACATGGTTAAGTAGTTTGTGGGAAAAAGGTATAGGAAACTTAGTGACCTCAGTGGAAGGTTATTCTCTTTAGAGTTGTTGCACAACCTTAGTGGAGAGATTATAGATCATAATAGGAAGTTATCTAGGGTAATTACAATACGTGCTTATAAGACTATACCAAAAATAAATGCTCTTACACACCTCAAAATATCAACATAGTATAAGTTAATTTATCAAATCAATGAAATTTACTAATCTTCCATAGTTATTTCACAACTTAGATCATCATACATAAATTATAACAACCAAATTCATATATAGAATTTAAACACTTTAAAATCATTGAGTTGATATAGACAAGGAAGCTAAAATTTCAATAACATAAAAGAGGGAGAAGAAAGAAACAACATAATTGTAGTCAATGACTTGATTTATTTCTTGTATTGATCAATAATCCCACCCTTTGAAATAAATTTTTACATGTATTTAAATACTTTGGGAAGGGGTCATCTCATCCTCCAAGTGAAGTAAAACTTTCACTTACATTTTTGATTAAGAAAAACCTAAGTTGTAGATCTACCTTGAAAAATTTCATGATACAACTTGTAGATTACAAAAGTCATGTAACATGTTTATGATGGTAAAAAAAATTATGTTAATTATAACATGAATGTAAAATAATTGTAGTTGGTTCAAATAAATACATGTAAAATTTGTATATAAAATTATCCGTTAATCAAGGCTTGCTTGGTGACTACATGGCACTACTTTTTGTCATGGTTGGAACTAAAGTGGTAGGTAGCGATAAACTAGAAATTATAACTGATGCACTTGTTGAACTAGTAGGTGGTGCCTAACTAGACTTATTATTAGCCTCTAGATCCTAATAATTTTTGTATCCACTGGAATATTGCACCCTTATTATGTTCATGTCAAGAATAGATCATCTATTCACCATGTTAAATTTTGATATCAACCTTTCATGGTTAGCTTTGGTGGTTATTAAACCTACACTAAATATTTCTACTTCAATGGCCTTCTTCCTTGCTATACATAACTTGGCCTCAATGTCTTCTAAATTTAATTCATTTAAATTATGATTGAAGTTATCTAAGGCTTGTTGAAATATTTATTCAAAAATAGATATTACTACTAATTTCCTTATGCCATCCCATGCATGCATTAATTCTGATTCATTCTAAATATGCACTATTTTCTTCTCATGCTCAGTGATATTTGTGACCAAAACATCATTAGATGTTATCCATTATTTGGATTATGGGATCCTAATGACAACTAGATTTAACATGTTTGTTGCCTCTAGGAAGGACATCAAATTTAAATGTATGAAAGCCTTATTAGGGGTATTAAAAACAAATAAATTTATCTCAGTCTCATCATACTTGAGAGACTTAAATAACTTAGTTATTTTATATTCTGGGGGGGCCACTTGAGCCCTCAAAAAATAAATATTATCTAATATCTCATATAGACTTAAAGTTATAGCCTAGAGATCTTATTCAATTTTATATGTAATGTGAATTACTTGGTGTTTCTCTCTAAGGGTCTCCGATTCCTAATCCAACTCTTTTTTATTGCATGTTTAATGCCATCATGAATGTTTATCAATGCTCTAGTGGGTCTCGTTATAGGACTTAAAGGCCTTGATGAAAGGGGAATAACCCTTATTTCTATCTTGCCTCTTTGAAAGATAGTAGATCTCTTCTCTTTCTTCCAAAATTGAGCTCTACCTAATGTTTTCTTCTATCTTCCTCTTCCTCACCCTTTACACAGAGTTAGTAGACTTATCAAAGAGTGAGCTTATAGTGGGAAGCTTGGTTATCTTAAGGTTTAGCCTCTTATATGTTGATACTCATTATTATTTAGCCTAGTTTGAAAGGGTCAAATTTGATGTGTCTAGTGGTTGTGCTTTTATTAGGGTGTCCTTTAGAGGCTTAGTCTCATGGGTTGGCTTGGGTATGGCAAGATATATTACTTTATACAAATCTATATTTCCTAGATGTGGCATTGGGTGGAAAATGTAGGTTGGATTCTTCTTTATATCTCTCTTGGTGGTCACCAATGTTTTAGTCTAAACTAATCCTAAGGAGGGTATAGATGAGCTCAATTGAGAATAAGCTATGAAGAATTCAGTGTTGGAGTGGCTAGTAGTAGTGGAAATAGAGGTGGAGACCAAAGGAGTAATTTTAGAAACAATTATGGAAATAGGTATAGAATAAGGTGATGACACAATAGGAAAAGAAAGGAAAACTAGAAATGAAGTAATAGGAGAGTGGAAAAATGGAACACTAGGTAGAACATTCTTATCTTATTGGTCACCCCTAAGGGTGCCTTTCCTTTTAGTCTTTACAAACTTAAATCCTTATCTTGTTGTAATTTTTATTCATCCACTTCATCATTTGGCTCACCTTTAATTGAATTTTATGTAAACTTTCTTGGTCCCTCTTTAAATAACACCTAAGGCCTCCCTACCTTGTATTTTCTCTTATAACATATTTTGGTCTTCTCATCTGGAGGAATTACCAATTATTGGGTAGGAAGAGGGACCATCATGCTAGATGTTGTGGTTTTTGGAGATACCACAATAGGGGTGAGGTATTCATCTAAGAATTATAAACAAATAATCTCCTCTTATCTCCCAACATAGTTATCCTTTGCCTAATTTATTTTTCTTGTTCCTATTTTATTTTCCTTTATTCAAATTAAACTTAAGTATTTTACTATTCCATTTGAGTTACAACAACTAATGTTTCCCCTTTACCCATCTCTTACCCTATCACTATCATCACAGTGGGTGGATTTTGGGGGTTTTAGCTTCGGTCTTATGGATGCTGGAAAGGTCTATCATTCTATAAGTTTGATGAGATTCATCCCCCCAATGGTTGGATTTTAAATTTTTCTTATCCAAATGTGAGGGAATGATCTACTTAGATTACCTTGAGCAAGTATTCACTTATTCCAATAGTCCTAATCCTTTCCTTGACCTATGCATCATATTTTGCATTGATAAATATGAAGTCATGGTCATAAGGATCATTATTTTTGGGAATACCCATATTGTGAACACATTGTTTCACTTTCCCATGGGGGTCTTAATCCATATGGGGAAAGGTATCTAAGGCATAGGCTATTTAGGCATCACTAACCTCTCTAAAGTGTTTATGAAAGGTGTAACACATCCTCCTAATTATGAGATGGGAGCCATAAAAGGTGTTTTTCTTTATTTTGGTTAGGTCTTCAATTCCCTTCTATAATTGATAGGTAATTTATTGCTCATCTACTTTGTCTAGGATGTATTTAGGGAGACAAAGAGTGTTGACCTTGTTCTAAATGACCATTATAATAGTTTAATATGGATATAACTAGTAATCACCCAAAGACATGGGTATGTTGGAAATATTATTGGATATTCTAGACAGAGGTTCACCGTGAATCACCCTCCAAACTTGAGGATATAAATATTATATAATTCTCAATATATTCCTTTTATAATAATAGATATAGACAAATTAATATACATCATAGATTATTTTATTGATGCATTTAGGATTTGGATCCCATATATTCCCATTGTGTTTATAGATGGTGCCCATGATCACATCTATAAGGTAAGAAATAACGTAAAAATTTCTAGCTTGGAGCCTCCTATCTTTTAGCAATATCATTTCATGAAAGTGGGTGACAATAATCTCCCCTAGTGTGAAGGTGTGTTCTAAGGTGATTAGAATTTCAAGCAATGGTACCCACTCCAAATAAAGGAAGTAAATGCTCAAGTGATGAAACAAATGGTTCAATATTACCCTACTAATGCATATTCCCATCTAGAATCTCATAATGGGAACATTATTCTTGGTGACCTCTTTGACAGAAAAGGTCTCTTTAGGGAGAAGCCATTTGCTCACTTTTTGTTCTACATTTTTACTCTTCTTCAAAATAGATACACTATGTAAATCAAAGGTGGAATATGGTATGGGTAGGCATAAATACATTTTTAATGTTTTCCAAAATATGTAAGTGATGATAGTGTTGTTATTGACGTAGTGAAAGAACTTGCCATCTATAATCCTCCCTTTGAAGAATAAATCTCTTCACATGTTAATGCATGGCATGACCTATAGTTTGGAAGATACATAGTGAATTACTTGGTATTTTAAAGGAAGTAGGTTAGTTGTAACTTGTCATTCCTATTAAGAGATGTATTCTTTACAAGAAAAATTAGTTGATGCTCTCTACGACCTCCCACAAAGCTAAGTAGCTAGTGTAGATACTATCAAATATTGAAGCATCAAAAATTGTATCCATGTATTATGTTGAGTCCTTGATGGAGAATTTATATGGTGCTTAGGCTCCCTTGTATAACCTAGATAAAGACTCAATTATTAATTATCAGTACTGGTAAAATTTGAACTCTTAGTAATGGTGGCTTGGCACTCTTTTACATAAATTATAGCTTATTTTAATATAGCTAGCACTTTGAATTTATATAAGGAAACATATGATCAAGATTTATGAAAACTAATGGATGTGAAGTTGGTTACCAATTTGAGGTTATAGCCTTTTATCACATTAATCCCCAATGTTTCCAAAATTATCACCTTCATTTAATTTGAACTTGACCACCTTAGCCTAGTGGGCATGCCACATAGGATGCTTACTCATTCATGGGGTACCATGATGCTACTCTTTTGACACTTTTCAATATGTGGTTTATTCAGGAGTTAGCACTTGTATTCAGGCCAAACCATTTAATTTTGTGAGCCAAGAGTTACAAATGAAAGACTCCAAAGACTAATATGTTCTTTAGGAAGATTCATGAATGTTTTCCTAAAAGCCAAAACACTAAACACTTTTCTCAAAGACCAAATTGTCATTCAAGAGGATTTGTCAAAAAAAATTGATGAAGGTGAGATTTATGACTAAAAAAATCTTGAATGAAAATTTTTATAGACCAAAACCTCCTGAATGAAATTTACCAAACAAAATTTCTTGAAAGAAAATTGTCAAATGAAAGTCTCTAAACTAGTTATTCCAAAGACCAAAACACTCAAAAGACCAAAATATCAGATACCAAAATTTCAAACAAACATTCCTAACCTAAAGGCTCTAAAGACCAAAATTACAAAGACCAAAATGTTCATAATTCCAAATAAGTGGATCCAAATAATGATAACTCCAAAGACCAAAATTTCTAAGACCTATCATACATAATAATCCTCCCAATGCTTTTAATTAATAAATTAGTTTGAATAAAATATTCTAATGAAAATGGGTTTTAAGAGGAAAATAGATGAAAGAAAAGTTTATTCAATGCCAAAAAATGCAAAATTTCCATAGATAATAAAAGCATCCAAACACACATGTATAACCCTATAATGAATAATCCTATTAAAAAAAGGGAGTCGCAACTTGTCCATAAAAATACAAGGTGTGGTGTGTTGAATACAACATATCTGATCACTCGAATATAGCTGAATGTCATAGATTTCATGAAAACCCTAGGAATAGGTGAGAGAAATATAAAGCAAAAGTGAGATTCATTAATATTCCATTAGATAAAAAATACAAAGGATGTAAAATATATTATGATAGATTAGATCACCAGAAATATAACAATACAACTCAAAATCAAAAAACACATTAAGTGTATTTCCCCTAATGACCTTAATAACCCTAAACAAGATGACTAATAACCCTATATAAAAAACCAAAAGCAGGAAAAATCTTACACTAACAAACAAACCAATAAGCATTTAGGTGGTTGCATCCTTTTCAAAAAGTATTCCATATAAGCCACGTGTTTGATCTAGATATTAACATCGATGCTAATATATAATGCTGATGCTAGTATTCACAACTTTAAAGGCACTCAATCCATAATTTGGTGATTATTCTAGAATCCTATTCTAATATGCTTCTTGCATGTTCTAGATCCAAAATTATGTTAACATCTGAACCAACTAAGTACTTTATTTCTTTGTAATTTATATATCTATCATAGTTATACTTTATATTTTTATCCTATCTCAATTTAATAAATTTAACGTATGTTGTATCTAAGTTTAGCATTTAATTGGCCTATTGTAGATCTTATTATAAACCTTGTGTATTGTCATATCTATATATTAATCTTATCTACCTAGGTAGGATCTAATGTAGCATATAATTACACCCTTTTGGGAGATTTTTTTAGGATCTCTCACTTATAGATACAATATTGAAGCAACCTCAAGCTATGGGTATCTTGTAGTGAGGTTGAACCTCTAGAGAAGGCCAACTTCCTCTTGGTAGATCACCTAAACTAATGTTTCTACTTAGAAAAGAGGTAGAGAGGGGGTATAAGGTAACTAAGATAGCTAAATGGGTGATACAAAAAAATTTATTGACACTCACATAATCATGAAATAAACACTAATTTAGCATAAGATAATTCTTGCTCACACAACCTCATAAACTAGCTAATTTGCATAAGTGTTTCATAAATTAGGCTCACCAAATAATACATGAAGTAAAGAGGAATTTAAAAAATCACACCAATCATCCATTAATGGTGGAAATATCTCAATTTAATACCTACAAATAACTTGAAAACACCTAAAAATAGGTAAGGAAGAAGGTTAATGGACATGAAAGAACACTTCGTCACAAGGCCATCATGCACAAGCTTGCCAATCACAATTTAGAGGCAAGAGATAGGTAAAAATTTATATTTATTTCTTCAAAATGTGTTTCTTACAAATTTTTATATGTTTTATCCTTGTCAAATCAGAATATCTTTAAAAAATGTGGGAGAAATGGGAGGTATAGGAGAAAAGGGGAAGAAAGAGAAGAAGCAAGCAAAAATAATTCAATAAATGAGATTTAACCACTCTATATATATTCTCGCCCACATTTTGGTTAATTATAACTAATCCTTCTTCAACAAATTAACTTCCATTAGCTTCAATAGTCTTCAAACCCTCTCATTGGTTGAGAAACACACTAGTAGATAGAAACTTGTTGAGGATGATGATATCATGATCCACTACGAAATAAAAGTATTTAAAGACTTTTAAAATGTATTGAATGTTCCAATTTCACTCTCTAACCTCCAAATATCTCTCCCATACACTTTTACTCCCCCTCCACTTGCTCTTCTAGAATATGTTAGGCAAAAGGTTAGCTAACTTGGCATTTTGTGCTTAACTGACCATGGAGGTTATCTTTCATGTTTGATTTTTTAGGTTATTTTATATTTTCAAATTTAATTTGATACTAAAACCTATAATAAACTCCATGATACCTTCAACTCCCATAGACCCCATTGATGGAGGTCACAATCTTAAGCCACCCTTAATTAGCTACCCTAAAAACTATTCCCAAGCACATTCGCCACTGTGAAGACCACTTATGGACCTATAGAAGACTTCCATAAATACATGTCATGTCTATGATGAATAAAATTAATATTTGGAAAACCTTCAATACCTACAACAATGGTGAGAATCACCATTAAACCTGTAACAATGCACAAAGATGTCAAAAACTAGGGTTTTTTACCCTTTTACCTACCAAGACACCATGGAAACTCTTTTGAAGAGATATAAATTCCATTGAATGATATTTTATGTCCTACTAGACCCCTTACATGGTTTTATACTATTTATTTCTTTAAAGACCTACAAAAATATGTAATTTTGAGCCATTTTGGGCCTCTTAGGTACCCAAACGTGACAGATTCTTCTACAAGATAGGTTAGTAAAAATATATATGAATTATTATACACATTAAAGGTGGTTTAAAGCAATTAAATTCAATTTTAGGGACCTATGAGTCCAAAAACACAAAACTAGTCAAAAAGCTCCATTGCAATCTAAAACAAGTTCACTTTCAAGACAATTGTTCATATAGTGAAGACACTCATTACACTAATTAGTGACATGGATATATGTTAAATATACCCCTTAAACACCCCTAAAAATATTGGTCTCCCATGCAAAATGTGTGAAAAGATACACACATAAAGGTGATTGCTTAGATGGTTTGGAAGCATTTTGGACATGCTTACACTCTTAACAATTATTCATAAAAATAAGGACCTTAACCAAAATAAATATATAATTAATTTTAATTACATATTTTTATATCAAAAAATACTATAATCACTTGCCCCAACTCTTCATGGTATGAAAGAAATGAGCATTTGAAGATGGGTAAAACTAGGTGTCTCAAGCTTAAAAAGCTTGAATTTCTCCAAATGACCAATTTGACATTTATCACTAATACTAATTGATTTAAAACATATTAATTACATATTAAACATGTCATAACACCTCTTTAAATTATCAAAACTCAATTTTACCTTTTATGCCTTTGGGACTACCTATAGGGATTTCAGTCTACCTTCAAACTTGCATGAAGTTTAGAGTGTGAAAAATATTTAAAGGTATTTAATATTATTAAAAAAATATTACCATTCTTATAAAATATTACCCTAAGATTTGAAACCTCAAATGCACCTTAAAACACCAAAAAGTGTGCCTACATGAATAGTGACCATTATGAGACATAAGGAGGATTGTGTATAAACAACAGGAACTTCCAATAATAATATGAACTTATATATATATATATATATATATATATATATATATATATATATATATATATATATATATATATATATATATATTATATGGATATAATATGTCATTATTACAAATATTACTAATTTTTAAGTCATTTAGATGTGTACTTTGTCATGTAGACCCTTTTTACCAAAAATTACCTTGATCTACCTACATGTTTCCTTCATGTCAAAACTTGTCTTTATTCAAAAAAATTCATGAAAAACCTAAAGTTTATCACTCCCATAGGAAAATATAGGTTTAAAAAATCATATTATACAATTTTAATATGTCTCTAAGGCCTAAAATACTTGGTATCCAAAACTGACAAAACTTCATTTGGTATCCAATGGTTACCTTCTTGAGTGCTTATGGACTGTGTAAGAAAAATTGGAAATTTAACTATTTATAATACCTTTATGATTGAATGGAATTATTTTTTAGGTCATTTTACCATAATTAACAAATTTTGTGTTTTTACTCAACCTATAGATGCCCCAAAATGGCCAATTTCTCCAAGGCATGCTCTAATGTTGACTGTGATTTGACATAGGGTTGACTATACTAAAATTGAGAATAGTTACCATTGTCAAAAAAAATTAAATTATTTTTAATAGGTCATAATTTTGCTCTCCACCAAATTTCATGATTAGATCCTTCATATTTTAGACTGTAGGCCCATTCTGACAAAAGATAGTGATATATATATATATATATATATATATATATATATATATATATATATATATATATATATATATATATATATATATATATGATGCAGGAGCATCTACAATAGTTCAAATTCTAGTGTGAAAATTCAAATTTTGGTTTTCCCTCCAAATTGTGAGATTTCAAAATTTCACCTTGAAAGTAAAATGTAATTATCAAAAAGTGAAAGTGAAAAGGTGAAAATGGATGGTTAGGCTGTTGAGGGAATCAGGGGGAAATGGTTGAAACTATTTTCAACCTTCGTATCTTGTTAAAACTTAAAAACAATATTTTGTTTTTCCTTAAGCCCAAATTGGGCATAGAAGTTAGAAGGGAAGCTCTTCAAAAGAACAAAAGAGATAATTCATTAAAAAAAGAGGAAGAGAAGAAGAGAGGATGAGAGGGGCGTAGAAGTGAAGAAGGAAAGAGAGGAAAGGTCCTCTCATTCAAGGAAGAAGATGGAATGAAGGATAGAGAGGAGAACTAGTGAGGGAGGACCTCACTCAAGAAATGTCAAAGGAAAGAGAAGGAGCAATAGAGAATGTGTGAAGGAGCAAGCAAGGTTTTGAAAGCCATGGATTCTGATATTGAAATGTAAGTCTTCCAATTGATCTATGAAAGAAAGAATGAATGTATTTGTTCCACTTATGAATTCTGTAAATAGGCTTATATATATATATATATATATATATATATATATATATATATATATATGTATGTATGTATGTATGTATGTATGTATGTATGTATGTATGTATGTATGTATGTATGTATGTATATATATATATATATATATATATATATGTATGTATGTATGTATATATATATATATATATGTATGTATGTATGTATGTATATATGTATGTATATATATATATATATATATATGGGAATGTGTGTGTGAAGGATGGTTCTTCATAGCATATTAACAAATATTGGTTATCTGGCATGTTGAGGATAATTTTAAACTAGTATTTATGTGAACAAAGGATCTTAAGAACTTTGCATGCTATAAAAAGCCCGAACAGGCCTAAACGAGGTATTTAGGCATGTAAACTACAACCCACTGCCCAAAGAAAACCCCAAGTGAAAATGGTTGCATGAAGTTCATAATGGTATGGAGACAGGTCTATAAGGAAAATAGAAACTTAAATGAAGAAGAAACAGGCTTAGAAATCCCTTTGATATCTCAAAACTCTAACTGTTAGAATTCAGGCCTGTAGGTGACAGTATGCAGGAAAAGTTAAGAGATTTGCATGTTTTGTAAGGTAATAGGATTGATAAGGTCATATTTGACATGATTAAGTGAAAGGGGGATATCATTTATATGTTGAAAAGATTGTATATCCTCTTGATAATCCCATTGATCATTGTAACAAGAAGACAAGCATGAACCCTGTTGACTGTTATAAAAATACAGTCAAAAGACACTGAGTTGTTGAGTATTGGCAAGCTTATAAGGTTGATATAACCTAGATGATGATTGGATAAGGTGTAGGGAACTAATACAGACCCTATAAAATTTATTTTAACCTTTGAAACAAACTAGAACACTCCCAGCAAAAATAATAAGCTCTCGCCCTGTGACTGTCATAGGAAAATTCTGAATTAGGTTCAAACCCTTAAAATGAGTTTTAATGCTTGAAACCTCTTTAAACTTTGTAATCTGAACCTTTATTATGTTAAAAAAAATTTGGAATTGGTTTCAAGGTGATAAAGTATGTATAATTATGGAAAAATTCAACTGTCAAGTGAGACCTAGGTGCATGTGAAGGGAAGAGTGTAGGCCAATAGAGGAAAAGTGGATTTCTCCAAAGAAATGCCCTAACAAATGATTGATTCACCTGTAAAAATATAATGGGTATCTGGAATGGTGATTGGTCTGATTAGAAAGTTCATACATGACTTTGGACAAGACGTTTTTCACAAAAGGAGGGCTAATTAGAACAGGGCATAAAGAAGGAAGTACAATTCCATACAAAGCAACCTCAGGATAATTTTAAGTATGTTATAAAAGGGCTTAATGGGTATCCATAAATGTTTTTACTTTCCTTATTGAGTTAACCTATAACAAATTTTGGCCAATAAATAGGGAAAACAGGGCTACAAGGAATGAATGATCTAAATAGGTCTGTATCAGATTGTTGAAGGTTTCAGAGCAGTGTAAGGACAGTTGCATCATTTGGCATCAGAGCTTGAAGCTCTTGGGAATTGGTAACTTGTTGTTGGTTGTGATTTATAATGAGTTGTTACAGGATTTGGCAAGAGGATTAGTAGGACAAGCACTAGAAGACCCTGGGGAGAAAAATGTATGAGTAATCTTTGCTATTTGAGTTAAGCTTATTATGTTGAGAAGCAATCAAGTGAATAAGATTCAGGTTAAAGGTAGCCAAGCCATTGAGGCTTAAGAAGAGAAGAAGCCAAGGAAGGCTTAGTGAAGATCCAAGAAGAAGCTTGGATAGTTTGCCAAAATACTAAGGTGAAATAGACTTAGGTGAGGTAAAGGATGGAGTTTGAAGCTTGGAAAGCTCAAAAGTAAGGGATCAAGTGAATGCTCAAGAGGAAGATCCAAAGAAAGGTAAGCTTGGATTTATGATTTGTATTTGATGAAGTGTTGTATAAGAGTTGTTACAGGATTGAGAAGGGGATCAAAAGACTAGGATGCAAAAGGCCTAGGTGAGATCAAAGAGATTGTCAAAAGACCAGTCAAGAAGAAAAGGCTTGGGTGAGACAAGGGATCAAGAGACCAAGGTGGAAAATATTTGGGTGAATATCTCAGATATGGAAGTATTGTTGAAGGCACTGCAGAGTAGCAAGGTATAGGAGGGCATCAAGAAGAAAGCAAGCATCAAAGGTATGGACAGTTTTGTAATTGATAAAGAAATTGCTAATTTGAAGAGAGAGTTAGCTAAGATTAAAGATGAATATGAGTCTTGGATGTAGATGGATAAGCAAGCATGGGTATGGCCAATGAGGAAGAGGATGAAGTGGCCAATAGATCTCCTAGTGAAAAGGAGAAGAAGGCAAAATGAGATTGCTATGAAGAGAGAAGCCCATAGAGGCTTGAAGAAGATAAGAAGGTTGCCAAGTGAGCAGTAGGAAGGAGAAGTTGTGAAGAAGGTTCTCATTATGGAGAACAAGAGAAGAGAAGAAAAAAAATAGGAAGTGCCAGGAAGAGCACTTGAAAAGATGAGAGTGTTGGTGAAGATAGCACTCATAGGGACCTTGTGGTCTCTTGTTTTTATTTCTAATATTGTCTTTGAGTGGGTAATTGCAGGTATGAGCAGCCTTATGAAGGTCAAGAGAAGGGCCTTGGAAAGTGAAGAGATTGGTGCAAGAGAAGACACCAAGTACACAAGTGAATGTGTAAGAGAGAGAAGTAAGTTTGCTGCTGTTGATAAAGAAGAAAAGATGCATTGGTTAATGCATGAGGGAGGTGTTGAAGAACCCATACAAGTAAGAGAAGAGGTAGAAGATGAAGCTGAATTCCATGATGCCATTGAAGGCCAAGAGGAAGAAAGAGAGCAGCCAAGCACAAAGGAAGAAAAATATTGCTCCATAGACCAAGTTATCAAAGAGGTAAATGAAGTGTTAAGACCTGATTTTGATTGTTGTTATGAGCATGAAGCTGCTAATGTACAGGTGAAAGAGTTAAATAAGATGATAGAGCCCTTAAAAAGAGAATTTAAGCATGGGTATGTGATGCCTAAATGGTGGAAGAAGCAAACTCCCAAGCAAGAGGAAGTGCTGGTACAAAAGCATGGTTACAGGATGCCTAAATGGCTTCTGAAGTCAAATAATAAGAAGAATCAAATATGGGTGCCTAAGAAGGCAAAGAGAAAAGAGAGGATGGAAAGTGATTCCAGTAGCCAAGAGAATAAAGGTGAGAAAGAAAACTACTCAAAGAATATTGAGGTTGAGCATCAAGATATAAAGATGAAAGGTAAACAATTTGTTTGTGATGATGTTTTTGAATCCTTCAATGATATTTTCATGAGAAATGAAAGATGGAAAGTGGCTGTAAGGACTAATATGCAGCAAGGAGAGAATTCCAAATGGATGGAAGATGAGGAAAGGAGAAAGTATACAGCAAAGCAATCAAGATGGCTTCAAGAAAAGATTGAAGAAAGCAAAGAGACATAAGGTAAGGACACTACAATTGTATTTGATAAGTATAATGTTGTTGATGAAGAAGTTGGTTTATGTGAAGACAAGCTAAGAAAATATGAAATAAGAGGTAAAGGACAAGTAAGCCTTGTGAGTGATCAGCCCAAGTTTGATGAAGATGGTGAGATAGATGAAAGTTTACTAAAGGAAGAGTTGAAGATATTAGAAGAGTTTGTTTGGTAATTCAAGAGAGATGAAGGAAGGTACAAGCCATGGTGAAGACACCATTAGGAAGAGTGAAGCAAGAAAAGAATAGAAGAGTGAAGAGGCCAAGGCAGTTTTGGTCAAGAAAACATGAGCATGGTGGCAGCCAAGAGGCTTCATGGCCTCAAATTTTTTCTACTAAGGTGGCTTTGAATGTTTTGTATGCAGGTATGAAGGTTGCTGAAGTGAATGACATACATGAACCATTGGAGAAGCTCATGAATCAGGAAGAACAACAAGAAGATGAAGAAGACATGTATGAAGATGAAGAAGCGTGGAAGTGGGAGATGACAGCTGAGAAAGAGATGAGGAGAAGAACATACCAAAAGACGAAGAAAATCAAGATGAAAAACAAAGACTATCAAAGACAAGCATTGGTATTGGCAACAAGACCTTGGGATCCAGGCATAGAATGAAGGGCTAAAGCATGGAGGAAGCATCTCATTTGAACTAAGGTTCAAATATTTTCTAGAGGGAGAGTATGGATGCAGAAGCATCTACAATAGTTCAAATTCTAGTGTGAAAATTCAAATTTTGGTTTTCCCTCCAAATTGTGAGATTTCAAAATTTCACCTTGAAAGTAAAATGTAATTATCAAAAAGTGAAAGTGAAAAGGTAAAAAATGATGGTTAGGCTATTGAGGGAATTAAGGGAAAATGGTTGAAACTATTTTCAACCTTAGTATCTTGTTAAAAACTTAAAAACAATATTTTTGTTTTTCCTTAAGCCCAAATTGGGCGTAGAAATTAGAAGGGAAGCTCTTCAAAAGAACAAAAGAGATAATTCATTAAAAAAAGAGGAAGAGAAGAAGAGAGGATGAGAGGGGCATAGAAGTGAAGAAGGATAGAGAGGAAAGGTCCTCTCATTCAAGGAAGAAGATAAAATGAAGGATAGAGAGGAGAACTAGTGAGGGAGGACCTCACTCAAGAAATGTTAAAGGGAAAGAGAAGGAGCAGTAGAGAATGTGTGAAGGAGCAAGCAAGGTTTTGAAAGCCATGGGTTTTGATATTGAAATGTAAGTCTTCCAATTCATCTATGAAAGAAATAATGAATGTATTTGTTCCATTTATGAATTATGTAAATAGGCTTGTGTGTGTGTGTGTGTGTGTGTGTGTGTGTGTGTGTGTGTGTGTGTGGGAATGTGTGTGTGAAGGATGGTTATTCATAGAATGTTAGGAAATATTGGGTTATCTGGAATGTTGAGGATAAGTTTTAAACTGGTATTTATGTGAACAAAGGATCTTAATAACTTTGAATGCTATAAAAAGCCCAAACAGGCCTAAACAAGGTATTCATTGCATCTAAACTACAACCCACTACCCAAAGAAAACCCCAAGTGAAAATGGTTGCATGAAGTTCATAATGGTATGGAGACAGGTCTATAAGTCAATTATAAATCTAAATGAAGAAGAAACAGGATTAGAAATCCCTTTGATATCTCAAAACTCCAACTGTTAGAATTCAGGCCTGTAGGTGGCAGTATGCAGGAAAAGTTAAGAGATTTGCATGTTTTGTAAGGTAATAGGATTGATAAGGTCATATTTGACATGATTAAGTGAAATGGGGTAGATCATTTAGATGTTTATAAGATTGTATATCCTCTTGATAAGCCTATTGATCATTGTAACAAGAAGACAAGCATGAACCCTATTGACTGTTATAAAAATACAGTCAAAAGACAGAGTTGTTGAGTACTGGCAAGCTTAGAAGGTTTATATAACCTTGAGGATTATTGGAGAAGGTATAGGGAACTAATACAGACCCTATAAAAATTTATTTTAACCTTTGAAACAAACTAGAACTCTCCCAGCCAAAATAATAAGCTCTCGGCTTGTGACTGTCATAGGAAAATTCTGAATTAGGTTCAAACCCTTAAAATGAGTTTTAATACTTGAAACCTCTTGAAACTTTGTAATATGAACCTTGATGATGTTATAAAAATTTTGGAATTGGTTTCAAGGTGATATAGTACGGATAAGTATGGAAAAAGTCAATTGTCAAGTGAGACCTAGGTGCATGTGAAGGGAAGAGTGTAGGCCAATAGAGGAAAAGTGGATTTCTCCAAAGAAGTGCCCTAAAAAACAATTGATTCACCTGTAAGAAGATAATGGGTATCTGTAATGTTTATTTTTTTGATTATAAAGTCCTTACATCACTCTGGACAAGACGTTTTCGCACAAAAGGAGGGCTAATTAGAACAGGGCATAAAGAAGGAAGTACAATTCCGTACAAATCAACCTCAGGATATTTTTTAGTATGTTATAAAAGGGCTTAATGGGTATCCATAAATGTTTTTACTTTCCTGATTGAGTTAACCTATAAAAAATTATGGCCAATAAATAGGGAAAATAGGGCTACAAGGAATGAATGATCTAGATAGGTATGTATCAGTTTGTTGATGGTTTCATAGTAGTGTAAGGATAGTTGCATCAATATATATATATATATATATATATATATATATATATATATATATATATATATATATATATATATATATACTATATATATATATATATATATATATATATATATATATATATATATATATATATCCTTTCATTGTTCCACTCTTCATTTTTTTTGCCGTGAACCTCATTCCACCATATATGGCTTAATTTCCTCAAGGAAAATCCATGGATTTCTATGTGCTCAACAATGTAGTTGATGGATATGAGGTGTATGGATGTATATTTCATTATTTTAAAACCTTTATCATGATGATAATGATCTCATTCCCCTTATTCTCCTTAATAATCTTCTTGGAACATGGAATCTTGTATAAATCACTGAATGACTTCATTGAACAAATGTTAATATTGAAGGCCTTCAACCACTCCTTTCTTCTAGTCATACACCACTTTAATTTTCCAAGGATTTTACCCTATGATAGGGATATAATATAATATTCATTTGAAATGATCAAAAACCTATGAAACATTGTTATTTGGCATCAACAAAGGGATATGTGACTTCAATTTTAGTGTGTTAGGGAAATTATCCTTAACACAATCATTCAAATTTAAAGATGGTTTCTTCCAACTTTTTTTAAACTTTTAGAATCAAAAATGATTCACATGGTATATTATAGGTGCAAACATAATATCCTCTTTATTTTGAACCCATTATAGGAAAGGAAAACTTATGTATATAGATAAATTTGCTTGCAACTCTATTGGAGCTCCAACTAGCAACTTGACTATTTGGCCTATAAAGGCTTAAATGAGATACTAAGGATTTATGAGAAAGATAACTTGTGTAAGTTAATTTTTAATAAAGAGGATGAGGTACATTATACATATAACACATGTTCCACTCTAAAGCTAATCAAATGACCATTTTACAAGGATAACAATGAAAACCTATTTTATGCCATAATTACCTTCTTGGAATGAACTAACTAGTGAAACCAATTTTAATAGGTCTTATTTGACCTTATAATTACTCCTCTAAAACCATTATTTCTCATTTTAATTTTGAATTAAAGAAACAAGGGAAAACTTGGGCCCTATTTGGATGAGTAGGCCATCTAGACACCCCTAAATTGTTAGCAATTGTTCATAAATATGGGGGAGATGAACCAAAACACAAATTCCACAAATTAGAATTTATTTAGGGTCCCTATTACCACCCAAAATATTCTAGCCCAACTCTCTCTCTCTCTCTCTCTCTCTCTCTCTCTCTCTCTCTCTCTCTCTCTCTCTCTCTCTCTCTCTCTCTCTCTCTCTCTCTCTCTCTCTCTCTCTCTCTCTCTCTCTCTCTCTCTCTCTCTCTCCTGACTATATCAATTGAAAATCTGAGGCTCTCCTATAGCTGTCCCAAACTACCCAAAATGGTTTTTCCTTAGCATGAAGACTAGAAGTATTCCTATGCAATACAACACTTTGGAAATATTTTTTAGGTTGAAAATGACCTTTCCTTCCTTTTTTAATCCTTATAAAATACCTAGACCTCCATTAATGGTAAAAAACATATTTCATGCCTAATTTGTAGCCATTAGATTTTCCTTACCTCTATTGGTTCCTATGTTGGAATATGATTTTAGGGGCCTATGAGGGGATACTATGGACACCATGGATGAATTCATATTATATCTAATCCCCTACGTAAATTAAATCCTCCAAAAAACCCATTTTGTCAAAGCTCTAAAAGGCTCCAAACTACATCCTTTTGCTCTCAAACTCACTTCCCTCCACTCCAAATGATCCAAAATGAACTTAACCATGTATAAAAAGGTGAAAATCACCATAAGTATGTGGAAGGAAGTAAAAACCAATTTTAATTCCTCAAAAAGTCACTTTTTTACTTGAAATTTATATTTTGAGGACACTTAAGTCATCTAATGCACTTTTGGGGTTCTTCTGAGCGTAATAGCTTATCTAGGCCTCATTTTTGGCTCATTAAAATCTCTAAGACTTTATGAAACCCTAATTCATGTCCATATACGATTTACCACCATGGAAACCTATTGGATCCTTCACTTTTAGTTCTAGATCTATTTCTAGGCCTTTTCCTCAAAATCAACAAAACCACCTTAAAACATGCTTAACGTGTTTCAAAATATTGCAAGTGACATGTGGTAGGGTTATGAGGTTTGTATCCTTCCACCATTAGATAACTCACATAGCCAAAACTTTGCTCAGCTTCTCATATCACACTAGGACCTCCTAGAATACTGCATTACATCATCAATTCCGGACCACAAAGGGACTAGTCATGAGGATAGAAGGCTACTAAAAGGTCCAAGAGAGTTGCTTGATCAATCTAGGAATTTTTTTATATGTAGACTAACTTTGGCCAATAGGATATTCATCCAATTTAGGGTTAAATAGAATATATGAGTGTATTATTCCTACATAGAGCACTAAATGTTACCTCATTGACACTAGCCTATATTGAATCTATGAATATTGACATGAAATTAAATTCCAAATTAAAAGATCTAGCTATGCCCAATATTAGTCCAAACTTATCAGTCCTTAATCCTATCTTAAATGATAATCAAAATGTTTTGGATCATAATCAAAACTAAGTATATACATAGTTACCTATGGACCATACTACACCCACCTAAAACCTTAATTTTGTAAATAAACATCTACCAACACCTAATCATCAAAGTTAAAACTATGACTTGGTCCCAATTAATGTTGATACCATGTAGGATACTACTTCTAATTATACAAAAGCATAACTAGATGGTATTTAAAGTATGGTCCAGAGACTTAGGAATGAGTTTTTGAGAATGAAAAAATTATTGGGTAATAATGCAATGGAAAACCCAATAGGATCATCAAATTATATAAGTATAAAAAACCATTTGACAAGCTAGGGAACAACTCTGAGTCACAATCTAATAAGCTTACTAAGATAAATGTATGTAAGGAAACCTTACCCATGTAGCTTAGAGTTTATATTACTATAAAATATGGTGAGTTAGATTGTATAAAGTTATATACAACATTTGAATTTTTTGATAAATATGTGGAAATGTATGAAGTTATTCTAAATTGACATGATCTTTCTATGGTTGTCACCTCTAGTTCATCTAATACTGCAATGATGTTTATAGAGTACAAATTCCCATTCCAAGTCAAGGATGGGAATGGCCATAATAGAATACTTATGATATCCATTCTTTCCATTAGTTCCAAATAAGCAATTATATATGAGAATCGATGGCCAACATCCTCTTAAGACTTCACACCTCTAAACAATAGTGCAATTATTCCTTGAGATGTAAAAATTAATAACAATCCATGTCATCCAAAGGGAAATTATAGATAATAATTTATTAATGAAAAGAATAAAATTGGATACAATATAGTTGAGGATATGAATAAAATTAAGGCAAATATATTAATCTTTATGAGCTATCTTAGATTACTAAAAAAATAAGATTGTTAATAAAGGATTTATTAGCAAGACATCTACTAATAAATCCAAAATTGCACATACTAATGTGGTTGTTCATCTGGAAAAATGTGAGTTAACACCTTTTATATTGATTTTGAGAATGTTTTTAAAGAATGCAAATAATTTTTAGTAGACTCAAGTTACTTAACCAATGTAATTCTTATAGTTATTTGCACAAGATTTGGTTTAACTCTAGATAAATCCAAGAGATTAATCTTACAACTAGACCAAAATGTAGTCCTAATTGTTAAGGAGTTAGTGAATGTTCACATATAAGTGTTTGTAGAACCACATTTCTAGAAGCATATAGATATTATATTCATTAACATTTTTTAGGCTTATGACCTAATTCTAAGTTGTATTTAGTATAAGATGTTAAATGGTTACATGAATACTATTTTTTTGCATATTAGTTACCATGGAAAGGGATGAAAAAATTAGATCCAATTAGATAGGAAACCAAATATGAAGTATCTCATCATAGAATACAATGACATGAATATAAAAAAAAATTATATATACTCCATCTCATGTAGGTGTCTACACATTTCATACAAAGAATAAATCTCATGAACATGAATTCAAAGGTCTTTGTCAATTTTGGACCTTATACTTTGATGGCATCCATTCCAAGCAAGGCTCATGCATAGGCATAATATTGATTTATGGAGATGAGAGGTAGTACCCTACTACATATAGGCTACATCTCCTATGCACTAATAATATATCTAAATATGAATCTCTAACTCTAGGCTTGTAGTTTGTGCCAAAGCATGATGTTAGATAATTATTGATGCTTTGAAATTCAAAACTATTTGTCAACTAAATTAGGAAAAAATATAAATGAAATATTTCATACTTAAAATTTTATCAACATAAATTATGGGACCTAATTGAGTCATTCAAAACATTCAAAATTACATCCATCCCAAGGGAGAAAAATCAAACAACATATTCACAAATAGCTTCAACAACTAATTTAGCACCACTTCAGAAGTCCAAGATGTAAAACTTTTATGTGGATTTGGTTCCCTATCCCTCAGTACTTGATAAAATGTATAATTTTTAGGTGTTCAAATATGATCAGTAAATTATATAGTTCTTGATAAATTATTATTATTTTTAATCTTAGATAATTTATGAAAAATATTTTTATCCCATGAATATAAAGGAACTAGGAGATAATGGCAATGTAGTTGAAATATAATCAAATACCCATGGGTATGGTGTCACTGGAATGATATTTTCATAGAGATCCTTAAGTTGAAAGACATAATTGGTCCAAAATAGATGAATCTAATTTTTCTAAAGTGAACTTGGGAACTAATGGCCATCCACAACATGTCAAAATTAGAATAAATTAATCTAATTTTGAAAGGAATAAATTGAAGGAATTTATAACTAAATATAAATATGTAATTTCCTAGACATATGAAGATCTAAATCCCTTTGATCTCAATGTCATAAATCATATGATACCCCTCTGGGAAAGGTGTAAACCATTCATTTAATGTCATATACTAGTGAGCCCAATTTTAGAGCCTCTCATTTAGAAGGAAATATATAAGTTGTTAGATTCTAAAATCATTTTACCAATCATGCATTCTATGTGGGTTGCTAATTTGGTGTCAGTAATGAAAGAAAATGGTGAGATCAGGTTATGTGTAGACTTCAATAACCTAAAAACTTTAGAAAAAGGTAATTATCTTCTACCCTCAATGAATTAATTCAAATAGCCAATGGGTTATAAATAATCTCCTACTTGGATGGATTCTTAAGATATAATAAAGTATTGGTAGAAGCTAAAGACCAAATTAAAATTTATTTTACCAATAAGTGGGGAACCTTTTCATAAAAAATTATTCCTTTTGGCTTAATCAATACATGTGAAACTTTTCAACATGTTGTGGATTTTTATTTTCAAGGACTCATTGAAAAATATATCATCACCTATATGTATGATTTGACCATACTCCCAAATAACATGGTAGATCATTATGTTCATATATATATATAGTGTTTGATAGGTAAAACCAAGTACATAAATACCATTATTGTTATCAATTAGTAGATTGTTTGATCTGGTCAATTAGTTTCAATCATGCTTGTTTTTGTTTCATGGTCATTCATAGGGTAATTTATGGTATATCATTAAATCCAAATCATAGTGTCTTTTGAATCATATAAGTGAGCTTATAATCCATGCCATTACCAAATATGTAATTTCTAATGACTGAAATCAAGTTTTGTCTATCTCAATGATACTATCTCCCAATAGTATAAAATAACCTAAATCTTTCTTCAGAAAATCAAACTTGTACAAAATTTCATTTTTGGATTTGCAAAAATTGTTAATCCATTAATTTTTATGCTAAAACAAGATGCCAAGTTCAACTAGATAACTAAATATAAAATATCATTTCAAGGTATTAATATTTACATCATTCAAGATCTAATTTTGATCATCCTTAATTTCACAAAAGATTTGTTTCCATACTTATTTGCATCAGAACATATTATAGTAGCCATGCTCATGGAAAAAGTAGATTATAATGGACATTTGAATTCCTTTATGAGCATTAATTTTAAAAATACCAAATTGAAAATTTTCATGATAGACAATCATATTTATTTTATGATTAAGGTAGTGTAAAAATTTATATAATGCATCCTACATAATAAGACCTATGCCATTATCCTAGACCCATCTATCAGGTTAACGCTTAGACAGAATGAGGTAGGTGAGAGAAGAGGTAAATGTATAGATAATTTACATGAGTTTGATATTTAAATTAGACTTGATAAAATAGTTAGAGAACAAGGTATTATTCAATTTATGATTGGAATAGATCCATGCATCTCTATTGAATAAATTTATGAATCTCAAGTAACTAGAGGTGACTATTATACCTAAATCATACACTCCCTACTCATAGGCACATCCCTTCTAAATTAAAAAAAGAATAAAAAATATCACTCAGACTCAAATTAGTTCATTATATGATAAATAAATAAGTGTTTTATCAAAAAAAATTATGAATTCATATATTTGAGGTGTGTCTTAAAATAAGAAGCCATAGACATCTTGTATAATCTGCGTTAGAATATTGGTAGTGGACATCCCTCTAAAAAATATAAAACTCATAAATTTCTAAGTATGGGATACTAATGGACTAACATCTTCAAGGATACTCATATGCATGTTAGATCATGTCATTGGTACCAACTATTTAGTAAAATAAAAATCCATGCAACAATGTATTTGCATACTTTAATTAAAGGATGCCCATTTTCATAATGGGATTTAGAATTTGTGGGAGTGATCAATTACCAACTCTTAAATAAGACACAAGTTTTAATTGATAGCCATATATTATTGTACTAAGTAAACTAAGGCTATAATAATAAATAATTTTAAATCTTAAGATGTGATTAAGTTTCTTGAGTAAAATATACTAATTAGATTTGGGACACTAGTTTCTTTGGTATGTGACAATGGTCTAGCCTTCAAATATAAAAAGTTCACTAAATGGGACTATAACAAGCATATCATCAAGTTATATTAAAATTACTATCCACATGGAAATGGAGTTGTAGAATCAACTAATAAGAACTTGATACATGCCATAAATAAGTTAGTAGAAGATAAACCAAGAGAATTACATTTGTTGTTGAAGTATAAACTTTGGTTAAATATAATGAGACACAAATAGGCACTTAAATTTTCCCCTTTTATATTATTTTTTTGGGATAAAACCTATGTTTCCCATTACTATTAAGCTACCGATGAATCAATTAATTTAGTATTATATGGAATAATATGGAATAATTGAGTTAATGTTACTAGACATTTTCTAGATGGAAGACACATGAACTAAATCTCTCCAAAGCTTTAAAAAACACCAAGATAGTTCAAATTTAATAATTAGAGTATTTTAGATTTCCAAATTTCCTAAATTATATTTCCAATTTCTTAGATTAGATTCCTTGATTTTTAAATTGGTTTCATGATTTCATAGGATATATTTATTATTTTTAGCATTTCTTAATTTCTAGAGTAATTATTTTAATTTCATATACTAGTTTGTTCAAACTTAGAACAATCTAATGCTTTTGTGATTTCATCAATATTATCCCAACAAGGTGGGGGAGGGAGGGGGGGAATCACATTAAAATTATGTTTGTGTAGAATATTCTTGGTTTATTTAAATTCCTTGTATCAAAGTACGTATCATGTTTGAACATAAAGTTCTATCTGAATTGAATAAGATTATTAGACTATTGAACGTTGCTTTGATGTTTTCATGAAAAGTTTAGAAAGACATCTCATTTGAAAAAAATAAATACACATTTATATATTTATGACTTATTTGAGAGATAGTACACATTAATTAAGGTCATAGAGTGAATAATATATATTATTTAAGATAAATTTCATTCCTATATACCCAATTAATGGTGGATCCTAACACTTCTTCCAAGAAAAATTCAAAAAAAGGAATTAAACAAAAAACTTATGGAGGGGTGATTCAAGTAATATATATTATGGATATAGATGCCTATCTAATAGTAGAATAATGTTTAGAGTGGAATCAAAGGTATCTTTGTCATGGCTATGGATGCCTAGATGTAAATAGAGAAATGACTGACTTCTCATTTTTTAGTACTTAAAGGATAAATGTATTGACCAAATATGATCAATATAATATTTAATTTTTTCTAAATATTTTATAAAACTCACATAATGAGGAGGAATTAACCTTTTAAAGATCACACAATCCATATATTCATAAAGGTTAGTATGTTGCATGATTAGGTTTGGTGTAAATTTCATTTTTTTTAATTTATTTATTTATGATAAAGTTTGAAGTTCTATATGATCAAACCAAGATTTTGGGTTATCAAATACTCTAGATTATTTCCACACTAAGTCATCATTTATTGTGGCCAACATACCCCACCTTCAAATTTTTTATATGGGACCCACTTTAAATACAAATATTTATGATCATGTCTATGTATTACATTTCAGTTCTATATTACATGAAAATGGCTTTATTTTCTTAATGGTTATTCAAATTTTTGTGCAAATTTCATAATAAATACTATGTTATAATGTTAATATTTTTGAGGTTTATTTGGTTATTTTGCATCATGTTGAATTTGGTTTCGAAAAATGCTTTGTATTGATTTCTTAGACCTTACCTTTTAAAATTTTAAAATATGACCATTTAAGGGCTAAGATATGTGTTTCTAATATAAATATTCTATAAACCTTTTATGCCTTTTAATTTCAAATTTTGGGCATGATTGGCTATGATTATGATTTACTACTAATTAACTTATATAATGACTTGTCCAAAGTTATTTATATGTCTAAGTGTGAAAACTATCCTCAAAATCAAGGGATCTTGACACACATCTTCATCTAGATTCTTCACCTATGATTTTCAAATTTCTAAGTCTAGTTTTTAATTTAGAAAATGAGATTAAAATAACATATCAATCCCACTTATCCATAGCCTATAATTTTAAAACATAGTCTATAAAGTCATCCAAGCACTTGAACACATAAGATAATGCTATGTGTATTCATCTCATTCACCCATAGATCCTTCAAAAATATAACATTTTATAAGTCTTGATAGTTATCTATAGTATCATAAGCCATCCATCTATCATTATCCCATTTAATCACATATGACATCATCAAATACACACCATACAGTCATCTAGTCCAACAAATAAGTGTGTACCACCACATGTCTCAATCCTACTTAACCTTGATTAACAAGTACTTACACATTTTTCAAAGATTTATTACCCTTCAAATGAGTGAGATTGCTCCACTTGTCATAATATTGGTGACATGTATCTCATAGGACCAAAGTATATAGTCAAAACTTGAAGACCCTCCTAAGAAATATGGGTCATTTGTGTGTCATTATATTAGTATCCCATGTCCTACTAGATTAAAGTACAAAGGTTGTAGTTTGGTTAAGTGACAGTCATCCACATGACATATCCTAGATAGCTAAAACCTACCATATGAAGAACATATTTAGATCCATATACCTAATGAGTAATAAAAATAGTCCCACGTCTCCTTCTAAATAAATCGAGTTCAAAGATATGAAATCCAACCTTGAATATATAGAAAATATGCACATGTCATAGTAATATTACTAAGCATCTAAAGTTAGAATAAATATGACAAATGGTAGTCAAAGGTACTAAAGATGATGTTATAAAATAAAAATTCAAATAAAGGATAAATGGATGGGGTATAAATGAAAAGTCATTATCTATAATTATTTATCACAAGTTATTAACTTAATGTATTAAAGTTTTGATCTTAACCAAATCTATGTGATATATTTAATGTTCTAAATGCAATCAATTCACACTACTATCAAACCATTTTGTGCAAATTATGAATTTTATCTCAAAAGTCACTAGAATCCCTCTATTTTCTAACAATCTTATGATACTTTTAGATATTGCAATGGAATCCTCATATCACGTTCCTCCTCCATATATATATATATATATATATATATTCCATTTTTGGAAGAATAGAGTTCATGGACATGATATTTTATCTATCCATGTTATAAAACCAATATCAACATTATTTAGATGTTTGGGACAAGATTGATGTAGTCAAGCCATAAAGGGTAGAAGACCAATTGTCTATAGTCTTAAAGAGACACATTTATGATGTATAAGTGATCAAAGAAATAGGATTGCATAATGACATAATAAAATTAGAGGTGATGCTTTTCATAAACTTACTACATTATTTATTTTCCAATGGTTAGATTTAATTAAGTATAATGCATCATAGACACAATAAATCCCATGTGGATTATATTATTGGGGATGCCTTTGAGAAGTATTAAATACTCTCATTCCTTGAAATGACCTATGACCATCCTATCATATTTTCATGGTTATCATCTAGCATAATCTAGGATAAGTTAAAACAATGATCCTTTAACCTTGAGAGTTTTTTAATCAAGGGTCCTATTTCATCCAGTATATTAATCATGTTTAAACTAGGGATAAGAGTAGCTATGACACTACTAAATAGTTTATATAGATTCCCTAGTTTTTCCTACATTCATAAGATATGGGTGACTTTGTTAGAATTATCCTAAGTTCTGATAAAATTGTAATCCTTGGTGAAATTATTAGTGCTAGTTTGAATTTCTAAATATCCAAGCCAAAAAATTTACTAGATGTAAACTTTACATTATGTCATATCTAGTGAATGTTGAAAATGTCATTATGAATATGTCAAAAAAAGAGCCTTAGGAGCCATTAGATAAATACCCAAAGAGTATGACTTGTCATGATTTTAGTTTCACACACATACATATTCATAAAATAAATATGGGTATATATATGTGTGTGTTTTACCCAATGGTATATAGGTCCATTTATGGATAGTTTATGCCCATGTTATCATAAGTAATCAAAAGAAACATATAAAATATGTAGGATTATTGGTTCCAAATTTATCATATAGTGTTAAGGATATAAGGGTCATATGTTTCTCCATTATGTCTAACAAGGAATGTCTTAGATAAATTGGTTGACCTAGAAATTACTTTCCAATCATTTGATAGTGTAAATGCAAATTTAAAGGAATCTAGGCAAGGGATCACTCAAAAGTTTCCTTTAAGAATTAGCCACCTATAATCTAAAAAATAGGAACATCTACAATTAGTGGGAAAGGTTAGGATTCCAAATAAGGCCATACTTTTGATAGCCTTATTTAGGTATCTAAAATCTAAAAAATAGGAACATCTACTTTTGATGGCCTTATTTAGGTATGGGGATCCAAATAAGGCCATCAAAAGTACTCTTGAGTGGCTCAAAAATAGAGTTCACATTACATATGGACATCAATAGATTAAAAATGATTGTATATTTTTTAATGATAAAGATGATACTGATGTCATAATAAAAATAAGATAGGCAGACATGTCTATGATATTGACACAAAAGATCCAACATGATCCTAGTATTACTGAGAAATATTCTAAGAGGATAGATAATTAGGAGATATCTCCACCATATTTTATCCATTTTCCTCCTCAAATGGAAACAAACACATCTATAGAAATCAATTTGAAGATTAGGTCTAACATATTTAGGAGAGTCTCTAGACCTGTAAGTGTTTTTACCCTTCAGTTTGCATCTAACATAAGAATATTAATAGTTTATATTCATCTAGTGGGATCACTCTCTTTTACATCATTGCCACCATTGATAATATTACAACAAGTAAGTCTCCCTTCTTTCTTTCAATTTCCTATTTTTCTATATTATTGTCACCTTCCACTACTTTGTCACCCATGCCAATGTTGCATGCCACTATGGCTCCCTCACTTATCAATCCACCATTAAATCATCATCAACACTCTTCCTACCTCCACCATCATTTAATGATCCATCTCCATCCATGGATCTAATTGCTATTTTTCCTAGTCTTTTTTCCACTCCTATTGCACCAATTTCTACTAGTGTTTCTATCTCATATATTTTATCTTACAAGATTAAAGAGAGGACTTGACCAATTTATCTTTAAATACCTACATAAGAAGAAGAGATACATGTGTAATACTTTGGTGTTCCATTAGGCATCATTTAAATATAAACATGGTAGGAACAAGAAATAAGTGGGCAGGAGGAGAAGCAAGAAGAAGAATAAGAAAATAATGAAGGATAAAAAAAAGAGACAAAAAACATTCCATCAACTACTTAATTAGTTGTAACATTGAGTGTTATTCCAAGTATCATTAGATAAGCAACAAAATGAAATATTGTTTATGGTGACAATGTTATTTACACTTCAACTATTGATTCTATTGAAAATGGTATATTAGACATAACTACTATTACTTCTCCTATTATTGATACTAATACTATGGTACTTATTCATCCATCACATCATATCTATACAAAAATATTTTAACCCTAGTAACACATTATTTCTTTAGTATAATAAAAAATCTAGTAAGACAAACACACATTTTGAAGATTTAGTCCCCTCCTATATTTTTTATACACATTATTTTCCACCAAGTCCATCTACCCAATTGAGTATGATAATTTATCAGGTCACTTCCATGAATTCTTCCATAGTCTCAATATATGAGACTCTAAATAACACTAGGTATATCATTGATACCCTCCATAGAGGAAAGTCACAGGGTGGAGGAAGGATATTAATTCCTTTTCCATACCCATAAATTCCTTCTCCTTCCGTTATGTCCCTTTTATTACACATACCTCCACCAAGAAATTATCTACTTTAAAATTCTACACTAACTATCTATACTAAATAATAAGCTATAATGAACATTCCTCTATAGATATAGAATTTATAAGAGGAGGAAACATGTAGGAAATATTTGATCATCACAAATATTCTTAAGGTAAATTTCCATTTTGATATAATAAAAAATACCATGAGGAAGGTTAAAAGGAAAACTATGTTATATGAAGGTGAAGTTGTGGAAATAGAGTAGAGGAATGATATATTCTCCCTGACAAATAAAATAAAAATGCACCTAATGGAATTAGATGAATATATATAGGATATATAAAACTTTGTAGATAAAAATGGGGGAGTTCTTAAGTATATGTTTTGGATTTATGACCAATCAAATAAGTTTTAAGAAATAATTACTATGCTCTTAGTGATATTATGGATAATGTACAAGGTGAATCCAAGACCTTCTATAATATAATTATTTCAATAAGATTTTAAAGGGATGAATCAAACCATAAATGGGGGAATGTGTCTTAGTCATATTCTACCATGAAGAATTTGGAGGCCAATATTAACGTTATAGGCAAGGATACAATAAATAAAATGTATACACATTTAAATTTGATGTTAGCACTATATGTAACACTAGAATTGAACTATATATACATAGTAATGGATATATTGATGGAGTGGCACAAGAATATTCATTCCCCAGTTTAATAATTTATTAGCTATGAGCAATGGGAATTATCTATTTGAAGGATATGAGGGTCAGTGGTTTGTACACACCTTTGGGATAATTAGTCATAAGACTAGTTTTTTAGAGCATACTACAGGTCATTACCAAAAATTTTCATACTAAGATAAAAGAGTTTGTATATAATAATAATGAGAAAATAATTCAATTGATAACTTTTTTGAAAAAAAAGGTGTAAAACACATACATGCTGAGCATAGCATTTAAATGCTCTATGCTCATCCATGGAAAATTGATGACTAAGATTCCCTAGTTATTTATAAGGTCAATCATTGATTATGAGATGATAAAAATAGGATTTTTATTTGAGTTATAATCTATATCATAAGTTGGAAGCATTAAATCAGTCAAATATTCTAGCTCCTACACCATTTATTCCTTCATATCAATCAACTTCTTAGTCTCAACTCCCGTGGTATACAATGGTATAAACATCAAAGGGCCCACTTTTGTTACACTTATAGTCATAGTGCCACTAGTACCCCCATTCACTATAATTACAATTCTAGTAGGAACAAGTGAAATGCTGGCATCAACTCCAGTTATAGCTACAATGATAATAATCCACACTCTAAACATGCAAGATTCATTGCCACATTAAATTAATAGGTAGTATCTCTATATCATTGTATTCCTAAGTTATAACTCAAGTCTTTTGGGATAGTTTTTTATATGAGATTTATTTTAATGAAGGACCATTATTTATATTATACATTATAAACATGTATGGTATGCATAAATTTTTTACATGGTCTTATTATATAAAATGTAAAATTAGATTTTTTTAAGGATGAGGCATCCCCATCCAAGATACATATACTTGTATTGTATCCATACCAAAGGGAGGATAATTTTGAAATTTACATGAATAATAAATTTTGAGTATTATTCTATACGTTTATCTTGATGTGCTTATCTCTTCCATATCTTGTGTCACATTATAAAGGTTCCATCACACTAGTAGTTTTTAGTTATTTGGGTTATGTAGATGTGTATTTAATATATTTATTCATATTTTGATATTATTTAGTGTGAATGTTATTTGTTAATTAATTATAATCTCCCAATGACAGAGGATGTGTGATATCAATATAATAGTGTCAACAACCTTTAATTATGAATATTAAATTTAGAACATCTCTTTATTTTGACTCCCAATTGTGTTTGTGTCTTGTGTGTTAACAAAAACTTAAATCAAGCATTATTTCTCAATAACTTGTCCAATCCCTATCGTAAATACCAATTTATTATGGTTTAATCCATTTTTTAGTCACAAAATTAATTTTTTTCCCTACCTTTCCCTCATTTTTATACTTTTTTTATCCAATCCATTTTTAGGTTAGAATCCATCCATCAATCTCAAGTAGATTTTAGTTTATTTTAGATTCCATTTTATTTTAACCATCTAAAGTAAATAACCCATTGTTAACCATTATTCCACCACGTGGTTATTTAAAAAATTGAATGTCATGCAACTTGTGCCTTGGAGTGAAGTCATTCACTGATCTAAAAATGTGAAATGTTACCTCATAATTTTTTTTAGGTGTGCATAAAACCCACACCAACAATTATAACATTCAATATAAAATCTTATGTATTACCTTTCAAAATTATAAAAGTATTTATATTAATTTAAACTTGTAATAATAGTAATAATAAATTTATTTAATTCTTATATTTTATATAAAATATTTCAATATCCATTATAGTTTTAGATAAAGGTAAAAGAAAGTTTTGAAGGGAACTCGAAACCCTTTAACAAAGATAGAAAGATGATACGATAACACCCACCAGGAATAACAATTCTAAAACATACTATAAAATAGTATCAAAATTAGGTTTTATAGGGACCTGAAACCATAGTCTATAACCATAAGAAAGATCACAGGTTTTATAGAGACCTCAAAACTCAAAATAAGTTTATAAAAGAAAGAACCAATTTTTAGAACCAGTTAAAACATCCAGTAGAAAGGACCAAAACAAAAACAATAACATCAAAGAGGACCTTAGTCTTCTAATTCCAAGGTCATCTTCACAGTCTCATTTCCAACCATTGTTGTATCCTGTATGGATATTGCAACCAAAGTAGAAGCTTCTTGATATGCTTTCTTTCTCCAGCTCTGCCTGGTCCTCTTACTTGGCCCCTCCAGAGATTTTATTTCTTCATTAGCTCATTTTCCAAGGTTAGCTACAGACACACATATTCTAGAAGTAACCTCCTCCATTTTCATTCTACTTTCCTTAATGAGCCTTTCTCAGATTATTCTCATACTCCTTAAGTTTAATTGGAATATCACTCATTTGCTTCTCCAAATTATTGATTTTGATCCTATCAGCTTCCTGGTTATGTTGCATTATTTTTACTTTCTTTTTCAGCTCTATCATTTCCTTGTGCATCCACGAATCAACTTGGAAAATTGCACCCACTTTGAATTTGGCCAAATTCATGAAGGAGCTCTTATTATTCCTCTGGCAAGAGTCACAATTGTCATCTGCATTCTCCTGTGGCAAGGACTCATCCTTTTCAATTTGATTCTCCCTTTCCATTATTTTCTCCTCTTTTGTCTCTGTAGGGTCTTTATGCTGGTCATGATCATCCTTTTCTTTTTCTCCAATCTCCATGGCAATATTGGATAGTAGGACCAAATGTTCCTTTTCTCTTGTCAAAGCTAAATCATCAAGTAAATTATTAGTTTCTTTAACACATACCTCCACCACAGTCTGATTATCTTCATGATTAGAATTATTCTACTCTATATTACCCTCTATTTTTTCCCCTTCATTTTCTTTCTCACTTTTGTCTTCATTTTCCTGATACCCTTCCAAATTTGAACTAAAATCCCCAGTTTCCATCCCTTCTTCTTCCTCAACAACATTCTTCTTAGAACTTTCTAAACTTTCCCACTCAGATTCCTCTTCAACATTCTATTTTTTAAGACTAGAGGGTTTAGGTTTTACTTTCTCTTTCCCCTTCACCTTTCCATTTTTATTTCCCTTTAAATCCTTATCTTTTTTAGAATAAGGATTCGATATTATAGCATTGCTTTTGCAATAGCCCTCTATAATAAGAATCAATCATTCATGCAAAATTGGTCTAGTTTCCTTCTTTCTATGAGCAAACAGACTTTGAAGCAGTGAAAAGCGTAAATAAAAAGGGAAGGAAATTCTATCTTTATGCCTAAAATGATTAAGAAAGACAAAATGAAATTTATGAACTCTTTTGCTTCTACCATCTAGGATAAAATACTCATGAATGCAACATAGAACGTCTCTCCAGATTCCTTTTATCTGCTCCAAGTTGAAGAAATCTCTAATAGCCATTATAGTTTTAACTATAACTTTCATAAATATTGTTATAAGTCACAAGTCTATAATAAAGATAAATTTATTTTAAATGAGTTCATAAAATGTTACATAAAAACATTATAAAATATTAGTTATTTAAAAATAGTAATGTGTAATTAATATTAAAGTATAAAAAATCAGCAAAAGTTTAATAACTATAGTAAAATTTGTTAACATTTATTATAATAGATAACAAATTTTAAAATCTAGAGTTATTCAACTTTCAAAAAAAATAACATTGTTTATTTTTGTAAGAAATCCAAATGTTGCATATTTGAAATTTGAATATGTTTCCCTAATATTATATGCCCACATAATATTTAAATGTGACCCATTAGTATCATGTTTACCTAAGAATTTGAAATTTGAAAATGTAACATTTTAGTTTGGGTAGAAACTTAATTTAATATGACACATTCTAATTTTAAAAATATTGCCTTCAAAATTAAGTGGGATTTCTTTAAGGGAAAGTACAATATAAATTATTTACAAATAAATCTAAAGGGTTTGGTTTTTCATTTTTTGCAGCAAAAAAAAAGTGAGGGAGAGAAGATAAAGAAGCACATCATTGTCAACCCTTTTTCAAATATTTATAGAGATAAATAAATAACAAGTAATATATGAGTAGAGGCTTGAACAAGAATAGGGTGATTCACTACCATTACTAAAATTTAGTTACTAATGAACGGAGTAGGGGCATGACATTCATAATTAATAAACTATAATACAAATAATTATAGATATGTTTCATATAGAATTTATGAATTCTTTGAAGTGTTTTTTCTATAACTAAGTCCATTCTGAGAAACCACTCATTTGAATCCTTAGTTTGATTCTTATAGAATTTTTACAATTATGCTAGTATTTTAAGTTCATTTCTAAGATTTATTTCCATGTCTTCAATATTTATAATTATTTTTGTTATTAATGAAACTCAAATATTTCATTGTATAATTATCATGATTATACAAAACTTGTTTATTATTTTTTAATGTTATTTTTACTAATTTAATGAAAATTTAAGTAAACATTTTATTTTTAAAATGTATATAGAAAACAAATTCAAAATATTCAACAATATTAAAGTTTTTCTTATGTCTTAATTTCTAATATTTAAATATTTTAATTTATAGATGAATACTTACATAATTATGTAAAAGTATTATTTGTTGAAGTAATAGCCTCTCTTCCTTGTTTCATTTTTGTCAAATACCAATTATGTTTGAAAATATTTTTCTTTGACTATTACTCAAAAAGAGGATATGCAACATAGAATGGTTAATATCTCTTTTTTTCATTTATGTTTATGTTGTTTTCATTTACATTGACCCAATATACAAATTTCAAAATGTTATTTCAAAAAGTGAAAACCTTTTTTTTATCCTTTTTTTCAAATAGCTTTCTTAGAATCAACTTATTTTGAATTATATAAAGCTTAATATTATTTTGTATCATTTTCATGATCATCTTCATTGATGATATTTAGGTCCCATTAATAACTATTATTAATCAGGGTACTTTTTAAGTAATGATAATTTTTTAGAAGTGTCTAATTGTAAGTGAATATTTATATATTAAAAACTATGTAATATAGGTACATTATGCAAATTATATATGAAAAATATGTAATTTAATATTAATATATCTATATTTTAGAAATTTTAAAATTTTATAAATTTGTCAAAAAATAGCTAATTGGAAAAAAATAACCCCTAAAAATACCATGGCATTAATATTCAAAATTATTTCATCCTTAATAAATTTATTTATAGTGGGCCTTATATTCTAATTGACATATAAAATAATTAATATGATAATTTCTAAAAGGATTTTTATGATCATGATCCATTAAATTTAGAATATAAAATTTAATTAAGTATTTAAAGAAAAAATATGAAAATTTCCTTTCATTTACAAGGTATGACATTTAGAGTGGAGGCATACTTATACTTGTCCTTTCAAATTTTGAATCTTTGAAAACTATCGGTGTCACTTGTCCTATATCCACTAAGGATTTTTAAATATTGAAATCTACTACTCTTCTAAAATTATCAATTCATCATAAGAAATTTTTTAGAGTGGGTGGCCAAATTTAAATACACTAAATCTTCCAAATGAATTCATCTTTAAAAATTTATTAGAGTCGATGGTGACCCTCTCTAAAAGATAATCATGGTAGGGATAAGTCTGTTAAAAATAATGTCACTCATCCTATTTTCATTAATCATAATTGAAAGCTTTACATGTTAATATTATTGAATTAATGTCTTGTTATATTTAGGTTTTACACTAACTAAATCATGAGATTCATTTCAGAATATTATAGTGGGAAAGTTTCCTCTCTAAATGAGAATATACTAATATTATTTTCACTATATTCAACTAGAGATGATGTTAAACCATTACATGAATAAATAACAAGCTTAGTCATTCTATTTAAAAGCTAAATCCATCAGGTGAAAGCTTTGAATAGAATGGGTGACTTCTCGATATAATTTAAGGATATCAATGATAGGGACAAGTCTAGTAAAAATAATGTAACTAACTACTTTATTCACATATCTAGGTTTTACAATTAAAATGAGTCTAAGTGAAAACATTATGCCATTGACATGTTTAGTGAAAAATGTAAACCATAATTTCCCAGTGTAATAGTAAGGCTACTCATCCTTTTTTCACTAAATTAAATCCTAAGATTCATGTGAAACTTAGAGTGGGTATATCCCCACACTAAATGAGAATATATTAATCTTATTTTCTAGTATATAATTACATGAAATGATGTTAAACCATTGCATATACAAATAACTTTCTTAGTTGTTATTTTTTCACTAAATCCAATGCATCCTAAAAAATATTTAGAGTGGGTAGTCATCCACTCCAAAATAAAACCATTGCTAGGATAGTACTAGTAAGAAAAATACTACTCATCTTATTTTCATTATAACTGAAAACCTATACATGTTAAATTATAATGTTGATTAATGTTTTTGTTATATCTAGGTTTTCTACTCAAAATGAGTCCAACCAAATTCAAAAATAGTTTCATTAACATGTTTATTGGTAAATACAAAACATAATTACCCAATGTAATAAAAAATTTACTTATCCTTTTTTCACTAAATTAAATAATGATATTCATGTGAATTTTAGAGTGGGAAGTTTCCCACTCTAAATGAAAATCTACTAATCATATTTTCACTATATCCAATGGTCATACAAACCATTACCTAAACTAATGTTAAACCATTGCATAGACAAAAAACTTTGAATGAAGTGGGTGATCACCCACTCTAAATTAGAACCATGGTATGGTTAATAATAATAATAATAATAATAATAATAATAATAATAATAATAATAATAATAATAATAATAATAATAATAATAATAATAATAATAATAATAATAATAATAATAATAATAATAATAATAATAATAATAATAATAATCATCATCATCATCATTTATTTGCACTATTATTATCTAAAATGATGTTAAACCATTAATACACAATCAAACATGATTGAGTTTTTTGCTTCTTATTTACAAGTCACCCACTTTAAATGAGACACATGGAAAAGATACTAGTAAATTTAACCAATGATACTCACCTTATTTACACTATAATTATCTAACAATATCTCATTGCATGTTATATTGAATCACTTTGGCATTATATTTTGGTACTCATTATTGGTTCTTAAATTCCATATTTAAAACATGAATCTTCAAAATTTGGTTCTTAAATTGGTTAAAACAACATTGAAAACCTCAAATTATATTGATTACTTTGAATAATAGAAAATACTATTATGAGAAGAGAGAAGGAAATAATTATACAAACCAATAAATTTATGTAAGATAACTAGAGTAGTCTCAAGTAAAATTTATGGAACTGTTCAGAGCCAAAGTCATAAAATAGTTTGGAGCTTTTGTGTATTAGTAAGTAGCTACCTATAATATTCTAGTTCCAAATTCCTATACAAACCTAGATCATTTAGACTAGTCAATAGCTACCTATAATAGTTTAGAGTCAGTAGCTACCTGAACACCTAAATCCACTTTGAAAATTAGAGTTCTTAGAGAATAAAAAGTGTTAATTATTTGTTATTATTAATATATGAGATATTTTTTAGCCTCATAATTAGATTCGCATGACTTAAGACCTTAAAGCCATGTATCTCATCCTAATCCATTCATTCTATAGCTGAGTTATTATTTTAATGTCAAGGGTTTTAGCTCTCTTGAGTGCCCAACTATTAATAAGTTTTTAGGGGATACTTATTTTTTCTTGGAGGAGTATAAATTTTGGTTTGATATAATTTAAACATTTGTGTATCTAGTTATATGTATAAACTATGCCTATCATGTAAATTCTCATTATTGGTGCAAATGGACACTTGATTTTTTTTACTCCATTTATGCCCTTCAACACACATTTCACATTATTTGTATAGCATTATAGTAAGAGGTGTTTCATTCCTTATAATTTCTAATACTTCCATATAACCTCATGCCATATAGATTTATGAGTCTTCCTTTAAAAAAATGTCATTTCATATGCATGTCTAGTTTTTCAATGAAAGCATTCCCTTAACACAAGATTAAGAAGAAATTATACATTAATTTTGATGAAACACTTTTTTATAATGTTGTATTATGTATATATACTTTTTGATTTACATAAATGGTATAAAAAATTAATCAATTATTTTAGCATCCCCACTAAGATTTACTAAAATAATGTAATTTTAAAAAAAATTCCACATATTCATACATAAGATTTCACCATGAGAATCTAATTAGAGATCCAAAATAACACACTACATATGTCAACCATAAAATAAGTATGTAACAATATATTTGTTATTTATCATTATAATCATAAGAAGAAAATCAAGTATAATGTTAAATTACTCAATTTTTCACATATATTCGAAAAAGTAATTATATAATTCTAGCCACTACTAGTACAGTATTACAGCCACTATTGTATATGTACAAATGTATAAATATTACATTTTCATCAGGAATAATGACACAATAACAAATAAAATACAAAATACAAGGATCCAAACTCAAGTATCTATGGTAATATCAAGTGTAGTCTCTAATGAAGTACTGATGTGGGGAGGGAGAGCATCATCTAAGTGCTTTTCCACATCAACCATGACCATCGATCCCCTTCATAATCCCCTAATTAGGGAATGTCCCTCCCTTCACGAATGGGTAAATAGTGATGGTGTGGGAATCTAAAGAGACAAGCTAGTAGCAGTGTGTTGTAAGATATCTAATACATGATGTGTACCATAAATAAAATACATTCTAACAGGATATTAGACAAACATGTAAATCATACATATGAAATGACAATGTTTAACTAAACATTACCTTGGCCAAATTTTTCAAATAGTTATGATCTCAAGGATTAGTCATATTCATACACACCACTTGATCATATTACCCTCATCTTGTATTGATGATGCTAGATAAGCTAGTATAGTCCATCACACTAGTTACATAGTGCCATCAATATGAGATTTGGTTAATTTTTAAACATAACAAAAGATTCAATTGGATTGTTTCCTATCATTAGGCATAAAAATTCTAATTATGTAAATGATCAAATTGCATACATTTAATTCATCAAACGTATGCAATGAATCTCAACTATATTATTTAATACATAAATAATAATATAAACAAGTACAACCTATACCAACTAGGTATATTTTACTCTTAGACTGCATGTTTCAAATTTTTAGAAGTAGTTCAATGTAGAACCATTTATGTTAAGCCACTTTTATCATAATTTAGTTTTATTAATATGATTTAAAAAATTACAACTAACCAGTCATAATTAATTTCAATGCTCATAATAAACAATAATCAAAATTTCATAACACTATTTTCCCATTTATTGAATTGTATGCTTATAGATATGGTATACCACATCATGTGGTTAACTATATTAATTGAATATCATAGCTATATACCGTAATTATAAGCATACTTTTCACATATACAAATATATGCCATATATGTGTATATGTAGTTATTCTTTTCATATAGATTATAACATATATATGAACAATGTACATATCAAATTCATACAAGACAAATATTATTTACATCTATCTTCACATATATATTAAAATTCCTATACTATTATAACTAATAGTGAGTTAATTATGCTTGAAATATTCATCTTCTATTTTCTTAGAGCATAATGTATACATTATTATGCTTTTTAATATTTATATTTCATTTTGGAGCTCATTAAATCCAAATAACCAATCTATAATTCAATTTTGGAAATTATTTAATGGAACAATTATATAAAAAATCATATTCTTGAACCCTATTCCTATTTCCATTTTACTAAATTGTAGTTTGAAATCTAATAATCAATTAAAAAACTATACAATTCCATTTTCTCTCATTCTCCCACAATCTAGGTTGAAAAATAAATATAGCATATACATGATATTTATCACATAGTCCTATCCAAACTTAGATTTAAATTATCTATTAATCAAAAACTCTAATGCATAGCCAACTATAATAAATTCCTTTTTTTAGTAAACTTATACATAGCTAACTATAACTTCATGATCAATTTTAAGGTTTGAACTTGATAGCTAAGTTTTTAAACCAAATAGAGTACCACTAATTGAGTTATAACAATACATTAAGATTTATCCACTATATAATGGATTTAACTAATTACCAATACACACAAACATAATACAATAATTTATAATGATCATATATATGTGTATGTCTAATAAAATCCATAGTAAATATATCCATCTTGACTAATATTTTAATGACATAAAATATATTACATACTATTAGAATTATCTACTAAGAGGGGGGTTGAATTAGTATACAAAAATGCACATTCAATTTCAAAACCATTCCATCATTCAACAACTTGATATAGCAACATAAACATTAAAGAATAGACATTCAAAATATGCATAAGGGCATGCATCACATTAACATAACATCTACGTGGAAAACCCTCTTGGGGGATAAAACCCACTAAACCTTGCAAGATTGACTACAATCTTATAATGAAAAGATGTAATTTATACTTACTAAAATTGATCAAGAAACTACCATCCCTTATTTTAGTGAGACTATAATCCCACAAGGAGATTTTACACATGTCTAGCTAAGATGTCACAAATATTAGACCTTTAACAAGTTTCTCCTCGAAAGGAGGCTACAACCCCCTAGATGTTGAACTACCAAAACAACACATAAGAGCATATCCACCTTTGGACTAATGTCTACAACACCTAATGATGGAACTCTACTTATCACTCTTCACCTTTTCTCACACTTAATCTTCAAATTTTCAAGAGCCCTTTTTTGACATCAAAAATATGACCTATAGGTCATAAAAACCATTATCAACTTGTTCTACCCTCCAACCCATCTATTTGGAACACACAACCTTCACCTTACCTTCACTTACTATACACACTCTCTCAAATATACTCTTGAGCATACTCATTGATTCTACTTCTTCTAGGCATATTCGGTCTAATGACCTATGTGATCCACCTACAAAAAATTAATTAGATAAGAAAGATTGATATTAAATTCTCTTGATGGTCCTCAATGACCTAGACCTTCTCTTTCAAAGGTTTTCTCCTTCACTTGGATCTACATTCGCACTCCCACAAACCTCTCATGAAAATAGGGAAACCATGATATTTGGTTTCATTATTTATAGAAAAATCATGATTATCAACATAATGGTCAGCCATTAGACATGCCTTAACCCTTAATACATATATCTCATCAAGACACAACTCAATACAATATTCATAGATTTGCCAAAGCATCTATGGGTCACCCTTAAGGAAGTACACCTTTCAATTAGGCCCTTGTAGCCCTCATAGGTCTCATGTGAACCCATTCACTCCTTTAGCACTTCATAAAACCAAAAAAGAACAAATAACCACTAAAAAAATCATTTAACCATTCTATATTATGTATATGTCCCCCTTAAGTTTCAATAACCAAAATAGAACCCTTTTGCTTAAGCAAAATTTGCTCAAACAACATTTTGTGCACATAGTCACCATGAATAAATATAAAGTCAACTTATAAACCTTTTTTAATAATTCATATATTTTTTTAAAAATTAGAAATTCAATTAAATGTTCCTAATGGATTATAAAACACTCCCTAATATCTAATTCATCAATAAATATCAAAATAATATTGGAACGAGCTCAAATACCCTTCTTGGGTTACTTACAGAATATAGTCGAACACATAGCAAAATTTGGAGATAAATATATTTGAATATACATAAAATTAAACATTAAAATTTATATTTCTATATGTATCTTGTAATCCTCTACAACTTCATTTTTTACACCATGATAAAATATTACATAGATCAAAAGATATGGTTTAAAAACCACAGACTAGTTTTTCCCTTTATTAAATTCAAATATTCAAATGCAAATGATCACAGTTAAACTTATAAAAATATGCTTGTATATCATGTACTATAAGATTTAGATCAATATAACACCATAAATATTATTCAAACTTTAATTTATAATTTCCAATGCTCAAATTTTAAACCTTAGTCACTTTGACCTCATCTCATGTAACCTTGCAAAATTGACTAAATATGCACCATCGATCTCTATGGATCAACTAGGTCTTTAACTAGTAATGCTCACCATTATATCTAGCTTAGAAATCCTGATATCATGACACATGGCACGCTCACATTTCTTTTAATAATTTTTATATCATTCCATGTGCTTGTGCCACTTGGTAGCCTCTCGTACAACGTTGACTCTTGACTTGTCTCGCACCAATGATCTTTGTCATTATGAACCACCATTCACCATTGATATTATATAAAACTAGTGATATTGTGACACTTATCACCTAGGCATGAAACCTTTGACCTCATGATTCAATGTGAATAAAGTTGATGGTCTCTAACCCATCACTATCTATAAGTGCAACTTTGAAGATTTATATATCAAGATGGACAACACTTCAAGACCCCAAATTTTTAGGGTAGATTCGTGAAACTATAGAAAAAATATCCATGATATCCTTTGATTAATATTTACCTTCCACATACCTTAGATAAATTCAAAAATATAGTAGTTCATCCATGTCTACATGATGGTTTGTGATGGTCTGGAAAACATTACAAACTACTTGGGAAGTCAACTTTTCCCTTACATATCTTTTGATGCACCTCAGTGCATGATCAAGAATTTAACATAAATAAACTATGAAAAAAATTAAACAAACCCATATGATCACCTTCTCTTGAAACATCCACATGTGTGAGATATTCCATCATCAAAATTCTTACTCAACTCTTCTAGCTATATTACAAATTTGGCTAAGGGAAAACACTATTAAAATACCCAAGAGCCCAAATTTTCACCCACATATATTTGATTACACTTAGGTGCATGAATTTATACTTATCACATAGCAACTAGGAACTAATGTGATCACAATCATATGACCAAATTCCCTTAACTCATCCACATGTTGAAATGGTGACATCATCAAATTGCCTACTTAGATTTTTTTCCACTGGACCCAAAGGTCTAGATGAAAATTATGGACTAATAAATGAATCAAAATTATACATATAATATTTATAATCATTCTTGACCATGTATATGACCCTTTACATAATCTCAATACTTTAGACTCATCCCTAATCATCTCAAACCATGCCAAAATTGAATATCAACCAAGTATCCTTTAAGTATACTAGGCCAAGCACATTGCACACTTTGTCATTATCACTTAGCCTATCAAGTAACTTCATCCACTCATCAAGACACATTCATGAGATCATCATGACATCATTTATAGTGATCCAACAATTTCCCCCTTTGTCATTGATGTCAACAACCATCATACATAAATATTTAACTCACATTCCTTCTCTCTTTTCAAGCACACTCAAAATAAGAACTTTATATCCCTTCAACACAATGAAAAGGTGGGAATAATCTGACTTTTAAGAACTAAAATTACCACCAAAATGAGAGGACCACCTTATAAATATGATAAAAACTCCCCCTTACCTTAAGCCTACTTCTGCTTGTCTTGACAACTTCCTCTTGTTCCATGTCGACACTCTCTTCAACCAAGCACTACAAATAGTGAATAAAAACACACAAAAATACTTAAATTTAATTTAAATAACCAAGAAACATCTAAAATGGACCCCCTAATATTTATGAGCCATTGCATCACATGAGCATCTTTAGATATTCATACACCATGATGAACCACAACACATTCTTACTAGCATTCTCTATCAAACCATCTCAAGGACCAACAAAAGAATTTCATGCCACTCACTAAATAATAAACATGAAATAATCCAACATGATACCTCACCTTGAAATACTCATGCCTTTCTCTTTTGGAGAAACTGAATAAAAAACACTCTTCTTCACACTAGGCCTGTCTAGTCTCCTTGTAGCCCTATCTAGAAATTGTAGATCCCATAAATGTTAGTAGACACATATTAAGAACCTAAAAATTCATATATAGATCGCTCTCATATTTTCCCTCAAGCACAACAATTTTTATCACTAGTCTCATCACCTAAAACATACTTCTTTCATAAACCTACTAGCTAATTAACCCTCCATAGTACAAAACGTGAGAGTCGTAAACCTTCAAATCTATGTGAAGCTTGATTTGAAAACCCATTTGGCCCATTAAACCTATTAAAAAACCTCATATATCAACTCACAAGTCAAACCATTTTTATAACATATCCTAAAACCCTATAATCTTGAAACAAACAAAGTCAAAAAACCTCCTTCTACTCAATGCATACCTCTAAAACTTCTTGAAAACTTGAATACACCCATCACACACTTATAAACCAAGATTTGAGAATTAATACCTTTGGGAACATTAAATTATTATAACCCATTTTAGGCCTGTATTCCCTTAAGCCAAAAACTAAGAAAATTGAGAGCATTCAAAAAACTTCAATTTACCTTCAACATACCTTTAGACCATAAAAACACCAAACTCTACTTGACATTGCATGAAACTCATTATGCCATTTGGAAACACCCATTCTGACCCTACACAATAGCTCCTTCATAAACCTCTAGAGAAAGCTCATGAACTTGTTACTCCCCCTAACTCCATGCTTCACCTGGATCATCACATCATCAATAAGTCTTCAATTATTGTCTAATTATAGTCAATACTCATAAAGAGACACCTCATCTTCAGAACACTATGAACTTCTATGCCATACACAATTGTTCAAAAATCCTTTAATAGAATTATCAAGATCTATAACATAAGCCTATAAGAAAGGCCTTCAACTTATAGGCTCACTTGGCATCTACCAAAAATTGATATGCAAATAGATATATGAAACCCACCTTTATACTAGAGCATCCAAACCATAATCAACAAGCTAACTCCTTCTTAAGAGAGGACCACTAAGATTCTTCACAAGATTATTTTCCCTCACAAAATATATATATAAAAAGAATGCAAAAACATACCTTATTTTCATAGCTTCTCATCAAATAATTTCTGATAGCCACCAAGCTTACTCTAACTAACAAGTGTTTCCTTGAATCTTAGATAGAGACACCCCTTTGACATAGTGACACTAAAAGTCCTAAAAATAAAGAGACTCCCATATCTCCATATCTTTCTCTAACTTACAGTCCTACCTCATTATTCAAATGATTTTAAATGGATTCTGTACTTCATTCTTTGCTTCAGATTTGTCAAAAAATGTGAATAGCATAAACTCTTGACTTTCCTTCATTTTTTATTCTTTTTCCACCTTGGGAAACAATCCATCAGGTCTCTTGGACTCAATAAGGTTATTCTCCTTAGTCTTTACTACCTCAAGTCTCCATACCATAGTTTTACTCTTCTTGTCTTCTACATCCAACTTACCTACTTGATCCTTGAGCTTATCATGATTTGTAATAAAACCTTCTATAGTAACTATATTATCATCCTTATGACTAGAATAATTGGCAATGATTACGTTTGGTTTCCATACCTATGTTTGTCCTTTATAATACCTTCTAGGAGCTCTATATCCTTTGAAATACCTTGAAGACTTATTAACACCATTTGGATTAAATCTATAAATTTGTCCACTCTTATGACAACTTAAAAAAATATCATTCGTACCTTTTGATAGATTTCAACTATCATCAATCTTTGGCCAAAAAATCCTTCTATCATAGCTCCATGAATGTCCATACTTGACTAAATTCATTCTACATTCCTTAGCTCTATGACCATACTTATTACATGTATAAAAATGACCATGAAATTAAATAGCATACCTTGAAGCATTTGGTTGTCTAATAAACCTTCTTATATTAATTTCAAAGCTTGCATTCTCCTTGACATACTCAAGCTTCTCATGATTCTCTTCTAACTTATCCAACTTGACTATAATGAGCTCATGCTCACTTTTCAATGACTTCATTTCAACCTTTAGCTAATTATACTTGTTGTCTCCAAATCTTGCACCCTGGAAGAGGGTTGTTTAGGTCTCCTCCAAATTTGGGCAATGTTGGGACATTTCCAAGCCTATGGGTGTGCCTATAAGTGGAAATGAACCTCTAGGTTGAAAGGGATAGCTCCCTATATTATATTTTTATGTAATAAAACTATTGGACCAATTTTTATGAGTGAAAAGAGTTAGAAGTTTGCATAAATGAAAATCCTAGTCTAAAATGGTGATACACCAAGAATTAGTATCCACATGTATGCCCTATACTTTACACAATACAACATAGTATAGTCTATAACTCAAGCTCTAGAATATTCCAACATAAGTATTTCAATGTAGAGATAAAATCAATGAGATCATGCAAGGTAAATAGCTAGAATACATAACCTATATAGTCCAGAAAAGGGTTACACATGTGCAAAATCTCATACAGCTAAAATGCACTCTACATGACCTATTGGATCAACTCTTTGATAAAAATAATGAAGGATAGAGAATATAAGGATAAAAAATCACTTGATATCACTCTATGTCTCTTGCATGCCTAGGCAAATGCCTAGAACTTAGAAATAAAATAGACTTATGCTTCTTTGTTCAAAGGCAAGAAAATGGGAAAACATTCTATCAGGGCTTCATCATACTATTTGTGGATGATAAAACAAGAATGCAAGGGTCCTATTTATAGAAAAAGATGGAGGGAAGAGAGAGATCTTGGGCACCAAAATAGAAGCCTCCAAAATGGTTTATAGTCACCATCCTAGTGAAACTAATTCTAATTGTTATCTCATTCATTTGGAGTTTGTCCTTCACTTTGATTTTCCCTCTTGAAATGACCAAGATCATTTAAAAATCAATGGTGAGATGACCCTCCATAAGAAATGGCTTAGATCAGTATTGTGAACCTTAGATTCTTCCTGAAAGCATCTACTTTTTACACTATAGACCCATTCAAGCCTTCTAAATGGCCTTACTTATAAAACCTATAAGTCAAGAATGTTGGAAAACCCAATTTTTAGTATCCTTACTCTTTCATGTTTTTTGACTACTTATACTTATAAAATTCATAAGTAAAGCTCTTTTGAAACCCTAGTTTTTATTAAGACACTTTCAGGTTCTTTGATTACTTCCACTTATAAAATTCATAATTATGTTGGGAAACTTGATTTGCACTACAGAGTCATTCAAGTTTTCCCAGTGACATTACTTATTATTTAAAGACTTAGGCATGAATTTGACATCCTACAGCATGTCACCAAGTTACACCCCAATAGCTAATTCACCACCCTAAATTTGACATCTTGTAACATGTCATATCTGTGAATCCTAATGGATTGTTGGTTGTATCAAATTTGATGTCCTATAACATGTCATGGGGATCCATTTAGGTTGAGATTATTTTTTTTATAAATGTTCTCAAAGTAATTCCTTTGAATAATTTGTTTGAAGGAATTCTTTCAAGAATTTTTCTTGAAAGGCAATGGCTAGTTCCTTCGAGAAATTTTGTTGAAGGACACTTGGGAAAGGCATAAGGTCCCTTCAGAAAAATTTGAAGGGCATTTCCAAAGGAAATGGCCCTTCAAAATTTTTTTGAGGGCCATTTTGAAAGACAAAGTACCCTTTAGAAAAGTCCAAAGGGACACTTGGGTGAAAAAGTGCCCTTCAAAACTTTTTTGAAGGGTCACTTGGATAACAAAGTGCCCTTCAAAAAATTTCAAAGGGACACTTGAGGGGAAAGGTGCCCTTCAAAACTTTTTTGAAGGGTCACTTTAACAATAAAATAACCTTTGAAAAAGTTTGAAGGGACACTTAGGGGGAAGTCAAGGTAATAAAGGCCCTTCTAAAAAGTTCCAAAGGGCACTTAGAAGGGAAGTGGCCCTTTGGAACCTTTGTTGAAGGGTACTTCAGGGCAAAATAAAGAAAGAAAAGCTAAGGAAAATAAGGCAAAGGGAAAAACAAAGAACAAGGAAGAAGATCTCGAACCAAGAGAGGTTGAAGGGAAAAGACAAGAAAGAAAGCAAGAAACCAAACATATAAAATGAGCAAAGGAGAAATGAAAAGAGCCAAAGGGAAAACACAAACTAGTCATGTAGAAAATGATCAACATTCTGGCAATTTCTAGGGGAGATATGTGTGGCAATTTCATAAGACCAATCACCTAAATCCTTCCATTGGGCATGGAGTCATGTAAGGTAAATAAGAGTTAAAATAACAATCCATGGCAAAACACACAAGTTGGAAAGACACATGTATAGCCAACAAAAGGAAAGAAAACACTAGAAAGGGAAACATTATTCTTCAAAGCACTTAGGGAAAACAAACATGACAAAGGAAGAACATGAAAACAAGGTATATACAAGACATGGCCAATAAGGGTCAAAATCAAAGATTCAAATAGATTCCATTCATCAGAATAGGTAGCTCTTCTCCATCCATTTTGGATAGCTAAAAGGAGTTGTTTTACTTGCACTTGTTGATGATGTAAGGACCACTCCACAAAGTATCAAACTTTGTATGTTTGCCTAGTTTTTCTCTATCTTCATCCCATTTCAAGACCAAGTCACCTTCTATAAATACTCTTTCCCTTTCCCTTTTGTCAAAGTATTTCTTCATGAGAACTTGATGGTGTTCCAAAGCTTTGTGTGCATCATCTCTTGCCTCTTTTAGTTGCATTAATTCTATCAATCTAACCTCAATGGGAGTGTTTTTAAGTAATTATAGTTGTTTTTCAAGTTCTAAGGTAGGGAGCTCTTGTGATATGGATAGCCTAGCTTCTCTCCCATAGACAAGTACAAAGGGATAATTACCAATTGACTTCTTGGGAGTGATTCTATCTACCCATAAGGTTGTCTTTAGCTTGTTATGCCATGCTCTTTGATTGGTTTCTAATGTCCTCTTGATGATCTTGATGAGGTTCTTATTGGTAGACTTAGATAATCCATTACCTTGAAGGTAGTAGTTAGATGAGGTACTCATATGAACTCTACTCTTTGCTACCTAATCAAAAAAATTAACACTTATGAAGGCAAGTGCATTATCTAAAATGATGACATGATGAGCTCCAAATATTTTTATAATGTTGTCATATAACTCTAAGATGGCATTTTCTTTTTTTTTCCTTCGAAGCAACAACCTCTACCCATCTTGTGAAGTAGTATGTATTAGTTAATATCCATTTGTGCCTAGCACTTGATGGAGGTTTGATCATGCCAATAAATTCAAGGCCCCATTGCATAAAATGTTGGTCCACTTGGATAGGATTCAATGGAAGAGCAACAATCTTTTCTTTGCCAATAAAAAAGCACATTAAGGACAAACCTTAGCCCAATGATAACAATCCTTAAAAAGACTAGGCCAATAATAACCATCTCTCATTATTTTTATAGTTATTGATCTAGGAGAGAAGTGACCACCATTTACACCATTTTGGAAATTTTCTAGTATCATATCAAATTGGTCATTATTAATTCATCTTAGCAACACATTGCTCACATCCTTCTTAAAGAGAATGCCATATAAAAGACAATAAGGAATAACTTGTAGCCTAAAATACCTTCTTTGATATTTTTTCAAGCCATTAGGACACTCACCATTTTGAAGAAAACCAATGATGTCTCATGTCCAACTTTAATTTTGCATTTGATTAGCTGGCTGGTCTTGAACTTGATTTATCAAGGTTTGATCTTTTGGCTCTTGAAATTTAGATGCTAAGTGCTCACATAAACCTCTTCCTCTTACTAGGCTATTTACCTTGATGTAAATGTCATATCCCATCACCTTTATGATCCATCCAACTCTCTTCTCATTGAGATCCCTACTTAGGAGAAACTCCTTGGTGCTAGGATGGGAGACCATGACATGGATCTTATTGTTGAAAACTATATGCCTAAAATTTTTCAATCTTATAATGATGGATAAATCTTGCTTCTCAATAAAATAATATCTCACTTCATAGTCTTCTAAGCATTGGCTACTCAACATCTTCATCATTATTTTGCATAAGCATAGTTGAGATTGTGTCAAGGTTAGAAAAAGTATAAATAATGAAATATTTAGAAAAAAAATATTTAAGAGAGTGGGATATGCTACGATTTCTTACTTGATTGCCTCAAATATTCCTTTAGCTTCCTTTGTCTAAGAAAAAACTTGGTTCTTTTTTAGCATGGTTGTGATAGGATTTACCATAGTTGAAAATTTTGGGATAAACCTCCTTACAAAGTTTATTTTCCCAAGAAACTTTGTATCCCCTTCTTATGTTGAGGAAAAGACAAGCCTATAATATCTTCAATCCTTTCAGGGTCAATATATAAGTCTTCTTTTGAAACAACATGACCCAAAAGCTTACCTTCATAGATACTGAAGATGCACTTCTTTAGATTGAGGGATATGTCATACTCTCTATAACTCTCAAATGCTTGTCTTATATGTCTTGTATGATCAATAACATCCTTTGAAAAAATGGTTATATCATCAAGGTAAACAAACAAAAACTTATTGATCAAACCTTTGAAAGCCATGTCTATTGCCCTTTTAAATGTAGCTCCAACATTAGATAACCCAAATGGCATATTCTTATAGGAAAAGGTCCCCCACTTGGTGGTGAAGGATATCTTGAATTTATCCTCTTCATTTATCAATAATTGATTATAACATAAATAACCATTAAGAAGTGAGAAATGTTGAGAATCTGAAATAACTTTCAGAATTTGTTCCATGGAAGGGAGTGGGTAATGATCCTTGAGAGACACTTTGTTTAGATCAATAAAATACATAGAAAGTTTTATTTCTCCATTCTTCTTTTCAAACAACATAAGGTTTTCTACCCAAGTTGAGTGCTTGGTAGGAAAGATAATCCTAGACTTAATCAATTTGGTCAGTTCTTTCTTCATGAGTTCTTCTACCTTAGGGTTGATGGGCCTTTGTTTTTGTCTTACCAATTTAGCTCCATGATCCAGCTCAATGGTGTGATGATATAAAATTAGGTCAAATCATTTTAATTCCTTGTATTCCCATTAAAATATGTCATGAAACTATTTGCATAATGCAATAAAATCTTACCTTTTCAACTAATAACAAGCCTTGCCAATCTTCAAAAGTTTATCCCTAAAAATTAGAACCCTCTCATAGTTATCTTATTTTATTGGCATGGTCATTATTTGGTTTTTATTTTGATCATCCTAATTTAAGACACTCTCTAAGGTAATCAACCCCTTGGGTATTTTATTTATCTTCAGCTATATAATTTGTTCTTCATAATGATCATGCAACTTCTTTTGATTTCTCGAAGAGAAGCTTGCCTCATTTTGCAAGAAGTGTGGAATGTGTTCATCACTTTAAAACACTTTCCATGACATTTAATTATCCAAAATTGAAGGTATCACAATGATATTTATATGGGATTTATCCTTCTCTTTTTTAACATCAGCAATTGAGTCAAAACTTGTTCCTTTTATAGCAAATCTATCAACGTGCTTATTTATGTCTCTTGGTATGGGCTAGATGTTGAAGGCATCAAAATCCTCAAGTAGATCCCATACCCTATGATTTTAGGACTTGAGGAATGGGTTCTTGGATATATATTGACTTATCACTTGATGAATGACCATCTCACTATCTCCATAGACTTTCATTAGCTTGATTCCTCTCTTCTTTGCCTACTGGAGACCATGAACTAAGACTTCATATTCTACCACATTGCAAGTGCAGCTGAAGCGAGACATATAAGAAGAGTAGTAATGATTATTTGATGTGAAAAACAACATGACACCAACTCCTACACCTACTTTACTCCTTGAACCATCAAATAACATTTCCCACACACCATCAAGCTCATGATCTTTATTAGTGAGTGAAGGAATTGGGATGTTCTCCTCATGCATGTAGTAGACTCAAAAATTAGTTTCCCAAATGAAAGTGTAATGATCAAGGCCATGTGTTTTATTGATGTACTTTTCAAGATAGAGGTTATAAATACCTTCAAGAGGAGAAGATGTTTCACTATTTAGGACTATTTCTTCCTCTCTGTTGATTAGACAATTTTGATTTGTCATTGTCCCAAAATATGGCTCAATGTGGAACCTTTCTAAGGGATGAGTCTTTATGGTTACCTTGGTTTCATGCCTTATCTTGAAAGCTAGAGAGGACCAATCATCAAAAATGTATCTTCCTATCTTGTTTGTAATGTCCCTAGATAAGCATATAGCAAAGTGTGATGGAAGGTCCACTACCATAATATCTTGCATGATAGGGAAGCTTTGGAAACCATGTAAAAATAATAATCAAACCTTTGACCAATCCTACCATCTTATTTAGAGTTCCATCTAACTAAAACACACCTTTACTATGTGGCTCATAGTTCAAACCCAGCTTATCAACCACTACTTTAGGCATAACAAGTGCTTACTCCACTATCCACAATACAATTGTGGACCAACTTATCTCCCAAAATGAGTGTGAGGTAGAAGGGTGGAGGATTTTTAGTTTTAGTTGAAAGCTCCAAAATATGATTTGGAGAATTTGTGAGGGCCACTCCATGATGCTTTGAATATTGAAGAGCCACATGTATGCTTGCTAACTAATCTTGTAAAAGATCATTTTAACTAGGTATATGTAGAACCTCCCAAAGGGATGTACTTGTCTTAGTGATCTTTAATGAGTCCATAATATTTATAGATGGAGTATTGACCTTATCCTACATTTTTAACGGTAATAAAGGAGTTGTAAGCTACTATGTTACAATCTTGGTAGTTGCATTTACATTATAATTTTTTTGAGGAACATGGCTTGTAGAAGGTTCAACACTTTGATTGGTGCTTATGTGGCCTTGGAGAGGCATCACTTGGAATTTTTCATGGCTCTTGGACTTATCCCAAGGATCTCTTCTTAGAACTTGTATTATCTGCAATTGACATGCCTCGAGTTAACACATCATATTTTACTTGAAAATTCATCATTCCCATAGTTGGGTTGTTGCCTTATCCATGACTATCCCTTTCGCTAGGACATTATTCTTCTACTATCATGTAAGGAGTAACTTTATATTATGTAATCAAATCATAGCTAGTTCCTCCATCATCATGTGTATACTAACTTTGAGGCTACTCCCATTGGTCCACATGATATTCTCCTTGCACTAGGTTTGCATGAACTGGAATAATAGCCTTTACAAGAGGAAAAAAATTTAGATTATATGCATTAGGCTACCTGCTATAACATTATTGATTTTTTTCCTCTACCTTGATAATTGTATTAGGGTCGAAATCTATATCCTTATTGAGGATAGTGTTGTGTATTAGGACGAGAACTTGCATGATATTGAGATTTCTTGATTTGAGTTCTATATGATCTAATTTATTCATCCTTGTCCATAATGTTATCCACCTTCTTGGGATTGGCTCTTGGCTTCACATTGGCATTGAGAACTTATGACATGCTTGGACCTTCAACCAAATTGTGGAACAACAAAGGCATGGAAACTCTTGGAAGAAGTTTTCTAACCCAAATCAAGCTATTCTTAGCCTCAATTGATATCTCATATGCACTTAGAAGAGTGAATCCTCTCATTAACTAAAACATAAGTACAAATCCCTTTGAGGTATGTTGGGAAAACAATGCTAGGAGGAGGTGTCATGATTGGTGGAGCCTATACCATGTTTTTTGAAATCTCCTATGGAGTCATTTGGACCCCTTCTTATTACATTTAGCTAATGTATTAGGGAATCATGATCAATTTTATTTTCAAATATTATCACCAATATGTCTCCAAATCCATCCCAACTTATAATGTATCCCCCTCCAACATTCTATACTAGTCAAGTGCTCTACCTTTTAAAGACATAACAAGAAGCTTAATGGATATGTTGGCCCTAGTAACATTATGGAAATTTAAAAAATTAGAGATGTCTCTAATATGTTTAGATCGGGTAATAGGACTCTCCCTATTGAAACTAGGAAGATTTTTGGTAGCGTTCAGAGGGATGGGGTCATATGTAGGAAGCTCTATTGGGTTTTGGGTATTAAAAGTAGGGAAAGGTTGACATCTATCTATCTCTCCCATTTCCCCCATTTCTCTTCTTCCCATTTGATCCTCTATTTATTCCTCTTCTTTGATTTCTTCCTCTTCTTTGACTTCTTCTATTTCTTCCTCTTTTTCCCCAAAACCTCCTCACCAAGGATTTAATAGGGCTAGGAGTGGTTTAGGGTGTTGTTATTTAGGAAGAGTTTTAGCTAAATGGTCATGGTTAAAACTTCTTAAGGAGCTTGTGAGGACCATGTATAATAATGTATAAAACTTAGTCTAGAACCAAATATTCACACCCTTTTAGATTTGCCAAATGCTAGGTTAGAGGTATTTCTACTACTTAGGCCTATCAAGACCATATTTCACCTTGACTTACCAATAATTTAGATCCCACTGGGCATGATAAAACTATTGTCTCCAAATATTACACCTTAGATGAGGGTTATTTAGGCCTCCTCTAGATTTGAGCAATGCTGGGATATTGTCAAGCCTATGGGTGTGCCTATAAGTGGAAATGAACCTCTAGGTTGAAAGGGCTAGCTCCCTGTATTAGATTTTTATGAAATAAAACTATTGAACCAATTTTTATGAGTGAAAAGAGTTATAAATTTGCATAAATGAAGATCCTGGTCTAAAATGGTGATATACCAAGAATTATTATCCACATGTATGCCCTATATTATGCATTGTGTAATAGAATATAGTATATAACTCAAGCTATAGAAGATTCCAACATAAGTATTTCAATATAGAGACAAAATGAATGAGATCACACAAGGTAAATAACTAGAAAAGATAACTTGTATAGTCCAAGAAAGGGTTAGACATGTGTAAAATCTCATACAGCTAAAATGTACTCTATATGACTTGTTGGATCAACTCTTTGATCAAAAGCATGAAGGATAGAGAATATAAGGATAAAACATAACTTTATATCACTCTATTTATCTTGTATGCCCAAGAAAATTCCTAGAACTTAAAAATAAAATAGACTTATGCTTCTCTACTCAAAGTTAAGAAAATTGTAAAACATTCTAATAGGGCTTCATCATACTATCTATGGATGATAAAAAAAGAGACCAAGGGTCCAATTTATAGAAAACTAGGGAGAGAAGAGAGAGCTCTTGGGCATCAAAATATAATCCTCTAAAATATTTTACAATCACTGTCCTAGCGAACATGATTCTAGTTGTTCTCTCATTCAGTTAGAGTTCATCCTTCTCTTTGATTTGCCCTCTTGAAATGACTAGGATCATTGCAAAATCAATGGTGAGATGACCCTCCATACTAAATGGCTCATATCACTAATACTAACATTAGATTCTTCTTGAAAGCTTTTTTATTTTTCACTTTAGACCCATTTGGGCCTTCTGAATGACTTTACTTATAAAACTAATAAGTCAAGCATGTTGGGAAACCTGATTTGCACTAACCTTGATCTTTAATTTTTTTGAATACTTATACTTATAAAATCCATAAGCAAATCTCTTTTGAAAACCCAATTTTTCTTAAGACCCTTTTAGGTTCTTTGATTACTTATACTTATAAAAGTCATAAGTCAAGCCTATTGAGAAACCTAATTTGCATTGTAGAGTCATTCAAATTTTCCCAGTGTCTTTACTTCTTATTTGAAGACTTTAGCATGAATTTGATGTCCTATGCCATGTCACCAAGTTTCATCCTAATGGATAGTTGGCCACCCTAAATTTGACATCCTATAGCATGTCAAGTCTTTGAATCCTAATGGTTAGTTGGCTATATGAAATTTGACATCCTACAACATGTCATGGGGATCTATTTGGGTCAGGCTTATTGTTTTGGGAAATTTTCCCAAATCAATTCCTTCAAATAATTTATTTTAAGGATTTCTTTTAAGAATTTTTCCTAAAAGGTAATGGTTATTTCCTTCAATAACTTTTCCTGAAGGACACTTGGGAAAGGCACAAGGTCCCTTCAAAAAATTCCAAAGGGCATTTCCAAAGACAATGTGCCCTTTGAAAATTTTTGAAGGGACACTTGGGTAGAAAGTGCCCTTTAAAACTTTTCTAAAGGATCACTTGGATAACAAAGTGCCCTTTAGAAAAATCTGAAGGGACACTAGGGGGGAAAAGTGCCCTTCAAAACTTTTCTGAAGGGTCACTTGGACAAAAAAGTACCCTTTGGAAAAGTTTGAAGGAACACTTGGGGAAAAGTGCACTTCAATTTTTTTTGAAGGGTCACTTGGACAATAAATTTCCTTTCAATAATGTTTGAAGGGACACTTTGCGGGAAAAGTGCCATTCAAAACTTTTTTGAAGGGTCACTTGGACAACAAAGTGCCCTTCAAAATAGTTTTGAAGGGTACTTAGAAGAGAATTTTCCCTTTGGAACCTTTTATGAAGGGCAAGGGAAAAACAAAGAAACAAAAGCTAAGGTAAATAAGGTAAAGGGAAAAACAAAGAACAAGGGAGAAGATCCCAAACTAGGAGAGGTCGAAGGTAAAAGACAAGCAACAAAGCAAGAAACCAAACATAGAAAATGAGCAAGGAAGAAATGAAAAGAGCCAAAGGGAAAACACAAGCTGGTCATGTAGAAAATGGTCAATAGTACTCATATTCTTTTACTTTTAGATTTGCATTTTTAGTCCTTAACTAATCCTCAAGAATACTGAGCTTCTCTTCATCCTCTTTGACCTTGTTTGCAATGTCTTTCAATATATATGCTTGTACATCAAAATACTTGACCTGTTCTTGATATTTATTTTCTTATTTATTAAACATGCCTAACAAACTCCCTTAAGAGAAATGATTTATGCTTCAAGACCTTTTATCATATTCCTCATTTTATGAGTCCTCTTCTTCCACTTCTTTATTTCACCAAGTTTACACATGATCTTAGCTTCTAGATCAACTTCTTCTTCCTTGCTATTAGTGTCTCTACTATTATGACATGCTTATTTATCAAACATGATGTCCTTTTTATTTAAACAACTTTTTTCTTTTAAACTGAAACTATTATTGGCATCTACTAGATAAAACTTTAGATCATTAATAAAATTATCATCCCTTTTGGCATCTTTCTTCAAAGTACATACTTTCTATTCAAGTGCCTTGATCATAGCCTTCCACTATTGATTATCTTTATTCAACTATTTATCTATCTTGTGCTACTTATGATCTCCTTCAAGCTGCTAAGATTTATCCAAAAGACATGTTGTGCTACCAATTATTAGAAGTAGCTCCTGAGGAGGGGTGAATTAGTATACAACAATGCACATTTATTTCAAAAACCATTCCATCATTCATCAACTTGATCTATCAACATTGACATAAAAGCACATACATCTAAAGCATGAATAAGGGCATACATCATATCAACACAACATCTATGTGGGAAACCCTCTTGGTGTATAAAACTGACTAAACCATACAAGATGGACTATGGTCCTATAATGATAATATATAATTTAGACCAATTATAATCAATCAAGGAACTACCATCCCTTATTTTAGTGAGACTACAATCTCACAAGGAGCTTCTACACTTATTTAGCTGAGCTACAAAATAGCTAGACATTTAGCATGTTTCACCTTTAAATTAGGCTTCAACCCCCTAGATGTTGAGATACCACAACAAAACCTAAGAACACATCCACCTTTGGATTGGTGTTTAAAAAACTTGATGATGGACCTTTTCTTATCACTCTTCACCTTTGTTCAGACTCAATCTTCAAATCTATAAGAGCATTGTTATGACATCAGGAATATAACATATAGGTCATACACACCATCATCAACCCAATCTACCCTTCAAACCATATACTAGGCACACATAACCTTCACCTTACCTTTTGTCACCATACATACTCTCTCAAATAGCCTCTTGAGCATACTCACTGATTCTACCTCTTATAGGCTTATTAGGTCCAATAACCTATGTGATCCACCTAAAAAACTTGATCAAACAAGCATAAATTATCCTAATTACACATTATTTTCCTTAATGACCTATACCTTTTATTTTAAAGGTTCTCTCCTTTAGTTGGCTCCACATTTGCACTCCCACAAGCCTCTCATAAAAATCTAAAAACCATCATCTTTGGTTTCACTATTTATTAAAAAATCATGATTATCAACATCTTGGGTAGACATTAGACATCATTTAACCATTGATACATCTATCTAATTAATACATATATCAATACAATCTTCATAGGTTGGCCAAATCATCTATGGGTCAACCTTAAGGAACTACACCTTTCAATTGGGCCTCTGTAGCCCTTATAGGTCTCATGTGAACCCATTCACTCCTTTAACACTTCATCAAATGAAAAAAATTACATAAAACCACTACCAAAAGCATATACCCATTCCATATTATTTAAAGGTCCCCCTTAAGTTCCAACAACCAACATAGAACCATTCTACTCAAGCATAATTTGCTCATACAACATTCTATGCACGCAGTCACCATGAACGAATACATTGTCAAATTCTAAACATTTTTTCATAATAAATATGATTTTTAAAAAATTTAAAATTCACAAAAATTATATTTATAAATTATTCAATACTCCCTAATAACCCATTCATCAAGATATATCAAAACAACATCAGAACGAGCTCAAATAACCTTCTTGGGTTACTTGCAGAACATAGTCAAACACATAGTCAACTTTGTAGCTCAATATATTTGTATATAAATATAATTATACATTAAAATTAATATTAAAATATACACCTTGTAATCCTCTAAAAATTTTCATTTTACACCATGAGAAAATTCTATATAGATCAAAAGATATGGTCTAAAAACCATAGACTAGTTTTTCCCTTTGTTAAATTCAAATGCAAATGGTCACAGTTAAACTTTGAACATTATGCTCACATCTATTGTACTATAATTTTTATATAAATATAACACCATTGATAGGCACCAATGCTCAAATATTAAACCTCGGTTACTTTGACCTCATCTTGTGCACCCTTGTAAAATTGACTAAATATGCACTATCAATCTTTGTCAATCAACCAAATCTTTAACTAGAAATGATCACTAATAGATCTATCTCATAAATCCTAATATCATGACACTTTTCACCCTCACATGCCTTCTGATCATTTTACTATCATTTCATGCACTTGGTAGCCTCTCATGCAATGTTGACTCTTGACTTGTCTCACACCATTGATCTTTGTTAGTACAAACCACCATTCACAATTGTTATTATATTAAACTAGAGAGCTTGTGAAAATTATCACCTATGCATGAAACCTTTGACCTCATGCTTAAATGTGAATAAACTTGATGATCTCTGACCCATCACTATCTGTAAGTGCAATTTTGAAGATTTATATCTCAAGCTGGACAACACTTTAAGACGCTAAATTTTTAGTGCAGATTATTGAAAATATAGAAAACATATCCATGATATCCTTTGACCAATATTAACCTTATGTGTACCTAAAATAATTCACAAACTTATTGGTTCATCCATGTTTATATGATGATTTGTGATAGTCTGGAAAACATTACAAACTACTTTGGAAGCCAACTTTTCTCTTACATATCTTCTGATGCGCTTCATTTCATGATATAAAATTTAGAAAAAATCAATTAGGTACAAAACTAAATATACACATATTATCACCTTCTCTTGAAACATTCACATGTGTGAGATATTCCATCATTAAAATTCTTACTTGGCTTTTCTAGCCACATTGCAAATTTGGCAATGGGAAAACACTATCAAAATACCTAAGAACCCAAATTTACACCCACATATTTTTTATTGCACTTAGGTGCATGACCTAAGACTTAGTGAATATAAACTAGGGACTAATTTTATCACAACCATATTACCAAGTTACCTTGACTCATCCACATGTGGTAATGGTGACATCATCAAACTACCTACTCATATTTTATGTCACTAGACCCAAAGGTCTAGATGTAAAATATGGACAACCATATGAATTTTAATTATGCACATAATCTCTCCAATCATCCTTGACCACTAATAGGACCCATTTAAAATTATTAATACTTCACAATCATCCTTAATCATCTCAAACCAATCCAAAACTAAAGATCAACCAAACATCCTTCAAGCATACTAGGACAAACATATTACACACATTATCATTATCAGATAGACTATCAAGGCACTTCATCCAATCATCAAGACACCTTAATGATGTCATTGAAAATGATCCAACACCTATGTACTAAAATGGGTACATAGTCTCCTCATAAAATATTCCATTTACATGAAACTGGTAGGTTATAAGAAATATGACTACTCAAAATTTTCACTAAAATGACCTAAATCATCATCCGAACCATCCTAAAAAAAACATAAACAAACTTATATTTTTATATCATGGGAAATAAAAATTATATTAAAATATTTTTATATATATAATATCTTAATATTTCTAAAATATAATCACTAACCAGTTTTATTTATAAACTTAGGTTTTAGTATTTTCCCCCAATATATCAAAGATTAATGTTTCAACACAAATGTACATAGTCTATCATATTAGGCTTAAGGGTTTCTCTAAAAAATCAAAGCATAGATAATATTATACAATTTATAAACCTAAATATAGTACTCATGTTTACATGGCTTTCACCTATAATGATAACACAAATAAAAAGCCTAACCCACCATATTTATTTAGACACAGTCTTACTCCACAATCTTAAGGAATTTGGTGATATTTATTTAGTTTTGTGGATGGATGAGCTATCCACATTGATAAATTAGTATCATATTGAAATATGTTTATCTATGCATTTATCAAAAACTCTAATAAGACATGCACAAATCCTACTATACTCTAAATATTGTAGTTTCATTACCAACCTAGAAATAGATTCTAATTTTTTAATATCTTGAACCATAATGTCTCTTCTTTCCTTCTTTCTACTCACTTCTTCTTTTTCATGCCATTCCATTCCATTATTTATACCCCTTTTTATCATTATTCCTCTATAAACCTCTCTCATTCCTTCATTGCATGTAACTTTAACATCAAAATCATAGTTCACCCCAGTTCCCATAATATAAAACCCCATTATCTTCAAATTTGTTTGTAAATCTAGGTTAACTTGAGTTGAAACAAATAGATAAAAATCCATAATCACTCAAATGTTCCAAACTAAACTAAATTTTAATCCTTTAATAATTGCATGTTCTTTTAACCTAACATGCATGTGTTTTAACTTTACAAAGTCCACATTAAAATCATTGCCAATGATTATCATTATTCCATAAATATATCAAACCAAGAAATCACACCCTCTTGTAGTAATGCCAATGTATTCAACCCCATTAGTTAAGGTTAGTTCATAGGATAGATTAGGTAATCATTAAATCATCTTAAGCAAGGATCAACATTATCATGACTTCAAATAGTGACTAATGAAAAGTTATTAACAAGCTTTTAACTTTAATACCCAATCAAACAATTATTATAATAGTGTCAAACATAATGATACTATAATAATATAGTCATTTATTATTACCACTGTATATAGACTATCCCTAATGTCTTCTAGCTATATTTTATATATCAAGTCATTAAACTAAACAATGAAATTTCTTGAATATCATAATAACCAACTAATGTATTAAGACATTAAAAAGATAATCTGATTAGTCTATAAGCAGTAGTAAACAATTAATAAACATGCATATTTACTTAATTGTTAAATAAATATAATCAAAATCATGAATATAATAACTTAACTTGATCATAAACAACATTATGCACTCAATCTATATACTACATCCATAACATAATCACACAAAATTATATCCTCATAAGTAGTAAACTAAAACTAAATCAAAAACAATACACATAATCAATAATCTAAATGTACATAACACTAAATACATACTATAGGTAACAATTCAATAAATGAATATAAATAATGCTAACTATCATGGTGTGTACATGGGTTTCTAATTGTTCCTCTGTCATCCCCCACCATTTCCATTTACACCATCATTTTTGATTATGCTCTCCCTTCATCATTCTCTGAGGGATGGATCTTTTCTACATCCAACTCATGATAATAAGGTAGTTAGCCCATAATATTATGATATATATCCATAAAATATTATTTTAAAACTAACATGATCATAATGTAAAGAATATATAAGTGTAGTTAACTCATATTAAGTTAATCATGTAATCTAAGCAAAATACAATTGTCCCATATATAGATTATGACTTAAAAATCAATTAATTATTAATTAATAAATTTAAAAACCATAATAATCCATAGATAATGAGGTAAATTAGCTTAGAGATAAATTAGGATGTGACATCCTTCTCCCCTAAACCTGGTCATCATCTCAATAACACTTATTCAAACACTAGTTCTAAGATTAAAACATTATTTAGTAGAAAAATAAAATAGTATGAAGCATCAAATCAAGTAAAAAATATGGAAATAACACGTAAAACTCATCATATTCCTCCTAAATGGCACTATCCTCATACTATTGGTCTTACAAGACTTTGCACTATGATACTTCTCTATTACAAAACTTGAGTTTGTGAGTGTCAATTAATCTGATTGATTCTACCATGATCACCATGGGATCCAAAACTTGCAAATAATTCCAATCCAACACATGTGAAGGATCATATATATACTTCTTAAGATAAGATACATGGAATACATTATTTAATAGAGCTAGGGTTGGTGGTAATGCAATCTTATATGCTACAAGGAGGACCACTTCTAAAACATTAAAGGGTACCACATATCTTGGTGAAAGTTTAGCTTACTTCTCAAATTTAATCAAATTTTTTTTAGGCTTAACCTGTAGAAACACTTTATCACCTACTAAAAACTTCCTAGATGTTCTCTTTAGATTATTATAATTCTTTTACCTATCATTTTCCTTAGCCAACCTCTATCTGATTATTCTGACTTGTTCTTCCATTTCTAAAAGCATCTCTGATCCAAAGACTACCTTGTCTTCTCACCTATCCCAACTAATTAGTGTTATACACCTTCTTCCATACAATGATTCAAATGGTTTCATATTAAAATCTAATTGGTATGATTTATTTTAATTAAACTCAACCAATGTAATGTACTCCTCCCACTTCTATTTCTTATCCATGAAATATGTATATGAAGGAGATCCTCTAACACCTAATTAACTTGTTTAGTCTTACCATCAATCTATGTGTTGATATGTAGTGTTAAATTTTAGTTGCATACCCAAAGCTGAATTTATATTTAACCAAATATTATAAGTCATCCTCAAATCATGATATGAAATGATCTTCTCTATAAATCCATGCAATTGATACACAATCTCTTTACAAGAGTAGGTACATCATCAATTATATTGCCTAGTATAAAATGAGCTACCTTGGTTAATTTATCAAATACTACCAAGATCATGTTATTATTGTTTCATGACAATAGTAACTATTTGACAAAGTTCATACTAATCACCTACCACTTCCAATCTAGTATGTTATGTGCATATATTAATCCCTCTAGATGTACATGTTCAACTTTCACACACTAACATTCCAGACAGTGAGACACAAACTCCACTATATATTTATTTATTCCTTTCCAAAATTAGAGTGGTCTAATCTATACCATGAGCTTGGTTACTCTTGTATATCCTGAACATGGTGCATTATGCAGTTCTTTTAACATTGTGCTCATGAGATCCTCTCTATCTGGTACTTACATCCTTCTATTATATCATAAAACAGCATTATTATCTTTTATAAATCCTTTCTACTTAGGATTATTAGCATTCTTAGATAATGTTTTCTTGACTTGATCATAGAATTTTTCTCTTGGTGATAATTTTATCACTTGATCCCTAAAAGAACTCATGATAGTAGCCATGGTTATTATGTATCTCCTACAACTTAGGGCATCAAAAACTCTATTTTACTTTTTTTTGATATAGTTGATATAAAAATAATAATTATATAATAACTCTAATTAGTGTATTTTATGATCATTCAAATTTGGTTGGATGAAGATGTACTTGAGTCCCAAGTTATCAGTCCTGAGCTCAAATAATTTTCCCAAAAAATAATGCCTCCAAATGTACAAAGCATGTATAATAATTATTATTATTTCAAGGTCATTAGGGGCATATTTAACCTCATAAGACTTAAATTTCCTTAATTCATAGGCTACCACTACACCATCTTCAACAAGGACTCCTCCAAATCCATTCCTAGATGCATCTATGATCATTGATAATTGACCATTGGGATCAAGAACTCTTAGCACTGGTTCTAAAGTAAGCCTCTTTTTTAATTCCTAAAAATCTAATTCACACTTATCTAACTAGATAAAACTATGATTCTTTCATTGTAGAGAGGTAATCATATTAGTTATATTTAAAAAAATATGGAACAAATTTCCTGTAATAGCCCACTAATCCCATAAAATTCCTTACCTTATAGATATTCTTTGGTGCCAACCACTCCATAATGGCTCTCATCTTTGATAGATATACTAAAATACCATATATTTAGATAATATGTTCCAAGTATTCTACTTTTTTTTTTTTGAAAAATGTACATTTGGACAAATTTCCATATAGCTTGTTATTCTGAAACCATTGCAAAACTAGTTTTAGATGTTGAAGATATTAAAATTCATCTTTAGAATATATAAGAATTTCATCTAGAAATTAAAAAAATTGATCTAGATAATCTTTAAACACACTATTCATGAGATTTATAAATGCTTCTAGAGCATTTTCAACCCAAATGGTAACACTATGAACTCATAGTGCCCATATCAACTTATAAAAGTTATTTTTTGAATATCCTCATCTCTTATGCTCAGTTGATGATATCTTGCTCTAAGATCAATCTTATAAAATACCATTTCCCCCTATATCTGATAAAAAAGATCATCTATATGAGGTAGTGGATATCTATTTTTGATAGTCACCATATTCAACATTCTATAATCAATACAAAGGTGAAGAGTACCATCCTTATTTAGATCACATTAAACCTTGGACTTAAGCTTCACTACCCAATTGACTCCTAGGATCACATTATATGACCCTAGTAGTACTGCCTAAAGATCCACTACTATTTTGAATTTGGGAAACCTAATCTCATATTTTATTAAACACTTGTCAACTTTGACCTTTAACTCATTCCCATATTGTAATGACCATGTGTTTGCCATTACTATATATTTTCTAGATAGCTTATTAAGTATTTTAGGAGAAATAAAACATTATTTAGCCCCTATATCTATCAAAATATAAACTAGATGTTCAAAAAAAATACTTGATAGTTTTATGGGTGAAGCTTATAATTTAGCTTGTTGATTATCAACTACCGCATGAATACATTAATGAAACATTCCATACTAAGGAGTAGAACCTTTATTCTTTGACTTATCTTGGGTACACTCATGATCAAACTCATCACTTCCATAAATGAAACAACCTCCAGGTGGTCCTTTCCTACCATATTATTGGTTTTACTTAAAACCACTTTTGATACCACTATGTGGTTTATTATTACCTATAACACTATTGAATTTATAATTCTGATTCTTGAACTGACTCTTGGAGTCCCTAATCTACTTCTAGTTATTATTATTTTGAAGTTGGTTTAGAATTTCCAAACTTTTTATTAACTTATCTCTAACCTGAGCAAGATATTTCAACCTAGATTCCTAATTGACTTCCTTATCAAAGACTTCTATAAATCATAGTCATTGATGTTTGGTTTTCATTGATGCTAATGAGAGCATGTGGTACTAGTGCATTAATGATAAAGAAGTTGTGTTTGATATATTATAGAAGATATGACATATTTTTAGGTTTTTAAAGATAAATAAGCTGTGAGGCATCCATAAATGTCTTAGTGAAGCTATGGTATGTCAATTGATCATTTGGAATGATAAAAATTCATCTTTTAGATTAAGAGAAGATAGACCATCACTACATGTCATGCAGATATGAATGAACTAGCAAGTTTGTGCATTTAATACAAGGTCAAAAAAGTCAATTTAGGTTAAAATATTTCATGGAGATGTTATCTATAATGCCAATAATATACCCTAAAAATTTGGACTCTCTAAGTGTTTTCTAGATCAAGTTATAAACCTTCAAATTTCCTCTTGCAGACTATAATGGGCTAGAGACCATAAAGTTTAACTTTGTTGAAGTATAAGGTCACTAGTCAGTTAGTATAATAATGAGTTTTCATCATCTAGATCTTGATCTAATGGTATATATTTAGTCAAAATGTCAAAGAATCTAAGATTTCATGTAATGGTGACAAGTGTCACTATATCATTAAGTTGATAGAAGATTAATGTTTCATGGGAATTTGTACTGACAAAGATTGATGGTATGGGTTGAGTCAAAAGTTAAATATGTAGAAGGTACATAGAGCTATCAAGTGACACAATCATGGGAGCTCTAATCTAAGATCAAAGGTGAGAATTAAAATATAAATATTAAGATACTTAGAGGAGATTGAAGGTGTGTATTTATCCATAGTTTCTAGGAAGCAAGAAATGAGTTTAAGGTACTCAATGTTTAGTGTTTATACAGTAATTGTTGGGATTCAAATATTCATATTAATAAGGGAAAACTAGTGCTTAGATTTTGAGCTGAAATTTTGATCTAGGATGAATTTATTGATGAATTAAAAACAAAATTTATAGAGTAATTCAAGGCACATCTAGTGAATCTAATTATAAGATTTTAATGTTTTTACATACAAATTTATGGAGATTCAAAGTTGATTATTTGTTCATTCATGTTGCTACTATGTACATGATAATGTTCAATTAATTGTGCTTTAGTATAAGGATGTTTTAGTAGGATAAATCAATTAAATATGTATTAAATATTATATGGAGTGGACCCATATAGTTTAAAGTTATCATATGTTCTTAATTTGCTTGATGAAGTGTTAAATGGGTGAATAGGTCTCTATGAGACTTATAAAGGATATTGAGGACTAATTGAAATGCACAGCTACTTAAGTATGACCCATAGATTTTATGGACAACTTATGAGAATGTATTTGAGCTATGTCTTAGCATGATAGATGTCTTAAGGTTTAAGGCAAGTCTTATGGCTGACTAAGAAGCTAATATTCATGAAGACTTTATAAATAGTGGAAACCAAGGCAATGGTCTCTAAACTTGAATGAGAATTTATTGAGAGAGAGAAAAATAAAGATAAAGGAAAGAGATTAGAGGGAGTGTGCTCAATGGATGGACTAAATTAAATAATATATTTAGGATGAGCTAAAAAGAATAGAGAGATCCAAAAGAGGAGTTTGTATGTATTTCTTGTTTGAGCAAGTTTAAGGGTGTGTGATGTGTTCTTTAGGAGAGATAAAAGTGTGAAGAAGAGTGAAATAAAGAGAAGTCCATCATCAAATGTAGAAGACATCAGATTATAAGTGGAGATCAGATCAAGGTATCTGAGTGGTTGTTTGGTTTCCTAGGGGGTTATTTCCTCCTTATGGGATGGGTGTCTCACTAAATTAAGGGATGGATATTATTTGATCAGTTAGTGATGGTCTAAATTTGGATCTTTTTATTATAGAACTATAGTTTATTTTGCTAGTTCTAGTGGGTTTTATTCCCCAAGAGGGTTTCCCACATAGATCTTGTGTAATGTGTGTGATCTTGAATCTTCTTACTTATTCACTATTTTGAAAATATTTTATGCTTTATAAATTATTGTGGTCATTGATTAAGAGTTTGAAAGGATTATAATTAAAATTTGAAATATCTAGCATCACTAATTCACTCTCTCAGTGATTTTACCTCTAAAAATTGGTATCAAAGTAGGACCTTCTTTACAAGTTGAATCACTTGAAGGTGATCCAAGGTACATTATGGCATGTTAACAGATGTAGGGTTTATCTACAAAACAAGCACCATTATTCAATAGGTCAAATTATGATTCTTTGAGTAAAAGGATGAGGACATAAATCATGTCTCTAAGGTTTGATATTTTAAAATCTATCATGGATGGTTACACTACAACTACTCCTCCAACTGATGTTGTTGATAAGAAGTTGAGTGATAATAATTCAAAAGCTATGAATGCTATAATTTGTGGTTTATTTGAGTTTGATTTCACCAAAGTGTTCCATTGAAAGTCTACCAAGAAAATTTGGTCTAAATTATAGACTATTTATGAAGGATACTCTAAGGTAAAATTGTCCAAGTTGTAAACCTACTGAATGCAATTTGAAGGTCTCAAAATGATGGAAGAATATATTGTGGCATCCTATGTTATAAGGGTTGATGAGTTAGTAAATATGATCAAAGGTCTTGGAGGGATAATTGATGAAGCTATTATAGTACAAAATGTATTTAGGACTCTTACACTAAAGTTTGATTAAAATGTTTATGCTATGGAAGAAAGTCATGATCTCACTTAGATGAAGATGGATGAACTGCATGTCATCCTTACTACCTATGAGATGAGAATTGATTAGAATAGACCTCTTAAGAAGGAAGAAACCTTCATAGTGAGCAAGGAGATAAAATCCAAGAAGAACATGTTAAGTATTAAAGATTTTGATCTTAATGAAGATAAATTTAAGCCATGATTACAATAAAATTGAATGTAGGATCAGGTAAGTATGAAGGAAAACTTCCTTTCAAATGTTTTTCATGTGGTAAATATGGTCATTTTATAGCTAGATATTCAAGTATAGATAAGTTTGAACATAAATAAGCTTATAAGGAATCTCATGAGGATGAACACAAGAAATCTAAGGGTCATAGCAAGTATAGAATGTTCTTCATTAATAAAAATGGAAAGAAGGAATCATACAAAGGTAGTAAGAGACTTTACTATAAAGAGGATAATAATTCATATATAAAGAAGTAAATGCATATGATAATGATGATTCTTTTCATAATGGGGACATGGAGACATTGATTATGTATCTTAATGATGATGAAGGTGAATGTTATTTAAGAAGAGATTTCTTTAGTGGAGATAGAGTAGAGGAAGAAGATGATAAAGTCACTCTTGAAGATAAATATCTAGATATTGTGGAATAAATGAAGTTACTACAAATAAAGAATATAAAATAATATTACTTGATCAAATACTATGAGGAACAAATTGGACTTTTTGAAGGTAGGCTAAGTAATGAAGTCAATTAGCGTGATGAGATCACACAATAGTTTGAAACTTAGGTTTGTTCTCTTAATGAAGAAGCAAAGAATAAGGATGAAGAGTGTATCATGTATCAATCAGAGATAGATTCTTTGTAGATGAAACTAAACTAAGATATGAGCAAAGATACAACTAATGATTTAGATAATAAGGCTGAATTAATGAATGCTTGAAGATCTTAAGATTGATAATAGAAATAAAAAAGAAATGATGTCAAAAATTAGGGACTATGAAGAACAATTTAGTGTTTTTGAAGAAAGATTGAATGAAGACACCAAGGAGCATGAAGATATAGTCAAGCATCTTAGTTGTCAATTAGAAATCATATCTACAATCCTAAAAGATAAAGAAGATGAGTGTTCAAGGTATCTGATTAAAAATGAGTTATTAAAAGTTGATTTATGAAACACATCTAGTAAGGTGAAGTCATTTATGAATTTTGAAAAGAGCTCAAATGATCTTGACAATATTTTGAGTAGTCAAAATCATGAAATGATAGAACTAGTCTTGGATACACGGAAGAAAAAAAACATGTAACCTAAGACAAGATAAAGGCTGATGTGAATAAGGATAATTAGACTTTTAATATAAATCATCAATCAAGGTATGAAGGTATTTGTATAATGAATACAAATTAGATTAGACAACCAAATGCTATGACGCATGAAAATTTCAATGGTCATTGTTACTCTTAAAATTAGTTGGTCATAGGTCAAAATATTGTGAAAGATCCTCACATAATTAATTTTCATTTAATTATGAGAAAGATAATGGGAAACATGAATAACATCATCACTCATGATAGTAAAAAATATCACAAGGAAATAATGACATATTTTGCTATAAGTGTTAAGGATTTGATTATATTACAATGTTTATAATATCTTCATTAGGAGACCAAATGATCAGGTATATGAATGAGTTCATGAAACTACAAGGAATCATCATATGTCTCAATCATAGAGTATGTAAAATATAAGAAAAGTCATTTGTTTCAAATGTCATGACAGAGGCCACATAGTAAGGTTCTGCAAGAATGATTAGTATTCTACGTCAAAGATTAATCCTAACATAAAGACAAGGAGTTATAGTAAATGGAGGCCTAAGAAGGTAAGTGCAAATAGGCTCAAAATGGATTATGTCACATGACAATAGGGAACAATTTCAAGTATAAAATAGCAAGCCTTATCTGCCCAAATGGATAAGGAAATCAAGTAGGATCCTAAGATAAAATAAAAGACTAAGGTTGAGAACTCATTCAAAGACAATCTAAAGATGATGAAGGATTGCAAGTTAAGTGAGAGCATGGAGATATGGGAATCTCTTTGAGTTTTGGTATCTTTATTCCCTCCATGAAAAGTGGGTGTCTCTACCTATGCTTCTTAGGAGGAATATTTCTTATGTGTGGAAGAAAGTGTGTGTGCTCAAGGTAATGATCAAGATACCAATAAGTTCAAAGGTATGTTCTTTTCAATTTGATAATATGCAAGGTGTGTTTGGCTAAGGGGGAATAACTTAGTTAGCTTGAGTGGATTTAAGAAGATGTTCTTGATGTAAGGGGAGCATATGTGAAGATGCTTTAGTCTTGATAGATGTGTGAAGATGTCTGCTACACTTGTGAATTCAAGAAGATTGACATGATGACTTGATGAAACCAAGTCATATATTTTGACAAGGTATTGATTCCTCATGCATGAACAAAGAGAGCTTGTGATTTCTATAGGTAGATAGGTCCAAGGATCATAAAATCACAAATTTAGATCGGTGTATATCAAAGAATAGATAACATGAGATGTACCTTGATTTTAGGGGGAGCTTTCTAAGCTCTATGAACAGTTTATCAGGTCCAAAGATCAAAGAAGTTCAAGTTCAAATTTGTGCATGTCAAAGGAGAAGTAATTTATTCATATGACTAAAATTATGCAAGTATCTTGAACATATTAATAGTAGTTAGATGCATACATATTATTGAGGAATGTTTTTTGGCATGTTAAGGAAGAGACCCTTTATCATTAATGTCAAAGGGGGAGAAAGATCAAAATGAAGGAGCTCAATTAAAATAAATAAGAAGTCATTATGAGGGTATTTTACCATCAATGATAAAGGGGGAGATTATTGAGCATAGTCATTAATGTTTGTTTGTCATTGATGTCAAAGAGAGCATGTGGTACTAGTGCATTAATGATAAAAAAGTTATGTTTAATAGCTTGGAGAAGATATGGCAAATTTGTAAGTCTATAAGGACAAAGAAAAAGTTATAAGGAATCCATAGATGTTTTAGTGAAGCTTTGGTATGCCACTTGATCATTTTAAATAATAAACATGGATATTCTAGCTTAATAGAATTAAAACCATCACTACATGTCATGTAGAGATGAATGAACCAAAAAAAATTTGTATTTAATATAGGGTATCAAAAATTTAGCTGAGGTCAAAAGGATTTCATAGAGATGTTTTCTATAGTTTTAAGAATGTACCATACAAATTTAGACTCTTGGACTGTTTTCTATCTCAAGTTATAAACATTCAAAGTTGCTCTTATAGATTGTGATGGGCCAAAGACCATTAAGTTTAACTTCATTGAATTTTGAGGTCACTACTCAATTGATCTAAAAGTGAGCATTCATCATCCAGATCTTGATCTAATGGTGTGTATTTATTTAAAATGTCAAAGAATTTAATATTTCATCTACTGGTGATAAGTTCTAGTATCTTGTTAAGTTAACAAAATATCAACAGTTTGTGGGCATTCATACTAACAGAGATCGAGGGTGTGGGTTGAGTCAAATGTCAAATGTGCACAAGGCACATAAAGCTTCCAAGTGGCACAATCATGGGAGCTTTTATCCAAGATCAATGATGAGAATTTCAAGATAAATATTAGGATAATCAAAGGAGATCAATAATGCATATTTATCCATAGTTTCTAGGAAACACGATATGAGGTTAAGGTTCTCAATGTTTAGTGTCTGTAAAGTGACCGTTGGAATTCATATATTCAAATTAATGAGAGAAAAATAGTGATTAGTTTTTTAGCTATAGTTTCTGACTTGGAATGAATTTATTGATGCAGTAAAAATCAAAGTTGTAGAGGACTTCAAGGCACATCCATTTAATCTAGTTAGAAAGTCTAAATGTCTGTAAAACAAAGTTATGGATCTTAAAATTTGACTAGTTATTCATTCATGGTGCTACTATGTATAGAATATTGTTCAAATAATTGTGCTTTAGTATAAGGATGTTTTGATAGGATCAATCACTTGAATGTGTCTTAAAGATTATATAGAGTGGACCCATATAGTTGAAATTTATCATATGTTCTTAATTTTCTTGATGAAGTGCTAAATGGGTGAATAGGTCTCCATGAGACCTATAAGGGCTACTAAGGCCTAATTGAAAGGTGTAGTTGCTTAAGTGTGACCCATAGATGTTATGGATGACCTATGAGAATGTATTTGAGCTATATATTAGTATATATATGTATTAAGGGTTAAGTCATGTCTTATGGTTGATCAAGAAGCCAATATTCATGAAGACTCTATAAATAGTAGAGACCAAGGAAATGGTTTCTAGACTTGAATGAGAATATATTGAGATATTAGAATACAGAGATGAAGGAAAGAGAATAGAGGGACTATGATTAGTGGATGGAATGAAGTATAAAATAGATTAAAGATGAGCTAAGCATAATATAGAGCTCTAAAAGAGGAGTATAGATGCATTGCTTGTTTGAGAAAGTTTGAGGGTGTGTGATGAGTTGTTTGAGAAAGATAGAAGAGTGAAAAAGAGCACAAAAAAGATAAGTTCATCATTAGGTATATAAGACATCATATCAAAGCTTGAGATCAGATCAAGGTAGTTGATTTGGTGCTTATTTTCATACTGGGTTGGTTCCTCCTTATGGGATGGGTGTCTCACTAAACTAGGGGATGGGTGTTCCTTGATTAGGTGGTTCTAATGTAAAGTTGGGTCTTGTTATTATAGGACTGTAGTCCATTTTGTAGGTTCCATTAGGTTTTATTCCCCAAGAGTATTTCCCATGTAGATCTTGTGTTATGTGTGTAATCTTGCATCATCTTGCTTATTCATTGTTATGAACATCTTATATGCTTTATGAATTCTTGTGGTCATTAATTAAGAGTTTGAAAGGATTACAATTAATGTTTGAAATATCTTTCATCACTGATTCACCTCCCCCCTCTCAATTATTGTACCTCTAATAACTTGATCCATGGTATATGGCCTATGAATATCTACCTTACCACCAATCTATGGTTTTAATCCCATTATGAACTTACACATTCTAAACCTCTCATATGCCTAATACTAAAGTACATACTTCAAAATTTTGGTGAATTGATCTTAGTATTCATTCATCAATAGGTTTCCTTGCTTAAGATTCTAAAAATATATAAGCTCTTTATCAAAGTATAGTAGTGTAAGCCATCGTGATCTAAACAATGTCAAGAAGTGTTCCCATGTGGTGGTGGTCAAGCTAAGATTCATTTCAAACTTTTTATTATCCCATCACATAGTTGATTCACTAGCCAATTGTTAAGCTCCCCAAACTTATTTAGTGACTTTGGAGTAGTTTTCAATCTTTAAATAATTCCCCATCTGAGTCAACCATGTTTCATATCCATCTCCTAAAACATTTCAATCTAACTTAGGTGGATTCACCTTTTTCATATCTCTATCCAATTTGATAGTTACACAATCTCTCATGTCCTAAGGAACTTCCTCATGCCTATGCTTTTGAGTAATTCCTACTCAGTAGGATGCTCTCCAAGAAATCCTAATGGGATTCCTCTTCATGTCTATGACCTCCCTATTATAGGGCTATAATTTAGACCCTATTTTTAGTCATGGATATAAGAATTTGATCCAAATTTGATACTTGATTAGAAAAAAATTGATTAGGATAAAATGGAGGGTCATTGTCATTGACATTTGAAGGACCCTCACCAGATGCTCTATCTCTCACCATTATCCTTTATGATAAATAGAAGGATAATAAAATGTTAGTGGACTCATTAAGTTCTAGAGTTTGAGTCATAGCTCTAATACCATAGTGTAACATCCTAATTGGGATTTACTAGAATAATATATTTATTTTAAAATTAAATCCACATATTCATACATTATATTTTACCATGATAATATAATTCATGATCTAAAATAACACACTAAGTATGTTAACTATAAAATAGTTATGTAACAATATATTCATTACTAATCATTATCATCATAAGAAGACAATCAAGTATAATGCTAGATTACTCAAATTTTTGTATTAATTCTAAAAAGTAATTATATAATTCTACCCATTGCTAGTACAATATTACAACCACTATTGTAAATTTATAAATGTATAATTATTACATTTTTATCAAGAAAAATGTCACAATAATAAATATAATATAAGATACAAGGATCCATAGAGCATGAGTCTCATGAACTCAAGTATATATGGTAATCTCAAGTCTATTCTCAAATGAAATACTACTTTTGGGAGGGAGAACATCATCTGCATTCTCTTCCACAAGAACCATGGACCATCTATCCCCCTCACAATCCCCCAACTATGAAATGACCCTCCTTACATGGATGGGTAGATAGTGATAGTGTGGTAATCTAGAGAGACAAGCTAGTACCTATGTGTTTTAAGATATCTAAAACATGATGTGTACCATAAAGAAAATATGTTATAATATGATATCACACAAACATGCAAATCATCCATATGAAATGACAATATTTAACTAAACATAATTTTGGCCAATTTTTTTAAATAGTTAATGATCTCAAGGATCAATCATATTCATACACACCACTTGATAAAATTAACCTCATATTGCAATGATGATGCTAGATAAGTTAGTTTAGTCCATCATACTTATTATATAGTTCCATTAGTATGGGTTAATTTTTAAACATAACCAATAGATTCAATCAAATTATTTACTAATAGTAGGAATAAACATGCTAAGTATAGAAATAATCAAAGTACATACATGTATTCTATCAAATATATGTAATTAATCTCAACTATATTATTTAATACATAAATAATAACATAAACAAGTACTTCCTATACTAACTAGGCATATTTTATGCTTAGATTGTATGTTTCTAAATTTTAGAAGTAACTCAATGTATAACCATCTATGACAAGCCACTTTTTATCATAATTTAATTATATTAATATACTTTAACAAATTACAACTAACCAATCATAATTAATTTCAATGTTCATAATAAATAATAATCAAACATTCATAACATTATTTGCCCATTTATTGAGTTGTATGCTTATAGATATGGTATACCACATCACATGGTTAACTAACTTAACTTATGATCATAGCTATATACCATAATTATAATCATACTTATCACATATACAAATATATGCCATATATGTGTATATGTAATTATTCCTTTCATACAAATTCTACCATATATATGAGCATTGTATCTATCGAATTCATACAAGACATACTATTTACATGTTTCTACACATATATATCAAAATTTCAATACTATTATAACTAATATTGTGTTTATTATGTTTGAATTATTCATCTTCTAAATTCTTAGAGTATAATTTATACATTGTTATGATTTTTAATATATATATATATATATATATATATATATATATGTATATATATATATATATATATATATATATCATTTGAAACTCATAGAATCCCAAAAATCAATCCAAACCCCAATTATAGACATTATTTAATGGAAATAATTATATAAAAATCATATTCATGAACCCTATTCCCATTTCCATTTTACTAACTTGTAGTTTGAAATCTAATAATCGATATAAAACCATATAATTCCATTTTCTCTCATTCTCCCATAATCTCAATTCAAAAATAAATATACCGTATGCAATATGTTTGTCACATATTCCTCTGTCAAACTCAGATTTAGTGGAACTACTAATCAACAATTCTAATTCAAAGCCAACTATAACAATTTACTTTGAGTAAACTTATACACAATTAACTATAACTTCATGCCTAGTTTTAAGGTTTGAAATTTCTAGCTAAGTTTGTAAACCAAATCAAATAACACTAATAGAGTTATAACAATATATTAATGGTTATCCACTATAGAATGGCTTGAACCAATTACCAATAAACATAAACATAATACAATCATTAATAATAATTGTATATATGTGTATGTATAAGAAAACATATACTACATATATCCATCTTGACTAATATTTCAATGATAGAAAATATATTACCTATTTACTAAAATGGGTACATATACTCCACACCAAAGTATTCCATTTACACAAAACTGGTAGGTTGTAAGAAATATGGATACTCAAAATTTTCCATAAAATGACCTAAATCATCATCCGAACCATCCTAAAAACAACTTAAACAAACTTATATTTTTATATCATAGGAAATAAAAATTATATTAATAAACCATTATATTATAAGTTCTCAAGATTTCTAAAATATAATCACTGACTAATTTTATTTATAGACTCTAGTTTTAGTATATTCCTCAATTTTACTAAAGCTTAATGTTTCAACACAAATGTACATAGACTATCATACTATGCTTAAGGGATTTTATAAATAATCAAAGCACAAATAATACTATACACTTTATAAACTTGACTATAGTACTCATGTTTCCATAAATTATGCCTACAGTGAATACTTAAATAAAAACTCTAACCCACCATTTTAATTTAGACACAATCTTACTCCACAATCTTAAGGAATTTGGTGGTACTAATTTAGCCTTATGGATGGACATAAATAAAAATCCTAACCTATCATATTAAATTAGACAGAGTCTTACTTCACAATCTTAAGGAATCTAGTGATATTTATTTAGTTTGATGGATGGCCAAGCCATCCATAGGGCTAAATCAGTATCATATTAAAATATGTTTAGCTAGACATTTCCTAAATACCCTAGTAAGACATATGTATAGAATTTAATATAATCTAAATAGTGTAATTTCATTACCAACCTAGAAATAACTTCCAAACTTGTAATATTTTGAACTAGAATGTCTCCTCTTTCCTTCTTTCTTCTCATGTCTTCTCTTTCATGCCATTTTGTTCCCTTATTTCTACTCTTTTTTATCATTAGTCCTCCACAAACCTCTCTCATTCCTTCATTACATGCAACTATAGCATCAAACTCATAGTTCACCCTAATTCCCATCATGCAAAACCCCATTATCCATTTTTTTTGCAAATCTAGGTTAACTCAAGTTGAGACAAATAGATAAAAAGATTTAACCACTAAAATTTTACCAAAAAAACTATATTTTAATCCTTTAATCATTGCATGGTCTTTTGATGTAACATGTTCATGTTTCAAAACCCTGAGGATAGAAGGATAATCTTGAGCAACAGTAATTTTTTATGGTAGGGAAAATATCCTCTTATGGCCAAACGGTGGTATATGGATTTTAATCCACTTACAGAAACATTTAACAAGATCCCTATCTGGGTTCAGCTCCCAAATCTACCAATTCATCTTTGGCATGAATCAGTTTTTAAAACCATTGGGAATGCTATAGGAGACTATTTATTTTTTGTGGATGAAAATACTTTTGATTGTTACCATTCAACCTGTGCATGCATAATGGTTGAGGTGGATGTTTCTAAGGGCCTACCAGAGGTGATCTGTTTGGACTCCCCAAGGGGTACTTGGACACAAATGTTGGATTTTGAGGGTGTACCTTTTTGGTGCAAAAAGTGTCACATGATGGGTCATATTGCTGCTCGTTGTATGGCTGGGAAATCAAAGTCTAGAAGACCATCATCTTGGTGGTTTGAGGCTTCCTCAAAACATTACATGGCTAAAAAACCCATGGAAAATCTGGTCGATTCTGAGAATGAAGACAGTATCCTTTTCAAGCTAATGATTGAGGAAGATCCGCTAGTGAAAGATTCCATAGATGGTCCTGTGGAGACTAGGCAAAATGATCATTCTAAGCCAGTTATTGAGGAGGTTTTGGTCTCTCCCCCTATTTTGGAGGAAACACCTAGGAGCCAGACTGTGGCTGGTCTTCATAAGGATATTGTTGAGTCATTTGTGCCCCCTGGGCTTCATGGATCACTGTCTTCTGAAATATGGATGACTGAGGTAGCAAAGGTAGAGGATGGATGGATAGCTATTAAGAGGAAGAAGTCTTGGTCCCCCCTCTAGATATGAATCTCCCTTCATGTAAAAAATAAATTATTATTTTTAATCCTCTTCTGTATGGGAGGGTGTTGGTTGCTGTTCCTGTCTGTTGACGGTCGGCTCTATAGTGTCAGCTTTTTTGTTGTTTTCAGGTTCTTGTTTAACCTGGTTTGGTTTTCTCCAGTCTCGGGTTGTTTTTTAGACACCCAATTGTGCTTTAAGGTTTATCTCTTTTTTGTTGTATAGGGTTTCGGGGTCCCTTCAAAACCTATTTTTACCTTAATCTAAAACATGTTCATGTTTCAACATTGCAAATTCCACATACAAAATCATTTCCAATGATTATCGTTAATCCATAAGTATATCAAACCAAGAAATCACACCCTCATATAGTAATGCCAATGTATTAAACCCCATTAGTTAAGGTTAGTTCATAGGATATCTTAGGTGATCATTAAATCATCTTAGTCAAGGATCAACATTATCATGACTTCAAATAGCAAGTGACTAGTGAAAAGTTAATAACAAACTTTTGACTTTAATAGCCAATTAAACAACTATTATAATAGTGTCAAACATAATGTTATTATAATAACATAGTTGTTTATTATTACCACTCTATATAGACTATCCCTAATGTCTTCTATATATCTTTTATATATCAAGGCATTAAGCAAATAATGATATTTCTTGAATATCATAATAAACAACTAATGTATTAAGACATAAAAAATATTAGTCTATAGGCATCAATAAATAAATATATATATTTACTTTCTCATAAAGTAAATACCATCAAAATCATGAATACAATAACATGACTTGATCGTAAACAAAATTATACACCCAATCTATATACGACAACCGTAATGCAACCACACAAAATTAGATCCTCATAAGAATTAATCTAAAACTAGATAAAAATTAAGACACAATCAATAATCTAAATGTAGATAACACAAAATACATATTATAGATAGCTATTCAAGAAATTCATATAAATAATGTTAACTATCATGGTGTGTGCGTGGGTTTTTAGTTATTCCTATGTCATCCTCCAACACCTCCATTTATGCCATATTCTCCAATGATGTTCTTCCTCCATCATGCTCAAAGGTATGTATTTTTCTAACATTTAACTCATGATAAGAAGGTAGTTATCCCATAATATCATGATTTATATCCATAAAATATTTCTATAAAAACTAAAAACATGATTATAATGTAAATAATATACAAGTGCAACTAACTCATGATAATTTAATCATGTAATCTAAGAAACATACAAATGTCCCATAGATAGATTATGACTTATATTTAAATTAAATAGTATCTAATAAATTTAATAACCATAATAATCCATCAATGATTAGGTAAATTATTTTAGAGAAAAATCAGGATGTGATAATTATAAAAAGCTTCTAAGTGTTGAGGCTAGAGGGATTTTATGAGTCTAGGGCAACTCCACTCCTTAGTAGAGGGATTATAGGATTATATTTTTTTCCTTGAACCATATTTCAAACTTATCTATGGGTTGTTCCCCATCCATGTGCCATGAATGGATGGGTACCTATAGTAAAAGATGCATGTATCACATCCCAATCCATTCATTCTATAGATGATCTATTATTTTAATAAGTCTTTTAGCCCTCTTGGGTGTCTGACTAAGGTTATTTGTAGAGATTATTTTAATTTTTTAATGATCCATCCCTGACATGAAAATAAAACATATAAAATTTTCTTGTTAATATAATATGCACTCATGAAAATTAGCATATTTAACTTATTCATATTATCCTTCACTCTTGGGCATCCAGTCTTTGTTTTCCCATTAGAAAACCAATGAGAAGTTGACTTCATTTTTGTTTGGGATAATTATTGTTTGATTTTTAACTATTTGAAAACCACTTAATTATAAATAAACTATGATCTAATCATTAATAAACATTTTGAAAATTATATAATGTCTATAAATAATGTCCCAATAATTTTGCATGCCAAACTTTATAATTGTTAGAGTGATAAGTGAAATCAATCACTTTGATTAGCTAGATAGTGAAATTGGATGATATTATTCACTTAAACAAAACTTTTCATATAATTTAATCATTATTTAAATAAATAATCATGAAATTAAAAGTTGTGAATGCACGTGATCAATAAACCATGTAATTATAACCCACATATTATCTTACAACTCAAAGCTTCAAGAAAGTATTTTGAATACCCATTACTAATAAAATGAACATAAAATACTAAAAAATACACATTAATCTATCCAACAATGATTTTGTCTTCAATATAGCAAAAAAACCATACCTCCAAAGTGAGATCCAACTCAACTAACTTTAACTCATGTTTTTCTTCCCATACATTCACTAATAAAATCAAAATGTAGACCTTCACTTATGCTACTAGTTTCCTAGGTGTTGGAAGGTGATATTATAAATCAAGACTTTGGATGATCCATATCAGAGGGCCCAAGATCAAGTGTGAAGGGGAAAACTGAGTTTGGTTGTGTAGAGTGAATGCATAGAGATGCATTTAGATATAAAAATCAAACACAAATTCAATGGAGAAGAAGTCTTACTTGTAGGAAATGTAACTTATATTCATAAATGAAATTATAAGGAATATATATATATATATATATATATATATATATATATATATTTATAATGTGTGTATACATATTATATGTGTGGATAATGTTATATGTGCTATAAATGTGTGGATAAACATATATCATCTCTTAGCAATAATATCTAGTTGGGATATTTTAATTAGCCATGTCAGTGAGGCATTCTGACATGTGGTTGTGTTATAGTGGGGCCCAAAGGAACAATAAAGTCTATGAATAAGTGCTAATGAGGTGATCAAGACTATGAGATATGGGGTGTGTAGTGAGGTACATAGGCTATGATATTAAGAGATAAATCTAAAAAAGTCTATAAAAAGGCATAGGACTTGTGCATAAGGTTGTTAGTAAACTTCAAGCAAAGGGATGCACATGATTACATGAGAGGTGTGATCTCTATGTATTATAACAAATGAAGTGTTTTCTTCTATGCAACAACTATGCATTGATCATTCACCCTTTTTTGAAAACCAATGATATCCACTACATCAGTGCAAAATTGAGGGAAATTCACTTAAGGTTGCTAATAAGTGTACCATTTATCCTAGTTAGTTATTTTCCAACCTTGACCACTCATAAGAGTTTGTGTGTGACATGGCATGTGTTCTTATTTTCTCTTTGATTATTTGGTCCTTATCTATGGGGTGAGAGTGTTAAATATATAAATTATAAGGATGTTATGTCATTATTGGTTTAAGAAGTGATAACATGTAAGGCTTGAGAAGTTTTATATTGAAGACTAGGTGTATGCCCAAGTACTGAGGTAGATCAATAATAAAGGCTTTCTCACCAACTGCATGCATAATGGTGTAAGGAAAATAGAACATAGGCTTGATCTTCTGAAGTGGACATTTTAAGTGTTCCTTCTAAAGGTACAGCTAAACCTTATCACCAACTTGAAATGCATGAGGTGTGTGATGTATGTCATGGAGCTCCTTTTACTTTTCTTGGGTGTGAGAGATAATATGATAAAATGACTAATAAATAGATTAGATGTGGTTCAAAAACTTATCAGCTTTATCCACTTCTCATTCCTCTGTGTATGACAAAGTGCCAATTAGTGTGCATTCAAAGATGTCTAGAGGTGTTGAAGGTTGAAACCCAAGACATGCCTGGAATGTAATATAACCTATAGAGTTGTGAAGGGATCTATTGTAAGAATGTTCAATGTACAAGATATTTTCATCATAAGTGAAATCATGTGCATGATTGTACATTCACAAAATATGAACAAGTATGTGATTAACCACTTTGGTCTACTCATATATATATGGATGAAAGGTTATCAATCGATCCAACCGTGTTCCCATAAATTCCCATAACACTTTACAAAAATCACTCACAAATAATGGATCTTGATTGGATATGATGGATGTTGGAAGCCTAATATAAACCCAAACATGGTTAAAGCAAGCTTGTGTAGTGCCAGTTGCATCAATATCTTTCTTTCATGTGACCATGATGGAAATACTAGAAAGATTATCCACTAAAATTAATAGAGAGGCATGTTGTTTTCTTATCACTGGTAACCCAGTCATGAAATACATGATGATATATTCCCATGGTTTAGATAGAACTAGTAAAGGTGTGTATATTTCTATCTTCTCATTCATGGGCTTGGTAAAGCAATAAGAGATGAAATAATTGATGTGGCATTCCAAATCTATTCATATGTGTGACCAATGTAAGTGATACTACAATGTGGCTAGAGTCTTTTTCATGTTTAATTGTCTTGAGGTTTTGGTGTAGTGCACCTCCCAAATGAGTCATTAGTGAGGTTCACCATTAGGAACATAAAGATGTTTGAGATTGTAGAGAAGCTGGTCAAAAAAGTCAAACTAATGTACCTATTTACCTTATATTATGCTAGTGTAAGTTTTTATTAAGTCATATTTAATTGATTAAAGGGATGCCCAATTTATGAATATATTATTGTACATGTCAACACTATGATGAGCACATAAACTAGAAATTAGCTAATGCAATTTGTTACCTTGTTGTCCTTCACTTTCTTGTGTTTTATCATGACATGAAACTATTTTAGGCAAGTCATCCATTTTATGTGTGATGCATTGTAAATCTTGTTTTGAATCTATAATAACTAAAGTGGCTTGTGGTCTGATTGAAAAATCGTATCTTTCCCTAGAATGTAGTGTCACCATTTATTGATTACTTGAATAATAACATACAATTCTTTCTCATCATTGGAGTAACTTTGTACCATGTCACTAATCCTATATAAGTCATATTCGATGAGATGTCCATGTTGTGTAAGAATTACACTAACTACATATTTAGATACATCAGTGTGAATTTTGAAGGAATGTGTAGTGTTAGACATTATGAGAATAAGCATTGGATAAAGGCATTGATTGAGTTCTTCAAATCCATGTTGTTGTGCATGAGTCCAAATAAACTTGGATTTTGTATGTGTTATCTATCTAAAATCCCAATATATGTGTGAGAAACTAATGATGAACCTACATTATAAATTAACAAGTCTAAGAAAACTCCTCAATTCTTTGAGGTTACATAAAGTAGGCCAATATTATATCACTTTGATCTTCTCTAGATATAAATGGATTCCTATGAAATCAATAATGTATCCCAAGTACTATATTTATATAGTGTTGATGTATACTTTGATAAGTTGGATTTCAAATAATGTTGACATAAGGTGTCAAAAATGTGAAAGATATGCTCTAGGTCTCCTCCCATGTAACAACCTTGTTGGGTTAGACATAAATACATGATTTTTTAATTAAACATGTATACCATAAATATATTACACCTGAGAATATATAAAGACCATAATAATTAGACAAGTTGATAATATAAGTAAGAATAATACATCACATAATATTGATCTCGAATATTATGAGAATACATGTCATAATGTGATTATAGAACATTATTATGTGAACTCACCTACAACTAAAACAAATCTATAGCCACTATGTTGATTTAAAATAGTATGTAATTACAACTTAATGATAAATACAATACTATATAATGTACATATAGATACATGGCTCCCTAGAGCATGAGTTCCTCAGACTCTCCATTATTTATGGCAATCACAAGTGTCATCTTAATAGTAGTAATACTATTGGGAGGGAGAGAATCATCTAAGCACTTTTTCATCCAACCATGGACTAATAATCCCCTGCACTATCCTATCAGGGAATGGCCCTCCCTTCATAAATGAGTAGATATTGATGGTGTGGGAACCCATGTGTTTTATGATTCTAAACTGAACATGTAGTGTATCATATAAATCCATTATATTACAACATATCACACTAATATTTCAACCATACTCATGAAATGATAATGTCTCATTAAACATACTTTGTCCCAAAGCATAAAAAATAATAAATGATAATGATCTAGATCAATCAATTTCATACACACTAATTGATCAGACTACCTTCATCTAACATTACAACACCAATAAGCTAGTGAAGTCTATCTCACTCCTTACTCCACATTAGCAATGTAGATTGGTTAAATACAATTCAACTACAAGATTCATCACCTTAATTCCTACTATAAAATTCATCATATGAAATATTATACAAAGGAGTAATAACAACATATGTTTAGTTTGTCAAACATATTCATTAATCTTTCATTATCTTTTATCCCATATTAGAAATAATGATTGCAAATATACCACATAGATAAACATATAATTTAACTATATAATTCAAATAATATAATTGGTTTCAAGTTATCTACACCCTATTACAACCCATATTACCACAGTCTAGTGTTCTAAGACTTAACCACCATTTTTCTACAATCAATCATATGAAGTGGTCTCAAACACAAGGAAGCACAAGAGTTATACAAGTAGATATATATAAAAAATTAAATCATCATTACCATAGAACACAATAACATTCCAACATAACATTTGCTAAATTCTCAGAGTTTTCATGCATGTATACACAAGTCTACTAATTGTAAAAACATGCACTATCCACTGTAATAACTTGTATGTATATAACATACAGACAAATGTAGATATGTGTTAGGTATAATAACTATAGTAAGTACCATTTGGGTACAACATAATTTTATATTATATTACCCTATGATATCCCATACTATTGTAAGTTCCAAACTACATAACACCACATAAATAAAACTTACAAATTTAAGACTCAAATGGCTCATGAAGGTAATAAATATCAAATAGTAAAATATTATACCACTTGGATATATTATGCATACAAACATACCAGGGTATCTCAACATAAAACCATGCATCATGATACACCATTATGCACTAAATATAACTACACATTTAATGCACTTATAGTATGTAATTCACAAAAGTATTCCATACTAAATACATATGACTAATAGTCATTCACATTACTAATTATGAGTCAGCTAATCTATAAATCTTAATATGACTTATTCAAAACATCTAATGAAATACAGGTATAAACCCCATATAATAGCACTTGCACATCCTAATGTGCACCACATGTGGGTATTCTAATGCCATAAAATTTATAAACCATGGTTTAGTGTTTTAATTATAACTACTAAGCATAAAAAATAACTAATGAAGTAGTTATACATACATAGAAAACACTCTTTGCATACTATAGACCATGACTTTGTCTTTCCCAAAAACATAAGTTGTCTAGTTTATCAATCACTTTATGTTTACAAGAAATTGTTTGCTAAAATATACTATTTAATTCTTTCACTTTTTGGTTAACATTTATCCCAAGAATGTTAGCTAAAGAGATATACACCCATAGTTTACTTATGTAAATAGTCATAACTCGTTACAATGTCACATCCCATGTGATGGGTTTTCATATCTCAAAGAATCTAAAAGTTTTTCTATTTTTAATCCAAAAAGAAGGGTAGTTGTGGCTTACCCATTTCAACTCTATTTAGATTATGTTATGGATATCTATATAATAATTTCATCCTCTTAATGGACTAGTAATAACTCTTATCCATATATCACATACAATGAAATTTTGCAAAATAAAAGAGTTGATAGATAAAAATAATTACCCATTTTCCCATAGCCCTTAAAGAGCCTCAAAATTCCCTTATTTAGCAAAATAATCAAGGCCTACAAACCAAAGATAAGATGATTCAAACATATTTACTCCCTAATGTGGTTTGGTAAATAGTCAATTTTCATGATTTCCATTGATTCAATGGAAAGGAATTTTTGTACAATCTTGTAGATCTAGGGTAAATAGTGTTTACTCAGTGAAATGCATAAAACTCATCTTTTAGTCTAGATTACCCTTTACTAACTTTTTGTTACCATATATCATCTCAACACAAATTAGATACACATGTTCCAATTCTACACAACTATATAAAATGTATCGCAGACTACTAATTAACACCAAAATAACATTTACTTCCATCATTATACAACAATTAGTTTAGTAATTTGTTTTTAGAAAAAAATTATTAACTCTAATAAACATGGCACCCCATACTATTTATTATAGCTATCAATAAAATATATAGTCTTATTATAATAGATATTGGATAACCATTTAGCATTATTGAGTATAATAGATAACTATAGCATTATTTGATCCCCTGAAATCATAGCGATAATTATTTGGAGAAGTGTATTAATTTAACATATAATATATATTGGCACCACATAACATCAACACATTACCATATAACATCCTGGCTTTAGATTAAATCACTACCAGAAAATATAAGAATATATGCCTTAAATGCTCAGCTAGTTCAAATTACAAATGGGTCAATTCCTTAGAAAGGGATTCCACTTTAAATGAGATGCTATATAAAATTATATTTTCAAACCAAAATGATATTTACATACTTCAATGCCTAGGTATTATTACCAATTTTTCCCAACTAGTTAGACATGTTGATGCTCTATCAGTTAAATTTTGTTCATAAAGAAGCAAAGTAATTGTTGCCTACTTAAGCAATGCCTCCAAACTAATCTCATTTACTACACATGCTTTATATATATAATCACCATTTTTTGTTTTGTATTTATATTTTTACAAGGTTCAATAAAGGATAATAGTGATTCCCAAAGCAAATAGGGGCTGATAGCATGAGTTAAATTGATTCCCTAATTTTGAGTTAAAAACTTGTGGATAACCTCTTAAATGGGTAAATGCCACTAATGGTAAGAAAATATAAGTGTTGTATTCCACATAAGAATTCATAATAATAGTTGACCATACTACGTATCATATTAACATCTATGATATCATACACTAGATGGAAACTATGTATATGTACTACTTAATAAAGTATTCTAGTAACATTCAAAATGTTAGTTTATAGGTTATAGGTAATCTAGCATGCTGCATATATTTTCCTAAGCTATATACCATGATGTTAACATATAGTCTTGTTTTAGATAATATATATGTACTAATAAAACACCTTGATTGTTTATATATAGATTTGTATATAAATTAATGATGTATTAAACATATTGTATAAGTCAAATATTGTTTAATTGTTACTATGAGAGTAATAAAATCATGCAGCACTAAATAACATATACAAAATGTGCCCCCCTTAAAATCTTTGATTGTATCACAATTGATAATTCAATTTACCTATATTTGCCTATTTTAATTTTGAGAAATTACATTGCTTATAGTATTATACAATTATATATACAATAGTAGATTATAGCCAAATTGAAAGCATAGATTTTTAGTATGTAATTATGTGAAATCATTTTCTGTAGATCATTATATGCTAACATATTTATCAGATTGATCTTTTTCAAAATGATAGATATTAATTCCTAGTCTAGATATCAAGTAGCTCTCATAAATATTATGTGAATTTTCATAAGAAAATAATGGCACCACCTACCTGGAGTTTTCCTAAGTAGATAAATCTGTGAAACTTCCTCCCATTTCCCCTTATTTTCTATACCGTTCCCTCTCCTTTATTTTATACTTGGAAGAGAATCTCATTTTTTAAATTTAAAACTATATTTTTTTATCATATAATCTTTAATGTAATAACAACTTTCCAATATTATTTTTATTTTTATCTTTTTATTTTATTTTATTTTATTTTTATTTTATTATTTTCCCTTATCTATATATATATATATATATATATGAAATGCTAAATCTTATAATTAAATTAAATTAAAATAATTTCCAATATATTATATCAATTTTAAATGGCAAAGCCAAAATTTACAAATACTCCATATTTATAGATTTTACTTTTGCCAAATTGCCCTATCAACATAAATAATAGAACATGTCAAACACATAAAAGAAATATTTATGATAATTTTACCTACTTTAGCAAACCACAATAAGCTATATTGTAAGGAAGTAATCAAACACACCATAATAAAGCTATTTTAATGCATTTCTACCATGAATAACTATTGTGTGTGTAGGGTTTTGCAAGTTATTTGTTAGCTTGTGATTTTTCCATCTATATCATCTTCTCTGATGATTTTCTCCTTCTAATATTCTCAAGGGAAAAAATCTCCTACACCCACCTTACAACACATAAGTCATTAGATCATTTCATGTGATAATATTAAGAAATAATATATAATTGAAACAATAAAATAATATGATTAAAATGTAAATGCATACACAAACTAGTTCATAATAATCAATCATGTATTTGCATCTAACTAAGAAACACTTTATTATCCTGAAATATCATAAATCTTAATCTTAGTCAAAAATATATCCAAATCCTAATTTATTATCTAAAGATATGCATGGATAATCTAACAAGTTTTCTGGTGAGGAATCATGATGTAACATCCTTCCTCCTTAAAGCTAGTCATCATCTCCGATGACTCTTATTCAGGACAAGTTCTCAATCAAAAACATTTCTTAGCAAAGCAATAACATTATAAATAATATAAAACTAAGAAAATAATTAGAAAATTACCTATAAGACACACCATTATTCCTCTAAGTTACATTATTTTAAGAGTTTTGGTCCTACTAGACCCTAATCAATAACATCCCCCAATTAATCAAACAAGGTTTCAAATATTATTTATTTTAACTGATTATGTCATGACCACCCCAAGGTCCATAACCATCAAGACAATCCTATATACTATAGGTCTAACCACTTTTGTTACCCTAAAGGGTCCCATATGTTTTAAATAAAATTTCATAGATTTTTTAAGAGCACATAAGATCATCATGCAAACCAAAATAAATGACTAGGGAGAGTTTCATAGAATTTTATATCCCTCAACACATCTCTCTATCTTAAAGAGTTTTTTTATTATTTTGGAGAAAAGTAATTAGGGAGCCTGGTAAGAACATTATGTATATGTTAATAATATCATTACTCTACATAGTTTTAGATAAGTATAACATGTCAATATTGTCACTATTTCATAAATATCCTGGCAAGTATGTCAATGAATAGGAATGGTAAATATAAGTATACAAAAATCATGGATTACTAATCCATATGGAATCTAATAGAATTTGCCAAGATCACCAGATCAATGAATGGTCATGGTGGAGTGATCATGTGAGTCAAACAAGTATACATCACAAAATTGAAAGAAATTGAAACCATCAAATGAGAATATTACACAAAGAGAGTTTCCATGAGAGTAATACAAATGATACAAGATCAAAATAGCATTATGAGGATGCAAAAGAAAGATAAGAATACACACAAGAATAATAACTCTCTATCTCACTAAATACTGGCTAATTGAAATGAATAATGAAAAAGGAGAGAGGTATTTATAAGTTGGAGAGATAGTGAAATCCTATATTATAGTGAATGTGGTACTAATCCTCCTAAATGACTTATAGATCCCTAAGAAAGCTAATGCAGCCATGTAGCCAAACTTGTAATAAAAAATCCTACATCAACAACCCCCATAAGCATAGCTAAAGTAGGTGATGATTAAAAAATTGTAAAAAATGGGTACTAGTAACAAGGCCTGATGATGTACCCATGTATAATGTAATATCTCATAAAGTAGAGAAAATGAAAAAACCCAATGGGAAAAAACTCCCCCCCCCAAAAGAGAGAAAAAAAGAAGAGGAGACTAAAATACACCCCAAAAGAATATGTTGAAATAATCAACACTCTAAGTACATAGTGATTATCCCCAAATCCTATAAAATATAAAGGATGTGTGCTTCCACATTGAAGAGAGAGAATGTGAATACATAATGTCATATGGTGAATGTTGTAGTAGGTTTCTTTGAAACAAATGATGTCTCTTCCTTTTAGAAGAAAGTCAAACTACTAAATTCTGACTCAAGTGGAATACGTGTACGAATCAAGGTGTATATCTCTAAAAAATGTTGAAATGTCTCCCTACTATTGCTCAAATGTGCCAAAGTCTGATAAAATATCATAGGATTAATTTTAGAAGATGGCAATGAAGAAGCATGCAATGGAAAGAGAACAAAAAAAGAAGAAGATAGACATGAAACATTTACTAAAAGAATGCCCATGGGAAGAAGAGAGTAACACTTAATAACTATCAAAACTAAAGATTGGTCTACAAATGAAGCATTTAGATATACAAGATGAACATCTAAAGGAACATATGAGTTGTCAATACTCTCAATGTGTATACTCATACTGGAAATAGTATAGTCCTCTAAAGTGCAAGTATTTGAAGGCTCTAAAAGAGAAATAATATCTTAGGAATAAATGTATAATCTATAATAGGACATTTAAGGTGTGGTATAATCTCATCTTGAAATGGTGGCTCGATAGAAGGAAGAGTGTTATCCACCTAAAATGTGTCATCATAGAAAATAAAAGTAGGAGGTGAGAGTACAACTATATCTAAAGAGATAATAGGTAGTGGAGGAGGAGGTGTGACATAAGTCTCAACTAGATCTCTAAAAAGACTTTGAAGAGTGCTCCAAATAGTGGAGGGACACTCATTGTGATCCACATGGTGGTGTAGATCCCATGAAACATGCAACAACAAGTGACCATAGCCACAGTCACAAGAGTTGGCCCAATCATTGTATTGACTTGGGTCAATAAGAGTAAGAATCTATCCATATAATAATGGAATAAGTTCTCATACCTTGAGTAAACATTGCATGTATAACCACCATGAATCATAGTTAGTCTTACCAAGAAGAATCACTGGAGTAGACTCAACCTTCCTCATTAATATGTATCTATCAAGTGGAGTTGACATGACCACAACTGAGAGTAATAGTGCATGCTCTAGAGATGGAATTTGGACAACACTAAAATGGAGTCCAATCAAATGAGACAATAAGTACAAAAGTGATAATTCACACTCAAATAGATGTTAGGCTCTACTAAAAATGCGTCTAAGAATACAAGAGCAATCTATGCAAGCAATCACTAAATGGGCACAAGTAATAGTTATGAAAATTGAATGTGTCCATGAAATAATGTAGGGCCTATAATAAAACTCCCCATGATAATCAACAATGACCCTCCTATGTTTGCAATAACAAATCATTCTAAATGTTAGTACATCAGACTTAACTGACAATATGTCTAGATAGGTATGAGCAGATAGTGCACAAATGATAATGCACACTCAAATAGATAACAAGATCAACTAATAATGCATCCATGAGAATGAGAAATTAGTGTAATTAACCAAATTAATACATTTTAAATGCAAAAAGGCTAAGTAGGAAGATGTCGAACTCTGTCAATAATGCACCCATGTAGAAATCAATGTGTGAACTAATTAGGGAGCCCCCCAATAATTTTGGCACTTTATAATTTAGTTTGTTTTACAATTTAAATGGGTTAGATACATATAAAATCAAAAAGTACACAATTTTTCAAAAGATGGTGCTCAATTTTGAGCTACCATTTGCAAGATATTAATAAAATGATTTCTCATAAATAGCCTATTTTAAATAAAAATTGCACTAAATGATTTAAATATTACCCTTGGGCAAGGTAAAAGGTGCATTACAACCACTTTTTAGAACCAAAATTTTGTCACAAACTTGAAAAATTCAACAAAAGTGGAAAAATGTTTACCCAGTTGCTTTGGTATGTGTGAAAGCAAAGTTGACTTCCTTTTTTTTGCAAAATTATAGCTAGTAAAATAAAATAAATGAATTTATAGATGTTTATAGAGTAGAATAGGGTTGTTTTTTATCTAGATATTTAAACAATAACTCTTACACATAAGATAATAGATATTATGCTGATTTAAAGGTAGAATAGAGATCTGAAAATAAATAATGGCGTGTAGGTGTTTTTTAAAAATAAACCTAAAAAAAATAAGGTAGAAGGTAGATATTTTTGTGGTGCCTTATAAATACCATAATCCTTCTATCAATTCAGATTAGATCCTTTAGATAACACAAAGTTTAGGTATCAAATTTGTATAACATAACAATAACAAGCTCTATAGGTTTGTAAACAATAGGTTAACGCGTAGGGCGAAAATATGATCCTTTTTATTGTTTGCAATGTAGAAATTAAGAGAATGCAACAAAATAAATGCAAGTAGACCCAATGATAGCCTCTAGTTGGTGAATCCATAATGCATAATGATAAGTTGGTGCCACTCTCCACATAGTCTAGATCTATAACCAGAAATAATAAAGTTTAACCAAACTTATCTGAATGAGTAGATCCAATGCCTAAGTGTAGAATAATGATGCTAAAGATCATACTACTGCAATGCCTCTCTACGCTCTTCTTATGGTCAATTCCTTCTCTTAGTGTAAAAGGACACCAAGTTTAGAGAGTAGATATGATGCCAAGGTAAGAAATGTGATGTCAAGATGGATATAGGTGTAATGAATGATTCAATTCCAAGCTTGCAAACTCCCATGTCAATCTCAAAAAAGAATGTGGATGATGTGAAGACTCAACTAGATCTACATTGTCAATCATGGATGCTTCTGAGCTTGCTCTAATGGTGGCTAAGGTAGATCTATCAAAACATAGGTTGTGAACAACCTACAAGTATATGAAGGATTTTCATGGGTCATGGTAACATAAAATAGGGTGTGGAGAGACCATGAGACCCTTTAAATCCATGGAGGATCTTGTTTTGTACACCTAGCTCTAAAATCAAAACAACACCTTCTAACCACATAATAATCAATAAAAATAAAACAAAATATACACAATAATCCAGAACTTGATATTTTAGCAAAAAAAGACCCCTATAATTTTTTTTGGTCACCTCAAGGATTTTGAGATTTTTTCTCTAAAAATAACCCCAAAATTTTGTAAACCCACTAAAAATTGACCAAAATAAACTCTTAATTTCATTTAGTTTCTTTGCATTTATGGGAAATGCCATTGTGAACTATAATTCCCCTTTGGAGAGGGTAGGGGGGTGAGTTTCAACTCAAAATATCCTATAACATATCTATGATATGAAAGAATTGAGAATACCTACTAGAAAGACTAATCCAATCCATAATGATACACCAAAAAATAACACATTTTTGCTACTTGACCAACCATTAGGAGAGGCAAGTGCAATAGGTATACCAATCACTAGGAGAAATGAATTTGTAATTAATGCAAACACAAATGATTGGAAAGCAATAGTCATGGTTGTGATCTTAAAAGCTTCCAATAGATTCAATAGACTATACCATCAGATCCCTATCCAATCAAATTATAATCAAATACACTAGGGATTTTATTTCATCATAAATTAATTGAGCTTAAATTTATTGAATTTATATTCAATTGTGAAATAATAGGGAAATTCATTTCTTTTTACCATCATGAGATATCAATTATAATATAGATAACAACCTTATATTTTAACAACTCTATAGTTAGTTATTAACTATCAAGGTAAAATAGAATTATTTTTATTTGGGAGAGATGGCCAAGTGGTTGATGGCTCCGGTCTTGAAAATTGGTATAGTTAACTATCGAGGGTTTGAATCCCTCTCTCTCTTTTTGTTCATTGAATAATTGAACTTATCAATTTAGTACCAAAAAAGGCTTAGCTATATAATATAGATAACCGAGCAAGAAGGATTTAGTTGGAAAAATATTATTGAAGGATACCACTATCCCACCTCCCAATAGGGCAAATTAATCTAAATTGGATAGATTTAGATTTTATCTAGCTTCATCTATGGTTTAATTAAGATGGGTCATGGAAAGAACATGTTCAAAATCATGATCAATTCCTTTCTCAAATCCTACTACAATTACACGAGCCCTTCCTATATGCCACAAATGACTTATGAAAAATAAAAATCCTAAAATAAAATAAGAGGTGGCTAACCAAATTCAATTTGAAACATAATTCACCACATTAATCTCAGTAGCTACACCACCCATAGATTTTAAATAACCTAAAGGAGCATGAGTCATATATTTCACTAAATGTCATTCTTTCTAGGGTTGTATGTCCTTTTTCAACTTACTCAAGTACAAACCATTAGGACCCCTTAGAGGTTCCAACCAGGGAGCATGAAGATCCAAAAATGGCATTGTTTCTCCTCTAAAGATAATTTCTTCTGTAGGAAATGCATAAGATATTTACCTAAAATAGTAATCCCTTGGGTAGACCCCACACTAGCTCTAAGATGTTGATCTATAACTATAAAATTAAATTCTTGAGATTTAGAGGCTTTTGGGCTGGTAAGCCCATAGAGTTCATTGGGATAAGCTATATTGTTAAACTAAACAAAACAACAAGAAATGAAACTAAATATAGAAAGAGCCACTAAACTATAGGATAAGTAAGCTTCTTCGAACCACACAAATGCATGATGATCCCATGAAAAATGTTTTGTTAAGATGTGCCAGATACCACCAAAAATAAAAATGAAACCTAACCACACATGTCCTCTAATTAGATCTTCTAGATTATCCATGGTAACAATCCATCCCTCTCCCCCAAAAGGGGACTTGGGTAAATAACCAAATATAGCACCTAGGTTAAGTGTAAGGTTCATAATTTTTCTTACATCTCCATCATCAGGAGCCTAGGTATCATAAATTCCACCAAAATACAAATCCATGAATACTAAGAGAAAAGAACCAACACCTAGCAAGATTAGGTGAATACCTAAAATTATGGTCATTTTGTTCTTATCTTTCCATACATAACCAAAAAATGGAAAAGTTTCTTCTAAAGTTTTGGGTCTGATTAGTGCATGATAAATACCACCAAAACCTAAAAAAATAGAACAAATTAAGTGAAGTACCCTAGATATAAAATTGGTAAAAGTATCCATAATTTCCCCACCAGGACTGACTCCCCATCCTATAGTAGCTAAATAAGGAAATAAAAACAAGCCGTATTCATACATAGGTTTTTCTAGTAAAAAATGAACCACTTCAAATAGATTCATTATTCCAACCTAGAATATAATTAATCTATCATGATCCATGTGAGCCTCAAGTAATTTTCTTGACAAATTGATAAGTTGGGCATTACTATCCCACTAAGCAAAACCAGTAGTTTCTTGGTCATGACTAGCTAAAGCTAGATTTCCATTAAAGAGCATTTCCATAGGGTAGAACCTCTTTAGAGAATATAAGGTTTTCATGAGGCTAATCTTGAGCCACCATCCAAGCATAAATACTTTCATATAAGAGAATATTTTTTGTGTAGAAAGTCTCAAATTCAGGATCTTTTGTTACATGAATCTCTTAAGAAACAAAGTCATAAGCACATAAGTTTAGAGCTAGACCAACTAATCCAATGGAATTCACCCATAAACTGGTCATTGGTACAAATAACATGAATAAATTTAATCAAAATTTATTTTAAAAAGTAACCCCATAAATTTGGGACCAAAAATAGTTAGCAATGACCATAGAATAAGTTTGTTTAGCTTGAGTTGGGTTAAAAGCACAGAATGTATTTGCATCATCACCATCTTCAAATAAAGTATTTTCCATGGTAGCAACGTGAATATCACATAGAATAGCAGCACCCAATACTCCATCAACTCCCATCATATGAAATGGATTCAAGGTCCAATTATGAAAACCTTGAAAAAAGAGGATAAATCAAAAAATAGCTGCTACACCAAAACTAGGTGCAAAAAACCAACCAGACTGACCTAATGGATAAATCAAGAATACAAAAACAAAAATAGAAATTAGACCAGAGAACACAATTTCATTATAAGGTCACAATTGTATAGATCGAGCAAGTTTAAATTGGCATAACATGAATCCTATTAGACTAAAAGCACCATGAAGAGTAACAAAAGTCCATATACCACCTAATTGGCACCAATGAGTAAAATCTCCTTGTGCTTCAGTAACCCATAATAGAAACAAATAATGTGATAAAATAATATCATGCATAGAAACTATAATAGTTAAAAAATTATAAACTTCTAATTAAGAACTGGCCAATCTATGAGTATACCATGAAGTCACAAAGGTTGTACCCATAAACTATCCACCTAGGGTAAAATAATCACAAGGAAAGAGCAATAAACTAGACCAACCCACAAAAATAAAATGGTCTCTATATAACCAATCATCCATAGTATCAAATAAAGTTTGTTCATCTTTAGAAGACTTTCCAAGGGCTAAGGTCATAGTGATCCTCTTATTTAACTATTTCAACCTTTTTTGAGCACCCTATTTGATAGAATCAAAAGGTATACACTGATTTGCATATCTATGGACAATTTTAAATCCATCATCCCTTTAAACAAGTTGGTTTCCAAAGATTCCTTGTTGACATATATATTATTTTATAAACTGAACCAATCTAATATAGGTAAATGCATGATGTTTTTTATATTCAGTTTCTTTCTAATCCTCAAATTACCTTCTAAATGGAATAAATGTCAATAGAACTACTACTATAAATCTTTTTTGTTCTTCACCAGATATTATTCATGACATCTATTCCATTAAATAGTATTCTATCATGAACCTTACTCTGAGATCAAAAAATTGATTAGTAAATACTACTATATTCTTATGAATAAATAAGAACAATAAGAAGGATATATTTGATTAACTCATAGAGTTAGAGGAAATAACTTTATTTGTTCTTTTCCTTCTATTCAACAAAAAGGAGTACTATTTAGCTATAGTTAAATATTAATAGTTCCTTTCTTTAATTTGATTCTCTAGATAAGAATCAATTTATGGATTAAAGATAAGGGGAAATTGACTCTATCCATACTTCAAACTTTTATCTCTATTCTTTCTAAAAAGAAGAGAAATCATAAATATTCATTCGATAGAATATCCAATCATAAACCAAATATTCAATCATTTGAATAATTTTAGGGAATTGAAAGGTCCACTTTCAAAATGTCCCTCAATTTTCAATATCAGAATAGCTAATATATTTAACAGTCAATGGGTTAGGTTCACTTACTTAACCTTCTTATTTACCTTTTTTGGGATGAAAGATTTAGGATATAAAAGAGTGAAATATTTTCATATTGTGGGATTTAAATTATGTATTCACAATTTCAATTATAATGCCTCAAAATTATGAAAATGAAATAGTTCTTATGTCTAATCTTATACTATTTCTCTTCCTATAGAAGCAAGATGGAGAAAAAAGACTATTATCTAATAGTCTAGATAGCATTATAGTTGTCCTCACTCATATTAGATGCTCTATTTTGAGCATAACAAATGTTGAACCTAAAACTAATAATGACATGTATTTATTCATTATTTTTCATAGTTTTTTACCTTAATTAAACATCCTCTTGTGAAAAATGATCACTGGGCTTTGTAATAATCATTATAGGAGCCCTTTATCAGGCTTGAACTGATGACTTATGCCTTACCATGGCGTTACTCTACCACTAAGTTAAAAGGGCTATTAATCATTTTATGATGAATGCATGAGTCTACTACATATTCAGTATATATGTAGTAGCAAAATGAATCCACATAGAATATAATATTAATAATAATTTATCTAATTTACTATTTGAAGACCAGTCCTATTATGATAATGTCAATTGGTCCTATTGACCCATTAAAAATTCAATTGAACTCTTCAAATTGATTATAAAAAGGTGAGATTTGTACTCCATAATTGATAGGGATATACCTTCCATTATTTGTCTACCTATTTATTAAAAATTAATCTAAATTGACTAAATTAGTGAACCCACATGGCTATTAAGATGACTCTCTTATTCATTTTTCTATCTATCACTTAGATCCACACATAAGATTATCTCTATCTGAGATAGAGATCGGCATCTCTGATATTTTGTAAATACATATAATCTATTTTATTAAATTGTGCCTATTCTAATCTATCCTATGATAGAAAATATTGGCTAGGACTCTTTTGCTTAGTTTTTGACCCTATCCAATAGGGACCCTATCTTATAAGATTATGTAGTTTGTGTTCTTCATTATTAATAATTATTATCTATAAACATGCACACTCTATCATACGTGTTGGTCCAGAGGACAAAATATTGCTACGGGTCCCATGAGTGAATCTCCACTTTGAATAAATGAGTACTTAGTTCAATAAGAAAGGGACGATATGGTTCTCATCCAGAAAAAATATCAATTTTATAATATGGTGATATAGAGAGGGGATATTGTAATAAATATTATAAGAGGCATTTACTCGATATTTTATTTTGATCATTGTTCCATATTTTGGTTCAAAATAATAGTTATATCCATAGCAATACCCCAAGAATTTTGGGTCTTAAACTAAGCCCTTTTTATTTTTATTAGTATCTAAAAGCAAAGCCTTTTTTAAGGCTTTATATACTAGAGAAGTTTATGAACAATACAAGAAGAATATGAAACCACTAACATAAAGAAGATTTAGTGGTGTCATAGTCTTGATAATTTCCTAAGGATTTAAATATTATAAAAATAAGTGGACCCCTATCATCTGGTGGCCTAGGACATCTTTCTTTCAAGGAGGCAATGGGGATTATATTTCCCATATGGGTACTATAATTGGAAATAAATTCATTATAATACTCATTAGGTCTCCTAATGACTTTCCATTTCTTGTTCCTAGGTCGATGCCTGAGTGGCTAATTGGGATAGACTATAAATCTATTGGTAATATGCCTATGCTGGTTCAAATGCAACTCAGCCCAAGACCAACTTGATTGATAGATTGATATTCATAACAAATCAATTATTTTTATGAAAAGGTAATTAATTCTTGAATCCCTGATATAGAAAGAATAAAAATTAACAAATACTTCTAGTAAATTTGAAAGAGAAAGGTCAAATCTTTTATCGACCTAGTAGTACTTAATTAATACTGATTATTAAGTCAACTATACCTAGTTGGGATTGTAGTTTAATTGGTTAGAGTATCATCCTATTCAGATGAAAGTTGTGGGTTAGAGACCCATCAGGCCTAGTCTAATAAATTGATTAATTCTTCATTTAATCCCCACCCCATTAGAAGAGAAGAAAAGGAAATTGGGTAGACTAGGATAGATCTACTAGTGATTCTATCACCATTTTGATGATATTATCAAAGTATCATAGTGGATCCACACTAAATCATATTCTTTCCTTGACAAATAAAAAAGGAAAAAAGGTCTCATATAATTAATGAATGTTATATAAACACATTCATCATTATATGAATAGATTTTCATAAGATGATCGATTTGTGTTAGGAAGGATAACATAGGAGGAGTCTCCTTATAAGTTATAATATCACATAGATCTCTATGGATCATTCTAAATGATTTCTAGATATTGTTCCATCTCTATCATGTTCTTCCCCAGAAGTGAAATTATAGTACTATTTTAAATGTGATAGTATGTTTAAATGGTATTCTTGTAATCAAAAAGATTATGATCAATTATCACATGAGGATTAGATGATGTTTGGGCTGAACTGATTATCCAAACAGTTCAATTCATTCTAGGGTCATGGGCAATCTTTTGAATACTTTGAACTATCTTTTTAGTTTTTGATGAAAATTAAAAGGTAAATTAGGGGGATTTCAATAGGGTAATATTTCCATATTTTTTTATCTATAGTTACCTTGAACCCTTTTGTAATTTGTCATGTAGAATCATAATTCAAGCTTGGGTATCTTGCTCACCTGAATCAAGATAATTAATTCTCTTACCCTTTTTAAAGATTAATAGGATTGATTAATGGATAGTAATATCCCTATTGGGATGTACTATTCCTTACCTTCATTACAAGGTAAGTTTTAAATAATAAATCAATGAGTAGATATAATATACTCAAAGTAATCTTTATCATACTTATTTGCCCTACCCCTCAAATAGGCAAATTTGGGTCATCATCAATGTCTCAATATTTGATTGAGATAAAGTTTTATTTTACCAAACAAACATATTTATAATATTTGAATATCTAATTCTTGGTGATTCATTTTTTTCATTTATGTAAAATGTTGTAACTATATGAGTAAGCCAATGGGATCGATTAGGAATAAAATTACTAGATCTAGTTTGAATAAGAGATCATAATATGTTATATTATTTCATTTCTATTGAAGAATTCATATCTATGAAGAATTAATAAGAATCCATTATATTTTGTTACTCAGATTGATCCTACTGATGGAATCTTATAATTGAAGGATTCAATCAATACAAAAAATATTCATCTATACTCTATGAGATCAAATTTTGAGTTATTTTGAAATGAAGGGAAAATCAATCATGAAAGTAAATATCCTTGCATTTATTGTTGTTGTATTTTTCATTTCAGTCCCTACTAATTTTAAACTCATCATTTATGTAAAAATGGTGAGTTAAAATAATTGATTTGTGTTACCAATACAGTGATTACTAATGTCTAGATAAATTCTAGATCATCAATAAAAAAAGGGGGGTAATAGGGGTTGTATTAAAGGTAGATATTTATTTGGAAAAGAAGTAGTACGAAGGAAGAAGGAAATGATAAACCTTCCTTTCCTTTCACTTTTTATTTGTACTAATTTTACATAGATCTTAGAAAAGTAAATCTGAATAGCACTTGTCCTATGGGGACATGAATGTAGGATGAGGACCTGGTAAAAAAAAAGTGATGCTAATCACAATATATTAATATGCCCCTAGAAAAAGTAACTTTATGGTGGTAGAACATAGGTGGTGTGGTTCTAAACATTATATACTCAAAAGTATTTTATATAAATCTACGAATTGTAAAAATGTGAAATATATTTCTATTTATAACATAGTAAAAATATCATTTTATAGTATATAGTGAATTGGAAATCATAAATAATTTATATGGAAAAGGGATGTCTAGTTGGGATAGAGTAGCATGATATGCTTCATATGTCTTTATTCCAAGAATAGAATCATATTAAATTTGATTAATTTGAAATCATTTGATTAATTAAAATTTAAACTATTTTTATTTTTATTAATACTATGCTTAGTAGCATAAATTTCATATCTACTTCATATTTTATAAGTATCAAGTATTTTCAAAAATATGAGGGTAAAGGATGCATTATTTTATTGATATCAAACATAAATAATTCCAATTTTTTTTTCTAATAATTATTGATCATTCAATTATGTATTATTAGATAATTATGAAACATACGAGATTATAATCTATAATTTATTTGAATAGTCTCAAAAAAGACTCAAGATTATTTAATTAGTTTAAATATTAGTTGTATTAAAGTCCACTTCTACCCCATACTACAAGTGAAAGAGAAAATGTAAAAATGACCATTAGAGCAGCCCAAGTGATACCTACTATATCCATATGAATCCCTATATTATCAAGAATATTAATTATTATTTATTAATTATGATAATGAAACTAATCAGGATAGTGCAAATTATAAATCCTCCACCAAAAGGAATAGTCGATAGTAGAGATTTATAAAATTAGTCTGTTGGAACTAGTTACTCTCTAAATGCCTATAAAGGCATGAATTTACAATAAAATTGAATCTTATAATAAATATATTGGTAATTTAATCTGAAGATGCACAATTTTACTCCAAAAGTTATGGATTACAAATGCAAACTTTTGCACTTCTTTCACTTTTTTATACCCTAAAAAGGTGACCCTTGAATTTGAACTAGGGATGGGGGATTTGTAGTCCCTTGCCTTACCACTTGGATATGTCACCATCCCCAAATCCAATCTAGATCTGGATTGAGGATTTTGATGCCCCTGCTTTATCACACAGTTATGTTGTACAGGGGAATATTGATAATTTAAGGGACTAGTTAAATTCAAAGCTTTCTTATGTATAATTGCCAGCTGAATTACAACTTTTTGTAAGTTGCTTAAGTTGAAATGTGGAGAAAGATTCAATATTTCATATCATTTTTTACTTTTCATGATAGGATAGTGAATGCACATTTGTCAACCATAAAATAAATAGAAATGTAATTTCTTATTTTATAATTTAATTTGTTCTTTTCCCTTCATTCAATCATATCATTATATGTGATAATGTATTATTACATTTGATACATTTGAAAGTAATCCACCTTATTTTAACCGTTAAGGAAGATTTGATCTCATTCTACATTTTATGTAGAATAAAAAAACACCTTTTCTTTTTCTTATCTTTTTACTCATATCTGAATATGGGTAGAATTTGTATGGGATGTAGTGAACAAAATAGACATGAAAATTATTTGTCATATTTATTCTATTCATATCGATAAATGAGGAATAAATAATGAAATAAAATTTTTATAAGAAACTGGCAATGCAATTAGATGAAAATAAAGGAATATTTATAATCCCCAAATTTGGTAAAATACAACTTGAAGGATTTTATCATTTCATCAATCAAGGATTAATAGAAGAACTTGATAAGTTTTCAAAAATTGAGAGCCTAAATAAAAAAAATAAAATTTATGCTTTTTGGGAATGAATATAAATTAGAAAAAACCTTTATTAAAGGGAGAGATGTATAAATGTCCCTTACATATCACTATAAACTATATGTACCAGCATGACTGATTCACAGAGCTTGTGAAAAGATAAAGATATAGAACCAAATTATATTTCAGGGAAATATTCCTTTGATGAATTATAAATGAAATTTTGTAGTAAATGGAAATTACAAAGTCATGGTCAATCAAATAGTAATAAGTCCTGGTATTTATTACACTTGGGAATGAAAACCATCAAGAAACATTCTCTATTCAACACTATAATTTTAGATTGGGGAGGAAGATCAAAATTAGATATTGATATAAGAAAACAAAGGATATGGGCTCATATAAGTAGAAGTAAAAAAATACATGGTATACTTCTATTTTTGGCTATGGGCCTAAATTTTAAAGAGATTTTGGATGATACTCACTATAGTAATATCAAAACATTTCTCCTTTCTGAGAATGAAACAAAGGAGTATGACCAATGTTGCAAGTGGAGCAAATTCAGAAAGGAAGATGCCACTTTGGCACTTTATAAGGATATCTACATAAGTGACGATGACCCTTGAAAATACAATTTGGAATTTTTTGATTATTTATGTGAAGAATTGAAAAAAAACTTTTTCTAAACTAAATGTGTATTAGGAAAGATTAGTCGATGAAATATGAACAAAAAACTAAATCTTGATATACCTGAGAATGAGATTTTTTTCATTACCACGTGATGTATTAGATGTTGTGGATTACCCTATCAGAGTGAAATTTGGAATAGGTATACTCAATGTTATATATCACCTTCAAAATTGATATATTTATTTTGTAGCAAATTTATTACAAGAGCAATTAGGATTAGTTGTATATCATTTGAATGAAGTAATTTCAAAAACTATATTATATGAATCAACCAATCCTAAAATTTTATTAACTCTTAAAAAATTGGCAACTTTCATTTCATTAATAGACTCTTTTCAATATTTTTTTGGTTTACATCCTTTATCACAATTTTTGGTTCAAACTAATCCATTAAAAAAAATAGTTCATAGCTAAAAAGTAAGCTTTTTGGGCCCTGAAGGATTAACAAGCCAAACTACTAATTTTCATACATAGGATATTCATCCTAGTGATTATGGATGTATTTATCTAATTATGACATTCAAAGGAATAAGTGGTGGAATTATTGCATCGTTATCTATTTATGGAACACTTGGTCATTATGACTCTTTACAAAGTCCATTTCATAAGATATTTGATAGATCAAAGGAAGAATATATGGTTTATCTATTATCAGGAGAAGATGAATACTATTGGATAGCTATAAGAAATTCTCTAGCATTAAATCAATGGGTTTCAGAGGGAAAAATTACTCTAGCTTGATTTTGACAAAAAATTCTAATTTTTTCATAGGACTAAATCCATTTTAGAAGCATTTTCCCTTACCAATATTTTTACATTGGAGTTTGCCTTATTCCTTTTCTTGAACATAATGATGTGAATCATGCTTTAATGGGTTCTAATATGTAGCATCAAGTAGTTCCACTTGTTCAACCTGAGAAGTGCATTTTTAGAATAGGAGTGTAGGGTCAAGTAGCTCTAGCTTTAGGAAGTATAGCTATAGCCAAGGAAGGGGGAAGAATCTAGTAAGTGATGCTAGAAATATCACTATCACTTCATCTATTGTTCAAGACACTATAAGAATAAAATTGATTATATATCAATGTTATAATAGTAATACTTGTATGCATCAAAAAACCCGAGTTTATCAAGGAGAATATGTAAAGAGGGGACAAATTATAGTAGATAGCATAGCTACAATAGTGGGAAAACTTTCTTTGGGAAAAAATGTACTAGTGGATTATATGATGTTGGAAAGATATAATTTTGAAGATTTAATACTTATTAGTGAACCTCTAGTATATGAAGATATTTTCACTTCTTTCCAGATCATAAGATATGAAATTGGATTTTATTTGATGAACCATGGCCCTAAAATAATTACTAGAGAAATACCTCATTTAGATGCTTACTTACTCTGTCATTTGGATGAAAATGGACTTGTAATTTTAGCATCTTGGATAGAAATAGTTGATGCTTTAGTGGGAAAATTAACACTTGAAGTAGAAGAAGACTCACTATTAAATACTCCAGAAGGAATATTATTGCAAGATTTATTTGATATTAAGGCACCACCCACCGAAAAAGAAAATTGTGTTTGAGTCCCTAAAGGTATAAGAGGCTGAGTTATTGATGTGAAATGTATCTAGGAAGAAGATAATTTTGATGACATTATGGAAAAATCCCATGTATATATTTCACAAAAATGTAAAATACAAGTGTGTGATAAAGTAGTTGGAAGGCATGGTAATAAAGGTATTATTTCAAGAGTTTTTCTCAAACAAGATATACCCTATTTATAAAATGGAACACCAGTGGATATGGTATTAAATCCATTGTGGGTACCTTCATGAATGACTATAGGACAAATATTTGAATGTTTTCTTATTTTAGAAATAAAACTAATGAAAAAAAATTATAGAATAACACCTTTTGATGAAAGGTATGAATGAGAAGCCTCTAAAAAACTAGTGTTTTCTAAACTTTATAAATCTACCAAGTAAATAGCTAACATGGTTATTTGAACCTAATTATCCTAGAAAACATAGATTAATTGATGGAAGAATATGATAATTTTTTTAACAACCTATTATAATAAGAATAGCTTATATATCAAAATTGTGTCATTAATTTGATGACAAAATTCATGCACATTCCAATGGACCTTATAAAATGGTTACACAACAACCTCTGAAAGGAAAATCCAAACAAGGAGGGCAATGTGTAGGAGAAATGGAAGTTTGGGATCTAGAAGGTTTTGGTGTTACTAATATTTTACATGAGATGCTTAATTTAAAATCTGACCATATGGATGCTCATGAAAAAGTATATGGTGCCATTCTCATTAGAGAGACAATGCCTAAACTTAACACTCCTATAGAATATTTTTTATTACTTAGTCAAGAACTAAGATCTTTATCTCTAGAATTGAATCACACCATTCTATCTAAGAAAGACTTTTAAATAGATAGGAAGGAAGTTTGATCAAAATGAATTAAAATTTTTCTTTTATGAGTGACCAGGATAAACATCAACTACTTTGAATTGGATTAGTTTCTCTCGAGCAGATTCTTTCTTGGTTTGAAAGAATTTTACCTAATGGAGAAAGAGTTAGAGAAGTGACTATATACTATACTTTAGAATATAAAAATTATGAACTAGAAAGAGATGGATTATTTTGTGAAAAAATCTTTGGACCTCAAAAAAGGGGAGTTTGTGCTTGTGGAAATTCTTGAGTGATGGAGAATGAAAAGGAAGACCACAAATCCAATTTTTGTACCCAATGTGGAGTTGAACTTCGTGTTGATTCTTGAATTCATAGATATCAAATGGGATACATTAAACTAGCATGTCTAATTGTTCATATTTAGTATTTCAAATGGCATCCTAGTTATATTATGGATCTATTAGTTAAAACTCGTAAATAATTATAAGACCTAGTCTACTATGATGTGTGACTTGATCATAAGCTCTGATTATATAGATCCATAAGAACTATCATCCTATTAAAATTGGGATGCCCTTAACTCTGACACATCCCAATTTTAATAGAAAGATATCAAAGACCAAATAGTAGGTCTGGATCTAAAAATTATTTTGGATTGTTTATATATGAAATGGAAGAGATCAGATGACATAATATCTATACTATTTATAGGGACTACTAATGCCAAAAAAATATAGTTTTTGATAAGGGATTAAAAAGATGTATGATAAATTGAATGAGTAAGAAATTTAGAAACTTTTAAGAAGAAAGGATATTTTGGTTAGATGAATGAGATTAGATAAATATTTTATTCAAGCAAATATAGAACCATAATGGATGGTTGTATCCCTATTACTAGTTCTTCCGTCCAATCTGAGGCTAATGTTTCAATTAGATGAAGTTGGACTGATTAGTTTGAATCTCAATAAACTTTATAAAATATTTATTCATCAAAATAATCTTCTTATTCACTTCATAAAAAATAATAATGTATTTTTAATGTTAGATTTATTGATTGAGTAAAAGAGATTACTCTAAGAATTTATCGATGCACTTCTTGATAACGACATCGGTGGACAACCAGTGAGAGATAGTCATGATAGACCTTATAAATCATTATCAAATTTCATCCAACCCAAAGAAGGAAGATTTGGTGAAAAATTACTTGGAAAATGAGTTGATTATTTAGGTCATTCTATTATTTTCGTAGGTCCCCTTGTCTTATTGTATCAATGTGGATTGCCTCAATAAGTTACAATAGAGCTTTTTCAAGCATTTTTAATTCAAGGTCTAATTGAATGATAAATTATTCCCAATGTAAGAGAAACTAAAATAATAATTTGAGATAGGGGACCCATTATATGGAATGTACTTAAATAAATTATGCAAATAAATCCCATATTGTTAAATCAACACCTACCTTACATAGATTAGGAATACAAGCATTTATACATATTTTAATAGAAGAACATGCCATTCATTTACATCTATTAGTTTGTGTAGGATTTAATGTGGATTTTGATAGAGATCAGATGGTTGTCCATGTACTTCTATCGATGGCAGCTCAAGTAGAAGCTCATTTACTTATGTTTTCTCATCTCAATCTTATCTCTCGAACTATAGGATATCCTATTTACATACTGACTCAATATATGCTTCTTGGACTTTATAGATCAACTCTTAAAAAAATCAAGGTATTTATTAAAATAGGTACCACCCAAGTAACTCAAAAAAGAAGATCATTTCACCTTCATTTTCTAGTTATGATGATGCACTCAGAACTTATAAAAAATGAATTGATTTAGACAGTCTGTTATGGCTCTGATGGGGGATATATATATATATATATATATATATATATATATATATATATATATATATATATATATATATATATATATATATATATATATATATATATATATATATATATATATCCTTATTATAAATTTAGTAAAATAAAAAGTCTCTATCTAAGTTTAATATGAATCTTTGGGTAATTTCTATGTAATACATCAACATTTTCAAATAAAAAAAGCTAGAATGGGAGAAATAATTAATAAATACATTCGAACAACCATTGGTTGTACTCATTTTAATTGATAAATAGAAGAAGCCATAAAAGGTTTATGGGCTTATGATATCTAACAAGAAATGTCACTATTCAAAATATAATATTATTAGAGATCAAGTAGAAATAGAGATAAAGGAAGCCTTCTAGCTTGAACCCATTACTGAATCTTGCTACCCCAAATGGGAGGTTTTTTCTTATGGTAGAACCTAATTTTTTTGAAGTGATCTTTCCATTTGAAGTTCCCTTTTATAATAAAGTGATGGATAAAACTGATATGAAGCAACTTATTAGAATATTCATAAATCAATTTGGAATGACATATACATCCCATATATTAGATCAACTAAAGACTTGAGGTTTCTAGTAAGCTACTGATTTAGCTATTTCATTAGGAATTGATGATATTTTTGCAACACCATCTAAACCATGGATTATCCAAGATGCACAACGATAAGGTTTTTCTTTGAAAAAACATCATGATTATGGGAATGTACATGTAGTGGAAAAATTATGTCAATTGATCAAATTATGGCATGCTACCAGTGAATATTTGAGATGAGAAAAGATTCCAAATTTTAAGATGACTGACCCTTTTAATCTAGTACATATGATGTCCTTCTCAAGAGCTAGAGTAAGTACATCTCAGGTTCACCAATTAGTAGTTATGAGAGGATTAATGTCAGATCCTTAAGGAAAAATTATTGATTTACCCATTCAAGGAAATTTTTGTGAAGGACTCTCTTTAACATAATATAATATTTCCTATTATGGTGCTCATAAAGTAGTTGTGGATACTTATATATGAATATCAAATGTTGGATACCTCACACGTAGACTTGTTGAAGTATTACAACACATCATTATGTGTAAAGTAAATTGTGGCACTATCCAAGGTATTTTTGTAAGTTTAAATCAAGGTCAAGAAAGAATAAAACATCAATATTTTCTAAAAACACAAACACTAATTGGTCATATGTTAGCAGATGATATATCTATATATATATATATATATATATATGGGAGATGCATTACCATGTGCAATCAAGATATTGGGATTAAATTTGCTAATCAATTACAAAATCTCCAAACACAACCAATATATATACAAACCCATTTTACTTGCAAAAGTATATCTTGGATTCATCAATTATGTTATGGTCAAAGTACTACTCATAGAATCTTAATCAAATTAGGAGAAGTAGTCAGCATTATTCTAGGCCAATCAGTTGGAGAACTAGGGACTCAACTAACTTTAAGGACTTTTCATACTAGTGGGGTATTTATAGGTGATATTGCAAAACATATGAGAGCCCCTTTCACTAGAAAAATTGAATTCAATGAAAATTTGGTTTATCATACACATACATGTCATGGACATCTTGCTTATATATGTCATAATAGTTTATGTGTGACTATTGATAGTCAAGATAAAGTAGAAAATGTAACCATTCCACTAAAAAGTTTGATTTTCATTTAGAATCATCAACTCATGGAATCAAAAAAATATATTATTGAGGTTCATGCTAAAACATTACTCTTCAAATAAAAAGTGGAGAAACATATATATTATAACCTAATAGGAGAAATGTACTGGAGTATCCCTATGTCTAATTTTATATTAAAGATAACTCATTTATGGGTATTATCAGTAGGTATGTGCAAATCCATTGTAGTACCTTTTTCTTCATTTTATAAAGATTGATATCAAGTGGATATTACACCACTTCTTCTTGAAAAAAATCAATCACTTTCAAATTATTCAATGGATCAAGTGAAACGTGAATCAGTTGACTCAAACTTTTCAAAAAAAGAAAAAAACTTCAGTTATTCTGAGACTGATCAAACCATATCTAACGAAGATCAAGACTCTATTTATTCCACCATTATTTATTAAAATCCTAATATGATGGGAAAAAAGAAACAAATCAACTCATCCTACCCTTATGGTGTGATAAATAATGACTAAAGTGAAGAATCCCTTGTCCTGATTCGATTCTTAGAATACCCAGAAAAGGTATTCTACATAGAAATTAGACTTTTGATCTTTTGAATGACCCTTGAATTTATAATTCAAGAATAAAATATGGGAAGATCATTATGGGTGATTCAATTGAAAAAAAATGATTTCTCTTGAAAATCCATTAGCCAGAGGATTAAAATCAAAAATAAAAGAGGCTTATGCTTCTCTTATTTTAGTAAGAACAAATAAGATCATTATCAATATGATTCAAATTATCTTGATAAAATAACCATTTTTGAATATGGCAAAAGGGAAAAATATAGCAAGTTGTAAATTTATGTCTCATAACAAATTAGAGTAAACCAATTCTTTTTCTTCCAATGATAAAATTACCTTACTTAGTAGGACTATTTGTTCATTACCAAATGAGAATAAAAAGGGTGAATCTTTTATGGTTCTTTACCCTTCTAATTTTTTAAAAATTGGTGTATTCAATTATTCAAAAGGTTTCAATATAGTAAAAAAAATTAATTCAGAAGGATACAATTAGACAAATCACTGAATTGTTAGGTCTCTCGGGTCACTTACATAGTATTGCTAACCATTTCCCATGCTCCCATTTCACAACTTATAATAAAGCCTTACTAATTAAACATTCAATTTTTGACATTTACTCTAATACTTTAAAAGTACCTAAATGTTATTTTATGGATGAAAATATGGGAATTTATAAATTTGATTCATGATGAAATATTATTTCCAATTTATTAAACTTTAATTTGTACTCCTTATCTAATTTTTGTGATAAAAGATTTCTACTAGTTAGCCCTAGATAATTTATTTGTGAAAGTGTATGGATATCTAAATATGAACCACTCCATGCATCTAGTCAAATTATAGTCATTCATAAGGAATCTTTAGTCATTAGATTTTCTAAACCCTATTTGGGTACTCGAGGAGCAACTCTTCATGGTAATTATGAAAAAATTATTTGTGAAGGAGATACATTAATAACTCTATTATATGAAAGATTAAAATATGATGATATAATTAAAGGTATTATTAAAGTTTAACAATTTTTAGAAGTCCAATCTACTACTTCAATATCAAAAAATCACAAAAATAATTTTCAAAAATTGAATTAAACCCTAGCAAGATCTCTTAGAAACTTTTAGGGGTCATTCATCAATTTTAGGATAAGTATGGAGCATAGTCAGATTAATTTGGTCAATCAAATTCAAAGGGTTTATTGATCCTAGGGGGTGCAAATTTTTGATGAACATATAAAACTTATTGTACGCTAAATGACATTAAAAGTTTTAATTGTAAATGTGGATAATTCAGAAAATGGAAATTGGGAAAATGGATTGGGTAATGTTTTTTTACCTAGGGAACTCATTCGATTACCATGATCACAAAGAATGGATCATACTCTAGAAAAATAAATCAACTATCAAATAATTTTATTGGGAATAACAAATGCATCTCTAAATACTCAAAGTTTTTTATTAGAAGCGAGTTTTTAGGAAACTGCTCGAGTCCTAGCTAAATCTGCTCTTCAAGGTCATATTGATTGGTGGAAAGGATTGAAGGAAAATGTTATTCTTGAGGGGATGATACTTGTCAATAATGGATTCAACCATTTGGGAAATTGGAATGAAATGGATCTAATAATGTGGAATAAAAGTCTATTTAACAACAAAGTGAGAGATATTTTATCTCATCATCAATATAAAAATAATAATCAATATAAAAAAATCTCTATTTTGCCTGTTAAGCAAAAAAAAGTTCTTAAAAAATTAGTAAATAATAAAAATTTAAAATGACCAATATAATAATTTTTTTTTATAAATGAAGAAATTTCCTAGGATATAAAATTAAATGGATATCTTATACCACGTATGATATGGGCAAGCAATCTTGGAAATGGAATCCATTCCATCAAAATGTATAAATTATAGTTCATAGTGTAAAAATAAATGAAAACAAAATGATGAAAAAAATGAATGAAAATAAAATGATGAAAATAAATTGGAACATCAATTTGAAAGAGATGATAAGAGTAGTTCATTTTAGTCATCAGACTAAATAATTAAACCCTAAAATGACACCTTATATTTTTAAAGATCATAAAGATTTTCATATTATAAATCTGACTCAAACTACTCATTTTTTATCAAAAGCTTGTGATTTTATCTTTGATGTATCAAGAAGAGGAAAATATTTTATGATAGTTGGTATAAAACATCAAGTATTTTATTCCACTAAATTAGTTGCTTTAGCAGTGATTTCATTATGTCAATAAAAAATGGCTTGGGGGTATTTTAACTAATTGGTTCACTACAAAATCAAAACTTGAAAAATTGAAAATTTTGATGAAAAAATTATCAAAGGATTCGATAGATTTATGAAGAAATAATCACTAATACTAAATGGAGAATTAAATAAATTACAGGAAGATTTAGGTGGGATTAGATACATGACAAAATTACCTGATATTGTAATATTTCTCGGTCAAAAAGGAAAATATACAACTATTCAAGAATGTAGAACTTTGGGTATAATTAATATAGATTATAACCCAAATCTTGTGTATATCCTAATTATATATAATTATGATGGTAGAGGACCAATATGATTAATTCTAAAAAAATCAACTTCAACCATTCATGTAGGTAGAGAAGCTAGAGAAAAGGTTAATTAAAAATGAAAAATGGGAAGCTAGAACTGAGTTGGCTTGGCTACTATTCCCAAATCTTAAAGAATATATTCAAATGAAAATATTCTTATTTAAATAAATAAAACTCCTTAATCAATACAATAATCATTCTATTATTTTATTCCATGGCTTGACTAATGATAGTGAAATAATTGAAGAATCGGTCATTGAACCAAAATCATTTTTTTAAAAAATTCATCCTTGTAAATAACACTAGATGTTTTACAATTTCTTATTAAGATGATAAATCATTTCTATGATATTTTTGGTGTGGAGGTAGTTCAACATTTATATTGGCAAATAGGGGGGTTTCAAGTTCATGCATAAGTACTTATAACTTCCTAGATTGTAATTGATGTCTTATTAGGTTTAATTACTATAGCTATTTGAGATCCATAAATCATTTTGATCAGAGCTAAAAATTTTGTTAAATATGTTCTTGAATTTGTTTGAGACTTGGCTAGAACTTAGATTAGTGAAGAAGAATATGGTCCCTGGGTTCCCTTTATAGGAACTATGTTCTTATTTATCATTGTTTCTAACTGGTTAAGTGATCTTCTTCCTTGGAGAATTATTAAATTACCTGGGGAGTTAGATACACTTATAAATGATATTAATACTATGGTTTCTCTATCTTTGCTCACATCAATAGCATATTTTATGTAGGTCTTATAAATAAGGGTTTAGGCTATTTTGTTAGATATATTCAACCAACCCCAATAATTTTACCAATTAACATTTTAGAAGATTTTACAAAAACTTTATCACTTAGTTTTCAGCTTTTTGGGAATATATTAGTTGATGAATTGGTAGTTATCATTCTCATTTATTTAGTACTTTAAGTGGTTCCTATACCTATAATGTTTCTAGGATTATTTACAAGTGGTATTTAAGCTCTGATTTTTTCAACTCTAGTCATAACTTATATAGGTGAATCCATGGAGGGTCATCATTAATCTAATTAGATTCTTTTCTAACCTTCCAACTCATATATTAATTATTTAGATATTATTAAATATGAGGTGGGATGTGGAATTTTCTTTCCATTTTGATTATATCTTAGATAAATGGGTTCAAATACCTATTTCTAAGGTCTTAGTTATAAATATTTAGGATCAGTGAGCTACTTAAAATGGATAGATAGAATAAATAATATTTGTTCCATTCATTTCTATAAATAAAATGGAACAATTTCAATAATCGAAACTGGTTGAGTAAAATATGTATCATGGTGTAGAATAATGAATTGACCCCGAAGGATTATAACTTATGTAATATAATCACATATAATGTTTATATCAACTATATGTATATATGATATAAATAGATCAATATATCGATAGAATTATTTTTAAATAGCCATGAAAATAGGCTAGCAGGATGTAAAAGAAAAAAATATGCCTATATTTATAATGTATAAAATGGAATAAATATCTATTTTAAAGGCTAGAGAATTTTTTTATTTTGTCATATCATTATTTTTAATACCATTTCATCAAGATTTAGTTGTTCCAAATAAATTATTCTCTAGTTGGATGTGAACAATCAAATCAATAGATAAAACTATTGTAATATCAACCATTTATAAGCCTTAATAAGAGGAGATTACCATGAATCCCTTGATTTTTATTGATTCTATTATTGTTGGATTATCTATAGACCTCACTTTTATTGGACCTAGTATTGGTCAAGGCACAACTATGGTACAAGTTGTTGAAGGTATTGCAAGACAACTAGAAGCAGAGGGTAAAATATGAGGTACCTTATTGCTAAGTTTATCTTTTATGGAAGCTTTAACTATTTATGGATTTGTTGTAGCCCTATCACTTTTATCTGCTAATCTATTTTTTTGATCTTAGAAATAAAAATCTATGTCCTTTGTTACTCTAAATACTTTCCTCTAAGACCTAGTTTAGATTATAGAGGAGGGGCTAGTCCAAATAATGAAAAAATAATGAACTTATACTTCACTTATTTCGATCAGAAAGATTCATAACACTTGAAGGGTTGGGTAGACTGAGCAAAGTTTTTTTATTTTCTAATTGTATTAGTATCCTTATTTATAATTATATGTGACTTGGGACCAACTAAGTACTTGAAATATCCTTATTTGGAAATGGAATAATAGAGTTGAGTTAGAGAAAAAACTTTTTAAAAGTTTAATATCCTTATCTATGAGGGGAGAGTATATGAAAAATATAATTGATTCTTTCATTTCCCTAATTTATTTGGCCTTCACTGGGGGTTTTAGGTTAAATACCAATATTTTAGAAACAAATATAATAAATTTTATTGTGGTGATTGGTGTACTAATATATTTTGGAAAGGGAGTATGTGTAAGTTGTATATATTGAATAATATAGTTGGGTCCAACTAGTTTTACTTTGTAGATAAAAAAGTACATGGTCTCAATGAATTACTTCTAAATAGGGAATAATAAATATGGAAGAACTATAACATTTTTTAATTGACTAAAAAATAAAGAAATTTAATTCTTCTACAACCAATAAGAGAAAATATTTAGAATGGTTAAAGCTAAACTGCTTGAAGTCCAAGCACAATTGGGTACTCTTTCCACCGCAGTGCCAATATGAGATGGGTTTAAAGTCATAGTTGGAGATTGATTTGATCTGATATATATATATATATATATATATATATATATATATATATATATATATATATATCAGATCAAATCAATCTCCAACTATGACTTTAAACCCATCTCATATTGGCACTGCGGTGGAAAGAGTACCCAATTGTGCTTGGACTTCAAGCAGTTTAGCTTTAACCATTCTAAATATTTTCTCTTATTGGTTGGTAGAAGAATTAATTTTTTTTATTTTTTAATCAATTAAAAAATGTTTTAGTTCTTCCATATATATATATAACATTCATATCAATGGAATTGATTTGATCTATCTAATAAAAAATAGTGCTAATTTTGCATCCAATTTTTTTGGTTTTAATGTAGAAGCGATGATCTACACGGAAGAAAATTTATTCAAGAAAAGGCAAAGAGAAAACACAAATGGAAAAGAGGAGAAAAAAGGAAAAAATAAAAGAACAACTTTTTTGATAATTGAAAAATAACTTTTGGCAAAATATCCCTTCAGAGATTTTGGTCTTTGATAGATTTATCTTATTCTTCCATTAGTATGAACTAAAAGCGTAGGCTTGGCAAAAAAAAGTGGATTGTCCTGAAAAATCCGAGCAAGAGAGTCAAATAAATCAAAAGGTTCATGTTCAGTTTGGAAAGAGGTTATCTATTCATAAGTTGAATGAATTTATAATATAGTTTCATTAAGTAATATATTATATAACCGTAAATAGAAAATATTGAGTCCTATTCAGAATTTTGAAGGATAATGTAAAGGATATACTGATTAGCTTGAGCAAGCCTGAGCTTGCTTATGGGAAGTAGAATTGAGAGCACATGAAATTTGGGTAAATAGATACTCTCAAATAGAACAAGAAAATGAGGATATCACCAATTTTGCTTCTACTAATTTAGAATAATTAGAGAATTTCAAGAATGAGACTATTCACTTTGAATAACAAAGAGCAATTGAATAGGTCTGACAACAAATTTCTCACCAAGCTATATAAAAATCTCTAAGAACTCTGAATAGTCATTTGAATAACAAGTTACATTTATGTACAATCAATCATAATATTGTCCTACTTATAGCCATGAAAAACATAATTGATTAGTTTATAATATATTTTTATTTTTTTCAAAACAAAACTATATAGGTCTTATTTTTCAAAAGAGAATTAACTAGTGTTAATGGTAACTATTCAACCTAATGAAATTAGTAGTATGATATGTAAAAAAATTAAAAAATATAATAACAAGGTCAAATTTTTTAATATTGGAACTCTAATTCAAGTGGGAGATGGCATTGCTCATATTAATGGTCTTGATAAAGTAATGATAGGGGAATTAGTAGAATCTGTAGATAGTACAATAGGCATTTCTCTAAATCTAGAATCAACTAATGTTGGATTTATATTAATAGGTGATGGCTTGATGATCCAAGAGGGCAGTTCCATGAGAGTAATAGGAAAAATTGCCTAGATACTAGTAAGTGATGCTTATTTGGGTCATGTTGTAAATACTCTAGCTCAACTTATTGATGGTAAGGGTAAAATTCTATCTTTTAAATTTAGATTGATTGAATCTCCCACTCCATGTATTATTTCAAAATGTTTTATATATAAACCTCTTTAAACAGGTATTATTGCCATTGATTCTATGATTCTTATAAGACATGGTCAATGAGAATTAATTATTGGGGATAGATAGACCGGTAAGATGGTAGTAGCTACAGATACAATTATCAATCAAAAAGGTTAAAATGTAATATGTGTTTATGTTGTTATTGGTCAAAAAGCCTCTTCTATAGCTTAGGTAGTTAATAATTTTCAATAACATGGTGTAATGGAGTATACCATTGTGGTATTAAAAACTACAGATTCTCCCACTATATACAATAACTTGCACCTTATACAAGAACAACTTTAGTTGAATATTTCATGTATAAAGAATAACATACATCAATAATTTATGATGATATCTATAAATAAGCACAATCTTATCGACAAATGTCTCTTCTATTAAGAATACCACCTGGCTGAGAAGTTTATCTAGGAAATGTTTTCTATTTGCATTCTCATCTATTATAAAGAGAAGCTCAATTAAATTCTCAACTAGGTAGGGGGAGTTTGACTACTTTACCAATAGCTTATATTCCCATTAACATAGTTTTGATTACTGATGGAAATTTTTTCTTATCAGCTAATCTATTCAATGCAATAATTCAACCTACCATTAATTTAAGTCTCTCCATATCTAGATTAGGATCCATGACTCAGGTGCAAGCTATGAAATGAGTAGCTAGAAAATTAAAATCAGAGGTAGCCCAACTTGCAGAGTTAGAAGCCTTTTCATAATTCAATTTTGATCTTGACAAAGCTACTCAAGATGAATTAGCAAGAGGTCAACGATTACGTGAGTTATTCAAACAATCTCAATTATATCCTTTGATTGTGGAAGAATAAATAGCTATGATTTATACTGGAACAAATGGATATCTAGATGTATTATAAATCATACAAGTGAAAAAATATTACCCTTAAGTTTTATGAATATTTATTAAATAATAAACCCTAATTTGGAAAAATTATATGTTCTACTAGGACATTCATGGAACAATCAAAAACTCTTTTAAAATAATCTATTTAATAAAATACCAAACTTTGTCTACTTTGAGAACTAAAATAGAAATTTTGGATTTAATAGATCATTCAAAACATGATGGAAGAGCTTTAATAATCACTTTTCTACATTTTTAGCATAATAATCAATCTTGGACAATTGATTGAAGATTATTATGTCCAATAGGATTTGAACCTATACCTAAGGTTTAGAAAACCTCTATCCTATCCATTAGATGATGGATGCTCTTTTTTTTTAATTATTTCCTTTAAATACTTTATTGTTAACAAAAACAAATCCTACTTTTTATCCACCCATGAGGATGTTTGGGGAAGAGAGAGAAAGAATAGATATGTTGGACATCAAAAATTCATTTTGAATGAGGAAAAGTTGCCCCTGATAAAATAGAATAATGAATATAAGCAAGTAGCGGGAATCAAACCCAAATCATTAGCTTAAAAGGCTAGGGGTTATAGTCAACATCGATTAATGCCTCTAATTTATAACCAAATATGAAAATTTCATTTCATTCAACTTCTCCATGGTAGGAAGATAGAAATGGGGGTCAAGAATAAGATTATTGACACACAAAAAATCTTTGTGAAAAAAGAATTCACATTCTAATTTATTACTTCTTTATTTTTTTCTATCTCTTATTATTAAAGAAAGATATATTTTTACTCCATAACATCTATGTTAGTTTATTTTTAGTTTTTTATTTTACTCCATAGACTGAATACTTACTCACTTGATAGATGATCCCTATAGAAAGATCAAATTGAAAATTGATCAATATTTGACTATCAAATCATTGTTTCCTATTTCTACTGATTGTGATCCTACAAAAAATCAAATTACACTGAGATTGAATGAAATGGTGGTGATTGAAGTAAACCAAAGTCATTATTTTCTAGCTAGTTACTTTAACTTTTATTGTTCTAGAAGTTGAACATTTAGTTATGATGAAAAAGAATCTTTTGATATCCATTGATTGATTCGATTGGTCTAATATTTAAAAACATTCTTTTTCATCATATTAAATATAATTTAAAATGTGTTTGTGCCTTTTTCTCATTCCAGATCCAAGTTATGAGAATGTGTACAATTCCTTTTCCGAACTAGGGTATTCATAGGAAAGATTTTGAACCTATATAGAAATATTTTTTTCATCATAACTAGTGTGAGTTGAAAGAGAGATAATTCAAAAAAATTACTTGATGATGAAAAAAATCACACTTTTACCAATTAACTATACCCACCATAATTTTATTGTATCATATAGATACATCTTTTGTCTAACAGGAAGATAAGGAACTATTAGCTACTTCTAGTTAAAGTTTAGTACAAGTTCCTATTATATCTCTCTCTAATTCTTGAAAATTCAATAGGAGATAATTTTATTTTATGGTTTTTACTTAGTCATGTGTTATAGTAATACCCTATTTTTAAATTAACAAAAAATATTATTTCATTAATGGTTATTTTAACAATTTGAACAAATCCTTCCTAGTCTTTAAAATGTCTTTTTAACCATCCCAATCTGATCTAGAACATTTAATTATAGCCTTGAACAAATGTAATTATTAAAATAAAATAAATAGAGGGCCCTATCTAGATAATAAGGAATTTATTGGAGAGGAAATAAATAAATGATATCAGAGGGTCAAATTTTGATAACACTTTTTTTTTCTTTTATAACAAGAATTTTAGCTTTTAGATTAGGTAAAGCATTGTATTAATACATTCAGTCCATTATTCTTATCTAAGAAAGAGAATGGCCTATCCAAATACTAGCTAGGATAGAGAAAGCAAATAATAATTTGGAATGGAATGAATATTACAATTTGATTCTCACAAATTTTGGTCTTTATCTAAAGAAATGTTATATTCATTCTATATCTCCCATCTTGGAGAGATGGATGAGTGCACTAAAGTAATGGATTGCTAATCCGTTATACATATTTTCTATACCAAGGGTTAAAATCCCTACCTTTCCATTCAATCACCTAAGATGAATCCTCAAAACCTATAAACCCCTTTTTATATCACTATTCTTTACACCCAAGATATTATCCTAGACCGTTCGATAGAAATCTAAAGATAAAGAGAGAAATAAAAAGTATCACTACTATGTAAATGAACAGATTGAGAGTAAACATTATGAACCTCTAGGATCCTTATTATAATTACAATGAAATATATGATCAATATTTATATAATATATTGCTTCTTCAAGAACAAATAATAGTATCATTTTTTATATAAAATGATACTATTTTGATCTACACACATTGATGTGGAGATCAAATTTAAAAAAGATGAAATTTTTTGATCTATTCTATTTCTCTTTTTCTCTTTACTTTGGATTGATGAAGATAAATAGGGACTCAAGTCCTAGTTCAACTATCAACAAATTAACCATACTTCTAAAAAATAAAAACAAGTATATCAATTTTTTGAAAGAGAAGAAAGATATTCAAAAAATGGAATACAATATACAAATACTCCATTTTAAATTATATCTAATAGATATTTATATTAATGGGAATAACATATTCCCTATCAATACCAAATAACCCAAACTCCACCTGTGATGGAGTCAGAACTGACTAAGATGAATTGAAAGGATTGAACCTAGAAGATAGGTATTTAAAATTTGTTAACTAGAATGGAATTGATGCTTCACAAAATAAGTATAAAAAAAATGGAAAGGATTTATACAAAATTAGGTTAATTAAAGTAATCCACAATCAATCAATATACTAGATTAAAAATATCAAAATAGTATTTGAATGACGTTGCATCAAGTGAATGTTTTCTTTTAACAAAGAAGAATTCAATAACTTTTGTATAATATTATTGAAAACTTAAAACAACTTACGAAATAAAAGGCTAATAGAAAAAAGAACAAAAGGTATAATTGGCATTATACTCACAATTGGATCAAAAATCGCATAAGCCTTGATTAATTTAGCAAAAAAGAGATTATTCAAATGAAAAGTGACATCATTTGGATAAATATTGAGGTTGAGGATAACTAGCATTTTGATTCTCTGATGAATAAAAATGATATAAAGGCCCAAAATTATTTTACCAATCAATCAAAACTCTTCAGAAAGATTAGACTTTTACTCTTGGGTTAGAAGGGATCATTTCTTCATACATTATTTTAACCATTCTGATAGAGAATGACCAATGAATAGATATTCTTGTTTCTTTTTTCATCCCCCATATAATGATATATCTGATATGATCAAGAATCTATGTCACTCTAGTTTTTCTAGATCAAATTTCTTAACATTAGATAAGAATGAATCTCTAATTGAAATGTATTCCAAAATTTGGAAATATTTTGGAATATGAGTATTGATTAGCACCAGCTAAGAATGGGGTATGGCCAAGCAGTAAGGCAATAGGTTTTGGTCCTATTATTGTGAAGTTTTGAATCTTTTCATCCCATCTAGATGGGATAAATATTTAAATAATTAAATAATGGTAAAATTGGATTTCTACTTTCCTTTGATTTCTAGTCATTTCATAGACTATACATATGGAAGGTAAATATTATTTAAATAGGTATTAAATATAAAAAGGGATATTTTTATGGTGTAGGATGGGAACATAAATCCAATTGAAATAAAGTCTAATTTATGAAATTATCCCATTAGATGCATGTTGGTCTTACTCCTATTGGAACCCTATGAGTAGATAGTTCCTTCAAAAATGTGCATGCCATCATGCATGATCCTCTAGGTGATGATCATTTTAATGTAATACATTATATGTTAGAATTTGAAATATATTTTACTATTGCTAATACTATTATAGTAGATCATCACGTAGTAGCACATGGATCTCAAGAAAGAGTTATGGATAATATTATTCATAAAGATAAGGAAGAACATCCTGATCTTATAATATTGACACAAAGATGTACCTCTATTATCTTACAAGAGTATTTACAAAATTTTGTGGATAGAGCATCCATAATTTCTGATTCTAATGTCAATTTTGTAGATGTAGATCATTATCAAGTGAATGAAATTTAGGTGATAGATAGAACTTTGGAATAGTTAGTTCAATATTATTTAGATAGATGCCATAGATAAAAAATTGGATCAATTCATAATAGATGCACCTTATGTCAATATAATTAGAATTTTTACATTGGGTTTTCATAAACAACATGATTATCATGAGTTGAGATGTTTATTATGAGATATGGATATTGAAATTAATTAAACAATTCCTGAAGGAGGATCTGTAGAAGATCTTAAAAATTTACCAAAAGCTTGGTTCAATTTAATTCCTTATCATGAAGTGGGCTTAATGATTATGATGTATTTGAATAAACAATATGGAATGCCTTACATATCCACAACCCCTATGGGGGTTATTGATATGGTGGAGTAGATCTACCAGATTCACAAAAATATGAATACCTTGGCTCGTAGTTCATCAAGTAAAAGATTTGATTATGAACCTTATATTGATGGAAAACTTGATTTATTTCCCAATCTTCTTGGTTTTCAAATCTATTTATTGTTAGAATTTGATGGGGAAATAAATAGTCATTTTTGGTGATGCAACTCATGCTACTTAAATCACTAAGATACTTGTCCAAGAGATGGGAATTCATGTGAGTTGTGTAGGTACTTATTGAAAACATGATGTAAAATGGTTTAAAGAGAAAATCCAAGGTTTATATGATGAAATATTTATCATAGATGATCATGCTAAAGTAGGAGATAAAATCACTCATGTAGAACCGTCTATAATATTTGGTACTCAAATGAAACGTCATATTGGTAAACATATTGATATTCCTTATGGATTTATTTTTAAACCAATTCATATACAAAATTTTCCCTTAGGATATTGACCCTTTCTAGGTTATGAAGGTACTAATCAAATAGCTGATGTAGTTTATAACTCATTTTATCTAGGTATGGAGGACCATCTTCTAGATATTTTTGGTGGTCATGATACTAAATAAATCATAACCAAATCATTATCCATGGATATAGGCATAATTTGGAATCCTGAAAATTGACTAGAATTAAATAAAATCCCCCATTTTGTCAGAGAAAAGGTAGAAAGAAATATTGACTAATTTGCATGACAAAAGTCCATTGAAACCATTACTATTGAATTAATGTACGTAGTTAAAGAAGAGTTTAATATGTAGCATTATCTTAGATATTGAATTTATGTCAATATAAATAATGTGTAAATTAAGTTAATGACTATTCATAATTACATATCTATTCTATAGAAGATTAGATATCTACCTTATGATAATAATTTGTCTAATACAATGTGGTAGAAAGCAACATGTGACTTAAACAACATGACTCGTTTTATGGATTATGAAATTCTCCATTTTCTATTTGAAGATTCTCTTTGCTCAACATTTATCTCCTGGAAAAGATATGTGGAGCTTGACTAGGAATAAAATATAAATTCATTTTTCAATTAGGGGATAAAATATAGGGTTAGTGTAAATGAAATAAATGAGCTATAACCATTTTGTAAGTCTACATCAAGCTCAAAGATTATAATAGTGAAGTGGAATAAGGAAATAATTCTCAATTTAAGTTGAATGATTTCAAGAAAAGCTAGATCAACTTTGACAAGGATCAATCACATGTTATTGCTCGATGTGGAAAATAACAAAATGTACGTTGTTATCATTCCATAATGGATAGGGACCACCAGAGTAAGGCTTAGACCTAATGATTCAAAGATAAGATAATTGATCTTAGAACAAGAAAATTCTTTTTTCAATCAAACAATTATATCACATTATAAATGATTGAGATATATTCCACATAAAATAGAGAGAGAAAATAGATGAAAGATGGCTTAAAAAGTGGAGATAAATGTTTTTTTAGTAATATTCTTTAGTTTTTTAACATTACTCAAGCATACTTGAGCTATGAGTACAAATTTTATCTTTATTATCCTTGAGAAGTCAAAGGAATAAGATGAATAATAAATTTAATTTCTAAAGTTTATCTAGTTATATATTCTTTCTATAAATAGGGAGAACTTATATGAACAATTATCACTCAATCCATATGAGTATAAACCTTCATATACATTTTACATGGGGTAGGGGGTTATCTTGTCTATCTATCCCAATGAACTACCTATCAAATTGTTTCCATTGATGTTAAGTCTCGAGGAGAAAGAAGATCTCTTTAGGAATTGGGTTTTTATGATCCAATGAATAAGGATGAAACTCGCTTAATTGATGGTGCTATTGTGAATTTCCTCAAATTAGGATATCAACCTATGAAAATTGTTCATGGTATTTTTTTGACGGCAAAAATTTATCATTTTAAATGTTCTTTAAAATTTTAAAAATGGAGATAAGTCATGCATCTACGTCTAGGTCCAATAAATTTATTCTTAACTTTCAATTACATGAGATTTATTTATTATTTACATTTTATGTCATAGTTGTTTTCTTATTATCCATTTTTTCCTCTTATTATATGCTCATTTCATGTATATTATTGCCCTACAATATTATATAAGTATGAAGATTAGAAATATTTTTCTATTGATAGGGAGATGAGAAAGATTCAAATCATTTGACTAAGAATGATAAAATATGGAGTGTATAGAAGGACTGAATTAATGAAATACAGGAACCAATTTCTTATGGAAAAGTTGGAAGCTTCTTGACAACAAATTATTGTAACAAATAATATTTTTTTTGCTATCATTCCTAATATAAGCGTAGGATATTTTAATTAATGTATCTAAATAATTTTTTCATCTTAATGTAGTTCCAATCCAACAATTAATATATCAATCAAATAATCTAGGATTGACAATGGTGCATTGTGCCAATATAATTCCTAATAAATATATCATTCGGTTCACTATTCAGGATGTTTTCAAATCATTGTGAATTCATTTGATGGATCAAAAATAACTTGATCCATAGAAATTTTATGATTCAATTCATAAATGGTAGATCTAATTAATAGATCCTTTATTTTTTATTTTTTCCATAGAATATATATAATAAATATATTCTATTTATTTCTAATTTAAATCTCATACCGGTTCTTTCATATGGAATAACTTTGTATATCACTTCGATTACATCTCTTCAAATAGAAAATAAGGGTTGTTAACTTAATGGTAACGTACTCAAATTTTATGTGTGACTAAGATCTTATACACATTTGAATGAAGTAAAAAAGAAATTCCATACCATTGGTAAAGTCATTAAGACTACGACTAATCCTAAAAAGGAAATAAATGGAAAAAGTAGCATGTCATTCTAACAATCTTGACTTGATGAGACTGTATTTTGTTTATCTAATTTTATCAAAAGCATATTTTATTCAAGGAGTCAAATGTATCCAATATTCTATATTTTTTTAACAAATATTTGATTTATGAAATAATATTGAATCAACACTTGATTAAGTCAATCGAGTTAATGCAAAAAGCTAGATGGTTTGAATCATAAGTAAAACCATAGCAATGAGCTTTTATTCCTCATTTCAATGAGGAATTCCCTTTACTACTTAGAAATTAAGAGCCTTTTAGTTATTGATAGGGTAATTTTTTCCCTATAGTAGATAAAGTATTTATACACCCACAATGAGTCCTAAGTACTCAAAAACAAATTTTTAAGAGAAATAATGTACTAACCAGGTCAATTTATTCCCTAAATCAGGAGAGTGATCGAACTACCAAGATAAAAGATTTTTGTTCTTCCTCATGATAAATGAATATATATTGTAGATAGAATATTTAGATAAAGATTCTCTCTTATATCCTAACTAGATCACACCATGCATCATTTCATAATCTAAGAGGTTATTATAGGGCCCTATGTTTTAAAATGGATGAGTTTCAAAGAGATGAAAACAAACATAGATCTTGGAAAAAATTATTTTTATATCCACTTTTTTTAGGAGATATTTACACAATTACTCATGATCATCATTTATATATATCACATTCCTTCGAATCGATATAAATTTTAGTTACTAATTATTTTAGTTTATTAACTTTAAAACATTTGATTGGTCAGATACATCAATAGAATGATTTGATTGGTTTATTTAGGAATTGTGATCCAATTAAATTTATTAATTATAATAGAAATTCTTATTTTGAACTAGTACTATAAGCTTTGATAGTTGTCTTGGATGTTTCATTCATAATGCAAACAAAATGTTTTTCAAAAATAATGAGTGGATGGAAGAGTATATGGTCCATACATTGCATATTTCCCCTTATCGAGGATAAATTTTGACATTCCAATTATATATCAAATTTATGAGTGCCCTACTTGATTCATTCAAAAATTTTGGTATAGACCTTTCATCACTAGATCTGAGATACTCCTTTGCATCTATTATTATTCATTCTCCATGAATGGAGAAATAGTGTTAGTGCAGAAAATTTACAGAAAGTTATGGTTGTACCAAGGGAAAATATGAGGTAATCCCTATTCCTATGGAATTCTTATGTATATGAATGTGAATCCTTTTTAGTTCCTCTTTTGAAATTATTTTCTCATTCATGATCATTTTTTTATGTATCTTTTCCTAATCGAACTTATTTTGATCGAAAGATCAAACATATTGTCATATTTCCTATCAATATTTCAACCAAAAGGATCTAATTGTTGAAGGATTCTTTCATCCACTACGTGAGATATGGAGAAATATCCCTTATAGCTTTAAAGGGTAGTCACCTCTAAGTTAAAAAATTTAGATATCATATATTTAGTTTTTTTAAATATTATTTCCATGTTTGGTCTCAACCGTATAGGATATGTATTCTTGACTTATCCAAGAATGATTATTTTTTTTAGGTTATTTTTTTAGTTTTAAAATAAAACCTCTTATGGTTAGAACCAAAATGTTAGATCATTTATTAATTATTGATATATTTACCAATGAATTGAATCTAATAGCTCTGATTAGATCAATTCTTTTCTTTTTGGCTAAAGAAAATTTTTGTGACATCTCAGGCTAGACAATTAGTAAATTATATTAGACCAGTCTAGCAGATGATGATAAGCTCAATCGATTCAATCAAATTTTTAGAAATATTTTTCATTACTATAGTGGATCCATTAATAAAGATGGTTTATATTATATAAATTATATGCTTCTAATTTCATGTGCTAAAACTTTAGCTTGTAAACATAAAAGTATGATACGTGTAGTTTGGCAAGAATCAGGTTCAGAACTCTTCACAAAATCATTCTTCAAAGAAAGATAATTCATTTATTCATCCTTTTCAAAGACTCATTCATAGAGAGAATTTTTTTGGAATTTAGATATTATCCAAATTAAATTCCCTGTCTAATTCATATCAAAAGATATAGAATAAATAAGTATAAAATTGATTTTACCAATGAAATGCTTATTGATCAATTACCTCACTTCATGATCCTATGGAATTTTTCCACCTAGAAATATAAATGATTAATAAACTTATACATGGATAGATCCATGTGAAATTAAAAGTGCAAGCATGGTTTGGGGAGAGATTTTTTACTCTTAGAAAAGGAGTATAGATAATTCACTCCATCCGACGAGCTCTAGGTTCAAGTCCTGGGCAACCCAAATCAATGGGATCCAAGTCCTATAGTAAGTAGACATAAGTCTACTTATTTTGGATCCAATCAAATTTTATTAGTAATTATTAATTAGAACCATAAGGTAATAAGTAATGTAATAGAGTGTCTATATCTATGGGTATAATACTATACTATTAATATAGTGTTAAATATGCTTACAAAGTAATCACATAGTCTATGTTAAATGTAAGATAGTATATTTATATAGACTAATCTTAGTATTTTATTTTTAATATAGATGTCAAAATATCTAGTTGACATATAGATATGAATCATGTTATACTATTGAATAACAAGCCTTATGTATATGCATGGGAGCTTCTAATGATTAAATTATAAATAAACCAAGTTCTAAACATGACCGTATTTCTAGAAAGACATGAAAGTGCAAGCCTATGGAATTTTTTTTGTGATTGGATCACTAGCACCAAAAACCATTTTTACATTGGATGGTTTTTTATCTTGATGATTCCTACCCTATTTAATGCAACCTCTATTTTCATTATCTCTTTCATTTCAGTTCCTCCAATAGATATTGATGGTATTCATGAGCCTATTTTTAGTTCTCTTCTTCATGTAAATACTATTATCTCTGGTGCTATTATTCCTACCTCTGTATCCATTAGTCTAAATTTCTATCCCATCTAAGAATCAACTTCTATTAATGAATGGCTATATAATGGTGGTCCCTATGAGCTAATCACTACTTGGTGTAGCTTGTTATATGGGTCATGAGTGAGAGCTTCACTTCCATCTAGGTATGCATCCTTGGATTGTTGTTGCATACTTAGCTCCTATAGCAGTTGCTATTACTATTTTATTGATCTACCCTATTGGTTAAGGAATCTTCTCTAATGGTATGCCTCTAGGAATCTTTGGTAATTTTAATATCATGATCATATTCCAGGCTAAACAAAATATTCTTATGCCTCTATTTCACATGTTAGGTGTAGCTAACGTATTTGGTGGCTCTCTATTTAGTGCTATGTATGGTTCCTTGGTAACTGAGTTTGATCAGGGAAACTACAAAAAATGGGTCCATGAATGCAAGTTATAACTTTGGTCAAGAAGAAGAAACCTAAAATATTGTAGCTACTCACAATTATTTCAGCTAATTGATCTTCCAATATGATAGTTTCAATAACTCCCATTTTCTACATTTCTTTTTAGCTACTTCACCAGTAGTAGGTATCTAGTTTATTACTCTAGGCATCAACACTATGGCTTTCAAATTAAATGGATTCAATTTCAACCAATCTATTCTTAACATTCAAGGTTGTGTAATTAATACTTGGGTCAATATAATCAATCATGCTAACCTTGGTATGGAAGTTATGCATGAATGTAATGCTCATAACTTCCCTCTAGATCTAGCTACTATTGAAGCTAATTCTATAGATGGTTAATTAATTAATCTGATGGATTGTTAGTGTTCAATTATTGAAAAGGAAAAAGAGTACCAAACAATTTTTGAAAATTTTGGTACTCTTTTTACGTCTAAAATTTATTGTAAGTAGAGAACAATAAATTTTTATCCTGCATCTAGCAAGAATTGAACCTGTGACTTCCCAATTATGAGTTGGGTGCTTTTACCATTAAGCTATAGATGCTAAATAAATCAAAAAAATAATTTGATTTTATAATAATAAGTATCAACTTAGATCTAAAATTGGTACCCAATTTCATTCTCTCCTCTCATAGGAAATTCACACCTATTACTAAATATTTAAATAGATAAATATGACTAAGTTATTTGAGAGTTGCTTGAAGGTTATTGATCTCGAAACACTTTGATGTTTGGTAAAAAATTACTAACTAAATTGATGGACTAATATTTGATATTAGTCCATTTTGGGACTTTAAAAAAATATATTTCTTGGAAGGAATGATTGTGGATAGAGAATTATATGATTTGGGGTTGAGGTAGCCAAGTGGTTCAAAGGCAATGGATTGTGAATCCACCATGCATAGGTTCAATCCCCATCATTCACCAAATAAAAAAATGACTAGATTCAATTATTTGTCACTAATTTTGGGCCTATGGAATTTATTTTTATTTTGATGAAATCAAATGATGAGTGGTTGATGTAAATTAGATAACATTTATATATACCAAAATATAGGAAGAAAATAAAAATATATTTATTAAAAAATGGAAAAGAATAAAGATCTTGATTGATTGAAGAATTGAGTTCTTTCCGAAACTATTTCCCTGGTGATTTCAATTTCTTAACTAAGATGACCTCGACTGAATACATACACCCCATATATAACATATAAAATGAAAAACAAGCTAAAATGATGGAACATATTAGAAATCATATGAATAAATAAGGCAAAGTCAAACTAAAAACTAGATTAAACAAATAATGAAAATTTTTAGAAGATAATAAATAAATAAATAAAAAGTTGATCAAAAGATGAAAATAGCAGTTTATGGAAAAGGCAAAATTCTTAAATCAATGACTAGTTGTAATATTTCAATTGTCATAGCTAGACATGGTGAAAAAGTATTACAAAATATATGTGATCCCAAACATGATATTACTTTTACTCTGATAGGATTTTTGATACCTAAAATTATAGATACTTTTTAGTCTAATAATTATCATTATGATTATATTTGGTTCAAAGATGTAATCTATAAGGGTTATGAAGGGGTAGATTGTGTGGAAGCTAGGGGGCCACCCATAGGAACTAGATGCAGGGGATATGTAGTAGGGGAGACTATGAAATTGTTAAAAGAATTAAATGTATTTTATGAATATGATATTATATTATTTGATGTATTAGGTGACGTGTTTTGTGGAGGTTTTGTTTCTTTGTTGAACTATATAGACTACTATGTCATTATTATAGATAATGGATTTGATGCATAATTTTTAGCTAATCATATTACTACCTCTATCATGGAAAAATCTCATACACATCCACTCTAATTAGCAAGCTTGGTTATAAATTCTACATCTAAAAGAGATATTGTAAAAAAATATGTAGAAGCCTGCCTAATGCCTATAATATAAGTGTTACCACTTATTGAAGATATTCGAGTTTTGAGAGTCAAAGGGAAAACCTTATTTGAAATGGTTGGATCTGAACCATCTCTTAACTATGTGTGTGAATATTATTTAGATATAGCAGATCAAATATTGTCCCAACTAGAAGGCATTGTACCAAAGGATATTCTAGATCAGGAATTATTTAGTCTACTCTCTGACCTTTATCTGAATCCTATTAAAGAGGGTAGACAAAAATAATAAGGAAAATTTACTTGAATTTATAATGATTTAATCATCATAGTTAATAGTTATATTCATTTATGTCAATGAAAATTTATGAAACTCTCACTATTAAATGTGAGACAAGTAATTATCATACTTTTTGTCCAATTAACTATGTATCTTGGTTTTAGATTAAGGTAAAATCAGGTTTTGAAGGGACCCCAAAACCCAAGTACAAAGAAAGAAAGATAAAGTCTCAATGACCACAGGCAGAACCTAAAAACTACTACAAAGAAGTAGCAAAAATAGGTTTTATATGGACCTGAAACCACCAGAGAGACCACCGGTCAAAACCCAGATTTAACAAAGATCTGGCTGCACCATAGACAGAAGATTACAAAAAGAAACCAGAGAATATGACCAATAAACATAACCAACAAGAAGAACTAGACTATTCTTCCAATTCCAAAATCATTTTCACTATTTCTTTACCTTTCACAACAGTAGTATCCTGAGTAGTAGTTACTGCTAGCTTGGCTCCCTCTTGTGTAGCCTTCTTTCTAGAGCTTTGTCTCATCCTTTTGTTAGGCCCCTCCAAGGATTTGGTCTCCTCGTTTACTCTTTTTCCAATATTGATAGCTGTAGCACAAATATTGGACGTTACTTTCTCCATTTTCGTTCTATTCTCCTTAATGAGTTCCCGAAGGTTATTCTCGTAATCTTTGAGCTTGACGGGGATATCTCTTATCTATTTTTCCATGATGTTAATTTTGTTCCATGCAGCTTTCTAGTTATCTTCCATAATTTTCACTTTCCTTTTAAGATCCTTAATCTCCTTACACATCCAAGAATCTAATTGGAGAGAAGCCTCTACTTTGCAATTAACCCAACTCATAGGTGTGTGCATACCATCGTTCTACCCCTTCTCTCTCCATTCCTCAAAATTCTTATTGGGACTGTTCCCACCTTCTTCAAAGTGATCCTCTCGGCCCCTTTGATACTATTCTTTGGTTCCAGTTTGAATTTCCATGTCCATTTCTTGATTGTCATCATGAACTGTATTTTCCTTTTCTTTTCTTAAAACAAGGTCCTCAACCGGGCCATCCTGGACAATATCTTTCTCTAACATTTTCTGATTTTCCTCAGTTTCTTCTTTACTATTTTTAGATTCCTCCTCTTTGTTGACTCCTTCTTTCTCATTCTTCTATTGACATTCTTCATCCTCATTTGAAGTTGTATTCCAGCTTTCAGTTCCTTCTTCTTCCACTAAATTTTCCTCCCTGGGTTTATCAATTCTCTCCCGCTCTATATCTTCTTCTACATTCTAATTATTGGTGCTAGGGAACTTGATTTTGTCTTTCCCTTTTACGATTTCACTCTTTCTGCTCCCAGACTCCTAATTTTTCCCCTGGTTAGGGTTCTTAACCATAGCTTTATTCTTGTAGTAGACTTCGATTAATAGAATTAGGCCTTCATGCAGGATAGGATGCATTTCCTTCTTCCTGTGAGCAAATAAACTTTGGACCAAAGAATAGCACAAGTAAAAGGGAAAAGACAGTCTTACCTTGTGCCTAAAATGATTAAGGAAAATAAAGTGGAATTTATGCACTCTCTTGCTCCTTCCATCCAAGATGAAATACTCCCTTATACAGCATAAGACATCCCTCCATATCCCCTTAATCTGTTCCAATTCATATAAATCTCCATTCTTGACCAGCTTCTGCTCTTCCACATCCATCTTGGGGAACTTACAAAAGGCCTCATTCAAAATGCTTGTCTGCTTGGAGAATTTTAGTCCATCCGTAGGCAACCCTATAACCTCTGCTATAAAATCCTCTGTAAGGTTCACTGTGATACCATGCAATGTGACCCTTTCATCAATCCAATTTTTGAAAAAGGCCGTAGTGATATGCAGTTTTGACCCATGGAGCTTTTCCATATAGTTCACAACTTTTCCTTTCTACAAGATTCTCCAGACATCTTGTTTCTCTCTCCATTCGTCACAGTTTTTGGGCTCCTGCTTCCTTGGTTCTCCCTTCCTTTCGTGAGCCATACTCATTTCCTTGGAAACCTATTCGCTATGAAGTTTACAATGATCCCACCTGCTGCCAGTTTGATTTGAGAGTCGGCTATGTTTGGGCACGTTCAGGATCCTCGAGAGCCTTACACTTTCAAGAGCCTTCCTCTTTAATGAGTGAGGACCTTTCCCCGTGAAACCACTTCTCCAACTCATTATGTTACTATAACAATCTAATCGTTCCCTCCTTTGCATGAGTTGTATCATGAAGAATGAGCGCTCTCAGTTCCACCTTCTTTTCTAATGTTTCCTGCCACCTCATTTTTTGACTATGTATCTTGGTTATATCAAAAGATTAAATACAATATTTTGTGGGCACAAAGACATGTGGTTATTTTTTGCAAAATTCACTTAGAGTTATGATTTTTTTAGAACCCCAATATGTAATGGTAGAATTGGAAGAAGGAGATATCTTGGCTAAATTGAATGATTATGAAGGATTTAAAAGAATTTGTCTTTGAATAATAAAATATAAATATCCCAACATCATCATATGGATAGGCACTTGTACTATAGAAATAATCAAAATGGATTTGGATGGTATGGTTCCCAAATTAGAATGGGAAATTGGAATCCCAATTTTAGTGGTAAGAGTGAATGGAATGGATTATGATTTTACTAAAAGAGATGATAATGTGTTATCTATGATGGCACATCATTGTCCAGAACCAAAATTATCCACTCATGAACAAAAAGAAACTGTATAAAATTTCTTCTCTTTTCATTGTATAAAAAAGAAAAATTGGTCAAATATGCAAATCATCCTTCCTTAGTTATTTTTGGATCTTTGCCATCCAATGTGGTTTATCAACTCAATCTAGAATTAAAATGTAAATCCATTAAGGTATTAGGTTAGTTACCTACTCAAATATATATTGATCTTCCATCATTGGTGATGGAGTTTATGTTTGTGGTGTTAACCCATTTTTGAGTCAGACAGTGATAACTTTGATATGTGAATTAATTAAAGTTCCTTTTCCTATCGACCTAGATAACATGCATGCTTGGATTGAAAATATTTGTCCTATATTTGGTGTTGAGACTTAAGGTCTAGAGGAAAGGGAAAAGTGGATATGGGAAAGTTTAAAGGATTATCTTGATTTGGTACATGGGAAATCAATCTTTTTCATGGGAGATAATCTACTAGAAGTATCTCTAGCAAGATTACTAATCAGATGTGGATTGATAATTTATGAAATTGTCATTCCTTATATGGATAAATGATATCAAGATACTAAATTATCACTTTTATAAGATACATGTATAAATATGTGTGTACCAATACCATGAATTGTAGATAAACTAGATAATATGAATCAAATATGATGTATATGTGAATTACAACCTAACTTAACTATCACTATAATGGTGCATGTTAACTTATTAGAATCAAGAGGAATTAATACTAAATGGTCATTTGAGTTTACCTTTGCCTAGATTCATGGGTTTTTCAATGCAAGAGATGTACTTGAATTGGTTACCTAACCGCTATGATGTCAAAAAAACTTAGAAGACTTGGATCGGACCACCTTAGTGAGAAAAAACAAGTTTGATATTTCCCATAATTCTCAATTGAATTATTTGAGATAATTTAATCTATATAATTTAATTTAGGTTATCTAAACATATATAATATTCAATGTATGAATAGATTTTTCTTTTTGAGATAAGGATCAAAATTGAGATAAATTGTGCTATTATGAATGAGATTTGTGGATGTGAATGATACGATAAATCATTTATTCTATCTCCCATAATTATATGGGAGATAGAAGAATCACATCTATAATGATAATTTACACCATAGATGGATGTACTAAAAAAAATTATTATATATAACATATAACAAGATATCATATTAGACATAGACATCATAATAGAGATAAAAAAGTGTTCTCCTCAAATAGGATTTGAACCTATGACCAATCAATTAAAATCTAACCACTCTACCACTGAGCTACTGAGGAACAATGAAGGTTTTATCTCATATATGTTCAATACTAAGTTATTTGAACTACCTATAAAAAAGAATGATTGGAAAACTTAATCAAATATTTTTTCATGAGTCATGGAACACCCCTGCCTTCCTATGTATATTATAATCTATATTATAGTTTCCTATGTATGTTATAGGTATAAAATCTCATGATAGCAATCCCCTTTCTTCTAAAAGTTTCCAGCATAGGGGGTGGTGGCGGTCAACCACTACCAATGAGATCATTCATCTTGACATAGAATGCAAAAGTGGGTTATAATGACTTTGTAAACATAGATGGATAGAGATCATGTTGATAATTTAAAGTAGTAGTATTATCTACTTTTAATTCAACTATTTAGTTGTCACAGTATTGTACTCCTTTTTATTATTTTTATGTTAAAAACAAACATATATGGATATAGATCATGTTTTTATATTATTATTTTCCTTATGGTTTGGAAGGATTCAAACCTTCACAATAATAGGAGCAAAAAATACCACCTTACCATTTTTCCATGCCCTATTTTTATAGGAAACTAATCAATTATTTAGTGTTTTAATTTTTTTCTAATTTAAATTGTTTCTATATTAAACATAGATGGATGGAGATCATTGATCTTTACATATCAAATAGAAAATTATATTCATTATAATATATAATGATACATTAGATAGAGGATAATTCTTCTTGATACAGAAGAAAATAAATAGATAAATAGACACTAATTCATCTGGGACAATTCCTCTTAATAGAGAAGAAAATAAATATTAAATTTATTCTATTATGTACATTAATTAGTAATCTATTTACGTATTTATAGAATAAAATTAAAAAAAAATTAAATTAAATTAAAAAAGGGAGGATATTATTGTATGGCTATTTATAGTTATATCACTCTTTTATCCATGATATCATCATGGTTAAAAATGGTTAGTCCAATGGTAATATTAGGTTTTTATTATGGGTTCTTGACTACATTACCAATGGGCCCTAGCCAAATATACTTATTGAGGTCCCTACTTATATAAGAAAACAATATTGATAGGAATAATAGAATAATTTCTATAGGAAAAATAATTCTCAGCGGTTCTTTTGTAGGTCAATTTCTAATCTTTTCATCCATTTACTTTTGTCCTATTTATGCAACATTATGTAAACCTCATGCAATGACTCTAGTGTTTACAACATCAATGTTTCTTATTTTTATTAAAATATTATTTTTTGATTTATTCATCCCTTCAGTAAATGATTTGTTTCCTTGGATCAACAATCTAGGAATAGAATTTATTGTTAGGTTAATTCTCCAATTACTAAATCTTACCTTTTTTAACCAATCTATTTATACTAGACTAGTAAACCTTATGGAATTTTATTATAATGAGCCTTTTGTTTATGCTAAGTACTATCACCAAATGGTTAAGTGAATAAATTATATTCATCAAAGTGACAGAAGTCTTATTTTTACATGTAGAACATGATTTACCATTGAGATTACTACCAAGAAAATAACATATTGCCACAACTTTCCAAATTATTTTCTTTAGTTACTTTGTACTCATGTGTTATGGTATAACCCTAGCCATTTTAATTACTAAATGGGTTGACAAGAGAGCCTTGATTTGAGGTCCTCAAGAGTAGGTAGAAGAAAAAAATAAAAAGCAATTGGATGTTAATAAAAAAATGGAAAAGAAAGAGATAGAGAAAAAAGAAAGGCAGAAAAAGAGAGAAAAAAGAAAGGTAGAAAAAAGAAAGGCAGAAAAAAGAAAGATATAAAGAAGAGAAAGAGGAAAAATGGAAAGAGGAAAAAGAAGCCACATTGAATACAATAGAGAAAGATTCAGATTTAGAATTATCCAAAATATTATGTAAACTATAGCCTGCAATATTTTTTGATTATCACCAATTCAATCGACCGTTATGGTATGTCAGTGTTAGTGATTTAGTTTTTTTCAGTCCTATGAAGAGAAAAATCATTTAGTATTTTTTTTATATTTATTTCAGTGATGGATTCCAAAGAATGTCTTTCATAGCTCTGCTTAGTATGTCTTTCTTTGTAAAAATGGTCGACTTAAGAAGTCAAAGTTCTTTCACAAATTAGGATTCTCTTGATATTTTTGATAGATGGATAGTTACCAAAAAAAAAATAATAAATTACTAAGGAAAATATCTTTAATACCAAGTTAAATATCTAATTAATGGATTCACTATTGGAAATGTGATAGAAAAAAGAGTGAGATTTTTTAGAACCAAAAGTGGAGAGTGCCTTCCAGAAGTAAATGATCCTTTACTGAGCAGGCCGTTCTATGGGATCATGAATCAATTTACATCACCATGGATGTTAACTCTAGAGGATGATGAATCTATCTCTACTAAGGAATTTCAACATTATTCGATCATTCAACTAGAAAATAAGAATAAAGTCATTCGAATGAAAAATAATAAATTGAAAATTATTATCAAAATATGGCTCAATAAAATACATATATTCTTATTATAAGAAAAATAAATAAGAACATTTTTAGATGAGGTGACATTTAAAGAAATGTCAAAAATATTTGACAATATCTATCCAAAAGATTCGTTGGAATATATATTGAAAATATTAGTCCCAACGGATGTAGATATCAAAATAGAAATTGATTCTTGTGATAAAAAAATATATACTAACTATTTCTTGAATATTTTCCTTCAAACCATGGGGACAGAATGGGAATTTTTTCTTAGTGTCCTTTCTACAAAATAGGCTTTGCTTTGTGAGTGATTTTTTTAATGAAATCGATAGAACTCCCATCTTCTCTAATATCTATGGATGTCAAAGATATTCTTGAAGATATTTCTAAGGAATATCTATTTTTTGAAGAGAAAAAAAGCTAGTATGAAGTCACTAAGAAAAATATTCCTAATGAAGATCATTATTATCAATATTTTTTAATCCTTTATGAGAAATTCATGACATTCAGGGATAATTTATTTTTAATGATTGAACCTAAAATTTGAGATTTTAGTAAAATTATTGTGCCTACATGGCCTATCATATTAATATCAGGTGTATACAAGAATATGAATCTCAAAGATTCCCTCAAAACTCATCTAAAAAAAGCTCAAAATCTACTAACTATAAAATTGTTTAAAAAAATTGAAGAGGAATGACAATAAAAATAAAGGGAAGAATAGAATAGAAAAGGAATTATAAACTTTGACTTCTTAAAATGATTCAAAAAAGAAGCTAATGAAGAAGCTAAAGAAGGAGTGAAAGAAGGAGATAAAGAAGATGACGATGACCTGATGTCATAATAAATACATGTGTTTAGTTATCCACATGAGGGAATTTTTTTTAGCTCCTATTTAAATGAGCCCTATGTTTTTAAAGGCATAAAGTTTTATTGTTGAACTATTGGATAGTGAAACCATAGTCAAGTATATTTGAGAGACTAAAGGAGATGACTAAAATAAGATGTCACAAACCCAAACTTAAAGAGTGGACAAAGATTTATTTTTCAATTTCAAACATATCAAAATCCTTTGAATAAAAATGAAGAATAAAAGAAAGAAATAAATAATGAGAGATAGTAGGGATTCGATTGGGAATTCCTTCACTATGTAAGAGCTATTATATTATTTACTCAATCATATCTCAAAAAATGATTATATTTACATTCATTTATAATAACTAAAAATATTGGTTGTACTTTATTATTTTAGGTTCCCAAACGGGAGCAAGATTGGGAAAAATTGAGTAAATAATTGTATATGAAATGTAATTATGATGGATATGAATTGACAAACCCAAACATACCTAAAGACTAGTTGAAAGACTATGTGAAAGAAGGGGTTCAAATCAAAATTCTCTATCCCTTTCTCTTGAGACCTTGGTATGAATCTAATCTCCAATCTTATGATAGTGAAGACAAAACTAGTTTCTTAACCATGTGTGGAACAAAAACTAAATTACCTTTCGATAATCCAACAAAAGTGCCTTCTTTTTGGAAGCCTAATATCTAATGGATTTGGAATTATGTTATCTAATGAATAAATTCCATTATCTAATGGATAAAACCCATTTTCCAATGGATGAAACCTATTATCCAATGGATGAAATCTATTGGCTAATGGATGAAACCTATTATCCAATGGATGAAACCTATTGGCCAATGGATGAAACCTATTAGCTAATGGATGAAACCTATTATCCAATGGATGAAATCTATTGGACAATGGATTAAACCTATTATCTAATGGATGAAACCTATTTGATAATGGATGAAACCTATTGGCTAATAGATGAAACCTATTGGCCAATGGATGAAACTTATTAGCTAATAGATGAAACCTATTGGCCAATAGATAACATTGATTTGCTCTAGTATAACAAAAGTAGATATGAACAAATCTGAACATAGACTAGATACTAGAAGTACAAAAAATATTCAAATGAATGATAGGATCCCTATACTAATTCAAACTAGGCGTATGACTAATGTTAAATTTTATATAGAAGTAGTCCAAGATTCACTAGACCCAATTCTAACTAAGATCAAACAAGATGTTGATCTGTAAGATACAGATGATTAGACAACCACAATGAATTCTTGGATCAAATAGATGAATAAAGAATATTTGTTGAACTTAGAAATTCGTAACAATTTACATGTTGATTTTAAAAGGAAAATGGATCAACCTTCTTCTGACATAGGATTCATATTGAAAAATGATTTATCTCAAATCAAAATTTGGCTTTTGATATTTTGAAAGAAAATTGTTTGATTCATTAGGAAATTACCATATTTTATGAAGGTTTTTTTTGTAATAATGAAACTACATGTTATTTATCTAAAATTAGGTGTTCTTCATCTCATTGAGTCAAATTTACACTTTTTAGTTAAATTAAGGAGGAATATTTCAATAATTAGAAGAATATTGATTATGAATAAAAATAGAATTATCAACCCAATTACCAAATAAAACCAAAAAAAAAACTCCCGAGCATATGTATTTCACAAGATATGGTAACAAATAAGGGTCATGAAGGGATTTTATGTGAAGGATTTACTACAATCCAGAACCTCATATCCTTTAATCAAAAAAGATATCAAAGAATTCTTAGACACACAAGGAATATTAGATTCTAAAGAGCCTTAAGATTTGAGGGTAAAAGATTGGAAATAATGGTTAAAATGGTGCGTTGGGTACATAATAACACCATAAAAAAAGAAAAAATCACCACAAAAAAGGAAAAAATAACCATAAAAAAGGAAAAATGTAATCGGTAACTGACTGGGATGGAGTCAATTTTCATCTTTTTGGGATGACTCCAAAAAAGGATCAAACATTATAGATATGATCTTTTATCATATAGTTATCTAAATTATATGAAAGAGGATACTCATAGATCCATCATTCAATATATACTAGAACCAAATCATCAATTTATTACAAATTTTCAAATAACTAGAAAGGAATTTGATTACTCAGATTCAGATTACTTCAATTTTGATGACTCTAAAATAGGAAGGATTTTGATGACTTAGATTTAGACTACTTCAATTTTGATGACTCAAAAAATAGGAAGGATTCTGATGACTCCAAAAATAGGAAGGATTTTTATGACTCCAAAAATATGAAGGATTTTGATTACTGGGTAACTAAAAAGAATTACTATTACAAATTCCAATTTTGGCTTTTCCCATACATTAAAAAAAAAGTAAAAAATGTAGAAAGACTTGATGACCTTTTTCCTCTGGATATATTCATGAGATGTTTTATTTAAATTTTGACTTTAAATAATTTAAACTACCATATTAATTTGATATTGATTATTATATAATTGAAATTATTATTAAAATAGAAGAAGAAAAACAAAAAAAAAAACTAGAAGAAGAACAAAGAATTAAGCAAGAAAAAGAAAAGGAAAAAAAAAGAGAAGAGAAAAAAGAATGTGAAAACTAGAATTGGCAACTACTCTAGAAAAAGTGAAAATAATTAAAAAGGAATTTAGAAATGAAGATAAATAAAATATAAATAAAAAAATAAAGGATTTGAAGGACAAACAAATAAAAAGGAAAAGACAAACTGCCCAAACTAAAAAAAGCACAGCTGAACGAGCTAAATGAGCTCAAGAAGAAAAAGATTAATGAGCTGAAAAAATTAAAAATATAAAAAATAGAGACTTCTTAGTCCAATACTTTAAGAATAATTATCACAAAAAATTAATCAATGAGGATGAAACATTTTGAATAGAGATAAAAAACAAAATTTTGAAACTAGATGCTGAAAAACAAGCAGAAGGTGACAAAAAGGGATGGGATGAAGTTAAATTTTGATTAGATTTGGAATCAGATAATGGAGAAGAACAAATCAAAGAAGAGATAAAAACACAAATATAAGAAAAAGAAAAAAATCAAAGTGAATAAATTAGTGGATTGAGAAATGTTAAAAAATAGTTACAAATTGATATTGAAGAAAAAGCTAAAAGAGCTAGGATTTGCTCTTTGTTTTTCCAAGTGAAAAAATGCAGCTCATTTCTTAGATGAGAAGAAATTAGGTAGCAATTATCTTACATTAAAATCCACTAGACCATATTTGGATAACAGAGAACTTGACATGGAATTAGTGGAGACTATGTTGTATATGGGAAGTCAGTTCAAGGGAAACCCTAATGTATCTATGAGAGTTTTGGGAGATCTAATAAGACCATCTATGCCACTTCTACCAGGGCACTTTAATGACTAGTTCTTGATATATAAAATTACAAGTTTTTTTATTGAAATTAAAAAGGAAAGGGATTGATGTAAATCTTTTTGTTAGATCTGTGCAATGTGAAAAAATAAAAACTATGGAGGATGGAAATGAAAACATTTCAAGTTCCCTCATTTTTTAATATATTTTGATTCGAAGACATTATAGAGAATTTCGAATCGTTTGAATTTGGAAAATAATTTAGGTGAAAGTATAGGATTTTACAATAGTAAAGACACACAAAATGATGGACTCATGGAAAAATATGAACTTCTTATCATAGAAACAATACAAAAGGTAAGATGTTTTCTTTGGCCTCATTATCGATTAGAGGATCTTATTTGCATGAATAGATATTGGTGGAATACAAATGATGGGAGTTGATCTGTTATGTTGAGGGTACATATGTATCCCAAAATAGAAAATTGGGAACATGTTCAAAAGATTTTTTATCAAATAAAACATAGTCTTGTATCAATACGAGAGATTCTTCAAAATCTTTTAAATAATACCAAAAGTTTCTTGTGTTTTACTCATACAAAAAGAAATGAGGTAAAGGATACAAAAATGAGCTCTTTATGTACCATAACTTTAACTTCACCCCTTCCTTTTTGTTACATCAAAAACTTACCCCTTATAAAATTTGATGAATTTCTAAGGGGGTTTGTGTCTAATTTACGTAAACATTAGGGTCGTTGGAAAAATAAAATTTAGATCTTTATTTATATTATAAAAAAATACTATATTCTTGATAATATTATGGCTTTCAAAAGGACTAATAATGTAACTTCCAAAAGACCCACATGAAAAAATGTTATAATATCGAATTATAGCCAAATATATAAGAGCTCTCAAACCTATTTTTCTCCCAAAGAGGTGGTGGTTGTATTGGTATGCACCCCTGATGAATAAGCCCCTAAAAAAATTGTTATAATTAGAAAAAAAATATTTTGATAATCGAGGAGATCTTCCAAAGTGGGGAGACCCACCAAAATATTTTAAAATGTGTCCTTTAAATTATGTAAAAAAATATGTTAAGGCTAAAACTAAAGGAATCTGTCACTTTATCTAGGGTAAAGTGCTATGGGTAGAGGATAAAATTCTTATGAAACATTATCATGATATTTATATCAATTCTAATAATTTGGAATATTCTTGCATGGATAATTTTTTTCCACTTATTAGATTATTATGGGATAAAAATAACTAATCTAGATACAAAGGTAATCCTATTTTACTTCCTCCATAAATTATTCAAGTTCAGGTAACCCTGTTTCAATGGGAATAGAACAAAAAATCTATTTCCTATAGAAACCTTTGGAATAAATCAGAATACATAGACCATGACCCAAAAATAAATGAAATGCGTATCATTATTTTTTTTTACTATAAATAAAATAAATCACATTTGACTTTGGAAAATTTTATTTACCATTCATCCCTTTTTGGTTCCTAAATAACAAAGAGGATCTATTGAATCTCAAGTATGTTATTTAACCAGTCGAATTAAAAGACTTACTAAGCATTTTGACATACAAAGAAGAGATTATTCATCTGAAAGAGGTTTTTAGAAAATTATGGGTAAACGTAAGTGAATTCTAATTTATCTATTCAAGAAAGAGAGACTTTTTTATGATAATTTAATTGGTCAATTAGATATTTATGGGCTACTTTAACTTCAAAAAAAGTTTTCATACCCAATTATGGTTTATTAAATTTTGTATCCTAATGAGTCATTCTTTTGTTCTCATAGATTTCTAAAAAAACTAGAGAAGATTTGTGATTATGGTTGGTACGGATAAAGGACCCATGATGGTAAGTATTGGTCCTCATCATCCATCAATGCATGGTGTTTTTTGACTTATTATTACTCTAGATGGTGAAGTTTTTATTGACTGTGAACCTATATTAGGTTATTACATAGAGGGATGGAAAAAATTGTTGAAAAATGAATAATTTTACAATATCTACCCTATGTAACATGATGGGATTATTTAGCTACTATGTTCATAGAAGAAATAATAGTTAATGCACTAGAAATATTGGAAAATATTCAAGTACCTAAAAGATCTAGCTATATTAGAGTGATTATGCTAGAGTTGAGTTGTATAGCTTCTCATTTGTTATGACTTGGACTATTCATAGCTGATATTGGTGCACAAACTCCTATATTTTATATTTTAAGAGAGAGGGAAATGATATATGATTTATTTGAAGCTACCATAGGTATACAAATGATGCATAATTATTTCCATATTGGAGGAGTAGTTGTGGTTTTAACCTATAGTTAGATAGACAAATGCTTCAATTTTTACTATTACTTCTTCCCAAAAGTGACAGAATATGAAAGGCTTATTACATGCAATCCTATATTTTTGAAATGAGTTGAGGGAGTAGGAATTATTGGTATAGAAGAAGCAATAGATTAGATTTTATCAGGACCTATGTTATGAGCTTCTAGAATCCAATGGGATCTTCATAAAGTTGATAATTATGAATGTTATGATGAACTACATTAGGAAATCTAATGGAAAAAGAGGGAGATTCATTATCTTGTTATTTTATTTAAATTGGGGAAATGAAAGAATCTATAAAAATCATTAGATAGGCCTTAGAAGTAATTTTGGGAGGGCCCTATGAGAATTTAGAGGTCTGACGTCTCAATAAGGGAAAATATTCACAATGGAATGATTTTAAATCTCAATTTATTAGTAAAAAACCTTCTCCTACATTTGAGTTATCAAAAAAATAACATTATGTGAGAGTAGAAGCTCCTAAAGGAGAATTGGGAATTTTTTTAATAAGAGATGATAATATTTTTCCTTAGAGATGGAAAATCTAACCACCTGGTCTTATTAATTTGCAGATTCTTCCTCAACTAGTTAAAATAATAAAATTGGCTGATATTATGATTATTTTGGGTAGTATAGATATCATTATAGGAGAGGTTGATCGTTAAAATGGTGATTAATATGACAAATCTTGAATAACAAACAATCAATTTATTTTTTAGATTAGGATTTCCAAAAGAGATCTCTAGTCTTATATGGATTCTAATTGACATAATTACTCTTCTATTGGGAATTAGGAATGGATAATTAGTTATTGTATGGCTCAAAATAAAAATATTTGTGAGAATACAACAATGTATTGGACCTAAATACACTGGTCCTTTGGGAATTATTCAATCTTTGATTTATGGGATAAAACTAATTCTAAAATAGGATATTATTCCATTTAGTATTGAACCAATAGTAGTGGTCATACCTATTTTTATAGGTTATTTATTAATTCCCTTTGGTCACCACATTTTTCTATTTGATCTTAGTATAGGTGTTTTTTTTTTGGATTGCCATTTCAAGTATTGCTCCCCTTAGACTACTTATAGTAGGATATAGATCAAATAATAAATATTATTTTTTAGGTGGTCTTTGAGCTACTACTCAATCTATTAGTTATGAAATTCCTTTAGCTTTGTGTGTGTGTGTGTGTGTGTGTGTGTGTGTGTGTGTGTGTGTGTGTGTGTGTGTGTGTGTGTGTGTGTGTGTGTGTGTGTGTGTGTGTGTGTGTGTGTGTGTGTGTGTGTGTGTGTGTGTGTGTGTGTGTGTGTGTGTGTGTGTGTGATACATTGGAATATGAGATGATTTTCCCCTTTTTTTAGGATAAAATAGAAAAAAAGTGAATTAGATGTCAGGAATATGAGATTGATTTTCCCCTTTTTTTAGGATAAAATAGAAAAAAAGTGAATTAGATGAATATTGACATCCCAATCAAAAAACTAGATACTTGTATGGGTAAGATCAAATAGTTTACAAATCTTCAATAAGATGATTGAGTCCCATCCCCCATGTACAAGAGTGAAAGCATACATAATCAATGAAAATTGTATACCCCAGTTCATATATTAGTTATTGGGGCCAATTAGTGGGGAGGTAAAGAAAAAAAGGTATGAAGTTATTATCATATATAATAAAAATTAAGCAAAGGTAGGTGGTGAGAAATACCAAGATATAAAAAAGATTAGTGAAATAAAAATATAAACTAATTTATACACCAAATATATTTCCATAGAAATGGGATTAAAATAAGGACTTGGCATTGGTAGGGATGATCAAGTAGTACTTCCCTAGAACCCTGATCTAGAATATGTTTTTATCTATTGGAAAAAGAATGGTTATCCAGAATGAAGTAATCATTTACACAATTTTCCTCTCTCCTATAGAAGAATAGTGAAGGTTGAGATAGGCTTAAAATCACTTATTATTATAGTAGATAGAATCTCATTGGTCCAATTCATGAATATTTTATTTTGGTAATTTTATTATTTTTGTATTGTGTTCTTATTCCTCAATGGACATTGATAAGACATATTAAATGAAATTTTCACATATGTTTTTAGAATAGAGATAAAAATAGTGATGTTTCTATCCACTATAATTATCCAACAATTTAAGTACAATTGATATAGTTGAAGCACAATATAGATATGTTTTTTTAGGATGGAATTTATGACATCAACCTATAGGGTTTATAGCTTTTTTCATTTCATCTCTAACAAAATGTGAGAGATTTCCCTTTGATCTACCAAAATTAGAAGAAGAATTGGTATCAAGTTATCAAAATACATATTTAGGTATCAAATTTAATTTATTATACATCGCATCTTACCTAAATCTATTATCTTCTTCATTCTTTGTAACAATTCTTTACTTGGGTAAATGAAACTTATAAATTCTATTCATACCTATTATGTAAAATTTTGAATAGGATTCTATTTCTATAATTAGTGAGGTCTTTAATATAATGCTAGGGATCCTTATTCTATTAGCTAAAGCTTTTCTTTTATTATTTATTTATATCATGGCAAAGTGGACCTTACCTAGGATAAGAATGGACTAATTATTGGATCTTGGTTGGACATTTATTTAACTATTGCTTTGGGTAATTTATTACTCACATCTTCTTTTCAACTTATTCTATTGTAACCAACTTTATCTTCTTCTTCATGAAAAGGTTTTGCATTCTACAAGACATAAAAATTTGATAGATCAAATCTATGAAGAGAAAGAATTATCTATGATAATGATTATTTAAGGATATTTGCCACATGATCTCCATGATGACTAGTTTGATGAATTATAGTGAATAAGCAACGCAGGCTATGAGATACATTGGTCAAGGTTTTATGGTTACCTTATATCACATAAATCATTTACCTATTACTTTTTAGTATCCCTATGAAAAATTAATCTCATCAGAATGATTTCATGGATGGATACAATTTGAATTTGATAAATGTATTGCTTGTGAAGTATGCATTCATGTATGCCCAATCAATCTACCCATTTTGGATTGGAAAGTCAAAATTTATATTGGGAAAAAATGATTAGAAAATTATAGTATTGATTTTGGAATTTGTATCTTTTGTGGGAATTGTGTTGAATATTGTCTCAGAGTTATTTGGCAATGACTAAAGAATATAAAATTTTGATCTATGATCATCATGAATTAAATTATTATCATATTACTTTAGTACATTTACCAATATTAGTGACTGAAGATTTAATAATTTGCACAATTATGAGTTTAAATTATTAATTCTAACTTATTGTGTCTAAAGAAACTATGGAAAAATATTCTAATTCAATCACTTCTACCAATTAATTTAGATCGAGTCTAATAAAAAATATTGATAAATAAGATACTCTTTTAATAAATTGATAATGAATCATCTTAATTGACATTATATTAAGAATGTCACATATATGATTGATCAAAATCTATTATTGACCAATAGAATTATGAATAAGTGCTCATATTGAATGAAATATTCAAAGTATAAATATTATAATATCTAGTATAACAAATAGAAAAATGAGAACTTATTTTAGTGAATGGGATGGAATAGTATTTAAACTTATCATGCACATATTAAATTGACATGAATAGATATATGATATTATTTTAGATCCTCTAATGCTAAGTCTCATATAAGGAGGTCTAGGAGTAGTATTACTTACTAATATAATTTATTCTGCCCTTTCATTAGGGCTAGTTCTTATTTGTATATCCCTTTTATATATTTTATTTAATGAAGATTTCATATCTATTGAACTAATCCTGATCTACATAGGATCTATTAATATTTTAATAATATTCACCATGATGGTGATGAATAACCCAAAATATCATAATTCATCCCCCTAGACCATCAGAGATAGTATCACTTCAATCATTTTTATGAGTCTTTTTTTTCATTAATTACTATTATCTTGAACATATCATGGTTTGGAATATCTCTTACTAAAAAATTAGATCAAATTTTGGAATGAGATCTAGCAAAAATTATTCAATGTATTGGGGTTCATTTATCCACTAATTTTTCCTTCCATTCAAACTTATTTCTATAATTATTCTAGTTGCTCTAATAGGAGCTATTACTATAGCTCATCGAGAAGAAATTATTTGAAAACTTACAAATGAAAGCTCTCATGTTTATTACTATCATAAATAAGATCTTTTAGATCATAGAAGAACAATTTCATTCTTTATTATAATGGAAAATATTAAACTTAATATAACTTTTGTTTGTATATGAAGAAATTGAGGTATGAGGATTTCCTCTATTATGCTTGAACATGAACTTATTTTAGATGCTTATTTATTATCTATCGGTATATATGGACTAGTAATAAGTTAGAACATGGTTAGAGAGCTTATGTGTCTTGATCTAATACTAAATGTGGTTAATTTAAATCTAGTAACATTCTCAAATTCTTTTGATAGTAGGGAAGTAAAGGGGGACATATTATCTTTATTACAACTATTGCAACTACTGAAGTAGCTATTGGATTAGCTATTATTCTAGTAATATATCGTAACAAAAAACCAACTCATATAGATAAATTTTATTTTTCAAAATGGTAATATCTATATATTCTAAATCTATATATCTATTCTTATTCAAATAGATACTACGTCTATCTCTATAAAAATAGGTCTATATCTCTCACTCTTTCTTTATTTTATATATAGTATTATGATAAATCAATAAAATGTTTCATAATTTAAGTAATTATCCAAATATAACATGATTAGACCAAATTTGGTGAAATTTGGAGAGATAAAAGTTATACACATATTATTATTCTGATAGAATCTAAATCTATCCATTATATCCTAGATAATATAATTATTGATTTTCTTGATAGTCATATTTTATTGTTATTGGCCATATATTATTAAAATATTATCCAATTAAATTTTTTTAATTAACTAATGGAGTTCTCAGGTTTAATGGCACATTCAATAAAAATTTATGATACATGTATTGGTTATACTCAGTGTGTATGAGCATGTCCCATAGATGTATTAGAAATGATACCTTGGGATGGATGTAAAGCTAATAAAATTGCTTATAATCCAATAATAGAAGACTACGTAGGTTGTAAGAGATGTGAATCTTCTTGTCCAATGGATTTCTTAAGTGTATGTGTTTATTTATGGCATGAAATAAATCATGGTATGGGTCTAGCTTACTGACCTCTAAGTATAATAAAAAATAGTTAGATCCATACCATACATATTTTCCATTCTCCTTTTTATCTTTCACAGATTAAAACCCATACTCAACCCAAGATCTCAAGCATGGATTTTGATATCAAAAGTCTCTATTCTTTTCATTATGAATAATTTACCTTGGTTAAAAATAATTGTTATTTTGCCCATATTTGTGGGGTTATTAATTCCATTATTTCCCCATAGAGGCAATAAGATGATACGATGGTATATTCTAGTTATTTGCATATTAGATCTCCTTTTAATGACCTATACATTTTTTTATCATTATCATTTTGATAATTCATTAATTCAATTTGAAGAGAATTATAATTGGATAGATCTTATTTAGTTTCATTGGAAACTAGGAATTGATAGATTTTTTATTGGACTTATTTCATTAATGGGATTAACAATTAATTTAGCTACTTTAGCTACTTGGCAAGTTACTCAAAATCCATGATTATTGCATTTATTGATGTTGGAAATATACAGTGGCCAATTAGGATTATTTGCTTCTCCAAATATTCTACTTTTTTTCTCATATGGGAGTTGGAATTAATTCCTATTTACCTACTTTTATCCATATGGTGGGGGGGAGGGGGGGAAGATGTCTATATTCAACCACAAAATTTCTTTTGTATACTGTGGGTGGTTTTATTTTTATCTTAATGGGATCTTTAAGTATGGATCTCTATTGATCTCATGGACTCACAGTCAATTTTGAAATATCAGGTAATAAATTTTATCCCATAAAATTAGAAATAATATTCTATTTAGGGTTTTTGATTGCTTATGACATAAAACTACTAATCTTCCCTTTACATACATGGTTACCAGATACTCATGGGGAAGCACATTATAGTACATGTATGCTTTTAGCCAGAGTTCTATTGAAAATGGGAGGATATGGGTTAATCTGAATCAATATGGAATTGCTACCTCATGCTTATTCTCTATTCTCACCATGGTTGATAATAATAAGATGGTGATAATAATATGAAATCTAGAAAAGAGTAGAAATTGAACATAGTGTATTAAATAATGGATATGAACTTCTTATACAAAGAGATTCAGTTCATATCTCTCAAAGTTGTCACATCTCACAACTAAAAATATCAATGAAACTAGGCTCACTAAATAAAGAAAATGATGGTGTTTGATACAAGATACCTAGAACTATGATACCATAATAGAATTTGTTAAGATCACCAGATCAATAAATGGTCATGGTGGAGTGATTATGCGAGTCAAGCAAGAATACATCACATAGATGAAAGAAATTAAAACCATTAAATGAGAATATTACATAAAGAGTCTCCATGAGAGTAATGAAAAAGATACAAGATCAAAATAGCATTATGATGATGCAAAAACAAGATCAGAATACACAAAAGAACAATAGCTCTCTATCTCACTGAATACTAGTTGATTGAAATGAATAATGTAAAGGGAGAGAGATGTTTATAAGTTAGAGATAGTGAAAGCACACATTCTATTGAATGTAGTACTAATCCTCCTAAACGACATCTAGATCCATAAGCAAGATAATTTAGCCATGTAACCAAAACCCATAGGAAAAAGGCCTACACCAATAGAATCTATATTCATCGTATGCATGCATATGGCCATACAACTAAATTTGATAAGTTTCACCTATGAAATCCTGTATTTGACAAGTTCATCTATTGATCTAACTTAGTACCAAAAATCTAAGTAAATGTGAGGATAATTAAGATGCCATCTTATTACTTAGAACTCACATTCCTAATTCACCACTCTTCCCTTAGGTCTCTATGACCTAATAATTTTAAAATGTTCACCATTTGTGCAAGGTTTAATGGACCACAAATCCGTTTAGAAAAATATTTTACATGATAAATGTTTATAGATATATCATCATACATACAAAAAAAGATCATATAATCAATCTATATTTGTATTAAATTACTACTAACCACATATAAATAATATCATATCCCATAGTCTTAACTTATAGAGTTACATTCATAGTCAAGAGAAAATAATGTTAAAATTAACATAACATACATAGGACAAGAATAACACTATTATTTCAACCTTATATGGAAATAAACAAAACAATATCTCCTTGCTTGTTCAAATAACACACAAGTGAAAACTTTATTCCAACCCCTAGATTGTTAGGATGTTTCTCACCTCCTAAACCTTACTCACTTCTAGCAATAGGTATAAAAATTGTTAGCATATTATTATAAATACCTTAGATTATTGACTAAGGTATATTATCTATGCACCTTGGTTAGTTTTTTAACCACTTGGGTTAATAGGTTAGTTTATTTTTATGGGATTAGCTATTTTACGCTACTTGATGCTTGTGGTTACTCCCACCCCTTAGTTTATTGGGTGGATATTTTGCCTATTTATTAGGCCTCTCATTTATTTTTTATTATGTTGGCTAATTACATTTCTCAATCTCTTTGTTGAATCTAATATGGTAATCAGTACTTATAGTTTATGAAGCTTGGGAGGAAGCTTATGAAGCAAGAGAGGAGTGATCTTGTCAGGGAAGAGTGTAAAGTCCCTGATGGAGAGATGTGAAGAGAATTTTTTCCTTATGACCAATGGGAAAACCAATAATCAGGAGAGAAGCATTAGGAGATCTATCTCAGCAAAGTAAAAGTAGTAAGAGGAAGTAAAAGAGGATCATAGGTCTATTTTTATTTTTCTTGTGTTTTTTGGATGGCCATTTTTGTTCATTTTGAAAAGTTACCATATTTTCATTTAGGCACTATTTTTGGTGAGTGAGGCATCTAAAATTTTCTATTTTTTGAGAGGAGATGAAAGGAACTAATGGAATTCAATTTTATTGAGTATTTCTCCTAGAATCTATATCTAATGTTTTACATGTAGGCCAATTTTCTAATTGTGTGATTATTTTTAATAAAATTTTAATCTAAATTTTTATTATTTCAATCAATTTTAATTTTTTAATTGAAATAATTTAAAACTTTAGCTTACAAGGGTTATCAAGGACTTACTAGTGATTAATTATCTTGGAAAAGTTCTAGAAGGTGAAAATTTTATGGGTTTTTGATTTGAATGTTGATGGAAAAATAATTTTTTAAATTGGAATTGTAAATCTCTAGATATAATAATTTGTCTATTTTTTGGTGTTTTTAAAGATGGAAAATTTAAAATTTCCCAAATGGTGTGGTTTTTTTTGCTAAAAAATGGAGGTATTCACTAGTTTATGATTTGAGTCCATGGGTAAGAAGAATTTTGTATAAAGTCATTATAGTTTTTTAGGTATATTCATTTTTTGGAAAAACTAAGTCAAAATGGATAGTTTGCAAAACCTCTTGTTTCTTGATTCACAAAAATTGATAGGCAAGAATTTTAGTTTGTGGATTCATAAGGTTTTGATGATATGTGAATATCATAATCTTGATCAAATAGTGTTTGATAAAGAGTAAAGGCCTATCACTAGTTATGATGATTATGATAAAATGTCATTGTGAGGCTCTTATGTTGTTAAAATTATCATTAGTAGATAATCTAATCTTAGAGGTAAAAAATGCGACCATTACATCAGTTTTGTGGACTAGTCTTACTTCTAAATACTAAGCATCTGAATCCAATAGTGTATTGTATTTTAAGAATTTATTGTTTTCTATTAAGATGTAAGAAGGTGGCTCCATTTTTGAGTTTTTATTATAGATCAAGGACATCAGTGATCAGTTGAAGGCTATGTAGAATCCTATTGAGGAGAAATATTTGATTGCTTTGGTTATACAAAATCTTCCATCTTCATTGAGTCATTTATGGAGTCTTTGCACATGATTTTTGAGACACAAACATTAGACTTTAAAAATTTGTCCACATTACTATTTTAAGAAAGATGGTAGGAGTAGATAGTGTTATCTACATCTATTTCTATAGAGAGTGCATTTTTCATTAAGAGAAAGGGTAAGCAGTTTGGTAAAACTATTAGTTCTCTAATAGAAACTACACAAGTAAGTGGTTCTAATAAGAGATCTAAGTGGAAATGTTTTTACTGTAAGTAACTTGGTCACCTTAAGAAAGATTGTAGGAAAATATAATAGGATATGGCTAACCCTAGAAAAAATCTCATCATGTGAATGTAGTTGAGGGTGAAGGCAAGGAATCATCTCCTAATTTTGATTTCATGGCTTCTAGTGGTAATTCTATGGTGGATTGAACTTGGTATTTTGATTTAGGGGAATTTCACCATTATACATTCCATAAGGACTGGTATGTGGATTTTGTTGAAAATGATATTAATAATGATTTGTATCTTTCGGATATGGTAGGACTCATTTTGTGAAAGGATATGGTAATGTTCAGATCAATTTTAATGGTGCAATTTGATATACATTGAAGAATGTTAGGTATGTGCCTAATATGAACAAAAATTTCCATTCCATCAGTGAGATCACTTCAAAATCTAATTTTTTTGTAAAGCTTTAAAGACAATAATGTTTAGTTAGTACCAAAGATAACAAGATTATTGCTATTGGGATTAGTGAGAAAGGATTATATAAGATTGCAAATCCATAGAGGGAAAAATAAAATGCATTTTTAGTGGTTGATATCACAACTTCACTATGGTATGAAATGTATGGGCATTTGAATTTCTATTATTTGAGTACATTGAGAAAGACTAAGATGGTTAAGGGGATTCCTTATATTCAAGATAGTCATCATGTATATAATGAGTGTTAGTTGGGGAAACAAGTTAGACATTCATTTGATGTTGGTAAAGTTTCAAGAACTAGGGAGTATTAGATCTAGTACATGTGGATTTTCATAGTCCAATACAAACACCTACTCCTTCTGGAACCCATTATTTTCTATTACTGGTTGATGATTTCTCTAGGAAAAAGTGGGTATACTTTCTAGTGAAGAAATATGATTATTATTCTAACTTCCTTACTTAGAAATCTATGGTTGAAAAATAGGCAAGAAGGTTACTAAAATATCTTAGAATGGATAATGGGGGTGAGTTCATCTCAAAATAGTTTAAGGAGTTTTGTGCCACTATAGGCATGCACAGATAGTATACTACCCCTTACACTCCATAACAAAACAAAGTATTGGAAAGGTGAAATAGGATGGTGATGGATATTGCTCATTATATGGTCCAAAGTATAAATGTCCCATATCAATATTGGGAAAAATTAGTGAATATAGTAGTATACATCCTTAATATAAGTCATAAAAAATCATTGGATAAAATGAATCCAAAGGAGGTTTGGTCAAGATGAACTCCAAATGTAAGTGCTTTCCAAAATTTTGGTTGTGTAGATTTTATAGTTATTCCTAGTCAAAAGAGAAGTAACTTGGATGTAAAAAGCAAAGCATACATGTTTGTTTGGTACATTTAGTAGTCAAAGGCCTAAATATTACTTAATGTTTATACTAACAAAGTTTTGGTAAATAGAGATGTCATATTAAATGAAGATATGCCATACTTCACAATAATTGGTATAATTTTTAATATTGAGTCATTATTTTCTTCTAATGATTTTATTATAAGTTGTGGTGTAAAAGTTGATCAGGATTCTAGTTTATCAATGGAATCACATTCTAGGGAGGGAATTGATGTAGGTCATTTTGAGGTTCCAATAGATCAACCAAAGAATCCAAAATGGTATTCTACCACAATGGAAGTACTAAAGGAGGGAGACATACCATAAGGTGTGGAAGGAAGAATACTGAGATTAGGAAATTAGTTTGGTAATAGAGGTGAACATGACAAATTTTCTCTAACAACTATTTTTTCACATGTATTTGAGCCTAATTATTTTTAATAGGCCAAATAAAAGCATGGTTTGGATTTATCCATGCAATTAAAATATGATTCCTTGATGAAAAATAAGACTGGGGAGCTCATGGAGCTACCACTAAGAAATAAATCCATTGGTTGTAAATGGATTTATAAGGTAAAATGAAAAGAAGATTGTTCCTTAGACAAACACAAAGCTAGACTTGTTACAAAAGGTTATGCATAAGAAGAAGGGGTTGATTATGAGGAGAATTTTTCTCCTATTAAAAATATGGTAAATTTTCATTTGATTATTGTTATTGCTACATAGTTTGGATGGTAGGTGCACCAAATGGATGTCAAGAGTGCTTTATTGAATGGATATATAGAGGAGGAAGTATACATGGTTCATCTATAAGGTTTTTAGTTTATTAGTTAGGAACATCTTTTTTTTAGTTGATTAAGTCCATGTATGGGCTTAAATAGGTTCCTTGAGTCTAGTATATGAAGATAGATACATCCCTTAGAGAGTCTAATTTAAAAAGGTATAAATTTGAACCAACTCTCTATGTAAAGGTGTTTGGTGATGATATCTTGATTTTCATTGTATATGTTGATGATATATCCATCATCAGGAGTAGTTCTAGTCTCATTCAATAGATGAAGGTTGACATTTGTTATAATTTTAACATGATAGACATAAGACTACTAAAATTCTATTTAGGTGTTGAGTTTTAGCAAGGTGATTGTGTTATATTTATGTCATAGAATAAGTATGCAAAATCATTTCTATAAAGGTTTAAAATGATGGATTTGAATCTAACTCACACACCTATGAAATTTGAAGGTAAAATTTCAATTGACATTGCTTCACCTCTGGTCAATGAAATAATGATCGACAATTAGTGGGTAGTCTCATTTACCTCACTACCACTAGATTGGATATTTATTTTGTAGTGAGTTTTCTATCTCACTTCATGTTCAAACCATAAGAAGTACATTGGTTAGCTACAAAATGGGTATTAATATATTTCAAAAGTACTCTTGACTTTGGCATACTATATGAGAAGTTTTTAGATTTTTAGCTTTCAAGATATTCTAACTCTGATTGGGTAGGATTAGTAGCTTTAGGAAAATCTACAATAGGACATGTATTCACTCTTATTTTAGAATTTTTCCCATGGTAGAGAAAACTACAAACTATAGTGGAATTATATTCAATAGAAGTTGAGTATAAAGTTGTGGTTAATTCATGTTGTGAAACTATGTAGATAAAGAAAATCTTGGAGGATCTTCAATTTGATTCATCAAAGCCTAATTCAATTTTCTATGATAACCAAAGTTTTCTAAAGATGGTGAAGAATCTAGTATTCCAAGCTATGAACAAACACATTAAGTTTCACCATCATTACATCTAACAGTTGGTTACAAATAAAGACATCAATCTCTTCTACCACCCCACTACAAAACAACCAACTGATATAATGACCAAACCAATTGGTATATACAAGTTCACAAAATTTATAAATAAACTTGGTCTTGTTTCTAGTTTAGTCATTAAGGGAGGGTTTTAAAATATTATTGTAAATACCTTGGGTTATTGAATAAGGTATATTATCTATGCACCTTGGTTAGATTTTTTAACCACTTGGGTTAATAGGTTAGTTTGTTTTTATGAGCTTAACTATTTTACACTACCCAATGCTTGTGGTTGCTCCCAGCCCTTAGTTTTTTGAGTGGCTCTTTTACCTATTTAATAGGCCTCTCATATATTATTTAGTATGCTGGTTAATTACATTTCTCAATCTCTTTGTTGAATACAATAAAAACATCTCTTCAAAATAACATGCTATAAGCAAAAGAGAACAATATCAATCTATGAAAAGGTGTATAATACTAATTATAATCAACTTATAATTTTTAGTATATAATTAAATATATATAAATCAATATTTTTCACCTCATACGGTCTTAAAATCACAAGTTATATCAAGTAGTTTCTCTAAAGATTCAACATTTGAAAATTAGAAAGATATCATTTAAAAAAAAACTCTTACTTACCAAAGATGAAAAATAATATGACAATTTATCTCCATAATTGAGAGAGAAATAAAATAATAATCACAAAGATATGGAAATTCATCCAATCCTACAATTTCTATTTCAACATGAAGTAGAAAACATTTTCCCACTAACTTTAAGGGAGTATGATCAGACAACATTCATAAATAATTCCCATTTAAGAGGACACTAAATCAACATCATAATAATGTTAAAAGATAATGGGATCATAATGAATCATCTTTAAGCCAACTAAGAGGGATGACACCACATATATTAAGAGTGAAAATTCCATAAACAAAATCCTAACACAAGGAATTATCAATCAAGATAACAACATTCTACTAAGAGGATTTTCCACTACTCTAGGTGGTACTAAAACTAAAATGGTCTTATAATAGTTTACACTCCTAAGATTACAACACAAATGACAAAGGTGACTTGATAATCAAGAAAGATATAGTCACTCTCAAGGTGTTTGATCTAAGTGATCAAACTATGGTAGAAATATTTTATCCATAACTCATGAACTATGCTATATACCCATATACCCAAGTATCAAATACAACCATCACTAAATGAAAACTCGATAAATTGATTTCCTAGACAAGTCAAAGGGCTACGAGTGCTCTAAAAGGTACACACTCAATGACCCACACACTTTTTATGAATGTCACACAACTCCAATCATGGTACAACATGGTTCTAAATTAAGACACCACACATCTAAATTCTAGTGCAATACTTCATGAAATGAGGTTCATAAAACATGAAAATTCTAATGGACTCATTAGGTCCTAGAGTTTGAGCCACAACTCTGATACCACATGTAACAAACCTTCTAGGTTATACATATAAATGCATGATTTTTTTAATTAAACATTTATACCATAGTAAATTACACTCATGAATATGTAGACATCATAAGAACTACACAAGGTAATAATAGAAACAAGCATAATACATCACATAATATTCATCTCTAATATCATGAGGGTACACATCATAATACGAATATAGAAAGTAATTACATTAACTCACCTAAAACTAAAATAAGTCTATAGACACTACTATTGATTTACAATAATAATTAATTACAACTCAATGGTAAATATAATACAATACAGTGTACATATAGATACATGGCTCCCTAGAGGATAAATTCCCAAAACACTCCAATATTTGTGGTAATCTCAAGTGTCATCTCAATAGTAGTATTGTTGTGGGGAGGTAGAGCATCATCCAAGTGATTTCCATCTAACCATGGACCAAATATCCCCTGTACTATCCCATCAAGATATTTCCTTCCCTTCATGGATGAGTATATAGTGATGGCGTAGGAATCTAGAGAGATTAACAAGTACTCATATGTTGTATGATTCTAAATTGAACATGTAGTGAATCACAAAAATAAATTCTATTATAAGATATCGTGCAAACATGTGAACCATACTCATAAAATGATCATGTCTCACTAAACATAATTTGGCCCAGATCTTAACAAGTAATAAATGATAATGATCTAGATAAATCAATTTCATACACACCACTTGATTAGACTACCTTCATCTAACATTACAATGCCAGTAAACTAGTGAATTTTGTCTCACTTCTTACTCTACATTAGAAATGCAAATTGGTCAAATATAATTCCACCAAAAGATTCATCAACTTACATTCCTACTATAAAATGCATCATATGATAGGCTATACAAAGGAGTGATAATATGATATGTTTAGTTCATCAAACACATGCATGAATATTTCATTATATGTTATCTTATACTAGAAATAATGATTTCAAATATACCAAATGAGTAAACATATAATTTAACTGTATACTTTGAACATTATAATTGGTTTCTAGATATCTACACCCTATGTCAACCTATATTACCATAATTCAGTGTTCTAAGACTTAATCACTAGTTTTCCACAATCAATCATATGAAGTAGTCTCAAACACATAGAAGTAAAATCATTATACAAGTAGCTATATATAATAAAGCAAATCATTGTTCCCATGGAACATAATAACATTCCAACATAACATTTGCTAAATTCTCATAGTTTTAATGCATGCATACACAAGTCTACCAACTATAAAGACACACATTATCCACTATAATAACTAGTATGTATATAATATATAGACAAATAAATATATGATTTACATATAATAACTATAGTAAGTATTCTCTGGGTACAACATACTTTTATACTATAATACCCTATGATATACCATACTATTATAGATTCCCAACTACATAACAACACATAAACCAAACTTAAAAATTTCATGACTCAAATGACCCATATAGATATTAACCAACAAACAATAAAATATTATAACACTCATATATATTATACATACAAACATACCAAAGTATCTCAACATAAAAACATGCATCACAATACACCATTATGCACTAAGTATAACTATACATTTAGCACACTTATAGTATGCAATTCACACAAGTATTCCATACTAATTGCATATGAATAATAGTCATTCACATTACTAATTATGAGCCAAATAATCCATAAATCCTATTATGACTTATTCAAAACATATAATTAAATATAGTCATAACCCCTATATACTAGCACTTGCACATCCTAATGTGCACCACATGTAGGTGTTCTAATGCCATGCAATTTCAAAACCATAGTTTATTATTTTAATTGTAACTAATAAGCATAGAAAACAACTAATGAAGTAGTTATACATACATGGAAAACACTCATTATAAACTACAGACCATGAATTTATCTTTCCCAAAAACACAAGTTGCCTAGTTATCAATCACTTTATGTTAGGGGGTTTACAAGAAATTGTTTAATAAAATATAGTATTTAATTATTTCACTTTTATGTTAACATTTATCCCAATAATTTTAGCTAAATATATCTAACCCCATAGTTTAATTATGTAAATAGTCATAACTCATTACAATGTCACATCCTATGTGATGGGTTTTCATATCTCAAGGAATCTAAAAGTTTCACGAGTTTTAATCCACAAATAATGGTAGTTATGTCTTACCCATTTCAACTCAATTTATAGAAGGTTATGGATATCTATACAATAATTTTGGCCTTTTAAAGGAATTGCAATAACTCTTATCCATATATCACATTAAATGAGATTTTGTGAAATAAAAGAATCAACAGATAAAAATCATTACTCATTTCCTAATAGCCCTTGAAGAGCCTCAAAATTCCTTTATTTAAAAAAATAATCAAGGCCTAAAAACCAAATATAATTTGATTCAAACATATTTAGTCCCTAATGTGGTTTGGTAAATAGTCAATTTTCACAATTTTCATTGATCTAATGGAAAGGAATTTCCATATAATCTTGTAAATCTAGGGTAAATAGTGTTTACTCGATGAAATGCATAAAAAAAATATTTTAGTCTATATCACCCTTTAATAAATTTTTATTATTATATAACATCTCAATGGAAATTAGATATATATGTTCCAATTCTACATAGTTGTATAAAATGTATCTCAGACTATTGATTAACACTAGAATAACATTTGCTTCCATCGCTATATAGTGGTTAGTTTAGTAATTTTTTTCTATAAAAACATTATTGACTCTAATAAACATGGTGCCCCATACTATTTATTCTAGCTATCAAAATAATAGATAGTCTTATTATAACATATATTGGATAGCCATTTAGCATTATTGAGTATAACAGATATCTATAGCATTAATTAATCCACTAAACTCATAGCGATAGCTATTTGGAGAAGTGTATTAATTTAACATATAATACATATTGGGGCCACATAAGGTCAACACATTACCATATAGCATCCTAGCTTTAGATTGCATCATTAATGGAAAATATAAGAATATATGCCTTAAATGCCTAGTTGGTTCAAATTACAAATGGGTTGATGCCTTATAAATGGGTTCTACTTTAAATGAGATGCTATATAAAATTATATTTTCAAACCAAAATGTTATTTACATACTTCAATGCCTAGGTGTTATTACCAATTTTCCTAGTTAGCTAGACAGGTCGATGTCCTATTAGTTAAATTTTGTTCATAAAGAAGCAAAGTAATTATTTCTTGCTTAAGTAATGCCTCTAAAATGATCTCATTCACTACACATGATTTATACATAGTGTTGTAAATTTTTATTTTTCATTTATATTTTTGTAGGGTTTAATAAAGGATAAAAATGATTCCCAAAGCAAATAGGGGCTCACGGTATAAGTTAAATCAACACTCAAATTTTTAGTTAAAAGCTTGTTGATAACCTCCTAAATAGGTCAATCCCAATAATGGTAAGCATATTTAAGTGTTGTATTCCACATAATAATTCATAATAATAGTTGACCATTACTTTGTATCATATTAATAGTTGTGATATCATACACCATGGGTAAACTATGTATATGTACTTATTAATGGAGTATTATAGTAACATTTAGAATGTTAATTTATAGGTTAATATAACTATAGGTAATCTAGCATGCTGCATATATTTTCTTGAGCTATATAACATCATTCTAACATATACTCTTGTTGTATATCTCACACACACATACACACACACACACACACACACACAAATAAAACACCCTGATATTTTATATAAATTACTAATAGTATTAAACACGTCATATAACTCAAATATTTTTTAATTTTTATAGTAGTAGTAAGATAATCATGAAGTGCTAAATAACATATACAAAATACCCCCTTAAAATATTTTATTGAATCTCAATTATTAGGTCACTTTAGCTATATTTGCTTATTTTAATTTTGAGAAAGTACCTCACTTATATTTTTGTACAATTATATATACAATAGCAAATTATAGCACAATCAAAATCATAGATTTCTAATATGTAATTTTGTGAAATCATTTTTGTATAGATTGTTATATGCTAAAATATTTATCAAATTGATTTATTTTAAAATGATAGATATTAATTCCCAATCTAGATATCAATTATATCTCATGAATATTATCTAAATTTTCATAATAAAATAATGGTGCCACCTACCTAGAGTTTACGTCCAAGAAACTTTCTCCCATTTCCTCCTATTTTATGTATTGCACCCTCTCCCTTATTTTATACTTGGAAGAGAATCTTCTTTTTTTACTTTAAAGCTATATATATTTTTTTATTTTCATATAATCTTTAATCTAGTAATAACTTTCCATTATTATTAATATTTTTTTTATCTTTTTATTTTATTTTATTATTTTTCCCATTATATATATATATATATATATATTGTTATGTAAAATTGATATAATATATTGGTAATTAATTTAATTTAATTTAATTATAAAAATTTGGCATTTCATATATATATATATGAAATGCCAAATTTTTATAATTAAATTAAATTAAATTAATTACCAATATATTATATCAATTTTACATAACAAAGCCAAAATTTACAAATAATCCATATTTATAGATTTTACTTTTGCCAAATTGCCCTACCAACAAAAATAGTAGAAGGTGCCAAACACACAAAAGAAGTCTTTATGATAATTTTAACTACTCTAGCAAACCACAACAAGTAATACTTCAACAAAGTATTCAAACACACCATAATAAGGTTATTTTAATGTATTTACAGCATGAATAACTATTTTGTGTGTGTGCAGGGTTTTGCCAACTCTCTATCGACCTGTTATATCTCCATATATAATATCCTCACTGATGATGCTCTCCCTCTAATATGCTCAAGGAAATAATTCTCCTGCATCTACTTTGCAACATGAAAGTCATTATATTATTTCACATGATAATCATAAGCAACAATATATAAATGAATCAATACATTAATATGTTAAAAATGTAAATGCATACATAAACCAGTTCATAATAAGAAATAATGTATTTACATCTAACTAATCAACATTATTTTATCTTGAAAGAGCATAAACATCAAGCTTAGTTAGAAATATATCCAATTCCAAATTTGTTAACTACATATATCCATGAATAATCTAGCAAGTTTATCTAGAGAGGAATCAAGATGTAACATCCCAAGTCTTGTTAAATATGAGAATGTCATCCAAGTAGACAATGATAAAGGAATTAAAGAAAGGCCTTTAGTAGATCATCCATCAAGTTCATGAATGTGGTTGGCACATTAATTATGCCAAAAGGCATGAACAACCATTTACATAATATTTTCCCATGACTTGATTATTTTATTCCAATCATATTTAGTATGGATTGAAACTTGATGGTAATCTGACTTTAAGTTGATCTTGGTGAAGTATTGAGTGCCTTGGAACTGGTATAAAAGGTCATCAATTTAGGGTAGTGGATATCAATTCTTCACCATTAGCTTGTTGATTGTGTGATATTGTATGAAGAGTCTTAATGACCCATCCTTCTTGGGTGAAAAGACTATTAGACTGCCACAAAGTTAGGAACGAAGCCTAATCATTCCCTTATCAAGGAGTTCTTATATGTAACACCAAATTTCATCATTTTTCAAAACTAATCTACAATATAGGGGGATATTCATAAGAGGCATTTTAGGGAAAAAATCAATGCAATGTTTATTACATAGTGTGTTAGAAGGAATTTAAGCTATGCAAATAATTTGCTACGCTATCATAGTAACTTACAACTTACATATGTTGTGATGTTGTGACAGTGTTACACACTACCTATGTGTGTTCTCTCATATACTGCATAGGTGTGTGAAAGTGAACCATGAGAAACATTAACTTTTGTGCATGTGAGATAAGTTTGTGATATTTTTTAGCAGAGACCAAGGTGAATTTAGTCATGAGTGCTAAATCAAATAGATGGTAGAAGTGATATTGAGCATGAATAGTATAATTTTTGGTTTGGATTGATATGTTAGTCATACAGATATAGTCTCCCTAGTAAGATTTCATAGACCTATAGAGGTGTGATGTCATAGGTGATGTTATCCTTTATAAGTGTGACTTCATACTAAAAATTACATTATCAGCAAACCTATATATCCTTCCCCTATTCTATCACCCCAAAGAATATATATTAGTGTGTGTAGTGTGGTAAGGCTAAGGTGTTGATCTATTGATTGTGAAATTATGTTATTTTGGCTACCATTATCGATTATGATGTGGAGAGGTTGACCCTTCATCCATAACTTGGTGTGGAAGAGATGTTCATGCTATTTAGAGATACCACTCACAATAGTGTTGGTTCTTAGATAAGAGGAATTTAGATCATTATTATCCATTGGTATGGTCTTGATGTAGACTTTGTGAACAAGTAATATTTCACTTTGAATTCAAATTCATCATGGGTAGATGAGTTATGGTAGTTGCATCATTTATCACCAGATTTATTATTTCCTTTTTCTGAATTAGAATGCATAAGATCCTTCAAGTTTTCCATAGTCTTTTGATGATACTCACTTTTATGTGAAGGGTAATGATTTTACACAATGGGATATGATGTTGATTTATGTGAGGGTTAGACCTTGTGTAATATATTAGATGAAAAGGTGGTATGTTACTTTAGTTTTTCCTTGGATTCTATCTTGGTAGAATTTTGATATGCTTTCCCCAAAGTGTTGTGAGTAAATAAATCAAACTTTACATGGATATAAGGTGAGATTCCTCTAATCTACTTTAGTGCCCTATGTTTTTCACTCAATTTCTCTTACAATATTATAGAGTAGTCTTGGAATATGTTGGTGTAGTATTCCAATAACTCATATTTGTGATGACATAGTTGTTAGAACTTGATGTATTCATCTTCAAAGTATTGGAAAGGTTATTATTCCTCCTTTAGGACATCAAAAAAATCATTCCATAATTTGATTGGAATTCACTCTTGTGCATATCATGCACCAAAGGTCTTGCACTAGTTAACAACTAGAATGAACATCTTTAGTACTGTGAAGGTGATCTTATCAATAGTGAAGAAATTTCTTAAGAAGTATGCCTTGAGTTGTCAAATCTAGGCATCATATGCTTTGATGTAAAATTTTAATTTGAATAGAGGGATGTCAAGATTGACTTTCACTTTAAATGGGTTTTTTTTTTTAAACTATTATGTATCATGCTACTGATATGGGTGAGAAGATGTTGGGTTTATATTCATCATCAACTCACTAAATTGACCAAAAATCTTGGTATTTTCCCTATAGTGCATCAATGATGAGCCTTTGAATTTTTTGGGCTACCTTGGGTTTATTTTTGGCATCAACCATCTTTAACTTATTATAACATTCTGAAGGAGTTCCTAAAATAGAAATGACTGTTAAACCTTCTCTCTCTTTTTATGCTATGTGGTTATAGACATAAAAAGAATAAGAGAGATAAAAGCTCTAATACCAATATACCGATTGAGATTTTTATATATTTAATATCAATGATTTTCACCATGGGGAATAGGACAAAATGTATAGGGAATAATCAAGCTTGGTTGTGTAGATTTAATGTGAAGAGATTATTCGTATAGAATAATCAAACACACATTCAATGGAGTGAAAGTCTTACTTTTAGGAAATGCAACTTCTATTCATAAGTGAAATAATAGGGAATGCATATTACAATGTATATAGTGAATATATATAGAGTGGATGAAAATAATAAGTTATTTGTGTTATGACTATGTATTTCATCAACCATACTCTTGAGGGTTCTGTTGTTTATGATAATATATGTATGTTACATACTTACATGTATAATACAATATCAATGATAATTTTTGTCTAGTTACCAATGAATATGTTGGTAGTGTATTAATTATATTATATGTGGTAGTTATTAATAAAAATAATAGTTAATGTCCAAGTTAACTCTAACCATTTCTAATCTTGATGTCCTCTCTTAGAAGTAACAACTAGTTAGATGATTTTAATTATCCATGTAGTCAGGGTTTGTCAACACATGGTTGTGTTATAATTGGTCCCAAAATATAAATCAAATATATGAACAAGTGATGGTGAGGTGAGTAAGAATATGAGATATGGGGTGCATAGTGAGGTGCATAGGATATGATCTGAGGAGATCAATGCATAAAATTTTATGAGCAGGTGCAATACTTATGCATAAGGTTGTCAACAAACTTTGGGTAAAGAGATGTGAATTATTGAATGAGAGATGTGATCTATATGTATTAGGAAAAAAAGGGAGTGTGTTCAAGTGTGCAGTGGTTGCACATGCATCATTGGAAAATGATGAAGTCTTTGGATTTTTTTTGAAAATTTGGAAAACTGTGACTTGGAAAATCAACCAAATTAATTTTACCACTTCCCATATTTTATACTAACTTTGGAATTATATCAAAGTTTTAAAAAATTGGTAGGGTACCAAATTACCAAACACCCATGTTGAAGATATATGTTGACTTTCAGATTAGACAACCAAAATAATGAGTCATTTGTCACTATGCTAAGTTAAAAAATTTGCCAACTTGTCAACTTTTATTCCATAAATGTTGATCCTCATATTCATAAGTAAGAATAAAAATTATTAAATATGAAATTAATATATCCATATCGATTTTTATAATTAAATTTACTACTATATATTTGAATTAAAATTGAAGTGACATACTTAAAATTATTTAAACCAAGATGTATCCTACACCATATTAATTTGAACAATAATTATGATGCCAATTATGCCAAATTTATATTAATGCCTACCATTATATGAGTAAATATATAGTTTACTAAATGCAAAATGATAAAATATATATCAATATTATGACCTATAATGTTTAAAATTTCATTTAAACACTATATAACTTAGTATCAATGAATAAGTGAAATGTAGATTGTCAGGAGCCAACTTATTCCTATCAAACTCTAATAAAAAAATAAAATGTCATCAGGAACCAATGATTTCATTGAACCATTAATTTAATCAATCATAAAACAAAGTGTCATCAAGAACCGATATGTTCCAATCATCATTATTTTATCTTATCAATGTTTGACACCAAGTGAGAAATTGTATTGGTTTAGTGCACCTCCTAATGTGTACTAAATTTTAGATAATGTACTAATTTACATATATTTACGCATAATAAACTATGATAATCATAAATTTAAAATAATATTTAAATTTTATATTGAATAATATGAAGGATATGAGCACTTTATTAATCATAAAATTTAAAAATGACATTTTGAATAGTGTTAACTTACATTTCTTTATTATAGAATTTGATAGTGATTTCAAAGGGATAATTGAATTTATTTACATTAAATTTAATATATTATTTATAAAATTCATTTAGGTTTTCAAAAAGAATCATTTTGAAGTTACAATGAATGAATTCAACAAAAAAACATTATGCTTAAATCAATAAATTTAATTATCAATAATGAAGTCAATTTATCATTACTTTTTGTAAGGAAAACAAAAAAGGTGGTCATAAGTGATATAAGTGTGATTTTTTTAAATTTTTATTTCTAAGCATTCTATGCCTTTTATGTATTATTCAAAAGGTACTTTAAATAGGTTAGGTAAAAATTACCATACAAATCCTAAACTAGAATAGTTTGGTGCTTGTTCTAGTACTAATTTTTAATGATAATTTTGAATTCAAAATAGTCAGGATATAGACCTAAACTATCTCAAAATTCTATGAATTTTATCTTGCTAAGTTAGATATTTAGTCCAAAACTTAAGTCATCATTCTTCAATGGCTAATTATTATGCTCAGTTTTATAGAATATCATATCTATTTTCCAAGGAATTTTTATAATATAGGGAATAATCTAGTCCAACTATGTAATAACTTACACATATTAGTTACAATATAGTTAAAAATTATGAAAATCATATAACTAGAATATATAAATTTAATATTATACCAGGGACGTGAAGACCTTGTTAATGATCATAAAATTGAACAATTACATCTCAAATAGTGGCATACCTTCCATACAATAATTTGGCACCAATTTCAAAGGGATAATTGAAATTATTCAAATTAAATCTACTATACAATTTTATAAAATGAAAATTTTATGTGTTTATACATAAGCACTATGAAGGTACATTGAGTTTATAATTGAGAATTTGTACTAATTACATATTTAGATGATTGTTACAATATAGAATTTACATGTAAAACTAAATTATGATATAGATGAGATAATTTATAGTCTCATCATCTCCCTTTGACTTAAGACCTTGAAAACATTTGACTTTCACTTAATTTATAGTCTCATCATCATCATCATCATCATCATCATCATCATCATCATCATCATCATCTCTCTCTCTCTCTCTCTCTCTCTCTCTCTCTCTCTCTCTCTCTCTCTCTCTCTCTCTCTCTCTCTCTCTCTCTCTCTCTCTCTCTCTCTCTCTCTCTCTCTCTCTCTCTCTCTCTCTCTCTCTCTCTCTCTCTCTCTCTCTCTCTTTCTCTCTGTGTGTGTGTGTGTGTGTGTGTGTGTGTGTGTATGTGTGTGTGTGTGTGGATATGGGATATATACATAGGGGGCTTCTTGCCTCTACCTCTAGAGAATATATATATATATATACTGATCTATAATAAGTGAATATTCATCCTTGCTCATTATATTATATATATTCTACTTAATATATTCTATGAGTGTAGTGAAATTTTACTCCTGTGTAAAACTTTCCCAATTGTTAATGTTATTATCAACATGCCTTTTGTGTTCTTCTATTTTGGTATTATATCTTTAAAAATATTATAGGGGTTGCTCCCATCTAGGTGCCATGAAGGGAAATTTTGTAACAACAAAGGAGGCATGATCTCATCATGATCCTATGATTATGTAGCTCAAATATTAGGTTAACAATCATTTTGTCCCTTGTAAGTTCCCACCTAATATTATTTGGGGAAATTAATAAAAAACAAATTAATTCATTATTCATCATTAATAAATAATAACATATACAAGGTATAAATAAAATCTTCCTTTAACATACAATAGTATACATTTTCATAGTTCTTATCCAAATACCATGTCCATGTTTTTACCATATATTAGAAATGTTCACTAATTTATACCAATTTATAATATATTATCACTCATACATCTCAAAATGTGATGGTTTTCTTATTTTTTCTTTATATGATGATGCAAATCCATAATCCTATACAACCTAGGATTATGATCTTCCAACTCCATAATCACCTCACTTTACCTCAATGTTAAGATAAATGGATTCATATATAAATGTTTTTTGGTTTTTTGACTTTTTTTTCATAAAATACATACAAACCTGATAAACTATTTAAAAGGAATGACAATATTCATATTTTCAATAAAATATAATCCATACTAAATATTTGTCTAATCTATTATATGCAATATATATATATATATATATATATATATATATATATATATATTAGGTATAAAGAAGCTAAGGGATAAAAAAGAGCATATCTTTCTTGATATTTTATTATGAGGTATGACATTGATCAAGAGTCAACATAGGGATATATTAGAGGTTTTTACCTTAATCTTTCTATGTTTTGATTATCTTTTTCAAATGGATGGTTGCATTGAATAGGGATAATATCATCAACATAGGTGTTTGCCTTTGATACAAGTTTCCAATCAAAGACATGCATAGTAATGGATTCAAATTTGTAACAGGCATGTGCTATCACTTGTATAATTTTCATATACCTCAAATTATATTCACCTATGAACCAAATTCATATGATGAACAAAACCCTAGTTATTTGCATCAGATCTCTTGTAACTTATTAAAAATGGGTTATCATGAGTTGAAATAACCCTGCAAACCATTTTTGTTGCTAAGTGTTGCCTACATAGCTAATACTCCAAAGAGGGCATCAAACTTGCATGCAGTTATCTTCCTAGGCATGTGTGTGGAATTTTAATTATACAACTATATGCTATTTATCTTAGTAACCCTTTGTACAAGTAATTAAATGGTATATTTGAATTTTCAAATTATTAAAATATTTAATTTATTGTTATAGTAAAATTTGATATATTGAAATATAAATTAGTTTCTAATTAGATAATTGCCAAATCAAATTATTAGGTTATTTAATTAGACTATAGCCTTTGTATATATATGGACCTCTTGATTTTAAATTATAACCATGTGACACATTAAAATATAATGGTAAAATAGGTTAAAACAAATGGTAAAAAATAAAAATATATGTAAAAATACAAAAGGATAAGCCTGGATAACTATGTTGTAGTTGGACACTACCATTAATACAAGTATCCAAAATAGACACAAGTGCCTAAGGGATAAAATCACATAGATAATAGAAAAAAAAAAGTTATGGATACCTAACATACATTGTATGAATATTAATATAATAACATATAGGGCCAAGGGGTAGGTAAGTTAAGTGAAAAAAAGTGTAATCAAAGAGAACCACAAGAGGTCACATCACTAGATGTCTAATCCTCAGCTAGGAGATGTATATATGTAAATAGGATATAAACATGTTACAAAATTATGATTTTAAAAAATATGGATGTATAAATCCCCCATTTTTAATCTATTAATGTAAAAATACTAAAATTACTATTTTAAAGGAAAAGAAAATTCATATTGTGGTGTGGACAACACACCTTGTCTTCGCTTGAGCTCTTTTTTGAATCTTTAATTTGAACATTACCTAAAACTAATATCATGCATAAAGTGGTAAAAACATATAATCTACATGTAATAAATAATAAAATTTATCATAAATAAATATCATAGATACAATTCACCTATGTATATGTCATGTAGTAATTATTTTGAAGAACTAAAAACGAGAGAAGTAGACATGGGGATCACAACCTCATCATTCTTCTAGCCAAGAAGATAAAATAAATTACAAGTGGTAAAATAGATTTCACTATGGTGGTTATATAATTGGAGTATGGAGAGTTGGGAAGTTATCAATCCCCAACCCAAAATAGGAAGAGTGGTGTTTTCAGTCATCAAGAGCATCATTCCCTGACTAACTCAACTTAAGTGCAATATATATATATATATATATATATATATATATATATATAAACTTGGAATAAGATTATTTATGTAATAAATATCATCTAAAAACTTGGTAAGACTATATGATTTAATCACTTCACCCTAAAAAAAATATATCCAATCATTCTAGATATGTAAGGCCCAATACATTCTGACCTGAGTATCAATGCGTAAAAGTCCATGATGTGCTAATAGTCCATAAATGAGTTTTTGAAATATAAAAATAGTTTAGATTTTGAAAAATTATGCACAAAATTTCATATTTTTCATGCTAAAACTATGTGTAAAAATTGTTACCAATGTATATAATTATACCACAATTATGAATCTGAATCATATAACTATGATTTTGCCAATTTTGAATTTGTCACATATGTGGGTAACATGTTACCATACATGAACCCACTATATATGGATAAATTTTAAAACTAATATAAGTGCCAATATTGATTACATGTTTCCAAAACATTCCCTCACTAAATTTAAATATGTTTAATACTAGAAAAGTGTGAAAAATTTGCTTTCAAAGCTTTCCTCCACTAAATTTTGAGAATGTATAAATTGTAATCGACTATGAGGAACATGTTTGTAAACATGATATTAATAATATTATCCATATTTTTTGAGGATGGGATATATTACCTACTATTAATATCCTCTAAAAATTAAAATTTGATAATTTACTTGACAAAAAGACCAAGATGCATGTTAATAGTATTGGTGGCGGTAATTTGTAACATTATTTTGGTAATACCTGAAATCTAGTAGAATATGTGTATATGAAATTTGTAGTGATTTTAGATAATGTTTTAAATTTTTAAAATTTGGTATAATATTAAATATCTCATTTTTTTTAATTCTAATGCAACCTACGGTTTTGAAATTTGACAACCAGTGCTCAAGATAGGCACGTTTGAAGTTTATGCAGAAGTTGTATATTAGGTACTTTGAATATAAATTTGAAGTCATTTTCATTTTGAAATTTTGAAATTTTTTATATATGATTATAATATAACCATTATAAGTGGTATATCCCCTTGACTAGTGTGATTTTATGTACTCTAAATAGCTCTAGTCAACCAGGATTTCATTAAACTGGTAAGTAGGCTTAGTTGTCAATTTACTAGTAATTTTTAATTTTTTTCATTTTGGGCATGATTTTTGATTTTTAAGTTGAGAAAAAAACATTTGTATTGATTTATAGGATGATTAAATTTATAATATTATTCTAGTGTCCAATTTTATATGCAAGCATCTAACATTACCATCCTACATTGACACTAACATCTGACGTTACTATCCCACATTGATGTTATGGTCTGAAGCTAACATATTTTAATTTTATGGATATTTAACTATAACCTATTGTGTGAAATAAATTTATAAGTGATAATAAATTAAATAATATTAATCTAATCTAAATTCAACCTAAGATAGAGCAACAAACAAAGAAAACATAAAACATAAACTTTATGCTTCAAATGTGCAAGGTTTCTCCATTGTGATGTAAACTTGATTTTCTCTTTAAAAATGTGGTGCTCATTTTCCCAATGAAAAGGAGAACAAGCATAATTTTTTTTAAATGAGTTTTTTATACTTTGATTCACTTGGATTTGCTTGTGAATAGAACTTTGCTAGCATAAGTCTAGATTTCGATCCTAAGATTCAAGATTCAACTTTGGGACTCTTGAAAATGAAGGTTTCGAGTTTATTTATATATTTTTAGAGAAAGATCCAATGATGGAGGATTATTTTGATTTATTAAATGATCCAATAAATGAAAGGTGGATAATGAGTCCTCAAAGATGAAGACCATTTCAAATGGTTGAGAGAAGCATTGAATTGGTTAGTTGAGTTAGTAGGACTAAGTTAAGCTTCTTGAAAAATCAAGGGTTGAATCACAGGAGGTTGATAAAGTTGTGGGTTTATTTGGAATGATGGAGAATAAGTTGGAAGATGTTGGATGAAGTGTAAAATCCATTTTTTATATTTAAAATAAGGATTTAAAGTGTGTATAATTGACTAATTTGACTTATAATTATTTAAATTTGGAGGGAGATGTGATGAATTATCTAAGAAGAATTATTAAATAAATTTATGTGTATTTTGACACTAAATGAAATTTAGGTGTATTTTGACACTAAATGAAATTTAGGTGTTTATATTTTCTACTTTTTGAAAGTGTTGTGAAGCAATACTATTTCTAAGAATGGTAGAAGAAGTAGAGTGTTGATGATTAAAAAGGAAAAAAAATCCCCAGATGAATGAAAATGAGTGTGATGATGCCCCCTCAAGGTTTTGTGTGAGAAAATAGACAAACACTCAAAATTGATGAAAAGAATGAATGGATAAATTGATGTGGACAAATGATAAATCAAGTTACTATATAATTGATGTCAAAATTGAAAGATGTTGGTTTTATAAAAAGGTTACCCCTAGGTAGTGAAAACTAGAGTATGGATTTGAAAAGCAATAGTTTAACCATTCAGAGGTTACACACTTATTATTTTGTTAATGATGTAGGGGTTAATTAAGAGGTTGTGGGAATGCTATATCCCAGTGATAATAAGATATATGTACATAAATAGGAAAAAATATTGAATTTGCAAATGATTGTGTTTATTTTACATAGAGAGATTATTGTAAGATTTTGAAAATATATTCAGAATGAATTGATTTAATGTTTTTGTAAATTTAAAAACTAGATGAAGAAATGATTTGGATGAGGGGATGGGGGAAAATGTGATAGGTAACAAGAATATAATTAGAATAAATGGATTATAGAAATTTATTTGTGAAATTTGATTATCAAGGTTAGTTGCCAAGAATTATGAATTGATATATTTGCTCTTAGACTTGGGAGGAAACACAGACTACATTCCACACCATGAGCACTAAGTAGAGTGAGTGAAGAGATTCCAAATACTTGAGAGAAGTGGGCATCTAGTAAGTGAATTTATATTTGAAAATTTTAGCATTATTAGCATTAATTAGGGCTTTAAATTAGTAGAAACAAAATTATTGTTGTCAAAATGGTGATTTGGAATAAAAATTGGGGATTTCATTGAGGTAAACATTGATTTTACTGAATTGGGTAGTGAATTGGTATAATAGATAGGCAAATCATTTTAGGTGAAAAGGACAATTTCATTATTTTAGCAGTAGTGAAATTGTTAAACATGGCAATGAAATCATTGGTTAGAGAAGCAATTTCAAATGGGGTAGTAGTGAATTCATGAAAAGGGTAAAAAGAAAATTTGTAAAATGTAGGAGCAAATTTCTATATAAGGATAAAAGTGAATGAAATTAAATGGATTGAAATTTTTTTGTGTGATTATTTGTTATTATGGTTGAGTATTTGGAATGTAGGGATAATGTTTATTTGAATGATGAGTTAATTAAATGCCAATGTTTGTGATTTTTAGGAGGTATTACTAGTGCTTGTATGTAAGAGTGGATATGTATAGTGATGGTATGCATGTCAAGTGAACTATCCTATATTTCATAGATGTTGAAGGTTTAAGAAGATAAAACTCTATTGACAACACTAGCAGAGAGATGGCACATTGAGATGAGCACATTTCACTTTTTGATAGGGGAGATCACTATTACACTAGAATATTGTATCAAAATTTGGGTATTCTAATACAAGTTAGATGCATATACTGGGGGTAGGGTCCATAGGAGATTACATTATACCATATTTTTGGTGATGGGTTTATTCTTATTGTTATAAGTGGTATTGATGTAGACTATTGTACTAGTTTTGAGATGTATTCTTTGATTATCATACTCATGGCTATTGTCAATGACATTTTTCTTCTTGAAAAGAGTAGGAGGCTATGTTCTATTGATATTTTATATGTTATTAGAGACATGATGGATATGGGATAGATATTTTCATGGGTTCTATGCATGTTAGAAAATTTATACCATGATTTACATCATTTTGTGTATCTAGGTTGGATAGAGATTGACCCATCCACACTACTATAAGTTTGGTATTGGGAGCACATTAAAATAGAAAGGAAAATTGGTCATATGAGAACATGATCTAATGTTGAGACATTATAATATGGATGGCACATAATTATTGGGACATAGAGACCACACTTAGGAGATCTAGACTTTTACAAGAGCGTTATTAATGAGTTAGGTGTTAACTAGATGACATTGAGACCTTATAGGGATATTGTGTTTTAGTGATTGTATAAGGATATTCACATAGACTACATGATGACTCATTATTAAATTAATGGGATGCATGATTATATCATAGAGATATATTGCCTAGATATGGTGATGAGACAGTTTGGTATGAGACAACATATACTAGCTAGGCCACATGTTTTTGAATGATTAATGAGGGAGAGACCATAGTGGAGTATGACCAGCGATTTATCCATAGTTGATCATATCTAAACATAGATATAGACTATGAGATGGAGTGATCTGAGATATTTCATTGGTGTTGGAGTTCTTGATGGGTATGTAGATTTGTGGATTTGATAGAGACTAGTAAGATTGACTATGACATATGTACCACCATAGACATGGAGGTAGAGGTTGGTGGCTAGCCTAAGTAGATTGACATGAGGTATGGGTTTGGGATCCTAGATCAAGAGGGATATTATAGGAGATAAATTATGATCATGAGCATGGACATGAGGTAGAGGATGTATTATAGAGGCTATCTAGTTACATGATATGTAGACCACATATGTGGAGAATATCAAGATTTTACGTGAGGTAGGGGTTGATGTTAATGTGGATATAGGTATGGACCTAGATATAGAGTAGAATGTTAGAGAGGAGATTTTAATGATAGAAGTGAAGAGCAAGGATGATAGAGAGAGTGATGATGGAATAGGATATGATGTGACTATAAGAGTAGTGCATGATACCTAGACATATATAAGGGATGTGGTTTAATATTCATGAAATCTAAGATATATGGAGGAGCATGCACTTACTGATAGACTTTGAGAGGAAATTAGGGCTCAAGATAGAGAGATTGATGGTTTACACTAGGAGGTTACTAGATTATATGGTGTAGTGGATGGTAGAGGGGATCAGACTACTAAGATCAGATTCTCATAGTCTAAGGTGGATAAGTTATAGGGTATTATAAATGGAATGGATGGGGATGTCATGGATAAACCATTGGTCACACATGATGTAGAGACCTAGATGTTAGATTATGTAATGCTCACACAACATTATAGATAGGAAAGGGATATATATCAGACTGATATTTTAAAGGTAAGGGCACTATTAACTAGAGAGGGTCAAATAGCCATGTTGGATAGAGTGATGAGGGTCATATATTAGGCCACATTATAAGAATTTATATGAGGAGGTTGTACCATGTACTTAGAGGGAACCATATTTTAGGGAGTAATTTATGAGATGATCAACATCTACTAGATCTATTCAGTCGATGGAGTCAGAGAGGTCACTAGGATAGGTACAACATGTGATGGGTCCTCCATGAAGCACACCACAATGTGGAGAGTATTATCGAGACTAGACACTCCATATGAGGGATAAGATGAGACATAGATATATGGGATATTTGATAGATGGATTCATAGATGTATACATCTTTTGAAATGTACCTTTATGTGTATGTATATACATACATACATACATATATATATATATATATATATATATATATATATATAATATGATGATGATGATGATTTAGGTACATTTTACTATGTGGTATTGGATATTGATGGATTCTTTATTGGTTTACATGGACTTTATACATGATTGACAAATGTATGGATACTAGTTATGTATCTTACATTTTGATTTATGCTAACATGATTTTATTCTCTTAGCATATTTATTATGGATGTATGACTAATGTATGATTGGATGATGTGTATGGATATAGAATGTGACATAGCTACAATTATTTTGTTTCTATTATTTGCATTGGATTTCCAACAATATTTGAGTTTTGAGCAACCTCATTTTAATATAGCATAAAACACATTACCACCAATGATATTGAATAATCATGATGAATGTTTATGTTTTAAGCATATGAACTAAGGATAGAATAAATTATGTAAAATCAAAGTACTTCATGATATAATCATAACCATATGATATATGCATTTAAAAAAATAATATTTATAAACACATAGAAAACAATAAGTAACAACAAGATATGAACACATTTTTTAAATGCATGTATCATATGGTTATGATCATATCATGATGTACTTTGCTTTTACATAATTTATTATATCTTTAGTTCATATGCTTAAAAAATCAACATTCATCATGATTATTCAATATCATTGGTGGTAATGTGTTTTGTGCTATATTAAAATGAGGTTGCTCAAAATTCAAATATTGTTGGAAATCCAATGCAAATAATAGAAACAAAATAATTGTAGCTATGTCACATTCTATATCCATACACATCATCCAATCATACATTAGTCATACATCCATAATAAATATGCTAAGAGAATAAAATCATGTTAGCATAAATCAAAATGTAAGATACATAACTAGTATCCATACATTTGTCAATCATGTATAAAGTCCATGTAAACCCATAAAGAGTCCATCAATATCCAATACCACATTTTAAAATGTACCTAAATCATCATCATCATCATATTATATATATATATATATATATATATATATATATATATATATATATATATATATATATATATATTGTGAACAGGTGTATTCTTTGTAAGAAGGGCTTTGAAGATAGAGATCACTTGTTTGTGAACTGTTCTTTTACACAGCAAGTTTGGAAAGAAATCCTCAATCTGTGGGGTATTGCTTGGATTCACCACAAAAATGTGGAATATCTCTTAAAAGTTGGTATTGTCCCTCCAAGAATCCTGAAGTTATATTTTTATGGAAACTAATTCTTCCCCATATTTGGTGGGGAATATGGAAGGAAAGAAATAACCAAATTTTTAGAAGTAAAGAACTTCTCGGATGGGTGGTGGGGAAGAACATCATTAGAGCTATTAAGGATAATTTTTCATTGCAAAGGAATCCAAACCCAACCTTTCAAGTGGATAATCCCTTAAGAACGGAAAATTCTAATGGTAAACCTGAAAATCCTAGATTAGGTGTTATTTGGAATGTCCCCTCTCAAGGGTGGATTAAAGGAAACTTTGATGGAGTTGCTAAAGGGAATCTGGGGAATGTAGGATGCGGAGGAGTCTTGAGAAACCATACAGGAAATGTAATTGACGCTGTTGCAATCCCCATTGGAAAGTTGAATTGTCATATTGCTGAAGCTTTTGCTGCCCTTCAAACCATCAAACTAGCTGTGGATTCGGGATATTCTAAATTATGGCTAGAAGGGGACTCATTGAATATCATAAATATTCTAAACAATAAAAATTTTGTGTCATGGACTATAAAGGCTATGGTGATGGAGATGAAAACTTTAATCAAAAAATTTTAAAAAGTAACAATTACCCACACCTACCGTGAAGCCAACAGAGTTGCAGATTGGTTAGCAAATTATGCAGCCCGAACAAGACACAAAGTGAGGTGGCAGGAAACATTAGAAAAGAATGTGGATCTTAGAGCACTCATTCATCATGATGTAACTCATGCAAAGGAGGGAAATATTAGCTTGTAATAGAAAACTAATGAGTTGGAGGAGTGGCTTTGCAGAGAAAGGTTTACAATCATTAAAAAGGAAGGCCCTCGAGAATGAGAAGTGGATATTGAACGTGCCTAAAAAAAGGCAAGCTTTGAACCAAATTGCTAGTAGGTGGGATCATTGTATAGTTTACAGTGATTGGGTATTAAAGGAAATATGCATGGCTCGTGTAAGGAAAGGAGAACCAAGGAAGCAGGAACCCAAAAATTGTGAAGAGTGGAGAGTGAAACAAGATGTCTGGAGAATCCTGTAGAGAGGGAAGGTTGTGAACTATATGGAAAGGATCCATGGTTCAAAACCTCATATTACAACAACTTTTTTCAAAAATTGGATTGATGATAGGGTCACTTTGCATGGCATCATAGTGAATCTAATAGAGGAATTTATAGCAGAGGTTACGGGGCTACCTACGAAAGGAATAAAATTCTCCAAGCAGACTAGCATTTCAAATGAGGCCTTTTGCAAATTCCCTAAAATGGATGTTGAAGAGCAGAAGCTGGAAAAAAATGGGGATTTCTTTGAACTGGAATAGATTAAGGGCATTTGAAGGGATGTCTTATGCTATATTCGGGAGTACTTCATCCTCGATGGAAGAAGCAAGAGAGTCCAAAAATTCCACTTTGTATTCCTAAATCATTTCAGACACAAAGTAAGAATTTCCTTTCCCTTTTATCTACATTTCTCTTAGGTCCAAAGTTTATTCGCTCACAGGAAGAAGGAAACGTGTCCTATTCTGCATGAAGGATTAATTTTGATAATTGAAGGCTATTGCAAGAACAAGACCATGGTTATGAAACCTTATCTGGGGAAAAACAATGATTCATAGAGTAACAAGAGTGAAATTGTTAAAGGGAAAGATAAAATCAAAATCAAGCCCCCTAGTGTCAAGAATCAAAATGTTGACGAGGACACAGAGTGGGAGAGAACTGATAAGTCTAGGGAGGAAAGCTTAGAGGAAGAGGGAGGAATAGAAAGTAGGAATACAAGTTCCAATGAGGAAGAAGAAGTTCAAGAGAAGAATGAGAAAGGAGTCAACATAGAGGAGGAGTCTGAAAATAGTGAAGATGACTCTGAGGAAAACCAAGTGTTTGAGGATGATAAAGTCCTGGATGACCCTGTTGAGGACCCTATTTTGATAAATGAGAGGGAAAACATAGTTCAGGCCGAAAACCAAGAAACAAACCTGGAAGTTCAAACTAAAACTAAGGAATAGAATCAAAGGGGAAGAGAGGATCACATTAAAGAAGGTGGGAACAATCCTAATAAGAACACAAAAGAGTGGAGTGATAAAAGGTAGAACGATGGAAGGCACACACCTACGAGATGGGTTAATTACAAAGTAGAGGCTATCCTCCAACTCGATTCATGGATGTTTAAGGAGATAATGGATCTCAAAAAGAAAATGGAAATTATGGAAGACAACCAAAAGGTAGTTTGGAACAAAATCAATAACATGGAAAAATAGATGAGAGACATCCCCATCAAGATTAAAGACTATGAGAACAACCTAAGGGAACTCATCAAGGAGAGCAGAATGAAAATGGAGGAAGTTACATCTAACATATGTGCTGCAGCTGTTAATATTGGAAAAAGAGCTAATGAGGAGATCAAATCCTTGGAGGGGCCTAGCAAGAGGACGAGACAGAGCTCAAGAAAGAAATCTATGTAAGAGGGAGCCATGTCGGTGGCTACTGCCATTCAATATACTATTGTGAAAGGTAAGGAGTAATGAAAATGATTTTGTAATTGGAAGAATAGCCTGGTTCTTCTAGTTGGTTGTCTTATCTGGTCTTGTTTCTTGGTTTTTTGTAATGTTTTGACTATGGTGTAGCCGGGTCTATGTAAAACCTAGGTTTTGACTTGTGGTCTTTTAGGTGGTTTTAGGTCCATATAAAACCTATTTATGCTACTTCTCTTTAGTAGGCTTTAGGTTTTGCCTGTTGTCATAAATGCTTCATCTTTCTATCTTTGTATCAGGGTTTTGGGGTCCCTTCAAAACCTGTTTTTACCTTCATCTAAAACAACAAGATATGAAAAAAATCAATCTAAAACAACACACATATAAACAAAGAGTGACTCAAACAACATAGATTGATTAAAAATGACAAAGTAAATAAAATAACCATTGGAATGGCTAGAGATAAAATGAAGTGAAATAACCAACTAAATAGCTAAGGATAAATAAATAGATAAAAATAACCAAGTAAATGGTTAGAGATAGAAAGTAAACAATACCACAATAAAAATTAACAATGGATGTAAAAATAAATACTTATGAACAAAATCAGTCTAAGTAAGGACTAGATAATTATAGCCAAGAGTGAGGCTAGATAATATACAATAGAGGGAGAAACATAAGGATAAGCTAATCCATGTTGGGTAAATGGATGATGGGGAAGGCATTGGCTGAGTTAAGCTTAGAGATCTTGATTCTCTAAGTGTTACCTACATAATCCACCTTAGACAAAGTCTATGTGGTGATATCAAGCCAAATGTAGTTCTCCCAATACAATAAGTGTTGAGAAAGTGGATGATTGATGAAGCATTTTGAATTTTTTATGAAAATTATGTGTGAATGACCCACCCAGGAAGGAGTGAATGATGTGTAAGATAACTTATAATGGTAGATGTGTTGAGATTGATGTTTGTGGAATGTTTTTGTATTGTGTTTGACTTTTTTGTTTTTGTTTTTGTATTTTTATTTTTGAATTTTTTTTAACTAAGAAATGAGACATTTTTGTGCTATCATGAGTGATAATGCAAGTTCACATATATGAATTAAAAACTTGAACTTTATCATGTTATAGGTTAAATGACTAATAACTGACAAAATGATAAACTTAGGAATATACAATGAATGACTAAAAGGTGATGCCCCCAATTAATTAGGGTTAGTGTAGACAATGGTGTATGCATGGTACCAGAAGCCTAGTTTTTACCATGATACATATTCAAACCACCAATAAACTACTTTTCACATCTGGATGATCTATGTACACATTTTTACTTTTTTCTTTTTTTTGATTTTATATATATATATATATATATATATATATATTTTAATTTTTTACCTTAGATGTACCAATAAAAACATATAGAACAAGTTTAATCATAGAACATTTTAAGGTGCATGATGTTCATAGGTTCACTAGGCTCCTCTCCATCATCTATGACTAGATTATAAGCTCTTGATCTATATTTTGCAATAATAACATATGGACCTAACTAATTAGGCTCAAAATTTCCCTTCTTTTCTATTTTAGCATTAGTGTTTCATTGATTCTCCTTGATAAAAATATCTCTAATTGAAAATTACCTATATTTAATCTACTTATTATAACTATGGCAAAGGCAATTATGGTAAACTTGTAGATGGTTTAAAGAATTGAGTTGTTTGTCATATAAGAGGTCAAGTTCACTTAAGTATGATGCTCAATATGATTCTTCATCTATGATTTATTGTACTGATATTAACAAAAGAATAGACTCATTACAATAAACAATGGGATAAGGGGTTTCCCTCATGGGTGTGTGAATACTAATGCAGTATGCCTAAAGGGTGGGATATAACTATGTATGCCAATCAAAACCAACTTCATTGACAACTCTCTTACAAATGTGTAAAATATTTTTACTTGTTACCTTAGCTTGGCCATTTCCTTGCAGATAATAAGGGGTGGACCATTTGTGCTTGATATGATAGGTGTGGTAAAGAATATTAAGATATTTATTTTTGAAGGATTTACCATTGATAAACATGAGAGTGGAAGGAGTAATAAAGTAGAAAATAATGTGGTTGAGGATAAACTTGGGAATTTGCTTTATAGTGGCATAGGTAAGTGGCATTGCCTCGACCCACTTGGTAAAATATTTGGTTGTAATTATAATAAGCTTATGTCCATCAGAATAACTATTATTAATTTTCCCAATGAGGTCTAAAAACCATGTGGAAAATGGCCAAGGTGTTGTGATATGTTGTAAAGCTTGTGAAGGACTATGAATAATATCTCTATTTTTTTGATAAAGTACACATTTTTTGACATAGGCACATGAATTAGATTCCATTATTGGCCAATAATAACCTACTTAGAGAACTTTTTCATAAGAACCATACCACTTGAATGTGATCCATAGATTCCCTCATGAACTTATCTAATTTCTGAAGTAGACTCTTCAAAATTTAAATATCATATAAGGGTTCCATCATAGCGATGATGATATAGGGTGTTGGTAACTATTGTATAGTGAGATGTACATTGAATAAAGGATTTACATTGGTTAGAGGATAAATTAGATGGGATGTTATTATCATAAAGGTATGTATAAATATAATAGTAACATGGATAAGTGGGACCAACCACCTCATAAACAATTTATAAATTGGGTGTATCATAAGAAAGTATTTTTAAGTAATCAACCAAAAATTTGTTATGTTTTGTTCTCATATTTAGTAGGGATACAATTATTTCCATAACATCTACTACTTAATTATTTATTCTTGCTACTTATTTAAATTGGATATACTCAAAATATGATTTCAAGGTATCCACCATTCTCTTGTAAGGTATTAGTTTATCATCATGGATTGGAAACCATAAGTAACTTGATTGATGATATGCTTGGAATTGACAAAAATAAGGAGATTTTGTATGTTCCATTGAATTTTCATATTGAGGCCTGATATGAGACCTTCATACTATGTTATGTTGTTTGTATAAGGGAATTCAATCCATAATGATTTAATAATGTAATCCCCATCAGGTGTTACTAACAAGATTCCTACCCCTATGTAATGATTCATAAATTAACTAGTAAAGAAAAGCTGCCAAACTAGGGATTCATCTATATATATGATTGTGTCATCTACGAATTCTAAAATAAGAGGTGCCTTACTATTAAGTGGTGATTCTTCCATTACATCTACTATAGCTTATCCTTTGATTTATTTTTGGTTAACATACTCTAAATCAAACTCACTAAGAAGTATAACCCACTTAGCCATCATACCTGTTAGAGTGATTTTTGATAGGAGATATTTAAGAGGGTCAATTTTGGCAATGATTTTTGTTTGATTGTTAAGCATGTAATGTCATAGTTTTTAGGAATAAAAAAATAGCTTCAAGACAATATTTTTCTATTTTAGAATAATTTAGCTCATAGGATATAAACTTTTTACTCAAGTAGTAGATTTTACATTATTTCCCATTATCATCATATTGTTCTAGCAATGCTCTAAGTACATATTGAGTAGCTGAGATGCATAACAAATAATGTTTACCCATAATAAGTGGCATCAACACTGTTGGGTTTGAAAGATATTTTTTATGTTATTAAATTTCTTTTCACAATTTTTAGTCTAGGTAAAAGGAGTATCCTTTTTCATCAAAAAGGTGAATGGGTGATAGATGTCTGCAAGCTGAGAAATGAATATTTTGATTGCTTATAATTTCCCTTGTAGACTTATAAGTTGTTTAAGATTTCTAGTTGGAGGCATATCCATAATATTTAAAACCTTTAAAGGATAAACTCAATGCCACACTATGAAATAATGAATCCTAACAACTTTCCTGATATTACACCTAACACACATTTTTTTGGATTTAGCCTCATGTTATACTCACTCATACACAAAAAAATATGAAAAAGTGCCTAAGGGTGATCTATCTTAGATTTAGACTAATCTAAAATATCATCTACATAATATTTCATAATATCATTAAGCATGTCATGAAAAATAATGATCAATTACCCTCTGATATGTGGCTCTAACATTTTTCAAACCAAAAGGCATCACTTGATAATAGAATGTCCCCCATGGAGTTGTAAATGTCATTTTATGTTGATCTTTGACATCAATTTTGATTTAATTGTATCTTAAAAAAACTGTCTATTAAAGATAGCATCTCATGGCTTGTAGTTGAATTGACAATCATATCTATGTTAGGCAAGGTAGAACCATCCTTCAGGCATGATTTATTTATATCACAGAAGTCCATGCATACGTTTATCCCTTCAATTTTCTTAAACACTGGTATAATGTTTGATATCTAGTTTGAGTAGTCAATTGGATGTATAAAACCAATAGACGATTGTTTGTTTAGCTCTTCCTTTACCAATAGTGCAATCTTTGGATGCATCTTATATAACTTTTATTTTACTAGTTTTACATTGATATGCACCAAAATATGGTGAAATATTAACTCTATATCTAACCCTAACATATCTACATAATACCATATGAATACGTAAGAAAACTAGTGTATTAATAGGGTAAATATATCCCTTTCCTATTAATTAAGTGATATATTAAGTTTTATAATTTTTGGATCATCTTCAGTGCTGATGTTTATAACAATGGTTTATTCAACAAGTAGATTTGATTCATATTTATAAGCTAGGGGTGTTATAGAAATATGGAAATATTCCTCAACTTCTTCTTGTTTGTATGTGGAGGTAGAATTAATAGAGTGATATAATTTCTCTTCCCCAAAGTATGTTAAATCTATTAGTTATATTAGAAAACCCTTATAATTATCACCTATAGGAATTGAGCTCTGATTCTCAAGAATTCAGATATAAATTCATCATTCTAAAAATGATCTAGTTGAGGTGTAGATAGTTGGTCACATTGTATGAGATAGGGATATCCAATGTTAAAGGTAAGGATAAAATTTTCATGGAAGAAGTTAGTAAGGGAAAGATCTTCAAAACAACTAATTATGGAACCCATCTCATTGTTTGAAGAATCATCATCTAACTCACTAGAAGAATCACTTTGGGAGATTGTAAGATGCACATTAAGTAGGTTAAATCCTAGACCATGCTTCACTTCATTAGATTTTAGGGTTGTAGGTTCAATGGCACCATTTTCATGGAGACTAAGACCTTTGCCTTTGTAATTCATTCTTTTGCACATGATGTATTTTTCAATGGGATATCTATTGATGGAAAATCAAGTAGCTAATTCATCAAAATAATGCTAGGAAGAATTTTAATCATCAATATGATCATCACATAGAAATACTCCCTCAATAAATATTATGTGACGGAGATTCTTAACCATTTTTTTATCCTTTAGATGGTGAGGCCTTCCATATTAATTTGGATTGGCTTGTATTGTGATTGTGTAAAGATCTCGGATTATTTACTCGATCATGCCTTGATCAATGATTTTAAAATGGGAAAAGGTTGATGAGGATGATGGATTAGATGTGTGCTTAATATCTTGCTCAAAGGATGGTTGATTGGAAGCTTTCTTAGATAATGTATTTGAAGCTTCTTCATATGGTTGGTTAGATGTATCATTGGTTAATGCTTTTTTAATTGATATGGAGGGAGTTGGTGTATTAATCTATCTACCAATGGGAGTCATGTGAAATAAAATTTAAAGATTGACATATTTTTCAAGCAAAGGATAAACCTCAAAAGGGGTAAAATTATTATATGTGACTAGTAGATAGTTAGATTTTTTATATTTACCTTCCAATAGATTATAATATTGGGAAGGATGAGGATCACCTTGTATAGTTACTTGCATTCTTGTATGGGAGAATTTAAAACATTGGTGAAGAGTGGAGGAAATGCAATTCATTTAATGAATACATAGATGTCCAAGGAGTATATTTTATGGTAAATCAAGATTGAGAACATGAATAAGAGTTTCCTTAATAACAAACCCTACCATCAAAGGAATATGGATTATGCTAATACATTGATGCTAAATAATATTATATGTCTTTATGGTAATGATATTTGATTCTAATGCTATTATTGGGTACCTAAGATATTTTATGAGTCTTAGTGTACACATATTAATTTCCAAACCATTATGTATAAAAAACCTTTTTACCTTGTGCATAGAAATAGTAACATCTATATACAATGGGAGGTTATGCTTTGAACCTAAAGGAGAAACATGTAAATGATCAAATGTTGCTCAATTATTTATTTCCAAAGAACCTATTAATGCTTGGAAACTTGTAGGATTAATATTTTGAGGTACATTGGAATCTAGATAACTTTATACAAAATCTTTATACATAGGGGAGGTCTTGAGAAGGTCTAAAATTAAGATATTGGATGGTGTTTTCTCAAGATGGTCAATAATGTTGTACTTACATTCAACATTAGAGCTAGATGCACTTGGTAGGGTAATCTTTGCACATCTTGTGGTGATGACACACTCATATTTTGGTAAAGTGATAGCATTAACATGTCTATGCACCATATAGATACCACTTATTATGGAATAAAATGGATGAATATCTTGATTAACATTACTTGATTTTGGTTGTTCTTGTTTTTGCTTACTTATACCTTGCTCTTAATTATGGAATGGATCTTGGTATATCCTTAATTTATAATTATTAGATTTTTTAGATAATTATTTTAAAACTTCTATGTCACCTCTATCAATGAGGTCTTGCACATAGTGTTTTAGGCACATACATCGATTTGTTGAATGTCTTTTGATCCGATGGTATTCATAATTTTCATCTTCTTTGTACCAATTAGGTTTGGGAACATTTTCTTGAAAAGGTTTTGTGTTTGGCCATATAATCATGTTTATATGAGTCAAATTTCAAAAAATATTAGTGTCACCCAATTAAGTGAATTTACATTTATGTCTCCATTTTTTTAGTTACCCACTAAGAACTATAATGTTATGAGTGGATTGGTTGTATGTTTGTGTTTATGGGTTTTAAAATTTTTTTTACACTGGTTACATCATCTCCAAAAATATTTTTATTTTGTCAAAGAATTTTGATTTGTCTATTAGTTTCAAGGAGTTGTTATTATCTAGTTTACAGATTTTGATTACACCTCTATTGATTAAAGTTCTTTCCACTTGAATTCCATTTTAATAATATCATCAAAAGATCTTGGGCAAAGAAGTAACAAGTTATGTCCAAAATCTGAGTTTAATTTGTTCATAAAAATGTCCATTGGCTCTAATTATATAAATTGCCATGTAAAATTACTTACCATTTCTCACCATATTTGGAAGAAGGAAGAAAAAGTTTCATCACTTCATTATTTGGTGTTATGAAAATCTAGAGTGTCCAAGTATTTTTCAATATTGTAAGAGAAGTGTTAAATAATAATTTTAGATAAGTGTTAAAAATTGAAGATATATCCTTTTAGGAGTTGAGAGAACCATTCAAGTGCTTGTCCCCTAAGATTTCATGGAAATAAATGCAACATGAATTTTTTACTATAAAAAATGTTTGTGCATGCATGATAGAAGCCAATTAGATGTTCTTTAGGATATCCTTTACCTTTATACTTATCAAATTATAGGAGTTCAAAGTATTTTGAAAAAGGTATAGTCATTTTACATGCATCAAGGGGATATGAAAAAAATTCCTTGAATTTTTTTTTGTGCTAATTATAAGAGCCATCTTGCAAGCCTTGAGCTCCATCCTTTATATTGTGAAACTCTTACATGAGTTAAGGGGATAATTGGTCCATTTGACTTAATGAATTAGGTGGTTAACTTTTGAATTGATTTGTGATTTGGGGAATGTGTTGATTAAAATTATTTGGAGTTTGACTGTTGAAGTTAATGTTTTGAGGATATGAATAGGTATTAAAATTATAACCAAGGTTTTGATTTGTATTAGAACCAAAATTAATTTTATTTGAATTTGGGTTAAAACCAAAATTTATTTGATTTTAATTTGGGTTAAAACCAAAATTTATTTGATTTGAGTTTGGATTAAAACCAAGGTTAGGGTTTTGTTTAAAGTTTGAATTTATTTGATTTGGATTTGGGTTAAAACTTGGATTTTTTGATGTTTTGGTGTTGAAATTTATGGGACTAGAATTGGTGGTTTGACCAAAACCTATTTGGTTAAAAAGAAATGAGTTATTTTGTTATGGAAACATATTAGAGTTTGAATTAAACTGATGAAAACTTAGGTTTGAATTAGTTTGGCTTTGATTTTGGATTGGGTTATTTTGGTTTTGGTTTAAGTTTAAGATAGAAATTATGTTTGGATTGCTAAATTTAAGGTTGGAATTAGATTGTGTTTGGTTTTTGTTTGAGATAGTTATGCGGTTTAGGGAAGAATTAAATGAAATATTTGGATTAGAGATAAATTGATTTGGAGTTGGATTGGGATTTTTATTGGATGGAGCCGATCCAAGCAACTACCGATTTGGTATATTATGATTTAAATTTAGATTATTGAATGTGCATGAATCATCATTAAAAATAGGATTTTATGATTGATTAGGTAAGATATAATAGGCATTTAAGATTTTATTTTGATTGGAAATGATGGTTGAGCTTTGGAAGATCTGATTGGATTAATTAATGAGTTTTAATGAAGATTCAAACTCAATTTAATCTCATTATAACCTTGAAAATTTGGGTGCATAGACAAATTTGGTGTAACAAATTTTTGATCAATTAAACATGAATCAAATGGGAGACCCATATTTAAGTTTTGATGATTTTATTACATGATGGGTAAACTTTGAAGTAGGATTCAGGGTTTAATTGGTGGGATGCATGATTAATGAGTGTTAAGACATATTCAAACTTAGATTGTTTGGTTGGTGTTGGGAAGGTAAATTCATATTTACATTCATATTAGGATTACCAAATGGATTGATTAATTGATGAGATTTAAAGTTCATAATATTTGATTTCCTTGAGTTGTATGGATTTATGTGGAAAAACCATGGCTAGTTTAAAATTACTCCTCACATGAATTTTTTTTCCCTTTATCTTGAAAGATTTGGGGATGAGGTTGTGAGGAATAAATCTGAGCAATTTTACCCTCTATATAACCTTGTGAGATTTTTTTATTGGGATTGGAAAATGAAGGCTCTTTGATTGAAATTAGATATTGTAAATTATGTACATCAAAATTAGATGGGAACTTTGCTCCAAATCCAAAAAATAGAATCAATACTTCATTTTTTTGGACATGATAAACTCATCAAGGGAAGGTGGAGGTTGAGCATTTTTGGGGCTACCCTCATTACGGTAATCCCTTCCTTTATCTTCTTTGTGCTTAGTTATTTCATGTATCTCTACATGATTCTCTTAACCATGGAATTGAAAGGGTTTGTTGCCAAAGTATATTCCCTTGCATTCAGAGGATTTAACATGGAAATTTACCAATTAACAGGCATGATTAAGAAAATGAAAAGTGACTCAAATATAAAGGATGTTCTAAATTAACAATATGAACCAAAAAGTTGACAAAAAACATGAATTCTTGAGTCAAGTATTTTAAGTTTTTGATATGAAAACTTGATTTTAGGATGTGATTTTGAACTTAAATAAATTATTTTTCAAACAAGGATTTTTATCATATGGTAGACATAAGGAAACAACAAACAAAAATTCTATTTTAAATAGTCAATGAATTACAGAAAAGGTAAAAAAACTAGGATGAGGGTCATGAATAACTATTAGGCCTTCTGATGTCACTAAGTCATATGTATTATTAGCTATATCCTAATATTTTAAGTCACTAACCATGGAGGATCATTCCATTCCCATGGCCCAGTGAGTCTAATTCTGAGGGTGTATATAAAGTAGTTTCTCAGCACTAACCACTAACTGATGCACCAAAGTTGAATGAAAAAAGAGGTTATCCCATGCTTAAAGTTTAAAAAGCTTATCTAGAGGGGAAATTTTTGGATAAATAGATAAAGTAGATGCAAATTATTGTGTCTTGTCTCAAAGTTACCAACACATCCATAGGGGTCTCAATGTGTTGATAATTAGCAATATTATGTTGGAAAGTAGTTATTGAAACTCTAGGTATTGGAACATGAAATCCCCTCACATCATTGTGTGATTAAAACACAAAACTACTTAGGCAATTGAAATAGTTGGATATCAATTTATATAGCCCACTAGTAAATGGGTTTTGGCCTACTACATGGTGTTGAAATCCATGGTCAGTAAAGTCCCTAAAAATAAAAATAAAAAGTAAGTGTCCATTTTTTATTTTTGAGTATCATCACCAATGTAATGCGAAGGAAAGAGCATACACATGCATTACTTTGTAACACAAATAATTATAGAAACATTTCTAGATTTTGAGTATCATCACCAATGTAATGCAAAGGAAAGAGCATAAGTGATTTCCATAATCACAAATAGAATGTTGAAATCAAATATGATGTAATTACTAAAAAGTTTCAAAAAAAAATTGAAAGTGTTAGTAAAACTAAATTTGCTTTTTGTTTATCCTTTTTACTAATTATCTTTGACAAGCATTTTGAAACCAAGTTTTTGAAATGTTTAATTAAACTTGGAGCAAGGCAACCTGTAATAGAATAAGTGAAAACTATAAAAACAAAGTGAAAAAAAACCTCTCTTTAATGAAATCACTATTACACAAAAAGATAGGAAATGTGAAATTATGATAAAATCAATATAGGAAAAGAAAAAAATAGAAAAAATAGAAAATAAATAAACCTATGCTCGCAGAATGATTTCACTACCCAAAATGATGAATTCATTACCTACAAAGATGAATTTACTTCTAGGGATGATGAATTCAGTATTCTTTCACTACTATAAATAATGATTTCATGAACTAAATGATGATTTCATTATTTGTTAATGAAATCATTGTTGACCCTACATACATAATAGGAAACATATGAAATGGACTAACATAACAATTTCTCTATGCAATTGAACAAATTCACTATTAAGGACCATAATTTCACTATTTATGCTTCTAAATTTGTTTTTACATAATGGATCATACACAACCAAATAAAACATGCCTAATAGCAACCTGTAGCTTATACCATCACTAAAAAAGATAATATTAAATGCATATGTAAACATAAATAATAAAAATCAAATGTAAATGTTATTTAAATGCAAAAATGATGATCAAATGATGAAAAAGATGAGGGAAGATCCCACTAGGCATGCAAGAAATGTGTAAACTAAATTTATAAGTGTTAATAAATGAAATAATATTAATCTAATCTAAATTCAACATAAGATATAGCAAAAAATAAATAAAATATAAAATAAAAACTTTATTCTTCAAATGTGTAAACTTTCTCTATTGCAATGTAAACTTGATTTAGTCTTAAAAAATGTAGTGTTCACTCTTCCAATGCAAAGGATAATAGGTAGTGTTTTGGTGAAAAAGGAGTTTTGTATACTTTTGTTTGATTTTATTCACTTGGATTTGATTTTGAATAGAACTTTTCTAGCATAAGTCTATATTTTGATCCTAGGATTCAAGATTCAATTTTAGGACTCTTAAAAATGAAGGTTTTCAAGTTTATTTATAGATTTTTGGAGGAATATCCAATGGTGGAGGATTATTTGGATGTATTAAATGATCTAAATAATCAGTGGTGGATAATGAGTCCTCACCCATGATGATGAAGACCATTTCAAATGGTTGAGAGAAGCATGAGATTGATTAGTTGAGTCAGTAGGACTAAGTCAGGGGATGGGTCACAAGAGGTTGAGAAATTTATGGGTTTAATTGGTATGAGAGACAAAAAGGTGGAAGATTTTGGATGATGTGTAAAATATGGATTTTGTATTTAAAACAAGGATTTAAAGTGTGCATTATTGACTAATTTGACTTATTCAAGTATTTGAATTTGGAGGGAGATGTGATGAATTATTTTAAGAAGAATTATTAAATAGATTTAGGTGCATTTTGACATTAAATAAAAATTTAGGTATCTACACCTCTATATTTTTTAATTAAATTATAATCACTAACGAGTATTTATTATTATGTTTTTGGTTGTATATGATGTACATATTTGTGTGTTTTGTTATGGTATGGATTTTTTTTAATTTAGCAGAGTTGGGTCTAGATGTGGCCAATGGGGTCATTATAGATCAGGTAGGGTAGGTTCACTGGCCTAATTATCACAAATTACATATGATATACACCTCATCACATCCCTAAAAGAGAGGTCGATCATGGACACATGCACTTTCTAGCTCCCATTGGTGAGATGACAATCACATTGGAGGATGTATATTGGATTTTATAGTTTCCCATTAGAGGTGAGAGAGTTAAGCTTGTCATATATTTTATCCATAGTTATATTAAACATTATCACATTTATTTTAGTGGTTATAAGGCTCCTAATGTAGATCTAAGTAACATGATTTGTCTGGACAACATTATCAAAGGTGATGGTTCATGCTTGTGTAAGTTTATTTGTGTTTTACTAGCATCATTCATATAAGTATAGGGTGGCACAATGGGTATCTCATATCATTTATACCATATAGTTTGTTATATTAATATTAATCATACTATATATTCTTGGGATTACACTGTATTGACCCACTTATATAGGGATCTTTATAGGTTATCATTATAGAGTCATGGTGGAAGAATTAGATAAATGACTATTTTTCATGTTTGGTAATATGAGAACATTATAGTTTTAATGACTAGTTGGTGGAACCTTACCTATATGGGGTCATCCACAAATATGCTTAGAGCGTTGAGTGTTTCCCTATGTTAAACTACACATCATGATGGAATACCAAATTATTCTAAATAGGTTGACTTCAAATTATATTATATGGCATTCATATAGGACATTTTATGGGTGGTTTGAGGATGGGCATGAGATACAAAGGATCTCAATCATCATGTCATTAGTTAACCAATTTCTAAGTGTTTATGAGTTGTTTTATTATGAATATGTTTTATGATTATTTTGTATAGAGCAAGGAGTGTCATTAACACCCTTCTTATAACATAAGACAACACAGAGTGGGCATAGGCCCCATGATAGGCCAACACCTATAGCTCTAGATCTAGCTCTGCATCCTTCTTATGAAAGAGATCCCATGGTTCCCATAGATGTGTGGGATGATATGGGATACACACATGGATATATGTAATGGTGCATGGGAACCCAATGGACATTATTATTCCCTATTTTAGTTTCCCCCTAGGTGTCATTTTTATAGCACAAGAGGAGAGGTTGGTATATATACAGGTGATGGTGACCCTATGGGACCAATAATAGTAAATAAGTCAATCATTAAATCCACATTTGAGTACCATAGTTTTACATTTGGCATTTGATTTTTACATAAAGTATTTGATTGCATAGACATAGCTAACTAGTATTGTATATCTTGTGTTTGTAGGTGTAGTCATCTAAAACGTCATTTTAATGTAATGAGTGTCACTTGAGATGACCCTATCTTTCGATTACCCCTAGATATATCTTCTAATCCTTTTCTAGTTTTTATACACATCTATCCCATGCCCTAATATATTAAAATTAACACTGATTCATCACCTAGGCATCCAACACCCTTTTCCTCCCATTCTAGCCATTTGGACAATAGTGCAGCGCTTTAGTCTATAACACACTACATTATTGGCAAAAGGGAAAGGATATTGACCCTTAGCCTTATTTACCCATAACAAATATATTTCCACTTACCAAATAATTTTAGGGTTGACCTAGACATATTTCATGTCTCAACAATAACTAAAACACTATTTAAATACCAATATCATTCATTTATCCACTAGATGGAAGATAGATGCCAATTCTCATGAGAAAATTAGAAATTGTTATGAAAATCAAGGTCACTGATCCCTATTCTACTCTACTTCTGTATACACCCATCTATAGTAACCTAGAGCATAGGTTACTTAGGTTTTCAGTATCAATACACATTCAAAGCATTTAAATTGAAATTTACTTGTACATACACCATCACTTAGATTGGGATAACTACATTGGGTTTGATCCCCTTTTGAGATATTGGTATATAGGTGATACTTAGCACATGGGGTGTTGAGGTCATGTCAAACCTACCTTAATAACACCACTCTAATTCTACTTATGTTTCTCAAAACCCTAAAAAGCATAGAGTCTTAGGGTCTAACATTGAAATAAGTCAAAAACAAAGAACATGTAGAGATTTAGGACTCAGTCATATAGACAAAGGATTCTCAAAATAAGTCAAATATCCTCTTAAAAACTCACTATTTTATCTACTCAAGGTCATTATCATAGCACATGAGAAAACTAGCATCGTGTTTTATTATCAAAGGCATTGTGTTACTATCCAAACAAGACTTTAACACCTTCTTCCTATTAATGACACCCTACATTATTCTTATACCACATTTCATCTTGCCACTTATATATTCCAATAATATTTTACACCTAAGTACCTCCTTTATAATTCATTGTTATTTATAGGGTAATCAAACAAATCAATTATTTTACAAGTTAGTGGTTATTGATATTTATATATTTATTCCTCAATTTATTACTTGGATCTTTTATCTACTTAGGGTTTTACATCACATTAATTCCCATAATAGTTAAATCATTTGGTGAACCTAATGTGAATCGAACATGCAACCTTTTAATTAATGATAAAAATTTTTCCCCTTGCTGATTCTAGGTTGGTTTCACCAATTAGATCAAATACCCATAGCATGAATGGCCACAAGGAGATAATAGGTTGTAATTATTATGAAAGAACTTCATGTATATTACTATGTCATTAACATTTATTGCATAGTTTAACATGTTCTTGACAATTTTAGTTCCACTATTGACCAATAATATCCCTAATTAAGTAATTTTTTTCACATTACTTTCCTACTAAAATGACCACCACATTTCATCTTATCACTTGTTTATTCCATTCATATTTTCTAGATAAGTACCTAATTTTTAATTCATTACTATTTATAGGCTAAGCAATCCAATCAATTATTTTACAAATTGGTGGCTATTGATAATACTATATTGATTACCTAATGTATTACTCATCTATTTTATCTACTTAGGGTTTTACATTACATTAGTTCCCAAAATAGATAAATCATTTGGTGAACCTGACTTACTTATTAGTGTCACTACATCCATAGTTTCTATTTTAGAGCTTACACAATATTATAACACATACAAAGATGTCTTGCATGCAACACTCTATGGCACCAACATACCAAGCACAATAGAGATAGCCTATGTTGCTTCTATAATCAATGATATGAAATGGATCGAAGATCATATTTCTTTTGAAAAAGGAGATAGTCCACATTATCACATCATAGATCAGCATCTACCTCTTTACATCTAATTATGAATTTATGATGTGGGTGTAAAATGAAGGTTAGTCAAAATAGATCAGGGTTAAACATTTGTAATATCTATTTTCTTTGACTTGTTAATATAAAACCTAAGGATTTGGATCATTATAATATGAAAAATTGAGGATATGAAAATATTACATGAAAAAATTAGGTCAAATAACACTAAATATTATATTGGGACCTAGAACACTACCTAAAACATGTCAAGTTATGCCCAATTATATTAATTAAAATATCTTGCTTGGTAGACTTTGGATTAATGATATGTATTCAGTCCACTAAAATTTACATGCATGTTTAAAAATTTAGCTATAAATGTTATATATACATGTCATATGGATCAAGAACCATTTAAACATTATTATAATATAGAGCTTACATATAACTATATTCCCTACAAGGCTTTTTATATAAAACCTATATATTCTACTATTTATAGCTCACATATGACTCTCATAGATAACTCAAGTGTACATGATAATAAATTTCATTCTCCATTTGAGATAAAATATTTCAAAAAAATGGTCTACATAAGACAGGGCCTCAGTATACATGAACAAGGAATTATTAATCTTATTGAGACATTTGATAAATATGGTAGGTAGGGACTTGTATATAAGGATAACACATCTAATCCTAAGTCTTCCCAGCATCATTCTTAACATATAGTTTTTTTTTCATTTATTCTATGGACAAACAAAATAGTAAATCATATCTCCATGCTCTCAATTATGTACCCTAACCTTATTGATGATACTATTTATCTATATCTACTCACTTTTGATGAATTTACCAATGACAAAGCTTTCCTAAAATTCTTAGGGGAATAAAAGGATCTCACTTCCTTCTATTATTAAAATTGGTTTCATCATTCCATGAATGCCCAAGCATATTTTAGTGAAATTTCTAACATTCTAGATAATATCTTGTACACACACTAATTTGTTCAAACAACTACAAGTATTGTCTCCTTTTACTCTTTCATATGAAGGTCTTAGTGATGGATGTGACTCTTGTCTTCATTTTCATTTTTGGGTCTTTTGGTTTTTATTATGTCTTGTTTTCCTTGTTTACTACACCCTTAGAGTTCATATGTCATCCCCACCTAGTCACAGGGGGGGCCTATCCTATTTTATGGGGCCTAACCTATTTTACCCTAGGTTTAGTCAATTTTGGGACCTCAAGACATTAAAACCATTCTTAGATAGTAGTGTCATTTCTACACATAACATCATGTGATGGTTTCCACTTTTAGTGCTAGGGTCCAACAATCACTTTCTCAATGTGTTTTGGGTCCTAATGATTCCTTAAGCCCTTTATTATGATTTTATCTCTCTTGTACAGATTTTCAACCAAAAAAAAAGGATATTAAATTTAAATCAAAGTTCATTCTATATAAAAAGTCTCATAAGGCATGTTCCATCTAGCACTTACTATCTAGGCACATAATTACATAAAATTAGTTAATAATATAGCTCAGCATACTGCATACTACTCATTTATAACACCTATATTTTCATGTTTGATCAAATAAGGGCATAATCAAAATCCATTATATCATACCATGTGCATTGATTACGCACATTGCCTAAGGGAGAAATAAATCTGATTTAAAACCCTTATAATTGGGGTTAATGTAGATAGTGACTAGGAAAATAGGGGTGTTATTCTATGAGATATTAATATCCCACAACCTAGTTTTTCCCTTATTTTTTCATTTGATCTTGTTGTTATTTCATGTGTGTAGGAGTTCATTAGGTTTATGAGAAGAATTAGTCAAAATAGGTCATAGATGGTGAAGTAGGGTTTTTCCATGCAGGAACATGCTTAGCAAACACACACACAACTACTCTTAGAATCATGGATCAATTCTTTCATAGAGGTAATTAGCACCAAAAAAAGACACTAGTACCACAACACTACTATCCAAGGTTTGGTTCTATTTTCCAATAGGATCTATGATAGTATATCTTATTTTTAACACCCATATTAGATCTTGTACTAGTTTTTATTTATAGGATCCTTCATCTCAGGTACTTTCTAGATAAGTACTTATTTACATCATTCATTTCTATTATTATAAATATCAGATTAGATCAATTATTTCAAATATTAGTGGTTGAATTTATTGCATATTTTACACCACAATCTATTTTACTTGGCCTTTTAACAATCTAGGATTTACATATACAATATCCTCTATTAGGGATTCATTAATCTAATATAATTTAAATATATCTAACAAACCCTCCAAAACCCTAGATCTGCATACTAGGTCCCTATACATCCAAACACTAGCCTTTATGATTTCAAATACAATCCAATTTTTTCTATACATTAGGATGAATATTTCCCATATTTACACATATACCCATGTTAGACTAATTTTACCTATTATCTGTTTGTTATTCATTGTTTACGTTATCTTTTTGGCAAGTTTAAAATGACATCCAAAAAACCACTTGTCCCTCAGCCAATTGATGAATTTATAGCCTTTTCTCATAATATAAGAATGAATGGCCAAATTTTCAAGATTGCACATTAGAACATGATAATGATTTCATTTATAATGATGATGATGATTATTTTTATAATTATGGATATGATGATTACTATGAACATTACAATGAAATTGTTGATGATTATATATTATATGCATCTTTTTTTTACTCCTACTTCTCAAAATCAAATTAAAAATATAATTCCAAATAAACCTCTTATTGGTGGTGCTTTCTTCCAATGTTAATCTAAATTTTCAACCACTTTTGCTACCTCCTTATTAAAATTAAAACAATATAAGTATAATAAATGAAATCTACTTTTGCATGATTCAAACAATATAGAAAATAACAATGCATATTCTTTACCCTTCTCAATTAAATTTGAAAATTCATGTAAAAATGATATTACATATTTTACCCATGTACAAACTAATCTAGATGAAATTATTTTATTACCTTCTTTTACATTCTAATCTCAACACAATGATTCTTTGAAAAATGTTAATAATTAAAATATCTTTAACTCTTTTACCCTTGACTCCAAGATTGAAAATAATGATCATACATGCATTTCACTCATAGATAGTGAAGATATACATTGCATTACACCTACACATGATGATATATTGCATATTAGTAAAAAATTAAAATGTTTTTCTACTCTCTCTCTCTCTTAGTGAACATATGACTGAAAATTCTTCTACTCTTACCTCTACTAGTGAATTAAACTCCATTTTTTATGAATATTGGAATAATAATGATTATTATGATGTTAGTGGAGAATGGTGTGAGTCTAATACTTATATTTATCTCCTCACTTATCCAATTCCTCATATTCAAATTTATTGCTTATGAAATGTTAGTTTTTCAAATGCTAAGAAAACACACTTACTTATTCTTATGTTCATTGTTTATATAATTTACACTCATATGATGATAATGTATCTTCTAGTCCTTTATCATGTGATAATTATTTGAAAACTAACAAAATAAGACATACAAATGAATTTACATAAAATCCCCCTTACTAAAATAGAATCCTTTTCTCATCCTAACCTCCATAAGGGTGATATCCCATTTCCCTCTCACTAGATCCAAGATATCACCCCTCCAAAGGTTAAGAAGAGAAAACCAATTCTCCCTAAAAATTGTCCCCAATGTAGTTTACCAATGTCTAAGATTAATAATAATATTCAAGAGTTAAATTATCCCCTTGATGATATTATTATACCTTCACAATAGGTAATATCCTTGATGCATACTTTGGGTGATTTATAATAAGTACAACATCTCACATTAGAAAGTAAAGCATACCACTCTTGGGTTGATTCCAATGCCATCCATGTAAATCCTATTCTATGAAAAATATTCACTACAACATTTCCACCCAATTTTAAAATACCATTGTTATCCAAATTTGATGGGAATAAAGACCCATACTTTCATCTTCAAGCTTATGGGAAAGCCGTGGAAAATGTCACTAGTAGTTTGACTCTACTATAGGTATTTCCACAATCTCTAAAGGGTGAGGCATTAAATTGGTTTGATCATTCACTCCATAATGGTTCACTACATAAATATGATGAGTTAGAATAAGTATTTCTCATTCACTACATATATAATAAGGTACCTTGAGTAATGTATGATAGGTTTCCTTCACTACACCATGGTAAGTTAGAAATAATGAGTGATTACATTATATGATTCAAATAATTCATGATACCATTGATTTATCATCCATCATATTTATAGGTATAATAAAAAAATTTATAGGCCTCATCTTCCCTCACAATGATAAATCACTATATGAGACATACAAATCATATGATAATCTATGTATCATAGTTGTGGCATTAGAAAATAAGTGAGGACTCGTTGAGATAGATTTAGAGGCCAATTTGGAGTTGGATCTCACATAGCCATAGTCATCTAATATGGTTCAATAACCTAATAAACCTATGAGTAAGATAAAAGTGTAATAGCAACCACCAATTAAGATACTGAAAAATGGCAAAGAGCCACTTCATAGAGCATCTCCTACAGTGAGTAGAGCCCATGACACTAGTAGAGGGGATATATAATTTTTAGACAAAGACAACCCTCATGATTTCTTACTTACATTATTAAATAATGAGATGATCACACTTTGTTATACTCATCATGATCAAACACATAATTTACATAGTATTTATAATAAACCTTATTGTAATTTTCTTAAGATAAATAAACATTAGGACAAAAAATGTTATGCACTCAGAGATCATATTGACCAATATGTCAATAGAGTAATTATAACACTTATAGAGGGGGCATGAAGATATCATTATCCACACTCTCTTATATCACACTCCTCTATGATTAAGTTATCCTAGGATGCTCCTTTTATAGATCTATTGGATACCCATTGTACGATACATGTGGTTTCTAGGACACCTAATTTTGAGAAATCTCATGCACTATAGAGTTAGCAGAGATGGAAGCCAGTTCACAAATATCCACCTACTTATAAAAACATGGTACAAAAATGGAAAATAACTCAATCACCATTTATATTTCAAAAACTAATTAATATATTTGGTATATATCATCGAAATCATAGCATAGTTTAACAACTGATTAAGATATTTTGTAGTGTTCGCATAAATTAGAGCATAGTTCAATAAATGGTTAAGATATTTGGTAGAGATCATAGAAATCAGAGCATAATTTAACAACTAATTAAGATATTTTGTAGAGATCACATAAATTAGACAATAGTTTAATAAATGATTAATATATTTGGTAGATATCAGAGAGATCAGATCATATCTTTAGTATGATAACCGATTAGGCTATTTGATATAGAGTATACACATATAACTACTAGTAGTATACTAGAAACAATATTCATTCTTTAGTCTATTTCTATGCTAAAACAACATGAGTAGTTTGGTCACTTGTTTACCATGTCATCTAAGTTAAAATAGTGCTTTCCATAGTTACATGATCCACACTTAAATATCTTATGATAATCCTATAACACCTATACTAATAATTAACATTCCTAATCTAATATACATGTTTAGTTAAAAATTTATAAATAGATAAAAAACAAATTACCATTACTAAAATAAATAACATATTTTTGTATCAACATATAAAAAATGAATATAATCAAACACATGCAAATACATAATTCCACAAATCAATATACCAATGTAAATGATACCCATGTAACAATAAAAATACATATTTATGTATGTATGTATGTAACCTAATACATAATTTTTTTACAATGATAAAAGATACTAAATAATCAAACCTTGGTCACTAGGACCATCCCCCTCATTCTCACTCTTCAATACATCCATATTGGAGCTTTATGATCCACCATCTCCCTTAGATCTAGTCCAAAACCAATGTCTATGTGCTTTATCCTATATCACTGCTACCTCAACCAATAACTCTCCATGTTCCTACTATAGATAAATATATTCATCCACTATCATTCTATCTACCCCACCTAAAACATCAAGTGCAAGCATAACTCTTCTTTGTATCTTTGCATTTACCTTGTACCTATTATAAAATACTTGTCTATATGCCAAAATAGTAATGGATGATAGATAAAATAGGTGGGTATGAATGCCAACAACATTTGTGTCACTCTCTACTATTCCATAATCCAAAACATCATTAGGGATATGTTGTTTAAGTACTAAAAACATATAATCAATATTAGTCTCCTAATACTCATCATCACCTAGACCTACACATACAAATATAATACATCAGACTCTTACCCAAATAAATTAGTAGTAATGTAAACTAAAAATGAATATATAAAATAATAATCTACCCTTAATTTCCCTAATAGGCTTGACATCTAATGCATATTCCATGATAACCCCACCTCCTAAAAATAATGGTACCCATATATGTTGCACCCACCATACTATGTAGGAATTGGTTGTTCATACATCATCCATGTCTAGTATATCTAACACTAGATCTCACTCTATCCATAAAATTAGAGCTAGCTCCATCATTGATGGTTTTGTCCTACTCCCTAGCCTCAATAGAAATTGAGAACTCCTCACCCACACCAATGGTGCTAGTGTAAAATCATAACTCACATGAAACTATCATGTCACTCATTCATACTAAAATATCTAAAACATATTGGTCCAATGGTCATATAGTTAGTAGCTCATTCAAACACATCTCAATTGAACACCATCCTTAGGCCACCCCTTAAAGCCCCTATAGGGTCACCAAATAATATCTCTATCCACTAGACTATCAAACACCTATCACTAGTAAATCATGCTACCATTGTGCACATGAGTAATAGCAATCCATCTCTCCACAAACATTTATGGTCAATCTTAGGCCTTCCACAAAAAATCCTCTGGTATAGCCACTGTGATATGTTCATAGGCCCCATAATGCAATGCTTTCAAATACCTAATGCCACCCATGCATAAATCCTTAGTGAAATGGTATAAATCCCAATATAGTGGGATATCATAGTGTGACCCCATGAGTATATGGTTCCATTATCCTATATATCCTACATTATACCATGCATCATATATGAGATGGATGCCCCACTCTCATCAACAACAACAAAGGAAGCCAATAACACTACCAAAAAATTATACAACTAGAAAACATTACCTAAAATAATCAAAGATAAAAATACATCACTACTATTCCCTACCTAATCTATCCCAATGAACATTACTATAAAGTAACTCATACCCCACTATATAGCTTGATCTCTAGTGGCCACCTGTAACACTACCCTATAACCAATAATGGGTATTCTCAAGATCTTATAAACATCCTCTATTGTCATAGTGATCTCCTTAGTGGGAAACCAAAATGTATAAGTATCTATATTTCACCTCTCACACAATTTCATAATCATATATGCCTATCCTAGGGCATTGAGGCCAGTGATGCCATATGGCCTAAACTAGATCTATTGATTACTTCCCTCTAGGTATTTGTCAAGGGAAATCCCCATAAAATTTCCATCATTTGACCACTTTGGAAATCCCTCATATATGCATCCACCTAAAACATACAACCAAATATAGTATTAACATCCTAGAATACCAAATATATATGTAGTATCAGTCATTAAACATAAATTAGAAGTAAAGCTAGCAAACTTGTCTTAGTAGACACCAACGCAACAGTGCTAAATATTAGTTTCATGCCTAATATAGTAGTACCATGCCCATGACACTAGCACCATACTTAGGAAACTATATCCATCTTCCTAAACAAGGCCCTTAACTACTAAATTTTCACTAAAAATGATTAAAAAAATATAATAAATATATCAAAAATAGGGATAATTTTAGATTTATTATAGGGTAACCTCATCCCTAGCCTAGATAAGTGCCTCCACCTCCTCATACTAGGTCATACTCACTTATTGTCTCCTTGGCATGTTTATAAGAAAAAAAAAAACAATTTATATTAACTCAAGTGGTTCAAATAATTTGTCAAACCAATCAACCAAACTAGTTAAGACATGTTTTAAAAAATGCTACCTACCTAAGGTTGACCTTGCGTACCAATTTTGCCAACTAACACCAAATTATTACAAACATGATATCTTAAGAACCATAACTCTAATTTTTTATACATTTATTATGCATGGGACTTGATCATGATATCCCTCACCCCATACCAATTCTACTACTATCTTATTAATTATGACTCTACAAAATGACAACTTATATTTCCTTAATAAGCTCAATATATACCAAAGGTCTATCCTATTCTCGATTTAAAAATAACTCTATTACAATCAAAAAATTAATAAAACTTAAAATAAAATCACTAATTCAAACTAATACTAACATACCAACCAATATCACTTTTGGTTAGACACCCTTACCATAGTGTTGGCTCTCTCACTAAAACGGGGGCATATATACACTATTTACACAAACACATGGATTGATTCAAATATAGATTTACTCGGATATACAAATAATCTCAGATATATAGATAGGCTTAGATATTTAGATACATAATTTGACTTAGATTTTCAATCTTTCATGATATTTTTAGATATTGGTTCAAATACATAGTTATGTTATTCAGATATCATGTTTGGGGGTATGATGCAGGGCACATATCCTTACTCCCATAAGGTTACCCTAGATTATATAGATAAAATTTCAAGTTATACCATTATCCATGTTTATATTACTAGATTACACTTATATTTACACTAAGATATCACCAATATTTCACTAATTTGGGGTTATATGGCCACCTTTAGCAGTTGATCCATAGTTGTTCAAGAGACCTAGATTATGTGTGCCAAGTAATAGTTTTGACCTCTAGTTATAGATTTCATACTCATATTTAATATAAATATAAAAGTGGGGGTAAGAAAGCCTTGTTTCTCCACATTTATAGATTGCATTATCATATTCAGTCAAGATAGTTGAGTGGGGGAAAGCATGTCTTGTTTCTCCATAGTTATATATTATATTCTCATATTTAGTATAAATATTAGGGTACACATAAGTAGTCCTTGTTTCTCCATATTTATAGATTTAATTCTCAATTTTAGTATAGATATTAAAGTGGGGTAAAGTAGGCCTTATTTCTCCACATTTAAAAATTACATTCTTAGATTCAATCTAGATATCAGAGCGGGGAAAGAAGGCCTTATTTACCCATATTTATATATTACATTCTCAGATTCAATATAGATATTAGGGTGGTGTAAAAATAGGGTTTTATTCCTCACCATTTAGTTTACTATGTACATTTAGTATAGGGAGAATCCACATTGTGGATTTCCTCTTTACATACATCATTCCAACTCCTATCCACTTATTTGACCAAAAAGTGGGCTAGGTCAAAAGCACATCTACACAAATAAGTAGAAGTACACAATTATATTTTTATTTTACTCTATTAATTTTATTTCATTTCATTACTAGAATAAAAGGGGTTCAAATGTACACACCCTAATTTAGTCAGTAAACCATAAGTATTATATATTATTTCTCTTTCATAGGAATTTCTCAGTGATGGATGTGACTCTTATTCACATGATCATTTTTGGGTTATTTGATCTTTCTTATGTGTTATTTTCTCTATTTTTTACATCCCTAGTGGTCCTATGTCATCCTCTCCTAGTCAAAAAGTCCCCCTAACCTATTATTCCCAGTCTTTATTTAGTTTTTGGACCTCAAGACATTATCACTAGTCCTAGACACTACCATCATGTGTTAGTGTCCAATTTTTGTGCTAGTGTCCAAAGGTCACTTTCTCATCATGTTTTGGGTCCTAACCCTTCCTTGAGCCTTTTATTACGATTTTATCTCTCTTTTGTGTCTTTTCAACTAATAAAAAAGGGTATTACATGGAAATCAAAGTTATTTCTATATAAATAACATCATAAGGCATTTTATATTTAGTACTTACCATATTGGCACATAATTACATTAAATTAATCAGTAGTATATCTCAACATACTACATAATCCTCAGTTATCACACATAGATTTGCATGCTTGATAAAATAAGGACCTAAACAAAAGTCATTCTAGCATACCATGCATGTTTATTATGCATGTTTCATAAGAGAGAACTATATGTAATCTGATACCCCTATTATTGGGGTTAATGTAGGCAATAACCCTGACAATAGGGGATATTTCCCATGTGATCATAATATGCCACAACCTATTTTTCTATTAATGTTTCATTTGATATTGTTATTATTTCATGTATTTAGTTTTTCATTAGGTTTTGGAGAAGAATTAGTCAAAATAAGCCATAAACAATGAAGTAGGGTTTGCCAATCATAGGAATAGGATTAGAAGACTCATACATAGTTTCTTCTAGAAGTATATATTAGTTCTTATATAGAGGTAATTAGAACCAACATTAAATAATAGCACCACATCAATACTATCCAAGGTATGAAACTATTATCTAATAGGGTTTTTGACACCTAGATCTTATTTTTGACACTTAGACTAGCTTTTGTACTAGTTTTCACCTCTTAGATCCTTCATATTGGGTAGTTTCTAGGTAAGTACTTATTTACATCATTAATTACTATTATTAGAAATATCAGACTAGATCAGTTCTTTCACAAGTTAGTGGTTGTATTTATTACATATTTTATACACTAATATACTTTACTCAACCCTTTCACACCCTAATGTTTACATGTACTAAGTACTAAATAGTTAAAACATTTCCCAACTAACATAGATGGCACACTACCTAAAACACCTTACACTACTGATCGATCTACATTACTTAATTAAGAAACAATTTAATTTAATTATGGTGTGGACATTGATCCTCACATAATGTTATTAACTAACACCCTTGTAAAGAATAGGATGCATATATTCAATAGATTATAAAAGACTTACTTAAAACTTTTGTTTGGTCCTATTTAGATATGCTAAGCATTGATCCTTCAATCATAGTACACATGATTATAATCTATCTAGATGTAAATCTAGTTAAATAAAAGATTCAAAAAATACATCCTAAGGTGTCTCTACTAGTGAAAGATGATATCCAACATCTCCTTGATGCAAGATTCATTCAATCATTTTTCTTACCCAAAATGGGTATCTAACATTGTACCAGTGGTTAAGCCTAATGGCCAAATTTGATGTTGCTCTAACTCCAAATATTTAAATAAAACATGTCCTAAGGATTAATTTCATCTACCTAACATTTATATGATGTTATACTCCACAATAAGAATACAAGATGTTATAATCCATATATGGTTTCACATATTATAATCAAATCAAGATAGCTAAAGAGGATTAAAAAATTCTTTTACCACACCATGTTGTACCTTATGTTATATAATCATGCTTTTTAGATTAAATAACATTAGAGAAACATACCAACTAACTATGACCCATATTTTTCATGATCTAATTCATAAAATATTTTAATACTAAATTGATGACTAATTATCTAAATAAAAAGAGTGACAATGTCATGCAACTTATTTACAACATATTTTTGAACGGTTGAGATGATACAATGTATGACTCAATCCCAAGAAATGCATCTTTGGTATCACATCTAGTAAATTATTGGGATTCAAAATATCATAATGAGGCATCAAGGAAGATCCAAATAAATTTAAATCTATAATGGATATGTCTCCTCCTACAAACTTAAATCAGCTTCAACCTCTACAAGGCAAAATTTAGGTAACACGTTATTTTTTGGCATAGGTAATAGATAAGACTTAGTCATTCACAAGATTGCTTAAGAAATATACAAAATTGGAATGGGATATTACATGTCAAGAAATGCACTCAAATAATATTTTATAAATCTTCATGTCTTTATACCACTATATACACATAATGTTTATAAACTTTATCAATTATTGATGTTTTTTATCTTATAGGAACCCATCAAAACTCAATACCTCTAAGTGCATACACTAAAGGGTTTATTAATAAATGGGTGGGTAGACCATTGGTGATTCATAAGATTGTTTTTCCATATACTACCACTTAAAACTAGCATAATTCCCTCTTCTACATTTTCCTAAGCTTTGACACCTCCTTTCCATGCTCTTCCAAGAAATTCACTACCTCAAATAGCCCATACCTAAGCCAATTTTTTTTTCTATGGTAAGAAAATATTTGAATGGTTGACCCTATTATATGAATTGATCATGTTATAGGACTAATTCAGCCCAACTGACTCAGTCTAAGATCTCAATGTTCTATTTTGTAAACAATTAGGTCGATTGGGCTAACTATGTCAGATAAAGCTCCATAAGGGTTTAAGGTTAGTTACAATTAAATAAACACATCCTTTACCTCATTTAAAATAGATATAATCATTCATTTTCACTTCTTTATATTCTAGTATTCCACCATTCTACTTGAGGAGTCATTGTTTAGGATTTACACTTGGAGAAGAATCTTATCTTGTGAAAATGTCTTGGATGAATAGGAGAAGTCCTATATCCTAGATCTGACCTATCTTTATGTTCCTTAAAAACCAAAACAATATCTTACAAATTACCATTGGCTAAGGGAGAGATTGAGCCCAAATGGGTTCATATTCAAGGTAAGAATTCCTAACTCTTATGCCTCTATTTTTGTAGATAAAATTTCATAAGTAATGGCTTGTGAATGTATTTATCTCTCCATGCTTAGAATTACATCTACATTGACTTGAGTTGATTTATTATTTTCATGTTTATAATTTATGTTTATTATCCCCCATTTATGCCAAAATCTTTGGTGAGCATGAGATTATATTTATTTTAATTTTACTTTGTTACAAACCATAGGACCTAACTAGGGTTATTATGTGGTATTTATCAACTAGAGGCTTTATAACCTCTCTAGTGATATTGTGTGGTAAGAAACCCCTTATTTAGCTCTAGCAGATCCATATTTATCATGAACCTTATTGTCTAAATACACTAATAAATGGAATGGATAGTTTGATTTATCTTATCTTAACTAGGGTTGATTTATAGATTACCTTCACTTTCCATTATATACATTCTACTAAACCCAATGTGAAACTAACCCTTGTAGGTTTTATCTCACACTTTAATTTATTTTCATTTAATATTTATGTCATTTTGATATCATTAGATCAAATCTAACACCTTATTATAGAATTTAATGCACATTTTTAACACACAATCAATCCAATCAACTCTATTTGGCTTTATGCATGTCATCTTTAACTACAAACAACTCAATCGATATGATTGACTTAGTTTCCTTATTCATATATAGGGTTTCAAACTCATTTGACCCAATAAATTTAGTTAATAGTTTAAAAATATTTATCTAGATGACACAACATAAAAATAAAAATCTATGATTATTAAATCATTAGGTTGATTCTCACCAACTTAGTCATTTATTTTTTCCATTATAGTCCTTTTTTATAGTTTTTACTTTTATAAAACTATAACCCTATAGTAAACTAAGTTGAATAGATCAATATAGTTTTATAGTTGATTCTTTCCTAGAAGACTCAGTCAACTTGTTTGATTATGTTTATTTAGTGTTTTCTTCAACAAACAATCTATAAAGTCAATTATGTTATATATTATTTCCATAATCGATCTACCTGATCAACCCTATACTCTTCAAGACAAAGGAATTAACTCACATTTCTAGTGATTAATTCATCTTTCATTTGTTTCTTTTTTTATTAGAGTAGCACACATAGTCTAAATAGAAGAGTTCAATTTATCTATTTAGTCACACTACTTTTATTTTATTCACACCTTTAACCCAAAAATATCAAAAAACATTAAACAATTCTACCCAAGGTCTACCTACTTGGATTTCATCACTTAGGGGAAAGATGATTTAGTTTTATGGTTGAGTATAAATATGTGGTTGATGGTATATACTAAAACATCATCCAACACTCATATCATTGTAGGATTATGAAGTGAGGGGGTAGTCCCCAATACCAAGCTAATACCCTCACCAATACATATCCCTTTCATCTTTAACAACTTGAAACCATATTTAGATTAACTCTTTTTAGTTCCTTTCTAAATCAAAATGCCCTATCACATTTATTTTTAAAGTTATAATTTAAAACATTCAAGAGTGATCACATAGATTAACATTTCTATTTTCATCACTATTACTTATTCTTTGTCAACTATATGTTATATTGTAAAACTTGTATTGGTTAGCATTAGTACAAGGTTTGTGCTATGTGTCATAACTAGATCGACTAGGTTGTCCTAGTCGCCTATATGTTTATTTTAATTTATCTACTAATTAACATTAGATCATCCAGAGTCATAACTATCAAAACCTATCTTTAGCATCAAAACATAGTCGACCAGATCGAGTCTATTATAGTTTTCATTTTTACATAACATAGTCATTGTATTTGACATAGTCTCTCACATGTTAGTATTTTTACCCTTTAAAAAAGCACAATCATTCTATTTCACGTAGTGTCTAGTAGGCTATCTTTTTACACTCTTACAAGACATAATTATCCTTTTCAACCCACTCTCTCATAATATGGTCTTCATTTATTCCCCATAGAACATAGTTGACCCACTTGACTATATCCTTTCTTAGATATTTTATTGGTCTTCCTTTCAAACTCAGTCGACTTGGTTAAATCCATAACTCTTGGTTGATTCAATTCTTTGTCTTAAAATCCTACTTAGCCAATCCCTTTAAGTATTTGGATGACTTTACTCCTACATTTCACCTTTTCTCCTTAGTCTTAGTTCCTCATTCCAAACATCATGAAATATCTTATAAGAATATTTTTGTACAACCTTAATCTATTTAGTTGATACCTAGGATATTTTTTCCTTCCTTTATTACCCAAGAGGATACTCACTCTTGGTGAGATTTCTCTCACCCTTCATATTTGGACTATAATATGGTTGAATTCACCCCAAATAATGACACTAATAGAATAAATCCATTTCAAACTTCTCAAGAAACTTGTCTCTCTAAATTACCTTATTACATTGTAGGGGTGATTGACATAATCTTAACTAATAACCCTATAGTAAATATTTTAGACACAAATAACCCTCCACATAATAATCATCCAACTAAGAACCTATACCCTAATACCAATATATGAAATGATCTTCCTACCAACCCTAACAATCCACCTTTAAACATTAGGAATCTAAATCCACCAATTGACACCACTCAGCTTGTTGCACAAATAGTTTAATAAATGAATATAATCAAAACATCCAATACTTATCATATTATTTAAATTTAACATCATTTATTAAACATTCTTAATCAACCTCTAATTCTCCTACCTTAAAATAACCAAAATTTCATCCCTCCTGATGGGTGTTGTTGTTATCCATTCATTTAACCAATCTATGTCAGTGTCATTTCTTACCATGGCCAATATCCAAGGATATCTATAACAAGGTCTATATTAGGTTTATATAATAGTGTTGGTTTTGTGTTTTTGATGTTGATCTATCCTAAGTTCCTACTTCCTAGTGTCTTAACTAAATGTTTGATAGAAACAGACTTTCTCAAAAAGTAAACATGTTAAACTAAATGAAATGATTTGAAATCAATCACACAATTTTGTTGAAAAGTAAACACACTAAAATAAAATATAAAATCCACACTCTAACCTAAGTTGTAGAATTAAGACTACTAAAATTGAATAAATGATAAATGCTTGTTGAAATCTTAAAATACATACATGTATTAATAGTCTATTTGACCTAAAAGTTATTAATCCAATAACACAAATAGTTTATATTAATTATAATTAAAAAATATATATAAATACCAAAAATACACATCATGTCTCCTTGGGGAGTGGGCCTTTGCTCACCCTTGGATTTAGGGTCAAAACAATTTAGTCCTTAGAAAGCTATCTTGACTAATGCATAGAAATGAAACAGTGTTCCCTACCACAAAATATTCTTGTATTCAAAATGACAATTATTACAATGCTTTTCACTCCCCTACAGATCGAGGATAGATCTACCTTTTATTGGATACAAAATAAACTAACTATCCTAAATACTATGTAATGACTTAACTAACTAAACAAGAGGATATTCAAAGATAATTGTTTATATGACCAAAATAAAGAAGAGCATTATGAAAAGATCCACACATAGTTGGGAAGATCCTCATGTGATTTTAATTTCCTCTTCCAACCATATCATGTTACAAAATCTTATATACAATGTATCCATATCGTCTTATCTAGAGTTTCAACCTATATTTATTAACTTCTGTAAATGGAAAGCTACACATAAATAGAAGTCTATATATAGACATATGTAAAAATAAAAAGTATTTAAAGGAGTCTTACATAGTCATGGAATAGATGAAATAACTTATGAAAATTCTTAGAACATGTTGTGGATGATTCCATAGTGATTTTTGAGAGTCCTTAGTGTGACTGTCAAAATCCTTATCTTGACTGTCATAATCCATAACTTGACTGTCATAATCTATAATTGTCTATCAAGGTCTATATAATGCCTAACAATGTCTGGATATTTTCTTGAATGATCAATTTATGTTCATGGCACTTCCTTGTCTTCATTAGATCATATGAAAACTCTTATTTAGATTTTATAATATATGTACATATCAAATATGGAAGACTAAACATGCAAATAGTTAGAACATTATGTAAATAATGCTAACCTAGACTCATATAAACTTAAAGAGACAAAAGCATTCATCTTATACCTTATATTAGTTACAATACCTATGAATACATGAAATTCTCAAATCAAATGTCATATTTATGGCTATGAAGGATGATATGTCATGGTTTTAATGAGTCATGATATTGAGTCATCTTTTCCCCACACCTTACCTTTTGCAAGTCCCATTGCAAACTTTCTTGTCTTGTCTTCATAAGTGTGGATTCTCTACTCCAATTTGAGACTAAGATCATATATGGAATACAAATATTGTAATATTGTCTCATGATGATAAGTAAATCCCATATCCCTACTAGCAAAGTGAAGCCAAAGAAAAAATTGTTCTTCAAATTGTGGAACTATGTTCTACCATGAAGACATGGGAGAAAGTAATAGAGGTGGTTATAATCTCATCCCAATCCACAATTTATCTCATTATATTACATTGGTAATGATCTAAGTGATGGCCTTAGCTCTTCTAAGGGTCCATCTTATATTAATAGGAGAGATAACTTCTCTTCTTTTCAAAGGGACTGTCAATAAATTTTAGCCTTGACTACAAGTAATTATAACTTGATCAAAGAAATGTTGAAAAAATAATTCAAAAATTATAATACCATCCTATATAGCATGAAAATAGTGATAATGGATTTTATGATGTTGAAAATAGAAGCTTTTGAATTTTTCTAGCACCTGCCATGCTTTACCAAAATAGGTTCTGATGCATATACCAACTTCTCTTGCATTACTCACATGATCATTATATTTATCCTACCATAATATTTTATTTATGTAAGTGTAGATAAGGGCTCTCAATTGTAACTCACCAACAAATATCTTGACTAATAAATCACTAGTGTTTCCCAAAATAATATCGCATAGATAAAATTCACATAATAAATCATGTTTTTTAGGAGTACTTTTTTGATAAACTGTCAAGAAATCTTCACTTGTGATAATATAATGTGGAAATACACAAGATATTTGGAGTACTTTTTTGATAAACTGTCAAGAAATCTTCACTTGTGTTAATCTTCATCCTTCTCAAAATATCAAGTTTGAATGATTTCTATATTTTTAAACAAAATAAAACTAACAAAATCCTTACACTTAACTAAAGATAATAGATGAGAAATGTCCTTTTCATTTTTTTTAACTCTAGCTTCTAGCTAGGACATTGCCAAGGTATGATGCAATTTTACATCTTTTGTCTCTTTTGATGGGTGGGATTCTTCATCAATCATGGGAGATTTACCTTTATCAATGGATGGTTTTGTTGAGGTAAAAAAATGAACAATTTCTTCAAAAATATCTTATGTAAAAGGAGTCTCCACTTCTTCTTTATCTTGTGCTACATTGCTAGTGGGTTCCTACCGTAGGCTATTAAGGGTTTATGTAGCAATTACTTCATAGTCATCAATAACTAATATCAACTTTATTCTTCTCTTCCAAGTGAGAGTAATAATTTCTTCATGTGAGGCCTCCTAAAGTGTTATATGTTAAATAATGTCTATAGTAGGTTATCTTCTATGATTTGAATGTGTTCTTATGTAGAAGTTGGCTAAGAAGATGGCTTAGGGTTTCTTATTGAGGACCTAGGTCTTAATATTTTTATTGGCTATAATGGTACAACCACATTGAGGGTTATTTTAGGTATAGGTGAAATAGCCCTAAAGGTTGATCTTGTACTTCAAATTGATTTGGGAGAAGTCTCTTTGCAGTAAGAGACCTTTGGTGGATCCCTAGAGATAGAATCAAAAGGTTTTCATGGTATGATCTTTGTAATATTTAGGTGTTTCCTCTCCTTTCCTTCACAAAAATTTGTCCATTATTCTATGAATTATTCTTGATTAAGAAAATTATGTTAGATTATTAACTAAATAAGTCCATGATGGCAAATAGATGATGGATTATTAGGGTATCTCATGGCCATTACTTGTATAGACCCTAACAAAAATGAAGGTAAGTTGATTCTATGTTAGGGATATTTTAGGCCATACCTCAAATTAATCAACATTCTCATTATGACATAACACAAAACACTACACTTCCCATCACAATTGAGATATTTGATGAGCTAAAAAGATATAGACTTCAATGTTTTTGATAAGGAGTCTCTATTGATGATTTTAATTTTTACATTGACATTTGAACACACTCTGGCACTGGTTCTCCCTCACAATGTAAAATGTGGATGAGGTCATTGAAATAAGATATTATTATGATCTTGGTCCCTTCATCTAAAATCCTAGATAATTTATTAATGACCTTCCTAGAGAGCAGAATTTTTATGCCTCTAACTATGGAAAAATTTATCTTCAAGTGGATAATAAAATATTTGACAAGCGTTTCATCAAATCCATAGAATTTCATCAGAAACTTAAGCCACCCTACAACTTCAAAAATAGGTTTTACTTGTTCATTTCCTAAGACACCTTCTACAAATTTAGGCTCAAATTTATTTTTTCTATCCCATTATAAATTTTCAAGTCTCACAAATAAAAATAGTTTGTATCTCTCCTTATGAAGGAAAATGGCACATCTTTGGGTTCAAACAATGGATTATGGTATCAATGGTACCCTTTTTGTCTTAGTGCTATGGAAGAAGCTCAAATATCTCTAAGCATGTGGTATGATGATGAAAATGTAAGCTTATCATGTCATAAAATAATAATGATTACTTATTATTACCTTCTTATCCATTTGTAATCATCACTCTACCAATCCTTATATCAATTGCTTGTCCATAGGAGTTGTGATGTGAATACAAAGACAAGGTCATCATGGAACTCCACTTTACTTGATAGGATAGAGTATATAATTTTTAATCATGTATTAAAAGGTAAATTTTTTAAAATATTCCCCTCTGACATGGGAATATCCTAGTAGTAGGTCCATATCCTTCACATAAAAAATATGAAGACTTACCAAATATTGAGCATATACTTGTAGACTTAGAAACTTAAAAGCTAACCCTTCATAACAAAATAAATATTTTACCTCTAAAATTCATGATGTTGTCCTTGATTATTATTTTTTATCTATTATAAAAAAATTACATGGATTAATTTGAATAATGGTACAAAATAAGACAATATCAATCTTTATTATTTTGGGAACAAGGAAAATCAATCATAGATGATGATTAATCCTAAATTTTTGAACTCACTTTTCTAATATTTTTTAAGTTTTTTACCCTTGACCAACCATTTACTAATTTTTTAATCAAGGCTCATTTTACAATACATGATCAACTAGCAAGCTAGTTTTCTATTCATGATTATCAACAATGTCCCTAAGGATTTTCATTATTGATTTTTTTAAACTTTTTTTTAACATTTTTATATAAGAGGTGAATCCCCTTCCTTTATTAATACCATCTTGCCTTCAAGGATTAGTTTTCATGGAAGATTTGAGTTCTTTCATGAGGCCAAACTCATTTTTTACTATCTAGATGAATTATTCTTTACTCAAAGGTTTCTCATACAACTTCAACCTATGTCCATAGACTAGGAGTGTCTTCTGATTACCATCTATAGGTAGAAATTGTACTGAACCATTATCAAAAACATTTTCTATATGAAATGGTCCTATCCATCTAGTTTTGAATTTGTCTTTGAAGTGTTGGTACTTAGAATCATACAAAAGTGCCCAATCTCTTTCTTTAAACTATCTTTATTTGATGTTAAAATCATGACATAATTTACTTTAGTAATAATTCATCTTAGTTTATTGTAAATTTTCTACTCTAATTTCATCCATCTTATTTAGTTGTAAAATTCTCTGTGTGCTTCATCTAAGTCAATACCTACTTCTACTATAGTCTTTAAAGTTTGCATCTAAAATTTAATTGAAAGAAGAGGTTTCTTAAAAATACAAATTCATATGGTCAAAAACTAGTGATGGTCTTCTACATTGTGTTGTATGCCCATACAACTTCTAGAAGCTTGGATGCCCAGTCTTTCCTATTACTACTGACTATCTTGGTAAGAATATTTTCTAATGCTATATTGGTTACTTCTACCTATGCATTTGCTTTTGGGTGGTATGGATAAGATTTCCTATGGTTAACCTGGTAAATATCTATGAATGCTTGAATAATTTTGGACATGAACTGGGGTATCTTATCAAACACTATCTCTCTAAGTGATCTAAATCTCTATATGAGCCTATAGTATAATTTTTTTGCTACTACCTCTTTTCCTACAAATGGAAGAACTTGTACTTCAGCCCATTTGGTCACATAATCTATACATGCCAAATAATACTCCTTACTTTGATAGGGTGGATCTATGGGATCAATGAAGTCCATGCCCCACTTTTCAAAATGTTAAGTTTAGGTCGCATACCCCTATTTTTTGAAAATGGGGACCCATGTGTCAAATTGTGAAAATTTGTACCTCAAAATTGAAAATCCACTTGATCAGAGTATCACTAGCATGTTTGCATAGTATTTTTATTTGAATATCATCCACATCATGGCCTAGATGACTCATTTTTTCATGGTTCTAATTTAATCTTATCTAAGGTGCTAATATTGAATATATATGTTTCAAGTTGGAGGTTTAATGGAGCCCATTTGGGAATGAAATGCTTATGGTTTTGTGCTTCCATGTTAAATTGATTTTTTATTAACCTTGGTCTATAATTGATTAATTAAATTCATATTTTGAAACCTTATCCTAATGTTTTACCTGAACCTTATAATTCAAATTTAAATTTGGTGAGATCTTTTATTTAAATTTAATCAGTAATAATTTAAAATTCATTGACTTAGTTTAATTTTTATCCTAAGGCTTGGTCATGTTTTTCAACACAACCAAACCTTAAGCTAAAATTTCATGCTTAGTACCTTTTTATATCTCATAGTCCATGATATATTTTATCTTAGCATGGTCCAAATAAAAATTTAGGGTCACTTTTATTACTTAGTCTTAGGCCTTATCCCAAAGTTCCATCATATTTATTTATACAATGAAACTATAGGTTAAAACCTTATGCCAAGTCATATTTTGTGGGGTGCCTTTTGTTTTATTTTTATAACCTTGGTCCAAAATCCTTACACTTAGTCCATTTTATTATTCATGGGGCCATTTTTATATGTTTAAAACTTAGCTTAAGAACCTTAGATTAAAATATTCATATTTATTAATACAAATAAAACCATGGTCCAAAGTCTTAATGTTGAGTCCTTTTAAAATCATGAGGTCCTATTTATAAATTTATAACTTAGCTTAATATTTTTATCCTAAGTCCTTTATATTTTATTATGAGATTAAATTTCATTATTCTATATAAGATCAAAATTACACTTTGTAGCGTACAAATCTAGATCAATGGAGCGAGATCAATGAAGACTTTTCAAATAAAGCTTTCAGCTAATACAAGATTGACATATGGAAAAAGCATGTGAGTTGACAAAATTGACAAGACATAAACCTAAAAATTATCTTAGGACTACCAAGTGGCACAACATCAGAGCCTATTACAAAAGCACAAAAAGCATCAAACAACCAACATGTGGCACACACAAAGTACAAAACTAACTAGAATATGACAAGTGGTAGGCTTGGTAAATAGTCACCATAACATGTTTAAAATTTATGGTCACATAACCATCAAATATGTTCTTTCCAACATTAAATGATATTTGTGAGGATGTTAATTTTAACATATAGAAGAGCCTCAATCACATGTTTAAAATTGATGGTCATGAAACTACCAAAGACATCCCCATGGATATCAAATGATGGTCATGAGGACATCAATTTCAACATAATAAACTTGGATCCAAATTTCAAAGGGAAATAGTCATTTTTAGATAGTGATGAATAGAATGACATAGGGATGCCATGAAAATGCCATGTCAAATCCATGTGAGTGTAATAGGCCAAATCAGAGACCCTATAGACCTAGTAATGAGAAGGAGAGATTAAATTTCCATTTGTGTAAAGAAATCAAGCTATTGTCTATTGGTGAGTAGTTTAAAAGGATTCATAGCTTGAAGATGGGACCGTGCCTATATTGGGTAGCATCATAAAGAAATGAAGACCCTACAATAGTATCAGAGCACTTCATCATCCAGAAGGTTCTCAAAATCAAAATATTTCCTCTTATGGCTAAACCTTGTCCATTTTAAAATTATAATATTCTTTTGGAATAGACATGTGCAATTTTTAAGAGCACATTATCTATAAGTCAATTTATTTAAAAAATCATTTATTCTAGAATATGATAGAAAGGACACATAACTTATACACTTTCACAAATGTAATTTGATGAGACTAACTGACATGTTGGCTTGTATCTTATAAAAGGAACATTGTCAATTGTAAAAAAGGGAGAGCTATTAAAACCAAATTACTTTGTAAACATTGAGCAGTTAATATAATCAAGGAATTCTACAAATATTGTCCAATATTTTATTGTGTGAAGTGCTCTATGGTTTCTCTCTCACTTGTTTTTTCTAATTTCCATATTTGAAAGGTTATTATGAAATCTTGGTGTGTACATATGATTGTAGAGTTGTTAACTTGTGCTTATGCTAGGTTGACTAAAATTTCTCTAGTTCATTTTGTTTCCTTCACTCCTCATGCATTTGGGCTAAATCTCTAAAGTGAACCAAGTTATTATTTACATTATTTACATCTTCCTTAGAAGTCTACCCGATATGTGATATGCTTTGGGCTTAAGCTATTTAATGTTACACATTGGTTAAGTGCATGTCTAAATGAAATCTAAACTTTGTCATGATGTGTGGAATGAAGATTAACAACATTTCTTTCTGCCCTACCCTTCCTTTTGCTTATTTTTTAACCAAATTACCTTAGTTTAATGGTCATTGTAAATATCTATCTTAGATTAGGTCTTGATCATAATTCATTATTTTTATCATAGATAATCCATATTGTACTATTTAGCCACAATGGCTCCCAACCACTAAATAATATAAATATTGTGAAATAGTCACTTGTTGTAATTCTATTCCATAAAGAAATAATGTGATTATTGTAACCTATAACTCATGCACTAAATTAATAGAATTATAAAATGATAAGTGTTTCTTAAACACTTTAAGCACCTATGGTGCACATTTAGGTATCAATCAGAGGATCATCATTAGAACTAGAAGGAGGGATTTTTGCTAGATCTTTGTGAATTTATAGAATCTTTGCTAATTCTAGTGTATTTTGATCAAATATTAATGAAATATTTGCATATTTGTGATTAATTGAGCATAATTGTGTAAATATCATTGATCTTTATGGTTTTAGACTAGCCTTTGGGCTTCCTTTAGACAAAGATCAATATTATTTGAAGATCCATATACATTAATGCAAAGGTAGTTCATGTTTCATGTACTCCCCATGTTTAAGGTTAGTAATATAAATTTTTTACAAATATTTATTGGTTCTTTTAAAATTTGAGTTAATTCAAACTTAGAGGTGTAAATATCCCTCGCATTCAGTAGTCTAGACATATATTTGAACTTATTTATTTAAATATAGTCATGCTTTATATGTATTTGTGAAAAATTGGATTAACATGCAAAATTAATCACTATACTTTGTAAAGGTTAGTTTTATGCATCATATTTTAAATAGGTTTGAAATTCACAATATAGAATTTCATAAGGTGAGGCTTAGGTGAGAAAATTTCAAAAAGTCTCAAACACTTCACCAATTCAAGGCACTCGTGTGTTCAAGGTATAACTTGGCTAGGTGGGTCTTTAATAAAAATTATAGGTATAGTACATGACCTTCCTTAAAATATTGAAATGTATTTTACTTATTTTAGTCTTATAGGTGTTATTACTGTTGAGGAGGACATCAAGTTATTTAAGGCTGCCTTAAGATTGTAAAATGTTATTCATGAAGATTTTGTCTATGGATTATTTCTTTTTAATCTTAGAGATGAGGCAAATGACTGGTTTCTTAACCTTCCTAAGGATTTCATTATCAGTTGGAATGATTTTGATAATTATTTCATTAGTAAATTTAGAAATACCATCAATCCATATGTCTGTTATCAACAATTCCTTACTATGAAGAAGGATTTAAATGAAACCATTAGAAATTTTAATGCTAGATTTAAAAAGATGCTTAATGGAACTATAGTTCCTTATAGACCTATCAAGCATTTAACTTTATAGATTTATAAGGATGATTTGGATCCATTGAATTCTATGTTTTTGAAAAGATCTATTAGATTCATTGATACATTAGCTTTATCCTCTGTTGAATATATGGTAATCAATAACCAAATGCAACCCCAAGGTCAAATGGCATATAATATTCTAAATTTCAATCTTAATTTTCCTATGTCGAATATCATTTCTAATGCAAATCAAAACAAACCTTCACCTTGGTTTGTAAACAACAAGAATAAGTCATTAAAGAGCATTCAAGAAATGAATCTTTGTGATATAAATTTGGTTGATCAGTGTCACATTTTTTAATCATATCAATATGGAAGAGACACTTTTAAAATTATGCCTAATTAGGACAATGTTACAAGGACATCTGGATTCATACAATCTTTTGATTTTCCATTTCAAGAATAAAGTGAACCTAAACATGGTTTGGAAGAAGGAATAGCTCCTCAAGATGTGCAACCCAATGAACAATATCAAATACAAGCTAAATTATCTTCTAAAGATAGTTGTGAGGACACATCATATGAAGACATTTATAAAATTGAAGATACTACTAAAGAAGATGACCATGAGTGGAAATTATACAAAGATTTCTTGAAAGAAGTTGTAGCTAAGATGAATGAAGTTCCTAAGGATACCATTGAAATACTTATGAAAGATGAAGATGAATATAATGGAACAGATCAAGAACCTTCATATGACTCCATCAAAGGTTCAAAAATATGTGACCAACATGTTTTTGATGATGAGATTCCTGATGAACTCCATTCAGTTGATCAAGATGAAGAATCCTTTTGAGATTACTTGGAATATTTTTGTGCAAATATTGGTAGTCCATGTCCACCTCAGAAATAACCCAATGAAGACATTAGTCTAAGGATAATAGATGAGTTACCATTATTGAGTGAAGATGATATAAGCCATTATTTATTTATGGATAAAGTAGAACTAACACTCCTACTAAAAAGGATAATAATTTGGGAATAAAATGATTGGATCTTGGATTCATATCCTCAATCCATGCATCTAAGAATGTTGATAGGATACCAAGCTACATAATCTAGAAGACACAAGCATACCAGTGCTCATATCCATAATAATATGTCATTTAATGGAAGTAATCATGCATCAAGGTTATATATTAGACTAAATAATTTTCCATTAGATCTAGTAGGTAAGTACTTTATATAGTTAGTATAGGGCTTAGTTTAGTTTCTTTCATGTTCTTTATTTCTTTATTTTTTCCTTCCTATCTCTTATTTGTATATAATGCCTAGTTATATTTGTTTATTTTCTCTTGATTTGTTCCTTTCTTTTAAATGAGCTCTTTTGTATAATTTTTAGCTCAAGTTTCATCTAGTTGCTCAAGAGATTCATAGTTTAGAAATGTAGGTATGACTTCTCAACATTGGTTGATCATAGACTATCAAAATGTGAGCTTGATGTTATAGTTTAGAGAAACTAGAAAATATTGATAGATAAGTTAATTGTTCCTAGAGATTTTAAACCTTATTCTAATATAATCTTTGTTTTAATAAGGATTTCATATGTAGGATAAAAGCTTAAACTATTAGGACACAGTCATGTTTGCACTTAAAAAACATTCATTTCCTAGGACAAAGTTTACAACCAAGGATGATTGTCTGAAAATCAAACACTTGACCAAATCCCTAAACTTAGATAACATGGTTCTCAACCTTTTCTAGAAATTCAAAATGATCAAAAAAATACAAAAATAAGATTTTATTATAAAATCAAAAGCTTTTTAAGCAGAGGTGATTTTGGTAATATCCATCAGGGCTATGGACACATAGATGGTAGTGGAGCAAGGACATGAGTGGAGCCAAATATATATCTTTTAGGGATAGGGACACCTAGCTAGCTATAGAAAAATGCCCAAGCCTTCCTTGAGCTAAAGCATGGTTCTTAATGAATATTCAAACATGCTAAAATTCAAAGTTAATGATTAAAGCTAAGAACTTGGAAGTTGTTCTCTAAATCCTTTGAAAATTAGAAAGTGGAATCAAAGCACACACATAACATTATTGAATTTTGATGTTTGATCCTAATTTTGCATACACAAGATTTGTTTTAACCATGAACTGATCATAATAATGGTGCTTGATCAAATGGAATAAGTAGCTTAATTATTAATCTAAACTAGATTCTCTAAATTATAACATATTTCTATGTTTCCCCTAGAAGTTTCCATTTTCTGAGGTCAACATACCCCCATTTCTAAAAAATGGGGACCCATGTGTCAAATTTTCCAAATTTGTACCTTAAAAATGAAAATCCACTTGATCATAGTGTCACTAGCATGTTTGTATAGTATTTTTATTTAAATATCATCCACATAATGGTCTGGCTAACTCATTTGTTCATGTTTCTACTTTAATCTTATCTAAGGTGTTAACATTGAATATCTATGTTTTAGGTTGCAAGTTTAATGGGGCCCATTTGGGAATGAACATGCTAAGGGTTTTGTGCTTCCATGTTAAATTGATCTTTTATTAACCTTGGTCTATAATTGATTAAATAAATTTATATTTTGAATCCTTATCCTAATGTTTTACCTAGACCTTGTAATTCAAATTAAAAATTGGTAGGATATTTTATTTAAATTTAAGCAGGAATAATTTAAATTCCATGGACTTAATTTAATTTTTATCTTAAGGATTGGTTGTGTTTTTAAACACAACCAAACCTTAATCTAAAATTTCATGATTGGTCCATTTTTATATCTCATTGTCCATGATCCATTTTATCTTAGCTTATTCCAACTAAAAATGTAGGGTCACTTTTATTACTTAGCCTAAGGCCTTATCCCAAAGTTACATCATATTTATTTATATAATGAAACCGTAGGTTAAGACCTTATGCCAAGTCATATTTCATGGGGTCCTTTTTATTCTAAGTTTATAACTTTTTTCTAAAATCCTTACACTTGGTCACTTTTATTATTCATGGGGTCCTTTTTATATGTTGCAAACTTAGATTAAAAACCTTAGACTAAAATATTTGTATTTATTAATATGAATAAAACCATGGTCCAAAGTCTTCATGTTGAGTCCTTTTAAATTCTTGAGGTCCTATATATACATTTAGAACTTAGCTTAATATTGTTATCTTAAGTCCTTTATATTTTATCATAAACCTAAATTTTTTTCTACTATGAAGGATTAACAGTATGTGTTCTAGTGTATAGATCCAGATCAACATAGTGAGATTAATGAAGACTTTGCAAACAAAGCTTTGAGCTAACATGAGACTGTCATGTGGAAAAAGCATATGAGCTAACAAAACTAAAAAGATGTAGTTCTTTGAAGGCCCATGGGACTGCCAGGTCACACAAGTTTTGATCCTAGTACAAAAAGCATAGAAGCATCGAGCAGTCAATACATGAAAAATGCAAAGTATAGAATGAACTAGAAAATGATAAGTGGTAGGCTTGGAAAATAGTTTCCATAATGTGTTTAAATTGACAATCATGTGACTATCAAAGATGTTATTTTGGACATTAAATGATGGTTGTAAGGACATCAATTTTAACATATCAAATAACCTTAATCATGTGTTTAAAATTGATGGTCATACAACTGCCAAAGACATTCTTGTGGACATCAAATGATGATTACAAGGATGGTGAATTTAACATAGTAAACTTGGATCCAAATTTTAAAGGTAAATAGTCATTTTGGGATAATGATGAATCGAGTAACATAAGGATGACATGGAAATGCCACATTAAATCTAAGTGAGTACAATAGGCCAAATCAGAGACCTAGTGTATGTGGTAATAATAAGGAGAGCCTAAATTGTTGGTTGTGTAAAGTAGTCAAGATATTGTCCATTGGTGATCATTTTGAAAATATTTATAGCTTAAATATGGGACCATGCCTATATTGGTTAGCATCAAAAAGCAATGAATACCCTACAACATAGTAGAGTACTTCATCAACCAAAAGGTTCTCAAAATCAAAATATTACTCATGTGGCTAAACCTTGTCCATTTTAAAATAAGGATATTATTTTATAATAGACATGTGCAATTTTTAAGAGCATATTATCTATAAGTTAGTCTATTGGAAAAATCATTTGTTTCAGAATATAACATAAAGGACACCTATCCTATACACTTGTATAAATGTAATTAGATGAGATTGACTGACATGTTGTCTTGTATCTTATAAAATAAGCATTGTCAATTGTAAAAAGGAGGGAGTTCTTAGAATTAAATTACTTTGTAAAATTTGAGTAGTTAATATAAGAAAGTAATTCTACAAAGATTATATAGTATTTACTTGTGTGAAGTGTTATATGGATTCTCTATCACTTGCTTGTTCTAATTTCCATATTTAAATGGTTATTATGAGTTCTTGGTGTGTATAATTTATTATAGTTTTTTTAACTTTTGATTATTCTAGGTTGACTAAAGGTTCTTGATTTCCTTTAATTTCCTTTACTCTTCATGCATTTGGGCCAATGTTATTTGTTCGTAGGATAAATCTCTAAAGTGAATCAGGTTCTCATTTGCATTATTTCCACCTTCCTTAGAAGTCTACCTAATGTGTGATGTGATTTGGGCTTATATTTTTTCATGTTACACATTGGCTAAGTACATGTCTAGATGAAATTTGAACTTTGTCATGATGTGTGGAATGAAGATCAACAACATTTATTTCTACCCTCCCCTTCCTTTTACTTCTTTTATAACCAGATCACCTTAGTCTAATGGTCATTATAAATATCCATCTTAGATTATTTCTTGATCATAATTCACTCTTATTATAATATAGACTCCATATTTTGCATAGATATATTATTTGGACATAATGGCTCCCAACCAACAAATAATATAAATAATGTGAAACAGTCACTTGTTCTACCTTTATTGCACTAATTGATAATATGATTATCATAACCCATAACTCATTCACTAAATTCCTATAATTCTAAAATGATAAGTGTTTCTTAAACACTCTAATCACTTGTGCTACATATTTAGGCATCAATAGGTTCCAAAACTACTTGAGGATGGAGGGACATTTCATAAGATAGTGCAGGTTACCCATTTTAAAACATGGATCGCATTATTAGATGTACCTCTCTACCTTCTTATGAAGATTGGCTAGTAGTAGCCTGCTCCAAGGATCTTGTGCACTACCCTCTTAACTAAGTAGTTTCCTCCACCATGTTCATCATGGCAATCATGAATGGTGTCATACATTTCATTCTCTTTTACACACCTGTAACAGACATGATAAAGTTCATATTTAAACAATATACCATTAATCCATTTAAAATTAGAACTTACTTTAATTAAACATTTCATTTCTTTTATAGTGAATTAAAAAGTAAACTTCCCTATAGCCAAAAAGTTTTCTATATCAGCAAACCAAGGTGATTGTGCTATAACAAAAAATAGTTTATCATCTATAAAATTATCTTCTACAAGTTATTTATCTACATTGTTTAATTTAGAAAGATAATCAGCAACCACATTAAACTTAGTAGGTTTATCAATGATTATTATGCCAAATTCTTGTAATAGTAATAACCATCTTATAATTCTTCCTCCTACCATTAGTTTATTCATCAAATATTTGATAGTTTCATGATTAGTATATAAAAATATTTTGTAACCAGTGATATAGTGTCTAAAATTGTTTATGGCATAATTCTCATGGAATGCTTTCTCAATCGTTGTGTAGTTTTTCTTAGTAGGATTGAAGTTATTACTAATGTAATATATGGCATACATCTATCCCTCTTTATATTTTTATCCTAGAGCTTCTCCCATATCATGATTAGATGCATCAGTGTAAATATGGAAGGGTTGTGTCCAATTAGGTCCTCTTAGGATTGGGGTAGAACTTAATTTCTATTTAATAGTCTCAAAGGCTTGTTGACAATCTGGACTCTAGATGAACTCACTTTATTTTGTCAGTAAATCAAATATTGGAGCAAAATTTTTGTTGAAATATTCTATAAACCTTTTATAATATCCTACATGGCCTAAGAATATTTTGATATTAGTTTAGTTTTCAGGTATAGATAAGTTTTTAATGACTTCAATTTTATTTGGATCTACCTAGATTCCTTTTGAAAAAATATGATGTCCTATAACTATTCCTTCCTATACCTTGATCATACATTTTTCATGACTCAAGGAAAGATGATGGTTTTCACATATTTTCAATACTTTTCTTAGATTAATTATAATTTCATCAAATGATTATCCATAAATAGTAAAATCATCCATGTAGATTTCTACACAATTATTGGTTAAATCTAAAAATATGGCTAAGACTACTTGTTGGAAGGTAGCAGGTCAATTACACAAACCAAAGGGTAATAACCTATATGTAAATGTCTCCCATAGACAAGTGAAGGTTTTTTTATCTTGATATTTAGGTGTCACTTGGATCTGATTGGACCCACTAAAAACATCCAAGAAATAGAAGTACCTTTTCCCTTCTAAGTTATCAAGTACTTGGTTAATAAGGGGTAAAGGAAAATAATATTTCATTATTACATTGTTCAGTTACCTATAGTCTATGCATAATCTCCATTTACCATTTTTATTAGAAATAGTAACCAAGGGAGAGATTCATTGGCTGTCAGAAATAGGATAAAAGAATCCCACTTCTAGTAACTTTTCTATCATAGTTTTCATAATGTCTCTTAAGGTCGGATTAATTATTCTCTGCGGTTAACTTACTAGTTTTCTGTTCTATGTGTAGATATGTTGGGTGAATAAACTTGGATGGTTTCCCATCATGTATTTTTATTCCCAAGTAAAATCTTTAATATGTTCTCAAAGTACATCAAAGACATTTACTTCTTGATCATCTATCAACCAACTATTTATGTTGAGTAACTTCCTTGGTGCTACTATCATTTTAGATGAGAATAATATATTTATTTGAATTTGATAATTAAATATTTGAGAGGATAGGGATGTGGTAACAACATATGGAATGTGATAACATCTTTGACAAATTTGTCTCCTAGAGAAATCACTCTATCTAGAAGACAACAAAAGGTTTTCAAAAAAGCATTTTGACCTTCATATGCCCATTGCATAAAACTATGTTGGGTGTTTCTATGGTCATACATAATTATATAATAGGTGGGAAAGGATATACATTCATTAGGGTAATAAATGATCTCATTATAGGATATTCTATCAAATTTCATAGTTAGACTGACAAGGTTTGTAGCTAAACTAACAAGGTTTATAGATGGACTAACAAGGTCTATAGATGGACTATTGAAGTTTGTAACATTTTAGATAGTTATTTTTAACTCATCCTCTATTAATTACACATAATTAGTGATTATGACTATAGTTGGGGAGGATAACTATCATAATTTTCTTCATCTTGATCTACCCATAACTATTTTACAAGATTGATTGATGGTTGTACAGTTGGATATAAAGAAATGTGCTTTGTTTTAAGACCATTTGAGATGGTCATATCTCTTAATCTATAATAAATTAGAGTTTTCATTATTTATAAACAAGGTCTTCCTAGGATCAATGTTATCCTATTTATTTGTTTTTAGACTAGATAATAATAAAATCAATGGGGTACTCTCATGACTCTATAGTTAATGTTATATCTTTAATGACACCATATATATTAGAGATAAATTTTTCATGGTGTCTGTAGTCATTACATTAATATCATCTCTTAAGTCTACCAATACATTTGGTATCTCTTTCTTTTCACTCATTATAGAAATGACAAAACTCCCTAGGTCTCCATACTTAGGTAGTAGCTTACCTACTAATAAATCAAAAACCTTTACATCTACCTATATAGTCTTGGGATATTATCTTTTCCTACCAGGTGTCTTAATACATAAATAAATGATCACTTGATTGAGTTATGTAATGTCCCTAATGGCTCACAGTAATGGAATTTCTAATTTGATATTTCTAAGTTCTTGAATCAATTCAGATTCCTTTTTATCTTCCACTTCCTTAAATCATTATGGAAAGGGAACAAGTGAAGGAAGTATGGTGAATTACTCTATTTTTTCAACTTTCTCTTATAAATCTTCTTTCATTGGTTGAGTCTATTGATTTAATTTTTCATGAGGCATTTCTGTGATGATACTCTAAGGTTCTTAAAATGTTTTTCCTAACATGGGATGTATGTCTACACATTTAATAACACCTTCCCATATGGTTTCACCTTGTTAATTTACATAAACCTACCTATTATTTAGATTTTATACTAGATGGGTAGGTAGTTAAGGTTGGTTTACTTACTTTATAGGGGGTGCTTGAGTTCCTAGAGGATCCATCAATGCTTGTTGTTATGGAAACCTTCTTTATTGTTGATTATAGTTTGGTCCAAGATTCAAGTGTTGATTTACCCATGGTTCCTAATGAGCTTCAGGTATCTAAGTTTGTTTAATAGGTTGGGTAATCATCCATGGTTATGGCATCCATTCCTATTTTCCCCATTAAGTTGGTGTTGCCCAAACTTGTGGAGGTGCATGCCATTGTGTAAAAGGAATCCTTGAGCCAAAATGTCATGGTTGATTTTGTGGGATGGAATTTCCTTACCTTTAAACATAATTTTATTCTTATATGGTATATATATTATATTTTAAATGGTTCTTAAGATTAGGAAGGTGATTATAATTTCTTGTACCATGATCTTGAGCATCACATATTCTATAGATTTTTGTTATGTCTAGATAACAATATCTGAATGCTTATTTTAATCTACAATTTAAATAGTAGATTTATAGTGGTTGAGTGTTAGATTTATCCTTATCTTTCAATCCATCTAATGTTTTGTTCAGTTTGACAAGTATATTTTTTTTGAAATTTCTAGTTCCTCCATGAGTTGGATTACATAACTAGATTTCCCTAGTTTACCTTTCCTACTGCTTGCTTTTATGCTAGAGTAGTTGGTACATAGTTTTGTAATGCCTTGGAAGTATATTTTGTAATATTTCCATTCCCCATGAGATTAAAATAATCCCTAGAGGAATCATCCAATCCTTTAAGGAAAATAGTTTTGATCACTTCCTCAGATAACTCATATCCACACCTGTTGTGGGCAAAAGCAAACTGGTCTAGATAATCTTCAAGGTTATCATCTTAATTATATTTTATCTTAAATAAAAATTATTTTATATCATTTAATCTATAGTAATATTGGTATTTATTTACAAATATTATTTCAATTTATCTCCAAATACTGATAGAGTTTCTTGCTAGGCCCATAAACCACCTCATTGCTCCTTCCTTCAAAGTAGAGGGAAAGAGTTTCAAATTTTGATTGTCTAAAGAGTAATCATAGGTTTGGTAGAGAAATTTGAACTCACAAAGGAATTGATCTGGGTCTTTAATGGATAGACCTCTAAAGTGAGGTAGATTAGATGGGGGAATGTTTTTCATTATTTTTTTATCATCATTCTCAAAGATGACGAGGTAAGAGAAAGTCCTCTCAGGAGGATTCATGTGAGTATTTTATACATGACATATATTTTCTCCCATTGTAAATAAAGTTATATTGAGAGGAGGAAATCCTTCAAGGTCTTTTGGCTATTCACTATTTAGAAGTTTGACTTTTGTAGAGGAATATTCCTCTAAATCCTAGGATGTACTTCTAAAAGACTCATTTATTTCTTCAAAATTTCTATTTTTTATAAAATTACCTTAAGTATTTCTCCTAAAGGATGATGATATTTTTGAAAAAACATTCCTTCTAAATCCCTTTGACTAATCATATACCTATATTTGACAAAAGAGTATGGGTTTTTTTACTATTAGCTTAAGAGTTTACCTTACTAACACTTTACAAAAATTACTTGGAAATGATGTCAAAAATGATGGGTTTCATTGTTATCCATTAATTTAACCAATCTATGTTGGCATCATTCCTTACCAGGGCCAATGTCCAAGGTTGTATGTAACAAGATATTTATTAGGTTCAACTAATAGTGTTGGTTGGGTGTTTTTGGTGTTGATCTAGCTTAAGTTACTACTTTATAATGTCTTAATTAAATGCTTGAAAGAAACAAACTTACTCAAAAATTAAACATGCAAAACTAAATTAAATGCTTCGAAATCAATCACATAATGTTGTTGAAAAGTAAAAACACTAAAATCAAATATCAAATCCACACTCCAAGCTAAGTTTCAGACTTAATATTACTAAAATTGAATAAATGATAGATGCATATTAAAATATAAAAGCACACACATGTATTAACAATCTATTTGACTTGTAAGCTATCAATCCAATCACATAAAGTATTTATACTAATTTTAATTAAAAAAATAAGAAACAAATTATAAATACCAAAAATACATGTCCTATCTCCTTGGGGAGTGGACCCTTGTTCATCCTTGGATTCAGGGTCAATTTAGTCCTTAGAAATCTATTTTGACTAATTCATATAAATGAAAGAGTGTTCTCTACCAAAAAATCTTCTTTTATTAAAAATGACAATTCTTATAATGATTTTCACTCCCTTGAAAATCGAGCATGGATTTGCCTTTTATTGGATATAAAAGAAACTATCCTACATACTAGGTAACAACTTAACTAACTAAACAAGAGGATATTTAGAGAGATTGGTTTATATGGATAAAATAAATAAGAACATTAAAATAAGATCCACATGTGGTTGGGAAGATCCTCATGATATTTGCAACTACTTCATCCAAACATATCTAGTAACCAAATCTTATTTATAATGTATCCATATCATCTTATCTAAAGTTTTAACCTATATCTACTAGCTTCTATAAATGGAAAGCTACACATAAATAGAAGTCTATATATAAACATATGTAAAAATAGAAAGTATCTAGAGGAGTCTTGGATCATCATGGAATAGTTGAAGCAACTTCTGGAATGTCTTGGAACATGTTATGGATGAGTCCATAATGAGATGTGAGAGTCTATATCATGACTATCAAAAACCATAGCTTTACTATTGTAATCCATAGATTAACTATCATAATCTGTAGGTATTTATCAAGGTCTATATAATGTTTGGCAAAGTCTAGAGCTTTAATCAAATGATCAGTTTATGGTCACAACACTATTATCATGAGATCATAGAAAAAATCTTATTTAGATGCTACAATACTAGTATATATCAAATATGGAAGACTAAACATGAAAACAATTAGACAATTATGTAAATAATGCTAACTCAAATTCATATAAGATTAAAGAGACAAATGCATTCATCTTATACCTTAGACTAGATATAAGCCCTAAGACTACATGTAATGCTCAACTCAAATGGTATATTTATGGCTATGAAGAATGGTATATCATGGTTATAATGAGTCATAGTGTGGACTCATCAACTCCATATCCTAAATATACCACAAGAAATATCATCCCCCAACCCCTTATTCATAACAAGATGCTTCAAAATATCCAAAATGAACCTTTAGACCCCTTGATTATTTCTATTGATATTGTAAATATCTCTCTAACTATTACATATGATGGGACTAAAAACTCTACATCTTTTATTAAAGCATTTGGTAATCTCTACTAAGAGTGGATTCAAACAAATACCTTTTCTACCACCAAAATTCTAGTTGAAACATTCATATGAGAAGCTTTAGATTGGTACAATCAACTCCCTCGACATTCCATATGGAAACTATAGGATTTAGTTAGTCCTCTAGTAAAATAATTTCAACACAATGATCTTACTTAAAATTATCTTAGTCACTTTATCAATGTTAAACAATCCCCTTATGAATTAGCTCATGACTTCACTAAATGATGGAAATATTTGGCTCATAATTTTGAACATAACATGACTAATGATAAATTATTTAAGCTCTGTATAACTACCTTAACACCTTCCCTTCAATATAAGATTTGAAAATTTTCTCTTCAAACTCTAAATGATGCAATTGATCAAGCTAAAAGAGAAGAATTTCTTCTAAAATAATTTTATCCCAAACATAAATATATTAAGGGATCTTTCCAAAATACCACTAATGTGATTAATAACAATCCTAAAACAAAAATAGTCTCCTCATAAATACACCATTAATAGTTCAATAAATAAAGTAATTATTATCTCCTTCTAAACCTTTCACCTATACTAATAATTTACTGACATGGTATGATCCTAACAAATTTTGTTGATTTCATGCTGATGTGGGTCATTATCATGAAATATGTCATGGGCTCCTCAAATTTGATGTTTCTTTTATATTAGGAGATACATTCAACCATGATGCTCTGATCAAAATACATCATCAAGATTATGTCAAAGCCTCTCAAAAGAAACAAGTTACCAAGCCTTGATAATCTAAACCTCAAATTTTTTTTTAATTATATCCTACAACACTTAAATTAATATATATGTGCAATTGATGCTAATTATCACCAATATTATAAAAATTATCAATATGTGAATGCATCCAAAGTCAATTATATATGCAAACCTACCCACAAATATACTATCACTAAGCTTAAAAAACCAACAATCAAAGAACAACTCCTTAAAGATACCACAACTACCACTACCATAGTTTATGAAATAAATGAGGAAATACCCCTACAACTAGAACCTCAATATACTTCTCTGATTCTTAAAAAAAAAGTACCTCCAATTGTGGCTAACATGCCCCCTTTTTCTTTGAAATGGGGGACCACTATAAAAATCTCAAAAACTAGGTCCTAGGGTCCTTTCTTTTGTTCTTGTCAATTTCACCTAAGCTTAAATTGTTAGAATAATGTCTCCCTAAGTTCCCTAAGTAGTGAGCCTAATTTATTTTAATGAATAAGATATACTTTCTCTTTTGTGAATTAGGGTGATAACATTGTATATCTACTTTCAATGGAAGTTCTTAGAGTCTCATTCCTTTCTCAGAGTAACAAACTCATTGCCCTTTATTAAAAATTATAATATTAATGAAAAATGAGTAAGAATTAAATATATTATGTACCCTTTTCATTTCTAAGTCTTTTTTGTGGATTTTTCAAGAAATCCTAAGAGAGCTTGGTCTAATTAGATGGTGAAAAATTACCAAGTGTCAAAGAGAACAGTCCCCAAACCTATCAAAGATGTCAGAGCCTAGGAGAACCCAACCTAGTTATAGGGTGCCACATCACCAAGTGTCAGAGAAACTACTCCCTTGACCTATCAGAGATGTTAGAGCCTAAGAGATCTTAACCTAGTTAGAGTGTGCCACATCACCAAGTTTCATAGTGGTTAGTCCTTAAACTTATCAGAGATGTTAGATCCCATGAGATCCCATCCTAGTCATAGGTAACCACATTACCAAGTTTTATATCAAACAATCCCCAGACCTATCAGAGATGTTAGAGCCTGAGAGAGCTCAACCCAAATATAGGGTGTCATGTTTCCAAGTGTCAAAATGGCTAATCCATAAACTTGTTAGGGATGTCATATCCTCGTAAATACTAACCCAATCAAAGGGTGAAACATCTCCAAGTGTCAAATAATATTGTCCCTAAACCTATAAGAGATGTTGGATCCTAAAAGAGCTCAGCCTAATTATAGGGCACCACATTGCCAAGTGTTAGAGTAACTAGTACCCAGACTTGTTATAAATGTTAGAGCTTAAGATATCCCAACTTGATTAGGAGGTGCCATGTTTCCCAATAAGGAAAAAGAAATAGTATCCACCTAAGGACCATGAAGGGTCAGAATGGGGTACATATGGGGATAGATAATCAATTAGGATGTGCCATGTGTCTTTAAATGACACCTCATCCTTCTTATGGGTATAACATATAGTATGAAGTCATACCTAAGTAGTGACCATTAGTAAGAGAACTAATGAGTAGATGACACATTTTATAAATTGGGAGTTAATTAAGAAACCTCTAAGGGATGTGATAATGTGCCTACCATGCATTAGGAATTAATGAAATAGAAAGTTGGGTCTGATTAGATATCTTTAAAACATCCCATCACTATTGTTAAATTTGGCTAGTGGTGGAATATTATGGGATCTAAATTTAACTATGGATTTAGAATTAAAAGGAGGAAATGTATACACCAACTCATTTTAACTTGCATCAAGTGAGATACCAAACACCATTAATAAATGGGTTATGTTAATGCTTTTATAAAACCCTAAAGAAAATCCATTGACAATTACCATTACATACCTTTGAGAGTAATCCAACTCTTAGCCTTCCAATTCTCATAGAGTACCCTTATGTTTCAATCCTCTTATGCTTAGAGAATCCCTATTTCCCTTCTATCCTACTACAATGGTTTCATCCTCTTATAAACCCAAATTCTAAACTAAGTACCAAGATACCACATTCCTTGTTGGCTTGACCAAGTTAAAGAACTATCACTTTTTAAAAATAATTGAGCAAATACCCTAAGACTCAAGATCTAACAATGAATAACAAGAAGAGTTTGAGGCTTCCTTTAAGTCCTTCAAGAAATGATGACTCCATAGAGATGATTCTAATACAAATGAATTTTTATACACCACCTTGTTTGACAACCTCTTTCATACTACCATTTAAGTGCAAGACATGATCTATGAATAGGTGTGCTTGCCCAACTCTTAGCAACAAATTTTCTATATCTCTAAGAAATATTAAAAGGTGTATTACTACCTCTTGGAATACACCTTCTCTTATGATGTGGTAGAAGTGAAGGTCTCCATCATTGAAGGTATATATAGAGAACTACCAAATATATGACATATTGTATGACTGGGTTAAAAACCTAGATGTTAAATGGGTTAGTAAAGAGGACATAGATGTGTACATAGTTTGTACTTTATAGGAAGAAGTCTAGTTAGGAATGATTTTTTTGAACCAATTATTTAAATATTAGAACTATTTACATGTAATTAAACTATGGGTTCCCCTCCTCCATATGATGCTCACATGTTTTTATGTTTTAGATATGGGAGGACTAATCAATTTCAAGTTGGTTAATGCCATCGTAGATGACCAAGACAAGGGAAATTTTTATATGATGAGATACCTAGAGGATTCAATCTATGAGAAACTCTCCTTCAAACCTTTGGATTTTTATACATGCATTACTATGGGATCAATGGTCCATGTGGTCTTTTAAAACTTATATGGTCACCAATTCTAGAACCACATCCAAGACATCTACAAGTAATTCTATTTGGTTGCCTACCAAGTGATCAATGAGGCTCAATGCCCTAACTATCAAAAGTAATATGGGACTTCATCATTACCATTAGTGACTAATGGATATAAAAATAGTAAACCATGATCCAAATTACATGTTTTCTCAAATATCCCTTCCACTTTCCATATTTCATCTTAGATCATATTGCATAGCAATAAATCACTTACCAATTAGTGGATGGCATATTTGACATTTGTATATAATGCCATCACAAAGCATGCCCATCACTCATGATCACTATCAACAACCACATGTATAATTCCTTTCATCCCATCCATAAGATGGTGACTGGGTGGGACTCATTCACCCTAGTGAGAGATAAGATCTAGCATTGGTACCCTAAGGGGATGATCAAATCTCACATGGAATGGTATTTGACCTAACTCAATATTAACTATAGTTATAAAGTAAAGGATGACAATGAGATATACTTATATTCTATTAATTACTAATAATTATTTTCTCAAATCATAAAAAAGAAGAATAAAATAAGGAAGGTGGTAGGCCCATTTTCTCCCCCTGTATCTCTTGCTCAATATATGGAGGATTCAACACCTATTCCTCCTATTATCTATATGAAGATTTTATAGGGAATCCTAACACTTTATCATCATTATGCCTTGGCTCCACTTATGCCTCCTCTAATCCTTCCTCTCACCCTAAATCCACCTCTACCTCATTCATTAGCTCTAATAGTCTGGCCATGATAAAGTAAAACCCACTTACTCATTGAGAAGCAACCTAAGTGCAACCAACTCAACCATGAGTACCTTAATCTTAGGTTACATAGAACTTAAGTTTCTATTCAGATAGTGGTCTAAGGTCAAGCCCAAAATGAGGCTCCCAATAGTAATTATCATAGGTTTCATCCATTACACCTCCCTCCCTTCCATCTCCTTCCACCCTTCACTCATACCACTTTCTAATTCCTGATCTTGGCACCCACAAGTTATGCTTCATTCTTACAACCCCCCAAAGTGGTGCCTCCTCTTTTTTTAATATCACATCCTACATCATTTAACCAAGAACCTTTAGCATCAATACTCCTAAGTATCCTTTCCTCTTTATTCCCATCTACCCCATCCATTTCACATCTTGGAACCCACTTAGTGCCTCATTTGTGTGTACCTTTATTCCTAATATTGTCAGGCATATATTCATTATCAAACATGGATGAAAACATAATTATCATTCCCCTAATGATAAGAAACATCCTGGTTCCCCCTCATTCATCTCAACACTTCCCTCAATAGTTCTATTTCCTACACTATCAACCCCTAGATTTTCTACTATCTTGGTTAGTCATTACACTGTAGTATTTAGAGTTGACCTAGGTAAGAGTCCCAAGAAGAAGTAAAAGGTATTTCATAATATAAATAAAATATAAATTCCTTATAATCTATTCCAACCTCTTCTAATAATCTGAATATTTCACTTAGACCAAGCTATATGCCTTGATGCATTAGTCCTCAACCCCTTCTTTTTATTATTGAGAGCACTATAGGATTTGTCTTCGACCAACCCATCTCTTCCTTTATATTTAATGAACCTTTCCCAAGCTAATTTTCCATTAAATTGAACATTATTCAAGATAAGTGGTAGACACAAATTTTCCCATGCGCCTTCCCTTTTTTTCTTCATCCTTTTGCTCCCATGCCCCCTCTACCTCTAATGCTTTTTTCATTCACCCCTACACTTCCTCCATTTCCCCTCCATCTCATATTATACCCTTCACCACAATATTAACCACCCTTCCTACACTTTTCATAACCTAAGGAATGGTCCCATAGACACAATACCTCAATATGACTACCCATGGTGACATAGATGTACAATGGAGCTTTTACTAAACTTTGGGGAGAAGGAAGAGGACATTGACATAGATATTCATCTAGGAGGGGAACCTAGTCAGTTGGTAGACCCATAAATATATATTATCCCTTAATAAGGTGATTAATTCCATTAGGGAAGAAAGGATGGCTAAAGACCCACTCTCCATTTTTGGGCAACTCATGATATGTCAAAAAAAATCCTCAAGGACATGCAAATCTAGGTTTAGATATTGAAAACCTAGGTTAATATATATTTTTTGATCAAACTAATTATGAAAGTTAAGGATTCCATCTTACTACTCTTATAAATTCTCATGAAGGTAGTGGAGACTCTTGTTAAGACCAATGTGCTTATCCAATGGACCCAGGCTTACTTGTAGAGGATTGTGGACATAGACAGGAAGTGTAAGACACTATAATTGGTGATTAAAAAAGGCCTATCCTAGAGTTGAAACTAATTCCAACTTCATAATTGGGATTATATCAAATATATGCTAGGAATATGAGGGCTACTATGGAGGAGTGGTTGGTCATGTCTCTTACTATAACTTTACCCTTAGAAGAAGAAAAGAAGTTATTGACCTAATTTGAGGTCAATATTATATATTCTATTCCACTAAGATGTAACCCTATTAGACCAAGGGTAATTTGGATTCCACCTAGGTTAATTCAAATAGGTTATGAGGGATAAGGTTACTAAAATAAACCAAGGAGTTTGAGTTTGATTGTAGATATCAACACAATCCACAATGAGCATCAACCAAGTCTTTCTAAGTGTCAATATAAATACCCTTATAATTCTACTAGAGGTTGGTGACTCAAGTTGAGGTGATATTCATGGATCCCCCATGAACTTTTCCAAGATGGACAAAAAGTTTGACCTCTTGGTGATTGTGTTAGAGACTAGGGATGCCATATCAAAGTATTAGGGAGTCATACCTTCACATCCACCTCTACATATAAACTAAGTGGTCCCCTACTAATATTTTATGGGATTTTAGGTATTTGTCTATTTTTAATTTTGAACTAAAGTCGTAACTATCATTAGTGGCCATCATGTCCTAGGTTAGGGTCCTCACACTATTTGGAGGTGAGCCCCATCCTCATTCATACAATGAAAAGTTTTATTGTAATTTAGGGATCAACTAAAATTTTCTTGAAATTTTTGTCATATTATAGCCATTATTTTACCTACTTTTTCCTTAATCTCTCTATACTATGAAGTTGGCCAAGATTGATTGTTGTAACAACACTCACTTTTTTACTTAACACAATTCCTATTTTTTGCAAAGGTTTTGTTCCATGTCTTAGCTACATTTCATCTCTATTTCTAAATGCTTATCAATGCTAGATTAATTAGATTAATAATTTGATACTTTATGTATGATATGGTTACAATGTGCTTATCTATTATAATAAATTTGTGAGTTTTCTTGTTTATTTTTTATAGAACTGATAATTTATGTGTTAATATACAAATTACCATTGGGAATTTATGTGTAGTCTATTATAAACTCTTAGTACTTATATTTAGTGAGGGATAATATTTGAAGCATACTCACAGTTTCCCTAAACTCTTTCCCCTATGTGCTTTTGGAGGTAGAACTTTAGTGGAACTCAGTCTATAATGGTACAACTATGCAAGGTCACTTGGTTTGATGATCAATAAATTGAGTTCATTCTAGACATATAGACTCCATTTTTTTTCATACTCTTCACCCCTCTCTTTTTGTGTTTTTTTTCTAAGATTAAACTACCCTCTCCTCTTGTGTTTATAAATAAAAAAGTGTAATACTCAAACTCTCATAATAATCTTTGATAATTAGACCTATGTGCATGAATTTTATATTGAAATTTTGATGGTAATAGTGTATCTCTTATAGACTATTCATGAAAAATCCATTTATGAAGTCAGATATCTACAACTATGCCCTAGGCTAATCCCATATCAGTCCTAAAATAGAGGATGAAATTCTATAGCTATCCCCACCTTCCCTTTTATGGAATGCCCAATCTCATAGGCATTTCATGAATAAAGTATTTTGGAGTGAATAACATCTAAAACTAGAAGGATGGCCTAGGAGTATTTTAGGCTTGTCATAAATTTTATGAGTATGTTGAGATTGTGCTTATTAACAATAATGTACTTACAACTATTTGATTATGAATCATCCTAGAGACTAGTTTTCATATTACCAAGGCTAGGTCTCACTAAGGCCACTTGAAAATCTTCACTACTTTTCCATAGAAAACCCAAACTCAACTAGCCTAGACCTACCATGCTTCTAATCAATTTGTCCCTATAACCTCTATCAAATTAGTAAACTAAGATGGAATTGTTATATACCTCTCTTATTATCAACCCATGAGTCATCAATGATTTACCTAGGAACCTTGAGAGGTATCTTCCCTATTTCACCCTAGGTGTTGGATGAACTATAGAGAAACACATAACATCTTATAAAATTACCCTGAGGATTCTAAATGTAGAGCATGAGGATGTTATATGCAATATTTTCCCATTCACACTAATAGACTCAACATATGATTGGGTACTCAACCTTCCTAAAGACTCCATCTTGTGTTGGTACCATTTTAACATTATTTTCCTTACCCAATTTGGATCAGTGATAGACCCCCATGTCTTATATAAGTAGTTTGATTGTATCAAAAGGGAGCCTAATGAGCCTATTAGTAACTTAAATTATAAGTTTTAAAATATTTATATTTGGGTCACTAATATTTATCAACCTAACCCTCAACTATCACTTGAAATGTATAAGAATGTGTTACCCTTGGACAACCATGTTCTTGAAGAGGAACATAACCATAATAGGCCTTTCCTTGGCTTATGAAATGACCATCAAAGTAGATATGAAAATTAAACCTCAAGGTCACATGATGACCCCCACTCCTAGTTTTATACCATAGATTTATGTGTTGAACTTATTGCTCAATGTTAATCAAAATTCTCTAATGCTTTAGTCGCTCCTTTTAACACATCAACTCCCACTGGGTCATTCCACCTCAAACCAAAAATTAGGTTTCATTAACCTAAGGGGGGATTAAAAAACCTTCATAATCACACCCCAATAACATTATTTGTAACTAATAATACCCAAACCACACCTCAATAGTCTACTAAGATTGACTTATATGCCATTCAATTGATGGTACAAAAATTCAACACAGATTAATTTGGGCTATAGAGGAAAATGAGTAATTATAATGCAAAAAGTTCTGATAAAAAATTCACATATAAAAGATTAAAAAATAAATATAATCATCCTCAAAACCCCCTATAACCTTCAATGAATAAGTTTCTCAAAATTAATATCTTTAAGATAGCCTTACCTAACTAGTGTTGAGTGCATAACAAAAAACACATGGTGAATTTTACTACACATAGTTTGGTTCTACTTTTGAAATATTATAGAAGGAAATGGAAGAATATGTGGTGGTCCCCAATCATATTTAACCCTCCAACTTATGTAAATCCCTTAGTGATGCTTTGGTGTTAAAGACCATGGATTTCCCTAACTAGGAAGAAAATGATCCAAAGATGGGTATTAGTGAGGTGAAAGCATTTTAGAAATTCTAAAAGAGAAACTATGTTATCAGTAATAGACAATAGAAACAACCCCTTACTATAATGACCCCTTAATAATGGTGTGACCCCACTAGACTAAAATTCTAGGAATGATCCCCCACCTCCAAGACCTCAATAACTTAAGGCACATACAATAATGCCACCAGTCCAAAGTAAAGGATTTTATAACATAGTGGAATGTATGAAAGATATTAAGGCCAACATTACCCTTCATGAGCTTACTCAAATCACATAGAAATGGGATCTCCTAATAGAATCCTTAACTCAAAATTAAACCCCATAGACCTAACCAAAACCAAGATCAACACACTCTAATGTGATCCTTCAAAAAAAAATATGGAGGTGGCCCCTTTCCTCTTAACCATCTAGTTGTTTAGAAATAATCAACATAATTGCTTAGTATATTCTATAGCCTTAGCCAATATGATACTAATAGGCATGTGTGATAAACATGGGCTGTCTCCCATAAATTTAGATAAGGTATTAGTCCATATAGAAAAGTCATAAGTAAAAGTGATAGGTGAACTACTAAATTTTCACATCTAGTTGGAGTCTAAGCCTAGGATTGAACATGTCATAGACATTCAAGTAGTGGATATCCCTAAATCCTATGACATTCTCTTTAATATATATTATTATAAAAATTTAAATGGATATATGGCCACATATTTCTCCCATATGTGGTTGTTGTGGAGAGTAGTATCCAACCAAATAAGGGTAGATAGATAACCCTAAATGAAGCATATGATAACCAAGTACAATGTCATCAATGAGAAGGTGAACCTAGTTCCCCTAGACCTAGGCATCTACATGTTGCGTACACATACTCCCAAAGATTAAAGTAGTCACAACCTAGACCTATTGGGCCTATGGTATCTTTATATAGACAAAGCTAGTTTAATAAAGGTAGTGGGGTTGGTGTTCTACTTATAGATCCCCTAGGGATAAACCATTTTGCATCATATAAGTTGTAATTTCCCTACTCAAATAACTTGGTTGAGTATGAAGCTTTAATCCTAGAATTGTAATTTGTGTTAAAATATAAGGCAAATGAACGAAGAGTATTAATAAATTCTAAGTCAGTGGTCAACTAAAGTAAGACTAAATTTCAATGTAACCTATCATACCTTACGAGGAATAAGCATAAGACTTGGGACCTAATCAAGATGTTTAACACATTTAAAATCATCCCTATTCCTTAGAGGAAAACCAAGTAGCCAACTCACTAGCATCTACAAAACTAAACCTAACTCCAGATGACACTAAGTTACAAGATTTCTCTATGAAACTCATCCTATATCCCTTTATCCTAGACAACATGAAAAACTTCTAGGTTTTTGAGGATGACCACTAGATCATTTAATTCATCAATAATAAGGGAATATTTGAACCCCAAGTTATATATGAGAAAAATGTATACAACCCAAGGAATTATCTAGATAAGGATGGGATCCTAAATATTCATGTGAATTATATCTCAAAGGGTATGATATCATTAGAGAGAGAATTTGATGATATATACCCCACATTCAAAGTAAAAGGTCCAAGTTCAAGGATTAAAAGTGTTAACTCATCAACCTCAATCCTATAGAAAATCCCTAGATAGTTAATGTGGGTGTTGATTAGACAAATCATAAATTGGAGAAATTATAAAGGTTGTTAATGAGATATAAGGATGTTTAGTCTAGTCTTATGGATAAATTAAGGTCTTTGAAATGAGAGTAATCACTCACACTATCCCCTTGAAACCTAGATTAAAACCATTTAGGCAAAGATAAAGGCCTATAAACCTAATCGTAGAATCCTTAATATATAAGGAATTTCATATGTTGCTCTTGGCAAGGATAATTTAACCAGCCCAACACTCCACCTAGGTGCCCAACATGGTCCCTATGTGAAATAAAAATAGATAGATCTTATGGTGTGTATACTTTAAAAACTTGAACTAAGCCTCAGATATAGATAATTACCCATTACCCTCCCTTAACAAGGTAACCCAAATGGTGAGTGGATCTCAAATGATGTCTATTTTTGATGGCTTCTCTGGATACAACTAAGTCTTGGTCAACCCCAAAGACAAAAATAAGATTGTTTTTACCACCAAGTGGGGAATATTTGATTATAAATTAATTCCCTTCAATGTTGGTGCCACTTTCTAAAGGGAGATGGACTTCACTTTTGAAGTACTAATAGGTAAATGTATAATAATCTATATGGATGACCTAACTAGGTTTTTAAAATGCAAGTTAGATCACATGCACTATTTGGAAAGGGTATTTAAAAGATATATAAGGTATAGAATTTCCATAAACCTAAAGATAAGTGTGTTTGGTTTCACTGAAGGTAAAATTATCAATCACATTATCCTAAAATAAGGTATTGTTATTGACCCCAAAAGGGTAGATTCATTTTTTAAACTTCCTTTTCTTAATAGTAAGGAACTTAAGTCACTTGGGAAAATAGAATTTATGTGTAAATTTATTTCTAGATTTAATGAAATAGTAGAACCCTTGAATGTAATTTTGAAACATGATGCAAAATTTGATTGGAATATAGAATCAAATTAGGCTTTTTAGGATATTAAAAATGTTATTTTACAAGATCAAGTACTCATCATCTTGGACTATATGCAATATTTATATATCTATCCATTTTCTTTGGAGCAAACCATTGTAGTTTGCCTCACCCAAAGATTAGAGAGAATAGAACACCTTATTGATTTTATGGGAACTAACCTTAAGGATACTAAGCTCATAAATTATACTCTAGACAAGCATGCCTATGCCCTATTTAAGGTAATGATTAAATTCAAACATTACATCCTCCAAAATAGAGTACATGTTATTGTCTTAGATGTAGATATAAAACAAATGCTGCGGTAGAATGAGCTAGGTGATAGAAGAGGCTGATGGATGAAAAAATTATAAGATTATGACTTAGAAATCAAGCCAACCAAACTAGCTATAGGACAAGGCCTTACTCAAATAATAATTAATATATAAATAAGTATTATGAGACACAAAATAGACCAAAAGATGGTACTATATTTAGACTAGTATACCCCAATCATGCACTTTCTACTCTATGAAAATGCACCTGTGTGACTCAACCACACAAAAAGGAGGGCCCTCTAATTAAATGATGTGCAATATGTTCTAAAAAAAGGAAATATATTCATAATGAATAATATGAAGGAATATATCTTTAATGCATGTCACAAGAAGAAGCCAAATAAATAATGGAAAGTTTCCATGAAAAAATTAGAGCTAGCCACCCTAAAATAAACACCATAGCCCACAAGGTTCTTTGGGTAGGCTATTACTGGCCCACACTATTCAAATACATTCACACCCATGTTTTATTTTTCCATTAGTGATACGCCTTTGATAAAAGAGAAACACATGCAACAATACCATTATATCCCATTATGGAGTCTTTACCATTTGCACAATGGGGACTAGATTTCATGGGGGTCATCAACCTCAATTCATCGACTGACCATAATTTCATTATTATGAGCACTAATTATTGTACTAAATGGTTTGACGTAGTTGTAACTAAAATAAGCACTACTAATGAAGTCATCAAGTTCATGAAAAATACCATAAATACCCTTTTTAAGATCCTCATCTCTTTAATATGTGATAATGGTCCTCTTTTTCAATCCATAGAATTCACAGAATGGGCTTATGATAATGGAATAACATTGAGGTTGTCATCTAGACACTACACATAAGGGATTGGGTTGGTGGAGTCTACTAAAAAGAATTTTATTGATGCCATCAAGAAATAAACTAGGGAAAATCCCTAAAAATAACACTCATTACTAAAGTTTTTCATATGGGCAGACTGAACTAGGTATAAACAAGCCCTCAAAATCTCTGATGCAGGAGCATCTACAATAGCTTCATGGAGGACTAGTTAAGGTCATCAAACATGCAAATTTCAAATGATGTTCTAGCGTGAAGTTGAATTCAACTTCAAATTCTTGTTTTCCCTCTAAATTGTGTTTAGATTTCAAACCTTTACCTTGAGAGTAAATGTAATTGTCAAAAGTGAAAAGTGAAAAGGTAAAATTATGTAAGAGAGAATCCCCATGTTGGAAGCCAATCTTGGCTTAAAGATCAAATGAGGGGAGTGGTTGAAATATTTTATCCGTATGATATTAGTTGAGATAAATCTTATCCAAATTAGTATATTGGTTGGATTGTAAATCTTTCTTGTTGGTCTTAGTGCCCAAGTTGGGCATAGAGGTTAGGGAGGAGATTCTTTAAAAACAAAAAGAGTAAGATATGCATGGATGGGATAAGAGGGATGTAGAGAAGAATAAGTTTCCTAGATTTTGGGTTCTACTAGACTTGAATAGAAAATCTCAAGGTCGGGAAGGGGATAAGAAGAATCCTTCATTTGAGGGACAAGGATAGCCTTTTCTAGTTTTCTAGATACTCTACAAGAATAGAGGACAAGGGGCCATTTTTTTGTCCATCTTGGATATGGTTGTGTAGACCAAGGGACCAGACAGGCTTTAATATATAGCTAGGCAATGCCCTCACATGAGCCCAAGTGAAGAGAGGAGCTTCTGATTTGATATGGATTAAATCCATTAAAGGAGCTCGACTTGGTATGGATTTGAGCTGAAAAGGATAGATGGTTTTAAATACAAGCCAAAATATGAGTTGAAGGATGGAGGCCGAGTAGCGAGACTGAGAAGGATAAAATATATGAAACCATGGAAGACATGATTGAGATATAGGGACACAAGCCCAAAAACTAATCAATGCCCCTTTTATTAATATGGTTTGACATTCTTCTTTTATGGCTTGATGCTTATTTAATTTGGATCGATGTTATTATTTTATGACTCGATGCTTATTTCTTTATGGCTCAACTCCTTTTCTATTGGCATGGCTCGACTCTACATGACCCAAGACAAATCGAAGGGAGAGACCTCGAATAGACATGGAGGCCTATGAGGGTTAATTTTGTTTCCATTAGTAAAGTTTAGAATGAATGCAATGGTCATGCATCGATATGTGAGAATCTACTGTGTTTTGAAATCGAGTCATAAAATTACATTGGCATTTGATTTGGATAATGTCACTGCCCTTGTTTGTCTTCATTTATTTTACAGAGAATGATCAAGGAGCATTTGCATTGCCGAGTTTTGAAAAATATATGACTTTATGTATGTTGTGTATTTATGCTCTCAAAGGGATGTGTCCCTAAAATAGATTATGGATTGTGCTCAAAGATCTGAGTATAAAATACAATTGTTGGGTTTGTGTTTCATGACCAATCATGTGAATTGATAAACCTGAGAAGATATTAATTCTGTGTGATTTCAAAGTAGTTGTTATATAAATAAGCCAAAGGTTGGGTCATAGTGGAGTCATATAAGATAAGTGCATCAATTATGGTATCAGATCTTGAAGCTCTTGGGATTTGGATGAAGTTGCTGCAAGATTGAGAAAAGGATCAAAAGAGATGATTGGGATGGTTGCATTTGTTAATGATGTTGTAGCTGCTACAGGATTTGGCAAAACGATCCATAGGACAAAGCATTAGAAGACCCTATTGAGGAAAGTTATGAGTAACTTTGATATTTGATTTGAGTTTATTGTGTTTGAGAAGTAAACAGGTGAAAAGGAAGGCTTAAAGCCATTGAAACTTGACAAGAGAGAAGAGAAGCATGGAAAGCTCAAAAGTAAGGGAGCAAGTGAATGCTCAAGAGGAAGCTCCAAAGCAAGGTAAGCTTGGATTTGAGAAATTATTGATATTTGGTTAAAGTAGTGTCATATTGAAGACCATTGACTCAGTGTGAAGCTCAATAAAGCTGTTAAAGGGGATCAAAAGACTAGGATGCAAAAGGCCTAGGTGAGATTAAGGAGATTGTCAAAAGACCAGTCAAGGAGAAAGGCTTGGGTGAGACAAGTGGACCTAAAGGGATTAAGAGACCAAGGTGGAAAAGACTTGGGTGAAGATCTCAAAAATGGAAATATTCCTAAGAAAAGAGTAGAGCAGCAAGGTACATGAGGGTACTAAGAAGAAAACAAACATCCAAAAGAAGAAAGGTATGACCAATATTGAAATTGATAAAGAGATTGCTAGTTTAAAAAGAGATTTAGCTAAGATTAAAGATGAATATGAGTCTTGGATGCAGATGGACAAGCAAGCATGGGTATGGCCAATGAGGAAGAGGTTGAAGTGGCTAATTGATCTCCTAATGAAGAGGAAAAGAAGGCAAAATGAGATTGCTAAGAAGAGAGAAGCCCATAGAGGCTTGAATGAAGATAAGAAAATTGCCATGAGAGCAACAAAAAGAGGAAGAGATTGTGAAAAATGTTCTCACTATGGAGAATAAGAGAAGAGAAGAAAGAAAAGATGAAATGCCAGGAAGAGCACTTGAAAAGATAAGAGTGTTGGTGAAGAGAACACTCATAGGGACCTTGTGGTCTCTTATTTTTATATCTAATGTTGTCTTAGCATGGGTAATTATAGGTATGAGTAGCCTTATGAAGGTCAAAAGAAAGGCCTTGAAGAATGAAGAGATTGGTGCAAGAGAGAGAAGTGAGTTTGTTGTTGATGATGAAGAAGAAGAGATGCATTGGTTAATGCATGAGGGAGGTGTTGAAGAACCCATAAGGGCAAGAGAAGAGATGGAAGATGAAGATGACTTCCATGATTCCATTGAAATCCAAGAAGAGGCAAGAGAATAGTCAAGCATAAAGGAAGAAGAAAGAACAAATAATCAAGAAGCTATGCAAGTCAAAGAACTAATAGAGCAGCCCATTAAAGAGGTAAAGGTGAATTAAAAAATTGATTTTTCTTATTCTTATAAGCATGAAACTATTGATATGCATGTTAGAGAAGCAAAGAGAAAGGTGAAGTTTCCAATTAACCATGGATATGTGATGCCTAAATGGTGGAAGAAGCAAACTCCCAAGCAACAGGAAGTGTCGGTACAAGAGCATGGATGCAGGATGCCTACATGGCTTGAGAAGACAAATGATAAGAAGGAGAAACAAGTATGGGTTCCTAAGAAGGCAAAGAGAGAAGATGTGAGTGTTGAGGCAACAACACCAAGAATTCAATGGAAGAGGATTCAAGATGATTCAAGAAACCAAGAGAATGAAGGTGAGATGGTGAGTATGGAAGAGGCATTCCATGAAGACATGACACTTGAGAGGTATACAAAAGAGGTAAAAGGTAAACAAATGGTTTATGATGATGTTTTTGAATCCTTCAATGATATTTTCATGAGAATTGAAAAATGGAAAGTGGCTATGTAGACTAATATGCAGGAAGGAGAGAGTTCTAAATGGATGGATGATGAGGAAAGGGGAGAGTATGCAGCAAATAAATGCCTCATTGAAAAAAAGAACAAACAAGATGGCTTCAAGCAGAGATTGAAAAGAGCAAGAAAACACAAGGTAAGGATACTACAATTGTATTCGATGAGTATATTGAAAAAGTTGGTTTACATGAAGATAGCTCAAGAAAGGATGAGATGAAGAGTAAGGCTAGTGAAGGACAAGTAATCCTTGTGAGTGATAAGCCCAATTTTGATGAAGAAAATGGTGAGATATATGAGATCTCACTAAAGGAGGAGTTGAGAATGTTGGAAGAGCTCTTTAGTTCTTCAAGAGAACTACATACAGGCACAAATCATGATGAGAACACCATTGGTGAGAGTGAATCAAGAAAAGAGCACACTAAAGAGGCAAATGCAATTTTGGCCAAAGAGCAAAAGAGTGGAGGCAGCCATGAGACTTTATGGTCTCATTTTTTTACTTCTAACATTGCCTTTGATGTTTTAAATGTAGGTGTTAAAGTTGTGGAGATGAATGAAGTCCATAGTTTAATGGACAAATTTTTGAACCAAGAAGATCAAGAAGATCTTGAAGACATGTATGAGAATGAAGCATGGAGATGGGACATAATAGCTGAAAAGGAGATGAGGAGAAGAACATACCAAAAAAGGAAGAAAAGAAAGAAGATGAAAGACAAAGACAATCAAATATAAACAGCAACATTGGCATTCACAACAAAACCTTGGGATCCAGGCATATAGTGAAGACTAATACATGGAGGAAGTAGTTCATTTGAACTAAGGTTCAAATCCTTTCTAGAGGGAGAGTATGATGTAGGAGCATCTACAATAGCTTCATGGAGGACTAGTTGAGGTCATCAAACATGCAAATTTCAAATGATATTCTAGCGTGAAGTTGAATTTAACTTCAAATTCTTGTTTTCCCTCCAAATTGTGTTTAGATTTCAAACCTTTACCTTGAGAGTAAATGTAATTATCAAAAGTGAAAAGTGAAAAGGTAAAATTAGGTAAGAGAGAATCCCCATATTGGAAGCCAATCTTGGCTTAAAGAGCAAATGAGGGGAGTGGTTGAAATCTTTCAACCGTACAATATTAGTTGAGATAAATCTTCTCCAAATTAGTATACTAGTTGGATTGTAAATCTTTCTTGTTGGTCTTAGTGCCCAAGTTGGGCGTAGAGGTTAGAGAGGAGATTCTTTAAAAACAAAAAGAGTAAGATATGCATGGATGGGATAAGAGGGATGTAGAGAAGAATAAGTTTCCTATATTTTGGGTTTTGCTGGACTTAAACATAAAATCTCAAGGTCGGGAAGGGGATAAGAAGAAGCCTTCATTTGCGGGACAAGGATAGCCTTTTCCAATTTTCTGGATACTCTGCAAGAATAGAAGACAAGGGGCCATTTTTTTATCCATCTTAGATATATAGCCAAGGAATGCCCTCGCATGAGCCCTAGTGAAGACAGGAGCTTTTGATTTGATATGGCTTAAATCCATTAAAGGAGCTTGACTTGGTATGGATTTGAGCTGAAAAGGTTGGATGGTTTTAAATACAGGCCAAAATATGAGCTGAAGGATGGAGGCCGAGTAGCGAGACCAAGAAGGATAAAATATACAGAACCATGGAAGACATGATTGAGATATAGGGACACAAGCCCAAAAACTAATCAATGCCCCTTCTATTAATATGGTTCAACATTATTCTTTTATGGCTTGATGTTTATTTAATTTGGATCAATGTTCTTATTTTATGACTCAATGCTTATTTCTTTATGGCTCGATGCCTTTTCTATTAGCATGGCTCAACTCTGCATGACCCAAGACATATCAAAGGGAGAGACCTCGAATGGACGTGGAGGCCTATGAGGGTTAATTTTGTTTCCATTAGTTAAGTTTAGAATGAATGCAATGGTCATGCATTGATATGTGAGAATCTACTGTGTTTTGAAAGCGAGTCATAAAATTGCATTGGCATTTTGATTTGGATAGTGTCACTGCCCTTGTTTATCTTCATTTATTTTATAGAGAATGATCAAGGAGCATTTGCATTGCCAAGTTTTGCAAAATAGAGGAGGACTTTATGTATGTTGTGTATCTATGCTCTCTAAGTGATGTGTCCCTAAAATAGATTATAAATTGTGCTCAAATATCTGAGTATAAAGTACAATTGTTGGGTCTGTGTTTCATGACCAATCATGTGAATTGATAAACCTGATAAGATATTAATTTTGTGTGATTTCGAAGTAGTTGTTGTATAAACAAGCCAAAGGCCAGGTCGTAGTGGAGTCATAAAAGATAAGTGCATCAATCTCTCTTTTCCTTCTATTTTATAGATTGGAATCAATCATGTCGGTCATGCTCAGGATTTTGACTTATAACTTTATGTAAAAATTCATGAAACTAAATTATAATGTGTATTATAGACTACTAAACCTCATTCAATTAGAGGAAGCCTAGGATGAAGCTTTGTTAAGCTTTAGTAAACACCAAGATACAATCAAAAGGTGGTTTGATAAGAAGGCAAAGGTCAAGACCTTCAGAATCTTTATCTTGGTCTTAATGTGGGCCAAGTCTCATGAGAATAAAGGCCTTCAAAATTCATTCTCTTTTAGATTATCCCATTCCAAATAGCCAAAATCCTAGGTCAGAATGCCTTTTATCTCAAATATCTTGATGGCAATGAGCTACCACTTCTAGTAAACAGGAAGTTTCTACAATAGTATTTATCAATTATCCCTTCTATCTTAGATTTTTAGTAATCCAAGCAAAGGTGGTAATGTATATATTAGATAGGTTTGTTTTCATTATGGGTTTGCTTTCACTATATTTTTCTTCTATTTTGTGTTTTTTCCCCTCTAAATCCCTCTTTATTTTTTAATGATCCTCTAACCCCTGACCCTATTCATAACTACTCTAGGTGATGGCCAAAGCCTAGAAGGATTGTTAAAAATTAAGAATACCCAAGTTGAAAAATTTGATATAAATAATTCAGGGATGGTAATTGAAACTTTTGACATTCTATATCTAAGAGGTCAATTCTTATAAAAGAAACAAATGGATTTTAAGAATAACCCACATCTTAATAGAGCCAATAAGTTATAATTAATATAATGTTTAAATAAAATACTAGATTATTTGAGTAAATCAAAGACTAGTTGGCCATTCAAAACTTCCTCATCATCCATTCAACCTTTGTTTGGTCCCTAACCCTCAATGTGTAAGACTAACAACTGATAATATTTTCATAGGAAAGCTTGAAAAAGGATAAAAAAACATGTAGAATCTAAATTCTGAGTCTACCTTGAAAGGGATATATAATTAATCTCCACCATAGGCTTTCTATCATGGCTAGTAGGGGAACAAGGCCATGAATAGGACGAGAGTTATCTTTGTTAGGTATATGGACACTCATATGGTAGTATAGTAATGCCCTATCCATCTCCCCTCTAAGAAATTAATTCCCTAGATAAATCCTAATAACTAATACAACCCCTATTGCTCAAATAAAATATAGCATTAAATGGATAATGAAAATCACTTATTACACACATTGGTGTCCATATATAGGGTGATATATTAGTATGCCACCTGATATTGTCAGACTTTAGTGATTTGTATTTTTTGTTATGAGTAAATTCCCCTCTTAAAATATTTGCTTTGTGCAAAGAAATTAAATTAAATGGATTGGGTTCTAAGTTTTTGTCATCACTTTACTTGTGTAAGTCACCGTTTTTTGTGGCAAACATACCCCTTTTTATTTAAAATGGGGGACCCCTCTAAAAATCCTAGGAACTAGGTCTTTGATGTCCTTTCTTTTATTTTTATCATTTTCACCCTTACTTAAATCCTTAGAATAATATGTTGCCCTAAATTCCCTATGCAAAAATAAGCCTAATTTTAATTTTTACTACTAAGGTATACCTTTTATTTTTTGAATTAATGTGTTAAAATTACATATCTACTTTTGATGGAAGTTGTCAGAGTTTCATTCCTTTACCCAAAAAACAAACCCATCACCATTCATAAGAAATCAAAACCTTAATGACATATGAGTAAGTATTAAATGTATTATGTACCCTTTTCACTTATTAGTCTTTTTTGTGTATTTTGAAAGAAAGCTCAGGAGATCCTGGTCTAATTATAGGTTACTATGTCACCAAGTGTAATATTGGTCAGCCCCTAAACTTATCAGAGATTTTAGATATTAAGAAATCCTAACCTATTTAAAGGATGCCATGTCACCAAGTGTTAGAGTAGCTAGTCCCCAAACCTAGTTAGAGGGTGTCATGTCACCAAGTGTAAGAATGATCAGTACTTAGACTTGTTAGAGATGTCTGAGCTCGAGAGATCCTGACCCAATTAGAGGATGCCATGTCACTAAGTGTTAGAGTGGCTAGTCTTCAAACCTATCATAGATGTTAGATCCCAAAAGAGCATGGCCCAATCCAAGGGTACCACGTTACCAAGTGTTAGAGTAGCCAATACCTAGACCTGTCAGATATGTCATAGCTCAAGAGAGTCATACCCATTTAGAGGATACCACATCACCAAGTTTTAGAGTGATGAATCCCTAAACCTATCATATATGTCAAAACTTATGAGATCCTAACTGAATTAGAGGGTGTCATATCACTAAGCGTTAGAGTATCTAGTCTTTGGGATTGTTAGAGATTCCAAAGCCTAGGAGAGCTTAGCCCAATCATAAGCCACCATATTGCCTGATAAGATAGATTAACTAGTAACCACTTAAGTCTCTAGAAGGATAATAATGGGGTATGAATGAGGCCAAATAACTAATAAAGATGTGTCATATGTCCTTAAGTATCACCTCACCCTTCATAGGGGTATGATGTAAATTATAAAGACATGCCTAGGTGTTGAACATTAACAAGAGAACTAATGAGCAGATGATATGTGTTGTAAATTAGGAGTTAACTGGGAAGCCTCTAAGGGAGATGACTCCATGCCTATCATGTGTTGTAAATTAATCAAAAATAAAGTTGGGCCTGATTGAATATATTTAAAACATCCCATCTCCATTGATAAATCCAACTAGAAATGGAGGATCATGTGCTCTGAGTTTAAATCTAGATTATGAAGTAAAGGAAATAAATCCAACCACCAAAATAAATCTAAACTCACAATAAATGAGCTTCCAAACACCATTAATATAGGGTGATATGTGCATGCATTTATAAAATCCTAAGTAAATTTCACTAATGGTTACCATTGCATACTTTATAGAGCACTCCAAATCTTAGTTTTCCAATTTTTACATGGTACCCCTATGTTTTACTTCTCTACACTTAGATCCTCCCTATTGCTCCTCCATCCTACTATAATGGCCACATCCTCTTTAAACCTACTGATGCCTAAATTTATATCACAGGTGCCCAGAATGTTTAAGAACACTTCTCATTTTAGAATTCTAGGACTATGCCCATGAGTTTTAAGTTGTGATAATCTAGTTATCTATTGATGGAATGGAGGCAAAGCAAGTGGACTATTCATAATATTTATAATATTTTGTGGTTGGGAGCTACCATGGCCAAATAGTTGATCTATGTAAAATATAAAGTATTCTATGATAATTAGAATGAATGATGATCAAGAACCAATCTAAAAACTAACCTAAGATGAATATTTAAAATGATAATTAAACTAAGGTGATCTAGTTAAAAAATAAGCAAAAGGAAGGGTAGGGTAGAAATAAATGTTGCTTATCTTCATTCAAAACATCATAACAAAGTTTAGATTTCATCTAGACATGCACTTAACCAATGTGTAACATGAAGTAGCATAGGCTCAAATCTTATTACACATAATTCAAGCTTCTAAGGAAGGTGTAAATGATGCAAGTAAGAACCTAGTTCAATTTAAATATTTAAGCTAGAAGCAAACAACATTAACCCAAATGCAAGAAGAGTAAGAAAATGAAATGAACCTAAGGACCTTTAGTCAACCTAGAATTGACACAAGTTAACAATTTGAAATTAAAGGTGAACACCATTCAAATATGGAAATCAAAATAAACAAGTGAGAGAGAAACTATGATAACAATGAACACAAGCAAAACTAGACAATCTTTACATAATTCCTTATATTAATTGGTCCCTATTTACAAAGTAATTTTGGATTTAAACCCCCCCCCCCCAACTTTTTTACAATGTCCAATACTCTTTTTATAAGATTCAAGGAAGAATGTAAGTTAATCCTAACCAATTAAAAAAGTATAGGTGTAGGGACACCTATCCTTTCCACAAAGGTTCTAGAAAACACACTAAACATTCCCAATGGACTAATCTATAGGTAGTGTGTTTTACAAATAGCACATAAATTTACAAATAGAATATTCAACTTTCAAAATGGACAATATTTATCTATATAAATAATATTTCTATGTTTTTTAACCTTTGGGACCCTTGCACTACTAGAATATCTTCATGGTTCTTTGGTGTTCTTGGTCTAGAGTAATATCCTTCTCTACTTCTAAGGTCAATATATAATTCCATGTTCCCTTAAAAAATTCTCCTCTAAGCTATCATGGCATACTAGACTACTCACTAATGGACCCTCGATTGAATTATCTTTAGATAGATAATAATTCAGGCTCTTCTTGCCTTACTAGGTCCTTAAGGTCTCCAATTTGGCACATTTTACCCATATGGATTTGATGTGGCATCTCCATGGCATCCTTATGGAATCTTTCTCATCCCTACACAAAATATGACCTTAAACTTTGAATAACTAGCTTTGATCTTGCACCATCTGATCCTTTTGCATGAATCAATGTGGTATGTAGATATTTAGACAATTTGGATCCAAGTAGTTATCTTAAATTTGACATCTGTATGACCATCATTTGATCTCTACATGAATTTCTTTGATGGGTACATGACCATTAATTTTAATCACATTCCCAACACTATTTTATATATTAAATTTTATGTCCACATGACCATTATTTGATGTTCATGTGAATGTCTTTGATGAGAATGCAACCATCAATTTTAAACATGTCTTTAGGATTATTTAACTGGACAACCACTTGTCATTTTTGGGTTCACTCTGCACTTTCGAGTGCCACTTGGAAACTCCATGGACCTTATGTACCTAGTTGAAAGGTCAATGTCTAGCTCACACCTTTAGAATACTTCTATCTAGACAAATGCACTCCATTGGATCACAATTTGAGGGATGCCTTACCATTAGTGACTTAAAATCCTTTCCATGAACTCGTGACACTTGTCATCATCTTAGGGCTTTGACTTGTCAATGTTCATCATGCTCCAATGGATTATTCTCATGTGAGCAAATGTGGATTATTGATCCTACCAACAAGCACAAAGTTTAGAGTCGAGAACATATAAACTTAGGATAAAGTCTTAAGCTAAGGTTTTCATTCACATTAATAAATAAAGGCTTCAATCCATAGTTTTATGATAAGTTTAAATGACATAACAAGCAATATGATTGCATATAAACACTAGATCTAGATGTAAGACCAATAACAAAGACAATCACCATGAAACAATGAGATCAAACTTGAAAACACCATAACACATATATACATGGAAAAAACTTCAAAGAGGTAAGAAATCCTTAAAGATTATTTATATTATTAGTATTAACATGTACCCAATAAATTCTATCTTCCTCTCACTTCTTCTTTTTTCATTACATCTTACAATATAAACTCTTTATTATATAGGTAAGGTAATCTACCCATTATAAATGATTTTTCTCAACCACCACATTAATGGGTCAAGCCTATCTAAAAGTATTTTAATATATTTTATTATTTATTTATACAAGGATAAACTCATGATAAATAATAAAATATATTATTATTTAACCAATGTAATTTAATGTATTAAGGGTACATAAATAATACCACATAACCATTAATTGTTCCAATACTCCCCCTTAATGTTAAGTGGGGATACATGATGATTTTTATGAGGTAACAACATAATTTACTTACACTCCATGAACCATACTTGATGATTTTTAAGAGGTAATAATTGAAAGAAACATCTTTCATCATGCCATAGTCACTTTTAAAGGAATTATGTTATGTAAACATAGTCACCCAAAGGTATTACACTATTTAATTATAGACACCCAAAAGTATTACACTATGTAACCACAATCACATAATCACCTTTAAAGGAATTACACTATACAACTATAGATACCCAAAGGTATTCCATTATGTAACCACAATTACATAGTCACCTTTAAAGGAATTACACTATACATCCATAGACACCTAAAAGTTTTTCACTATGTCCCCATAGGTACATTTAAAGGAATTACACTATGTTATCCTAAACCACTTAAAGTTAGTTTAGGCTAGCATGATTGTGAGACTACATCCCACAGTGAGAATACATCTCATAATTTCTCATGAATAATCAGCTAAACATATTGGAGTCTTTTATAACATAAAGATCTCCGTTTTACTATGTGTTGGGTATAATTTGGAATTCCATATGAAGTTTAATAAAATCACATAAAGTGATATGTTACAATTCTTTATAATAAGAATTATAGAGAAATAGAAAGAAACACATGACCTACATGACTGTTAAGAAGTGACATTGTCATGCACACTCCCCCTCAATGACAACTTCAATAAGTCTAGCATTGAATGAAATTCCATAGGATTTAATTTTTTGGTGTTTAATTGGATTTTTCACCAAATTTATAATGAGAAACTTCTACATGATGCTTTTCTATCATCCTTCATAGCCACAAGGCTTTTTTAACAACTTCCACATGAAGTGCTCCAAGTGATAACACCTACACCAAAAATAAACATATATCCAGAAGTAGACTCATCATAGTATGGTTATAACCATAATAAATAAATAAATTATCATAATAAAAAATATATATAAACCAAAGTTTACAGTTTCTTTTATATACCAACGTATTCACTTTGCTAATTTCCAATGATCCAAGTATAGATCCTGCATGAATATGGAAGTAACACATACATATTATGAAATATATATCCTAATAATGGTCAGATAAGCTAAAATACAAACAAAATATTTGTAAATAAGGGTTATCTTTATTGCACATAGTTTTTGGATCAAGCTTTAACATAACCTTCAATAAAAATATATGTAAGCTTCCAATCAAGCATGTTATAATTAACAAGCAAGGTATGTGATGTACATATAGAAAATTCACTAATAATTTGATAATAAGTTTACCAAACATTACATATATTATTATAAATTATTTCATAATAATAATTTGAGTCATAAATATTTGTCCTTCCTTTTAAAATTGACAGTATAAGTTTGCATTTTATACTAAATCAAAAAAAAGTTTTAAAAAGCAACATTTTTAATGTGATTTATACTTTATTTTGTAATAAATACACATATTCTAGTGTAAACAACACTATCCACTTTAGTTTATTACAAAACAATTTAAAAACATAAATAATTATGACAAGGGTGAAAGTTGCAAGTGTCACAAGTATCATAAATAGTGTCACAAATTACACTATTTGAATAAATTATTGTAAAATCAATAGTAGGAGGTTTAAAATCAAATAAAATACCATCCCAATGTTTCGAGAAGGTGTTAAAACCTAAATATCTATTGGTCACATGACCATCTTTGACAAAGAATATGACAAGTCAAGGGTGTCAAAAGTGTCATTGCAAGCTTCACACATGAGATTTTACACAATTAATAATCAGAATTTTTAACTAATTATTTTTAAAAAATTAATTAATTTTGATATATATATATATATATATATATATATATATATATATATATATATATATAAGGACCTTAGATATATAAATATTTTCCAAAAACTACTAGTAAATTTTCCATAGTCCAATACAAGACTTCACGTGCAAGCTACAAGATTTAATTAATTTTTTTTTAAATATCAAAATATTAAATGCATTTAAAATGAATATCTCATGATTTTATAAAGAAAAATATTAAATATTTTTGTAATCTTTTTTTTTGGAAAATAGAAGTCAACACACATGGGCCCACCATGTGCTTATATGAAAAATTGGCTAATTACAACTCACTCACTAAACACTAACTTATGTCTTACGTTTAATCCTGGTCTAATTTTTATTTTTATTTTTAAAATTAAATAAACCATAATTAAATAATTTCATAATAAAATGCAAGCATTTATTTAAAATTTGGAAAAAATGATTTAAAAATACTTAAGTAGGATCCACTGCTTGGGTAGAATAAAGCCAATTAAATAAATGTTTTATTTTCAAAATAATTGTATTAAAAATTTAAAAAAAATGTTAATTCCTTGTTATATCAATTTTTATATAGAAACATGACACAGGTGGAGAGTAAGGAAGGATTGCAGGAGCTCTAGACATCTATTTTTAGGGATTCAAATCTTGAAAACACTTGAAAATCACCATCTAAAGCTATTGGTAGACCCAAATCTATGATTTTTTTACTGTAAAAATGATATTTTAATTATCCTACTATTATTATGTCATATTATGTCACCTAGGTAGAAGTAAAAAAAAAATCCAAAATTCATTTTGATGTTCTTGAGAGTCTGAAAATGGCTCTAACAAACTTAAATATTGTAGAAAACATGAAATCAACCTTTAAATCTTAGAAAATAATTGAGAATACATGATATTTATTTTTATTTTTCCATGGCCATACAAGTTGAAGCATGATGCTTGAGAGGAGAGAAAAAAATAAAAAAAACTTGTAGGAGACCAAATCAATCAAAGTAAATATCAAAATTACTTGGAAATGGCTAAACTAAGAAAATGGAAAAAAAATTGAGATTTACTACCCAAAATCTAATTTTTCACTGATTATTATCTCACACATGTTAAAAATGACATTTGGGAGGGGAGAGAAAAATTTGAAATGAGATACAAGAGTCCAAATCAAGTGAAATAAAGGTCAAACTAAGTCATACAGATTATTAGTCCAAAAAACAAGAAAATTTTAATAAAATTTAATGCTTAAAAAAGAATTTTTAGCCTATGTTAATATTCTTAGTTAGATCTATGACATGAAAATAGGATTAAAATATGAAAAATTGCATAGATCTGAGATTTCTACATTTTTAAGAGAGGAAAAAGTAGAATAACTTATTTTTTACAAAAAGAGAAGTTTGAAAATTTTCATGATCATACCATGAATTGAAAAATAGATGAATCTAGGCTTGAACACAAGCTAAAAAAATTTGATCTATAATATTTCCACTTGATCACGCCTCAACTAGCTTTGATACCATGATAGAATAAGAAATATGATTGCATATGAACACTAGATCTAGATGTGAGAGCAATAGAAAATACATTCATCATGAAACAATGAGAGAAAATTTGAACACACCATAACACATATACATAGGAAAACCTTCAAAGAGGTAAAAAAACCCACAAAGATTATTCATATTATGAGAAATTAACAAGTACACAATACAATCTTTCTTCCTCTCACTTCTTTTTGCATTACATCTTCCAATATAAACTCTTTATTATATACGCAAGGTAATCTTCCCATTATAAATGACTTTTTCCAACCACCACATTAATGGATCCGACCTTTTGAAAGGCCTTTTAATGTATTTTATTATTTATTTACACATGGATAAACTCCTGATAAATAATAAAATATATTATTATTTAACTAATATAGTTTAATTTATTAAGAGTACATAAATAATACCACTTAACCATTAATTGTTCTAACATTAAAACATATTAAATTGACCATGGCACAAAAGAGTCCAATGAAATTAATGTCTTAGGGAAATGTTTTTGGATGAATTATTTCAAGCTTTTTGCATTTTGATTTGTTGACTCTGCTGTAGGTTATTTGGATCTTTTATGAATGAAAATTGTTTTAGACTTTTTATCCAAGGAAATTATTACAAAGACCAATTTTGTCAGATAAAATGTCCAAAGTAGTTATCCCACAAGGTCTATTTCATCGAGAAAAATTCTTGAGATAAAAGTCGAAAGGAACAAGTCGGGGCAAAAAGGGGCCTAAAGGGTCATTTCAAATAAGCCGAAGTGTAATTTAAAAATATCTAAAGGGATCTTTCAAAAGTTTCAAGGGGTAATCTCAAAGGGAAAAGCACCATTTTGCAAAGGCTGAAAGGAAATTCCATAGGGCAAGTGTCCTTGACAACACTTTTGAAGGGTAAGTGCCTTTAAAGATTTTATTTCAAGAAAATTGCATTATCAAGATTGCTATGGGGAATTATTTTGGGCCTTTTGCATTGGACAAAATGTCTGATGACAAAAGTTTAAAGGGTCATTTTAAAATACTTGAATGAAAAGTCTAGAAGATAAAGTGTCCTTAATAAAAAGCCTGAGGGGCACTTTCAAATATCTAAAGGGCACTTTCAAAAATATGAAGGGAACTTTCAAAAGTTTTGAAGGATTATTGTTTCATAAAAATTTATCCAAGAGGGAATTATTTTAGGGAAATTACCCTGGACAAAATGTCCAACACATTTCCCCTGAAGACCAAATTTTGTCAAACAAAATGTCTGAAGGGAAAATTATTGCAGAACAAAATTTTTGAAGGCTAATTTTTTGTGGAACAAAAGTTATGTAGGACTATTTAGAAAAAGCCAATGGGTCATTTTAAAGAGTTTGAAGGGAAAAAAATGCAAAGGCCAAAATAATTTATCAAACCAAAATATCCCAAAAGATAAAATAGGACTAAACTCTAAGATAAATAAATTAAAATAAGTTCATAACCCATTTAAAGTATTCCTACCTAACTTAAATAGAAGCTTCCACAAAATTCAAATGAAGCACTTCGATTAAACTTAGACTAAGGGTTTAACAATTTGACTTGATTTCTAATAAACCAAAGACTAGTAAAGAATCAATTTAACATTAAAATCATGAAATATAAGCATTGTTCATTCCATGTAGACCCTTTTGTAACTATAATTGGAAAACATGGAGATCTAAAGTTAGTAATTATAGACAAGGGAAAATTAAGATTATGCATAAATAAGTTAGCCAGATAATGGTGTGTATGATATTCAAATAAAAAATAATGTGTAATCATGTTAATGGCACTTTGATCAAGTAAACCTTCAATTTTAAGGTATAAATTTGTATAATTTGACACATGGGTCCCCATTTTTAAAAAATTGGGGTATGTTAACCTCAATAAATTATGACTTCTAGAGGAAACATAGAAATATGTTAGAACTTAGAGACTTTAGTTTAGACTAATAATTAAGCTTATTATTCCATTTGATTAGGCACCATTATTAAGATTAGTTCATGGTTAGGATAAATCTTTCATATGCAGAATTAGGATCAAACATCAAAACTCAGTTATACTATGTGTGTGCTTTGATTCCACTTACTAATTTTTAAAATATTTAGATAACAACTTCAAGTTTCATGGATTTAATCATTAACATTGATTTTCACAATGTTTGAGTATTCATTAATACCATGCTTTAACTCAAGGAAGGTTTGGGCATTACTCTACTACCAACCAGACATACATAGCCCCAATAGAAATGCCTTTAGATCCACTCAAGGTCTTTCTTCACTACCAACTAAGCATCCATAGCCTCGATAGATATTAACATAATCACCTTTGCTTCAAAATATTTTAATTTTTCAATAAGATTTTAATTTTTCAATAAACTCTTGTTTTTGTATTTTTTAAATCATTTTTAGCTTTCTAACAAAGGTTGGGAACTAGGTTAACCACGTTTAGGGATTTGGTCAAATTTTTGATCTTCAGACAATCACCTATGGTTTTAAACTTTATCCTAGGAAATAATGTTTATTAAGTGCAAACATGACCATGTCATAATGATTCAAGCTTTCATATCACATGTGTAATCCTTATTAAAACCACATTTAGATTAAAAAATATTAAAAATTCTTATGGAAGAGTTAACCCATCCACTAGTCCTTACTAGTTTCTCAAAATTATAACATTCAAATCCTATTTCAAATCCATGGTCAACACTTTCTTAAAATTTATACCTACCTTCTTGAACTTGTGGATTTCCTAAGTAATCAGGTGAATCTTATGTTGAGAATTATCCAAAAAGACTTATTTAAAAGCAAGGAACATAACAAGAGAAAAAAAAACAAATATAAATATGAATTATATATAAATAAGGGACATGAAAGAAAAAGGCAATAAATAAAGAACATGAAATAAACTAAACTAAGCCCTATATTAGATACATAATGTACTTACCCCCAATGTCAAATGGAAATTTATTTAACCTACCATATAGCTTTGAAGTGTGTTTTGCTTCATTCAGTCAACTTTTATTATCGATGGGAGCATTTACATACTTGTGTCCTTTAGTTGATGTAGCTTGGTCTCCTATTGGCATTCTCAGATGCATGAACTAAAGATATTAATCGAAGACCCAATCATCTTCTTCCCAAATTCTTCTACTTTGTAACAAGAGTGCTTCTTATACTTCATCTATAGATAGATAGTGGCTTATATCATCTTCACCCAATAATGGTATCTCATCTAGTATCCTTAGACTAAAATCTTCATTAGGTTCTTTTTGAGGTGGAAATGGACTATCAATCTTTGCATAAAAATATTCTAAGTCATCTCAAAAGGCTTCTTCATCCTAATCAACTAAATTGAGTTCATCTAAAATCTCATCATCAAAAACATGTTGGTCCCATACTCTTGACATTTTATGAAGTCATATGATGATTCCTGATCTATTTCACCCACTTCATCTTCATCTTTGATGAAAAAAGGTAACTCTTCTACCAAATTGAGTTCTAGGTCATCTAGTTTTGGGAATTTTAGGACATCATTACCTTCTTGGGGCACCTTGATTTCTTTCAAGAAATATTGGTGTAATTTCTATCCATGGTCATCTTTTTTAGTAGTCTCTTATATACCATTAGTGATTTCATATGAAGTGTCCTCATAGATGTCTTCTAAAGAGAAGTTAACTTGTTTTTGGTCTTGTTCATGAGGTTTCTCATGTTTAAGAGTTGTTCCTTCTTTTAAAGTATCTTCAGGTTCACTTTCCTCTTCAAATATAAAATCAAAGGCCTCTATCATGAAACCTTAAGATGTCCTTACAAAACCACATGTCCCTACAATATTGTCATGGTTAGGCATGATTTTAGTTTTATCCCTTTCACCTTGAGATGCTTCAAAAGCATTGTAATGATCAGCCAAATCTATATCATATCAACTCATTTGAATGTTTTCAAATGATACATTATTGATGTTATCATGAAAACTATTTGAAGGCCTATTAAACCTTTGAGAAGCATAGATTTTCTTACAGCCTTCCCTTAATTGACCACTTGCTTTTGCAACTAAAGAAAGTTAATGCTTAGTTTTTGGACCATTTTTAATATCAAGTCATTTGAATTTTTTGGTGTCTCAAGCTCATAAACTAGAACATTATTAATATATTTTGGCATTAGAGTTCTATGATTTTATGGATGAAGCCCACTAGCAGTGTTATTTAGGAACCCTAGGCTTTGGTTAGGATATGGATGACTCAATAATAATTGGTTACAAATTGGAGGTTGGTTCAGATTAGGTATATTCTAATTAGCATTAAGGATGGAGTATTCCATTTTACCTTGGGGTTACATCTGGTCATTAATGATCATAGCTTCAACTTAAACCAATGTTAATGTATTGATGACATTTGTAGATCTTTTCAAGAACATAGAGGTCATGGGGTTTGGGGCATCCATATAAATATCTAAATCCAAAGCCACATTAGGTTGATATGGGGCCATGGTCTTGTTAAACATCCTTTTAAACCTAGAATTAAAGGCTCTTATGGTCTCATTGAAATTCATCTTAACTATGATGAAATGTTGGTAAAGGGTGCATGGACTGATAAATTTTCTAAATTGATCAATGAAAATATATGATTAAAGTCATTTCAAATAGTAATGTAATTCTTAGGTAGGTTGAGAAGCCAATCATATGTAGCATCTCTGAAAGTGAATGGGAATAATCTACATGATACATATTCATGAACTACATTTAACAATCTCAAAGCAACCTTGAATAATTTAATATGCTCTTTAATAGTGATAAAATTACTAGGATTGAAATAAGGTAAATACCTTTTAGGATTTTGAGTAAGATCATTTACCTAACCTATCATGTTGATTGAATAACCACCTATCGAAGACATACCTTGAAAAAATGAGTACCTTGAATTGGTGAAGTATTTGAGATTTTGGGAACTTCACTTACCTAAGTCTCACCTTGGGAAATTCCATCTTTTGAACTTAAAATATGATGCATCAAACCAACCTTTGCAAAGTACAATGATTAAGTTTACATGCTAAGCCAATTTTACTTAACTATATGTAAAATATAACTATTTTTAACTAAATAAGCTAAAAGATATGTCTAGGGTGATGAATGGGAGGGATCTTTACATCTCTAAGTTTGAATAAACTCAAATTTGCAAAGAACCAATCAATATTTGTACAAAATTTATATTACTAACTTAAATGTGGGGAATACACAAAGCATGATTACCTTTACTTTAATAATCATATATCTCCAAATAAAATTGATATTTGTATAAAGGAAGCACAAATATTGGTCTAGGACCATCAAGATTGATGATATTTACATAATTGATCAAAGAATAACTCAATTATGTAAATAATACACCAATATTTGATCAAAATGCACCAAAATTAGCAAAGATTCTACAAACTAATGAATATCTAACTAAAGACCCTCCTTCTAGTGCTAGTGAAGCTCTGCTTGTTGATGCCTAAATGTGTATCACAGGTGCCTAGAGTGTTTAAGTACACTTCTCATTTTATAATTCTAGGAATTTAGTGCATGAGTTGTAGGTTGTGATAATCTTGTTATTTATTAATGGAATAGAGTCAAAGCAAGTGGACATTTCATGATATTTATAATGTTCAGTGGTTGGGAGCCACCATGGCCAAATAGTTTATCTATTCAAAATATGTATTATTCTATGCTAATTAGAATAAATTATGATCAAGATCTAATCTAAGAACTAATATAAGATGGATTTTTACAATGATAATTAAACTAAGGTGATCTAGTTAAAAAAATTAAAAGGAAGGGTAGGGCAGAAAGAAATGTTGCTTATCTTCATTCTAAACATCATGACAAAATTTATATTTCATCTAGACATGAACTTAACCAATGTGTAACATGAATTATCATAGGCTTAAATATTATTAAACATCATATAAGCTTCTAAGGAAGGTGGAAATAATGCAAATATGAACTTAGTTCAATTTAAATATTTACCCTATAGGCAAACAACATTAGCCCAAATATAAGAAGAGTAAGAAAATGAAAGGAAACTAAGGACTTTCAGTCAACATAGCATTGGCATAGGTTAAAAAATTTAAAATTAAAGGTGCACAACAAGAATTCATAAGAACCATTTAAATCTAAAAGTAGAAACAAATAAGTGAGAGAGAAACTATGATAATAATGAACACAAGCAAAACTGGACAATATTTGTAGAATTCCTTTCTTATATTAATTGCTCCCTATTTATAAATATATTTTGGATATAAGAAATCCCCCCTTTTTAAAAATGGACAATACTCCTTTTATAAGATACAAGGAAGCATGTCAGTCAGTCCTAACCAATTCAAAAAGTATAGGTGTAGGGATACCTATCCTTTCTATAAATGTTCTAGATAATACATTGGACTTTCCGAATGGATTAATCTATAGGTAGTGTGTTTTACAAAAAACACATGCCTTTACAAATAGAATATCCCACTTTCAAAATGGATATTATTTTTCTATAGGAAGAATACTCCTAAGTCTCTTAACCTTTGGGACCCCTACACTGCTGCAAGATCTTCATGATTCTTTGATTTTCTTGGTCTAGAGTAATATCCTTATCTAATTTTAAAGTCAAAATAGAATTCCATGTTCCCTTAATAAATTATCCTTTGATCTATCATGGCATATTAGACTACTCATTAGTGGACCCTCAATCAAATTATCTTTAGTTGGATGATAATTCATGCTCTCCTTACATTGTAAGATCTGTAAGGTCTCTAATTTGACACATTATGCCCACATGGATCCGATATGGCATATCCATGGAATCCTTGTGACATCCTTCTCATCCCTACACAAAATATGACCATTACCTTTAAAAAACCTGCTTTGATCTCACACTATCTAATCTATTTACATGAATCACATGATTTGTAGATCTTTACACAATTTAGATCAAAGTAACTATGTTAAATTTGATGTCCACATGACCATCATTTGACATCCACATGAATGCATTTTATAGGCATATGAACATAAATTTTAAGTACATCCCCAAGACTATTTTCTATCTTAAATTTAATGTTCACATGACCATTATTTGACATTCACATAAACATATTTGATGACTATGCGATCATTAATTTTAAACATGTCTTCGATATTATTTGTTGGGATTACCACTTGTCATTTTCTAGTTTTCTCTAAACCTACATGTGTCACTTGGTAGCTCCATAGGGCTTCTTACCCTATTGAAAGGTTAATGTCCAGTTTACACCATCATATTACTTATATTCAGATAAACATACTCCATTGGATCATGATTTTATGGATGCCCCACCATTAGATACTTAAAATCCTTTCCATGAACTCGTGACACTTATCATCATCATGAGGCTTTGAATTATCAATTTTTGTCATGCTCTAATGGATCAGTCTTGTGCAAACAAATATAGATCATTGATATTTCACATAAGCATGAAAGTTACGCTCAATAACATATAAACTTAAGCTAAGGTTCTCATTCACATTAATAATTAAAGGCTTCAATACACATTCTTAGGATAAGTTTAAAACATATTAAACTGACTATGGCACAAAAGAGTCTAATGAAATCAATGTCTCATGGAAATTATCTCAAGTGAATTTTTTCAAGATTTATACATTTTTATTTGTTGACTCTATTATAGGGTATTTGATTTTTTTGCACAAGAAAATTATTTTCAAATTTTTATCTAGGGAAATTATTTTGAATGCTAATTTCAATGGATAAATTTTTTGAATACATTATCCCATGGGGTTTATTTCATCAATAAAAATGCTTGGGATAAAAGTCTAAAGGAATTAATCAGGGCAAAAAAGGGCTCAAAGGGTCATTTCAATGAAGATAAAGGGTACTTTTAGAAGATCCAAAGGGAACTTTCAAAAGTTTTGAAGGGTAATCTTGAAGGAAAAATGTCCATTTTTCAAAGTCTAGAAGGTAATTATGTAGGGTAAGTGTCTTTGACAAAAATTTTAAAGGGTAAGTGCCTTTGAACATTTTGTTTCATGAAAATTGCATTGGCTAGATTGCTGTAGCAAATTATTTTGGGCCTTTTGTGTTGGATAAAATGTCTGATGACAAAAGTATGAAGAGTAATTTTATAAAACCCAAAGGATAAGTTTGTAAGATAAAGTGTCCTTAATAAAAATCTTGAGGGGTAATTTTAAAAATCTGAAGGGTGCTTTAAAAAATCTAAAGGGAACTTTCAAAAGTTCCAAAGGATCATTATTTTAGGGAAATGTGTCTCAGAGAGCATTATTCTAGGGAAATTGTCCTCGATAAAATGCCCAACTCATTTCCCCTGAAGACCAAATTTTTTAGACAAAATTTCCAAAGGGAAAATTATTGTAGAACAAAAGTTTTGAAGGGAAATTTTTTGTGGAATTTTTTTTTTAAAGGATGAATCAAAAAAGCCAAAGGGTCATTTCAAAGAGTTTAAAGGGAAAAAAATGCAAAGTTTGAAAGAATTTACTGAACCAAAATGCCCAAAAGATAAAATAGCAATAATATATAAGAAAAACAAATTAAAATAAGTCCATAACCCATTTAAAGTGTTCCTACATAGCTTAAATGAAAGCTCCCACCAAATTCAAATCAATCACTTAGATTAAACTTAGACTAAGGGTTTAGCAATTTGACTTGATTTCTACAATACCAAAGGATAGTAAAGAATCAAGTTAACATTAAAATCATGAAACCCAAGCATTGTACATTCCAAGTAGACCATTTTGGACCTATAGCTAGAAAACATAGAGATCCAAAGTTAGTAATTATAGATAAGGGAAAACCAAGATTATGTATAAATAATCCAGCCAGACCATGATGTTGATGATGTTCAAATAAGAATAATGTGCAGTCATGCTAATGACACTCTGATCAAGTAAACCTTTAATTTTAACATACAAATTTTCATAATTTGACAAATGGGTCCCCATTTTTAGAAATGGGGTAATGTTGACCTCAACAAAAACTTAAGGCTAAACTTAAGTACTAGGATACCACATTCCTATCAGGATTGACTAAGTACAAGTACTACAATGACTTGTTTAAACTAATCAAACAAGATCCCAAAGACATAGGATCTGATGATGACCAATAAGTATAGTTTGAGGATGACCTTTAGTCTTACAATAAATTTAGACTTCATAAAGTTGATACCAAAGCAGAGGCATTTCCCTACACTAACTTGTTTGTTAACCTCTTTCACACTACCATATAAGTGTAGGATGTGATCTATGATTGGGTATGCTCACCCAATTTTTGGCACCTAATTATCGATATTTGTGGGAACACTTACAAGGCTTATTATTGCTTCCTATACTACACTTTCTCTTATGATGTAGTAGTAGTGAAGCTATCGATGAAGACCTACCAAATATATGATATACTACATGATAGGGATGAAAAATTGGTTATTAAATGGATTAGTAGGGAGTAAATAAATGCATACTTAGTTTTCACCTTCTATGAGGTAGTTTAGGTAGGCATGATTCTATTGAACCAATTATTCATGGCCTAGGACTACTTTCATGTTAATGAACTATGGGTATCCCTCCTCCATATGATCCTCACATTCTCTAAATTTTTAGATAAGGTTAGATTGATTAAATTTAAGTGGGTCAATGTCATCGCATATTCTACAATTGGGATAAATGTATATATGATGATCTACCTTGTGGATGTGATCTACAAGACACTCTCCATCAAACCTTTGAATTTTCTTATATGGGTTCTTAGGGGTTTGATAGTACATGTGGTCCTCTACAAACTATATGGAAATTATTTATAAAACCACATTTGGGACATCTGTAAGTACTTCCATCTAGTGGTCTACCAAGTGATCAATGAGGCCTTGATGCCTTAGATATCACAAGAAATCTAGGACTTCATTACCACCATCAAGGAATAATGGATCTATAGACTAGATACCATGATTCGACATTTAGATTTCCTCAAATATCCCCTTTTATTAACATATTTCATCCTATATCATTTGATAGAGAAAGAAATCACTTACCAACTAGTATAACACATCTTTAGATTTTGTATACAATTGCAGTGGAAGGTTTGCCTACCACTCTTGATCACTATCAGGAACTATAAGTATAAGGCCTTCCCCTCATCCTAGATCATTTTATAGAGTAAGAAATCACTTACCAACTAGTGTAAGGCATCTTTATATTTTATATACAATTATAGTAGAAGGTCTACCCACCATTCTTGATCACTATCAAGAACCATAAGTATAAGGCCTTCACCCTACTAAGAGAAAATCATTGATATTGGGACCCCAAGTATATGATCAAATCTCACTTGGTGTGGTATTCAACCCACCTCAATATCAATTATGGTAATCAAGTAGAGGATTATGATGAGCTATACTTAGATGTTTTTGATTACTAGGAAGTATTGTATTATATTATGGTGAATAATAAGAATAAATGAAAGAATGTAGTAGGCCCATATGCTCCCCCTACATCTCAAGCTCAATCTATAAAAGATCCAACATTTAATCTTCATGTTATTTCTAGGACTTTATATGGAAACTTCCCACCATCTCCTCCTCATGACATGGGATCCACCTCTACCTCCTCTGATTAATTTTTTCATCATGGCTCCACTTCTATATAATATATAATATTCTAGTTGTGATAGATCCAAACTTGTATTAATCAGTGATAAGAAACTCAAGTGCATCCAACTCAACCACTAACACCTCAAACCTAGGCCACATAGACCTTAAGTTTTGATGTGACTATAAATATGAGGGTGAGCCTTAAATAATGATCCCAATATGCATTAGAATAAGTTCCATACTTTACACCTCCCATCTCATCCATCTCCCTTCAGCCCCTTACTCCCACCATTTTCCAACTCCTAGTATCGATACCCACAAGTTTTGCTCCACTCCCATAAGCCCCCAAGTGGTGCCTCCTCTTTTCCCCATTTCACCCCCATGTAATTATAAAGTTATTTTTTCCTTGATCCTCTTGATCATCCTTACCTCTTTATTACTATTTGACCCATCCATTTCATAACCTGAAACCCTCCCAGTGCCTCTTCTATGTGTGCCTTTAGTTTAGATACCATTTGGTACATCTTCATTATCAATCATGGATGTAACCATCAAGTGAATTATACCAATGATAATAACCATCCTAGTTCCCCATCCATTCATCTTGATGCCTACCTCAATAATTTTATCTCCTCCACCATTGAACCCCATGGTTCTTACTATCTCGATCAGTATTTACACTACATCATCCAAAGGTGACCCAAGAAAGAGGCCCAAGAAGAAGTAAAAGGTATCTCACACTCTAACTCTAATCCAAATGCCTTCCAATCTAGTCTAACCTTATCCATTAGCCTTAATATTTCCCTCAGCTCCTACCATAGTGCCTTAGTGCGTTGCTCCCTAACCCCCTCTCTCCATTATTGAGGGCACTATGAGATATATCTTTGACCAACCCATATCTTTCCTTCTATTTAATGACCCTTTCCTAGGGGTAATTCCACCTCAAGTGAACATGATTTAGGAGTAGTGGTAGATACAAATATTCTCATGGGCCTCCCATTTTGTTCTTCTTCATTTCACTCCCATGACCCCTCCATTACTTTCCCCATTTACCCCATCCACTTGTTCCATTTCCCCTCCACCTTATCATATGGATTTCACCCCCATCTCATCCACCCTTTATAAACCTCCCATAACATATGGAATGGTCATAAGGTTGTAGGACCTGGAAATGATTGCCTAGTGTAACTTAGATGTACAATGGAGATTTGACCAAAATTTTAGGATCATGAAGAGGACATTGACGTAGAGATTTTTCAAGAAGGGGAAACTAATGGTTTGGAAAACTCATTTATATCTATTCTTCCTCAATAATGTGAGGAATTACACTAGGGAAGAAGGGATGGCTAAGGACCCACTCTCTTTTCTCTTAGTAACTCATGATATGTCCAAAAATGTTCTTAAAGACATGAAAATATAGGTTTAGACCTTTGAAGCTCTGGTGAAGAGATTATTTCCCATTAGACTAATTGGGTAGGTTAATGACACCCACATACTACTCTTTTTAGTTATCAAGAAGGTAGTAGAGACTCTGTTTGAGACTAACATGCTTATCTAATAGACCCAAGATTGTATGGAAAGGATTACGTAGATAAATGAGAACTGTATAAAACTATAAGTGGTGATTAATAAAGGCTTATTCCTAGAGTTGAAACTAATGCTAAGCTTAGAGTTAGGTTTATATGAAATATATGCTAGGAGCATGAGGGATACTATGGAGGAGTGGTTTGTTTTGGCTTTCACTTTAACTAGACCCTTAGAAGAGGGAAATAAGAAGATGTTAACCTAATTCAAGGTAGTAAATATCTCCATGCTATTTCGCTTGGATGACACACTTCAATACTAAGGAAAATTTGGTGTCAATCTAGGTTAATTAGACTAAGTCATGAGGGGTAAGGTCACCAACGTAAATTAGGAAAGATCCCAAGTGGTGTTGGAGCTATCAACATAATCCTTGGTGAGCATCAACCAAGTCTCTGAGGTTTAGGTGTCAATGGAATCACCCTTCCAAGTCTACCAAAGGCTAGTAAAATCAAGTTGAGGTGATATTCAATGAGCCCCCAATGAACCTTGCCAAGTTGGATAAGGAATTTGACCTCATGAAAACTATGTTAGAGGCTAGGGATTCTAGATCAATGTATTTAAGAACCAAACCTTCACAACCACCTCCATATATCAAGTAAGTGGATGCCCACAGATCTTATGTGGGTTTTAGGGGATTTTTTTTAAATTTTGAATTATGGTTGTAACTATCATGAGTGGTCATCATGGTCTAGATGGGATCTTCACACTATTTAGAGGTGAGCCCCAACCTCATCTATATAATAAAATGTTATATTGTAATGTAGGTGTTGACTAAAATTTGTTCAAAAGTGTTGTCAGATTATGTCTAGGATTTCACCTACTTTTTACTTCATCTCTATAGAATTTGAAGTTGGCCAGGATCGATTGTTGTAGTATCATTCACTTTCTTAATGAATATAATTCCTATTTTTTGCAAACGGTTTGTTTTGTGTCTCAACTATATTTCATCTCTATTTATAAATGCTTATGAATGCTAGGTTATTTGGATTAACACTTTTATACTTTATGTGTGATATGGTTATGATGTGCTTAGATATTATAATCACTTTGTGATTTTTCTTGTTTACCTTCTATAGTACTAATAATTTGTGTGTTAATCTATAAATTACCATTGGGAATTTATGTGTAGTTTACTAAAAACTCCTAGTACTTATATTTAGTGAGGGATCATATTTGAGGCATACTCCTAGTTTCCCTAGACTATTACCACTGTGTGTTCTTTTAGGTATAAATTTAGTGAATCTCAATCTATAGTGGTAAAATTATGGTAAGGTCACTTGGTTCGATGATCAATGTATTGAGTTCATTCTAGACCTAAAGACTCCCTTTTCTGCCCTACTCTTCCCTCTCTTTTTGTGTTTGTTTTTTTAATATAAAACTACCCTTTCCCCTTGTGTTTAGAAATAAAAAATCCTAATACTCAAACTCTCATAATAATCTTGATAATTAGACATGTGTGCATGAATTTTATATTGACCTTTTAGTAGTAATAGTGTATTTCTTGGAGACTATTCATGCAAACTCCATTTGTGAAGTCAAATACCTATAGTCATACCCTGGGCTAATGCCACATCAATTCAAAAATAGAGGATGATAGTTTTAATTTCTCCCCACCTTCCCTTTTAGGGAATGTTCAATATCATGGGAATTTCATGAATAGAGGAATTTGGAGTGAACAATACCTCTCAAACCTAGTGTTGGTTTTTCATATTCTAAATCTCATTAGAATTTCTTAGAATAACTCCATACAATGCCTTTTAAAATAACACTCATGGATTTTGTTCTTACTTATCCATATCAACATAAATTATTAATGAAATAATTATAATACATTGAATAACCACCTCCCTTGATGTTGAAAAACCTCCTCAAGATCCTTCACCTATAGAAGTACATACAATTGAAACTATTTGTAATTATTACAAATAATCCATAACATCTCTTGAATGATACATGATTAATGATGAAATACTTTTTTGATCTGATTATTTGCCTCTCCATTAAAATTACAATTAACACCACCCTTATCCAAAAAGCCTTAGTAAGGATTGAAAATGAATGTTACCTCCCTTTGGTTAATTTAAAAACTTGGATATACCAAAGATCACATTAAACAAACTCATCTCACATGTTACAAATTTGATGAAACAAATCAAAAACCACTTGGTTGTATTTTTCTCCCCCTCACTATTTGACCCAAGACCATACCTACCAAGCTCATGGTCCTTGATTTGCAACTATCTTACAACATACTCCTAGGTCACCCATAGACACATCGTATGAGGTATATTACCTCATTAGGTAGTTAATGAATTAAATTCATTCATAATGGAAAACATTAAGAACAATAGGCTGATCATAACCTATGGAGTATATAATTAACAAACCCTAAATCTCAATATTAGATTCCAACCATTCCATGCATTAATAGTGCACTTCTACATGGATTTATTAACATGAATCTAGATTTATAGTCACTCTTTCTAATTATGATGATGATGAACCTAATGAATTAAAAAATACTTATAATAAAAATAAATTAACTCCTTACATTTAATAGTGTCTTCTTCCTTATTTACTTCCATGTGATTTACCATCCCTCTAGTTGATGACATCATTGAAATTCCTCCTCCATGTAACACACATGAAAATTATTACATAAAATATGATTTCACATGTGATCATTATGGAGTGGTTAGATTATTTCAAGATACTTAAAAAATATCACCCTAAAAAATGGGTGATTTAGGCACATCCACTTATAATTCTCCTTAAAAACAAATGCATTCACTATTTCCCACACATATGATGATAATTATATTATGACCCAAACTCAATCATGAGACTTAGATGTACAACAGTATCAATAGACAATAGCCAAAATACATGGCTTCAACTATGATGTCCATTCAATTCACATATCAACTGATATTGAATAATAACCTAAAGGTCATGTATCTCTCATTAATCCTCCACTTCTAGATACCCTGTGGGTACTTGAACAAATATCAACTCTAGAAAATTTGGAAATTTGTAACCCTTATACACTTTACACAACCAAATAATCTACCTGCTTTTCTTCATTCTCATTATTATATAAATACCATTGAGGCTGCCCACCTCAATTCAATTTAAACTCCATCTTCAATATAACATAAGACACCTATTACCAATTTGGATGACTCCACTCACCCTCAACTTAAAATCGAACCTACACCTAAAATTACCTTATATTATCAAGCCACATATGTATGACAAATACATTATAAATATGATAATAATGGTAATAAATTCATTAATCTCAAAGTATATATCAAATACTAAGGACTATTACCCACACACCCTAGTGATGAAGATATACTTGAACTACTCTATGTTAGAGAATACTAGCTTCCCTAATAACATCATAAACTTGGAAAGTTCACACAAAAAACTCTTTGTCTTAATAAATTCATTACTAGTGTGGATACTAAAATAGATCCTATTTATTCTCTTCTTCATGTTACATCTCATTTATAAGAGGGAAATGCTATGCTCATTGAAGAAACCACAAAAATAGAATATGATACACCAATGTGTCCTCGACGTATCATTGTCTTTAAAGAACTCATAACATAGCATGATAGCTTTAAGTTATTCTTTGACAAGTATCATTAAAAAAATTATTGGTCATATGAATATATTTTAGGTATTAATCCTAGTACCATTATATATAATATCATCACTTACCTAGGTATAAAAAAATTTAGACAAAAACAACAAAAATTTCCACCCAAAATTTCTACCTTATGTCACAATGAAATCATTATACTTTTGGATGCCAAATTTATCAAACCTATTGACAACTTAGAATGGGTATCAAAAATCATTATCATTAATAAATAAATCACCATGGTCATTCATATATGCATTGATTTTCATAATCTTAACTTACCATGTCTAAAATATAACTTTCCCTTACCATGTTATAGTAGATTCCACCATTGTATATGAAATGTTGTCACTTATGGATGATTTCCTAGGATATGATGTAATTCAAATAGCTTATAAATACCAACATAAAATAGTATTTATTATATAATGGGGTACCTATTATTACATCAAAATGCCTTTTGATCTTAAAAATACTAGAGCAACCTATCAACTTGCAATGACCCAGATCTTCAATGATCTTATACATAAGATAGTGGAAACTTATGTTGATGATCTCATTACCAAATTTAAAATTTGTACAACACACCTCACTGATCTAGTTATTATTTTTGATTGACTAATCAAATATAATGTTGGATTTAATGCATAAAAATGTGTATTTAGCATCACATTTGGTAAAATTTTAGGGTTCTTAGTCTCTCTTCAAGGAATTGATGTTAATCCAACCAAAATAAATGATATCTTCAACATGTTAATTCCTCACTTCATTTATGACATACACACTTGCATTAAAAAATTGTGGTGATTTGACAGGTCATCACACAAATGACTTACCCTAAATACTCTATCGATTCCCTTATAAAAAAATGGTAATACTCTAGAATGGATAGATTAATGCCAAAAGTCTTTTAAAACATGAAATAATCATTTTTCCATCCTCCTACTCTTTGACCACCTTTCAATGGCCATCACTTAATATCATATACCTCCTATACCCCCATATTAGTTGAGAACATGATTTCCCAACAAGATGATATTGGTAAAGAGTATGTTATTTATTACATTATTTGAAGACTCATTGATTATGAAAAATTCTATACCAAAGTAGAAAGTGATTTCCTTGTTATATATTTTGTATTTGAAAATATCTCCATTATATCCTCTAAAAGACCACTTATTTAATTGTTCACTTTCACCCACTTTGTCATTTTTTATACAAATAATTCTTACATGAAGATATAATTGGAAAATATGTGGTCCTATAAATGTAATTTGACCTTCAAATTGTTACACAAAAATCTATCAAAGGATAATTCATCACTGACCAAATTGTAGTGGCACCTTTACCAATAAAAAATCACCTCTAAGGTAATCTCCTTGATAACAAAATTATTTATATTGAAGGTATTAACCAATCTATGTCTCACTAATATTATTTTCATAATTTCATTTCTGATCTAAAAGCAAATAATCAAGAATATACCAATATCACTCTTGATACTACTAAATCTAAAGTAGTTATCAAATAACTCCTTGAAGTTACCACTAATTTGCATTAAGACCGATAAAACATCCACATTGATGGTGTTAAATGCCTCCAAGGATATGTGGAAAGATGTATTCTAACAAACCCACATGGTAAGATCATACCTTTTGTATTTAAATTAACTTTTGATGTCACTAATAACATGGTTGAATATGAAGATCTAATATTAGGTATGAAAGAAACACTCAACTTATATCTCCCATATATACATGCTTTTGGTGACTTACAACTTATTTTATGATAGGTTAATGGTGATTATCAATGCAAAAGTGGAAATATAATCACATATAATCAAATGTATACCAGACTCACGAAATCATTTACCTATTTTACCATTGAACCAATTCCAAGAGATAAAAATACCATAGTTTATTCTCTTGCTTCATCAACATCTATATTTCATCCTCATAAAGTACTTAATGATTCCCTATTTCTTATCCAAATAATAAAATCACCTTCTTCTATCAAACCCAATGATTTTCTCATCTATCACATTTAGGGTGCCACTATTTGACAAATCTCATGGTATAAAAACATAATCTAATTTTTTAAACATCAAACTTACCCTCCAGACATGAATTCTGATGAAAGGACTTGATACAAAAACAATATTTAAAGTATTTGTTTTGATACAATAACATTTAATACCTTAATTCATAAGGTACCCTACTCCATTATGTAATGCAAGAGGAGGTTCATAATCTCTTAGAACAAGTACATGGGAGCATTGGTAGTGGTCACTATAGCAGACATGTTATAACCTATAAATGCTTACATATGGGTTATTTTTGTCCTAATATAGAAAAATACACTATTAATTTTGATAAAAAAGTGTAATCATTATCAAATCGATGATGTTCTAATCCATTTACTATTAGTTAAACTCCAAATAGTGGAGTCTCACTAGCCATTCTCTATGTAGGATTATACCTCATTGGTATATTACCTCAATCACAAGATGGTCATGTTTTTACCATTACTACTACTAAATGTTTTACCAAATGTGTAGAAGCCATGTTTCTTGTCAATGTCATGGTAACCACTATTTTAGGTTTTATATTTAACCAAATAATTTGTCTTTTGGATTTCCTCATACTATCATCTTTGATAATGGTCATAATTTCAAAAAGAAAGACATGAAATAATCATGTACTAAATTTAAATTTTCCTAGAATTTTTCCACACCTTATCATCCTAATTGTAATGGCCAATCAGAGGATAATAAAAATATTATAAATAAAATATTACAAAAGATCATTAAAGAACTAGTACTAATTATCACCTTCATCTATATCCTACACTTTGGTCTTAATATACTAGTATATGTACAACCACTAGGAAAACACCATTCTCACTACTATATGGTTTTGAATTAGTATTACCATTAGAAGTCAAACTCCCATATTTACATATATCTCTTCATGATACTATTATAGCCAAAATTTTCACCCTTGGATAAGGTTGTTCATACCTCTCCAAATTTGGTTAAACATGGGATTACCCCTAGACTTATGTGTTGTTTATAATAGGATAAACCTTTATATTAAAGGGCTAACTCCCCTTGATGAATCACTTAGGTTCACTTTCACTACTTTATCACTTGATTGTTTGGAAAAGGGAAGAAATAATTGAAATAAACCTAACTACCATGGTGGTGCACCAAAATTTGTTGACCATTACCACACATTACACAATACACTAAGACCTAGAAGATAACATCAACATACACACATCTTAGAATGAACCTATTATATCAATGTTTTATATAAGGGTAAGGTATTATAAGGCTAAGATGGAAGAATAATTTCAATTAAAACCTACAATACACCCCTGATGACACCAACTAAAACCCATAAAAAAGGAACAACCACATGAGTTAAGATAAATAGGACACAAACAAGGTGATATACATATACACTTGATAAGATCAACCATTTAGAGATTTATCACTACATGTAGCCATAGAATGAGGTAAAAATTAGTTGTTTTATTGATTAGAGGTAGAATAAATGAAAAATATTTTCCATGCCTAGGTGGAGGATACATTTCAAAGCTAAAGTGGCTCAATATATAGCACAAGTGTGAGAGAAGAGATGTGTGCAAGAGAGAGAAGGTAGACAAGTGTCATGTGAGTTAAAAAAAGAGAGGAGTTAGGGAACTAACTTGATAGGTCATAGATGAAATGTGTTGATATTTTTCAGATTCTCTAGCTCTCTATGTGGTGTGGGAGGTTTAAATGCATGCCTAACACCTTGACTAACTCTTGAAACCCTCCCTTATTATTGACATGTTGAAGGACAAGTGGAATTTTTGGTGTTCATATTAGTGTCTCCTATATTTTTCATTTTCTCTTGACACCTCTTAGTTGACCCTAATAAGTTCTCTTTGACACATCACCTCTCTCTCTTGAAAGGTGTCTAGAAGGCTCTTCATCTCCTTAGGCCTATTTTGCACATAAGTTTTAAAACTTGGTTATAGTTAATTTAACTCATCCAAACTTCATAGATGACCTATTAGACTCATATCAGACCTACAAAAAACCATTTTGAGGTCTGAAACTAGCCCTAAAAAGTCATTCTCTACCAAACACCTCAAATAGGCCTCAATCCTTGTAGCCTTTTTTTTTGAAAACCTCTTTGTGTAGAGAAAAGTATAGAGGATACTAAGAATATAATGGAAGATTATAGTACTAAATATAACCTTATATCTTTAGGTTTAATATCATGTTCTAAGAGTGAGTGTAGATGTCCTTTTTTACCCTTTCTCTCTCCTAACTATGAATCCCTACCAAGAAAGTTAAAAATGCTTATAAATCCTCCCAAAATGAGAAAACCCCCAAAAAAGTGTATGATTTAGTTAGAAAACATCCTCCTTGACCTCCATGTCAAATTTGAAGTTCTTACTTACTATATGGACCTGTAAAATAGTAAAAATTAGTGTTTTTATCCCTATTCCATATAGTTACATATAGTTTTGTACAAAAAAATTTCATGGGAGGATTATTTTGGTAGTTTTTAACATGTTTTGGATGGTTTAGAATTTTTTCTAATTCATTTGGAGGTATACATGTTCATTTCTCTCTCACCTAGTCTTTATGGCTCTCTTAAGCAGCGTAAAAGTGGTTTAGGTTCTTAAAGATGATTCATAAAACTAGACATATGAATCCTCTAAAAAATATAAGTGAATTATGCTATTAATTTTTCCCTATGAGCCCAAGGTCCCATGCATCATGTGTGATCCATACCAAGCAAAGTAAACTAACCTCTCGGGTTGGAAGTGAGCATTTTTTGAGGGCTGAGCAAGTTTTAGATATGTAGGTGGTTCTCCTAGATTTATTTTAATCTCTAATGACCTAAATGATGTTCAACCATTTTCAATGGTTTTCAAACTACCTTCTTATTTACATGCTCTATAACATCTCATATTCTAGGCTTAGGGTTTGTAGGCCTAGTTGACTACCATAGCCTAACTCACTATTTTATTCCATTTACCTCTCTATCAAGACTCTAAATTTTCATGTAGTGTTTATATATGGATCTCAACATCTCATCAGAGCCTCAATGGTCTATCCAAGATCTAAATAGATACTTCTTCAAGGTTGGCTATCTTGTATAGGCTTATGTGTGAATTGAACTACTTGAAGGTTGCCATCATTGTATTCCTTTCACTATTATATGTTTATAAACTCATGAAAGGTGTTATCATGACACTTACCAGGTTATTTGTAATTCCATTTCTCAACTCAGTTCACTCCACTAACTTCACTTCATCTCCTCAAGACTATGTATAGGCTTGTGTACATGACTAAGTTTATGCAAGATTAAATAATATCTTATGATAATTATGTGTGTTTCATCACTATGAATTAGGTATTTGTGTTAGGTTATATAAATATTGTGAAAATTATTTCACTCTTCTTATTTTTCATAGACCTCTATAGTATAAATGAACAACTTCTTCTCAATTGGGCAGGCAAATTTGCCATAAGAATTGTGTATGTAGGGTCTTATGATGACTATGTTTTAATCCTTTATATACTCCTATATTAGAGCCTCTTTTTCTATAAATGAATTAATAAATTAAATTTCAATTTTTATCCTTTAAATCATACATAAACATCACTGTGTCAATTTTGAGAGGATCTTTGAGTCACCCAAATGGACGTACAAGTGACTATATTACTATATGTTCATTTAAGTCTAAAGACCTAATGTTTTAGACCCACATATTCAATGTTTAAATATTATTTAAAATATTTATAGGCTAAATTATTTCCTAACTCTTTGAAACATCAGTCCTCTAATCATCATTTCCATCTGATTTGTCTTTTCATTGGGTTGTTGTAGGTGACCGCCTAACTAAGATTGACTATGTATGCCTATGATTTGGATACTTAGGTATTAAATAAAATAGATCATGAAAATATAGTGTTAAACATTAATTAAGAATTCAATCTCATCTACCTAGAGATTCCAAACTTCCATTAACAATATTATTGGTTAAGACCAACTTCAACAGAGGTTGTAGGTGTACATATTGAGGAGTATGACTATGTGTAGGCCTTTGATGACCTCTTAGATTCTTATTGAGTATCATAATGACTCTACTTAGTTATTAATAATTTTTTAAGAACTTATAAAACTTATAATAATCTATGATATTTGAAAATTATTGTCAAATCCCACTTCTAGTAGGCTGTATGTACACACATGGAGAAGGTCTAACTATAAGAGTGAATTAGGGTAGAACTAACTATGTTTATGGCCTTGAATATCTTAAAAACTCATTACAAACCTATTAAAGTATTTTTTATATCTTTTATGGTTTTTTAATACATATCAATTCCATGAAGCTCTAAATTTTCATCCACTTTATTGTTCAAGGCCAATTCCTCACCTAGTTGGTTGTAGGTGTAAATTTGAAGAGTTGACTATGTCAAAGGTCTTAAAATGACATTTTAAAATATGAATGGTACTATAAACCATTAATAATTATCAATATCCATTTCCATTTCATTTTCAACTCCATATATTGATATCAAATAACTTCATATCTCTACAATTCAATTTTTCATATGTAGACAGAATTCTATAGGTCTTTTTAGCTCACTAGCTTGTTATCTCAATCACCACCTTCATCAACTTCATATGCTTAAAAATATCTCATTGGTATAATAAAACTTTAAATATTAAATTCCACCATTTTATCATGATTGGATAACCTTCAAGACATATTTACAACCTTGGGTTTCTCTAAGTGATAAACCTATAGATGGTAAGAAAGTGAAGAATGGACAACGTTTGTGTTTGAAACACTTTAAAATGAAATATGACTAATGGGGTTGGAATATTATTATTACCAAATGATAAAAACCTTTAACCATGAATTCACAAATCCAAAATCTTTGAAATACATATTCAACTATTTGAAATTACCCCTGTTATATAACATACAGACATAGTCCACAAGGTATATGGAAATATGACCACCTTGAGACTTGTGAATATTTTAAATTTATCATGGGAAATAAATTAATTTTTAATAGATTATAATACCATTAATAAATACTTAGATGTACCAAACCACTTGTAACACTCATAAATTCAAAAAAACATGATAGTTACTTCAAATTTCTCATAAAAAAGACATTCCTTGCCAAACAATTGTCTAAACAAGATACCATGATGAATTAAATTATTTTAGGAATATAAATACATATTATAAGACACTCTAACAAATATATAATCACCTATGAATTCATAATTTACACTGGGGTTGCTCCAAACTCAGCTTGTGGGGTTTTGAGCTCTCAAAAAATAATCTAGGCTCTTAGTGATTGTTAATAAATATAATATCACCAATACAATTACCAATGACAAAAAATTTAATAAAATATGGATCCAATAAAATTTACAAAATTTCAGCCCCCAACTCTACCTATATGGCCTATACTAATTGCTTGAAGTTAGCCTTAACTATCTTGTGAAGAGGATGATGAGAGAGAGAAAAATGTGTTTAAAAATATTGGAATTCAAAGTTATTACAATTATTTTTCCTATCCTTTAAAATATTTAAGGACACTTTGAAAATATTTTCACTTGCAAGTGACTTCCAAAAGTCCATACAGCTTCTTTTTAATCAATATTGCATTGAAATCCAAGAATCTAACTTTTTATAATACCTCTAATAGATGTGATAGTTAATTAACTGATAAAATAATTTTTTAATGTGTATTTTATTTATTTTTACTTTATTTAAATTTTAAAAACATCAATGCTATCCAAAAACCACATTTTCACTCATTTTTAACACCTTAGAGTTAACAAATGATCTTAAATCTTTCAAAAACTTCATGAGATTTTATGAAAAGATGTTTTACACATAAAATTACATTAATAAACCCATAAAAACCTATTAAACACCTTGAACATGACCTATCTCCTCATGACATGCTTAACCACTATGTGACCAAAATATGACCTTACCTTAATCTTTTTAAATTTGCCTTAATAAATGCTAATAAGATATTTTGGACTCGAATAGGACCTCATCTATCACCTAATGTTCATTTTTTTTATATAGGGATCATATTATTACCTAGGGGGTCAAAAATAGATAATAGGTACAATTCTTGATGAACAATTATATGAAGCTGATCTTCATGCTTTAGACTTTCTTGATGAACACCATTTATCTAGTTTTAAAAAAATCTCCAATACAAATCTCACGTTGCTAAAAAAACATATAAAAAGTTCAAAGCCCACACATGTAATGTTGGTGTCTTAGTCCTCAAATTAGATTACACACATGACAAAGAATGAAAATATGCCAAAAATGGCGGGGTCCTTATTTAGTAAAAGACATTCTTGGTCCTAGTTCTTATTGTCCACAAACTAATGAAGGCCAGGTTTTCAAAGAACCCACCAATGCATAATTTTTGAAGAAATATTTTGCTTAAATATTTACCTTCTTTTCATAATTTTATATGCTATCCTACCAACACTTCTTGTAGGACTTCTCCTATGATCTAACCTTTTTAGAAGTCTATTGTATACAAAAAGATTAGCCCACTTATTTGGTCCTTTAGTTTCTACCTTTCATTTCATCTAGGAGTTGCATTGTAATACCATGGAAAGGACCCAATTTTCCTAATGAATACCTTTTAATTCAATACATTTATTTTGAATACTTTTTCTCATTGATTATAGGTTTGTTATTTTACAAAAAGAAACATTTTCTTGTTTATTTTGTGAATTGTAGTGTAAGAGCATGGATAGGACCAAACATTCCTCAAAAACACCATTTTTCAAATTTTACACCCACTTGGGTTTTTATTTTATGAGTTACAATGTAAGACTATGGATAGGACCAGGCTCTCCTCATTAAATCTATATGGTATTTCGAACTATTTTTCATAAACCAAGTGTTAATTTTAGAATGTTCAAAAATGGTTTAAATTTTGTGATTCCATATTATTAGCCTCAATTTTTTTTTCTTTTTTAGAGAAAACTTACAAAATTAACTATTTTTGCATGTTTACATACACTTACATACATTATTATGATAAGGAATCATACTTACCTATCATTGTATCTCTTTCACACTGTCACATTTTTTGGGATTTGAGGTAATTCAAATTATTTTGTGCTCATTTTCCCTTGACTTCCCTTCCCTTAATTCCACTTTGGATTAAGAAAACGTTGAATTCAAGATATCACTTCTATTTAATATGAATAAACAAGATTCTTAGACACCATGCTCTTTAAGTCCTCTTTCTTAGCTACCACATTCATAGTTTTCAAATGGTAGTCATTTTTAGCACCCATGTTTAGTTCTTTGATTCCATATGGAGGAGGAATAGAAAAATACATAAAAATTTAAAATCAAAATCACTTAAACAAAAGGAAATATAAATATCAAAAATTCCACATCACACCAAAATACATGATTCATACACATCTCATATCACCAATGGAATCTCAAAATCCATAGTTGGCCTCATGATAGAGTCAAGGTCCATTGAGGATGTGGCAGTCTAGTAAATTGGGATAGGATAATTCAAAATTATCTATAGTTTTACCTAATTTATCATGCAAGTACACAATTTTTTTAGTAGATTGACATTTCTATAAGGGGCCCTGAGGAATGGGGAACACATTGTGAGAAGGTAGGTCCATTTTAATTTTAATACTTATAACCATCATGGGATGATATTCATAATTAAATTGATCACACAATATTTGTGTGGTTAGAATTTTTTTATTGTCCTTAATGTCAAAATTCCTCTTATTTTAACAAACTTAATTTTAGTGTCTTGACTTAGATAATGAATGTCTCTACCTTAATTTTTATTACATTTGTCCCACCACCAATTTCATTCCTCCCTTGATAGGCAATTTTGATTATAAATCCATTTTCCCACTTCTATATTCCCTTTTCTTCACATGTTAAAACATGTTATCATTACTTTTTTTTGGTTTTATCAATTTTTATAGCAAAATAATATGCTTGAGTGACTATGCATTATTTTATTTACACCACTTGTTTTAAATTTATATACTTTCATTAGTTTCATTTAAAAAAATTTAAAACATTTATTATCATTCCTTTTTTTTTTAAAATGCCTCTATTTCTATATTTCCATACTTTTTCCATTATTGAATAAGTTTTGATTGTTACTTGTCACTCACTAATGCTATTTTCCCTTTCATGTAATTTTTCTATTGATGATTGAATTTAGATTGTTACTTCTCACTCATCAAGGTTATTTTAATTTATGTTTCTTTCCCATATTTGTTAAAGTAAGGATTGTTACTATTTTCAAATTGATATTTGATTTTTATTTTCATGTATCCTTAGTTTGATTTGGTTTGTTACCCTTATTACCTAAAGTATAGTTTATTTGGGTCTTTCAGTCATTTAGTAGCCTTAGATTTTTGGTTACCCAATATACTCTAAATTTTGGCATGGTAATTTGGTCCTAACTTAGGATTTATCACACTAACTTACCAAATTTTCAAATACATGATGCCTACACATTTTAGTTATCTTTAATTTCCTACATTTTTTTATATTTAAGTTTTGTATCATTAGGGCTTATCCAAAGTAGTCTATGTTCCCTCAATGATCAACACTAAAAACATAGAAAATAACCATTAGATGATAAAATTAAGTCAAGGTATGCATTTATTACTTATTTATTTTAGTTATTTCATTTTAGTTATTTAGTTTTAGTTATTGTATGCTCTAAAATACTACAATTTATTTAGCTCAATGTTGTGTGTTATTGTATTATTTTACCAAAGCAACATCCCATGTTAAAATTACATGACACATGATGAGATTCAAGTGGGTAATATATATACACACAATATTTTGAAACATTATCAATTACTGATGATTTATTTCATGTAGGAACCCATCGAGTCTCAATCTCTTTTAGTGTATGCCTTAAAAGGTGCACCAAAAAAGGGATGGATAGACTATTGTTTCTTCACAAGATTTTTATTCCCTATACCACCACTTAAAATGAACACAAGTACCTATTATATGTTTTCATAATATTTGACACCTCCCTTACATGCTTTTCCAATCAATTCACTTCCTTAAATTACCCATACCTAGGCCAAAACTCATTTTTCCATCCTTCAAACATAGTTGAATGGGTCCACCCTATTCTAAGAATTGAGCACATTATGGGATTAAGTCATTAAAGATGACTTAATCTGGGATCTAGTTATTTTATTTCCTAAAAAACTAGGTCAACTAGGTTGAATGTGTTGGATAAAGATATGTAAGGGTTTAGGGTTAGATCTAAATATATAAACACATCCTTAACCTCATTTATAATAGAATGAATCATTCATTTACACTTTTGTATGATCTATTATTCCATAATTATACTTAAGGAGTCATTACTTAGGTTTTATAGTTGGAGAAGAATATTGTCTTGTGTAAATGTCTTGGATACATAAGATAAGTTATATAGCATAGATATGACCTATCTTTGTGATCCTTATAAACCATAAAAACCTATTACAAAGAACCATTGGTAAAGGGAGAGATTAATCCTTGATAGGTTTGTCTTTAAGGTAATTGTTATCAATCAAAATTTCACCCTAAGGAGTGTTACTCAATCCTTCTTAAATTTGGTGTAACTTTTAAATACCTCACAATTTTGGGTGACCTATTAGATATGTGAATCTCTAGGTTAAAGGGATAGCTCCTCTTGATGAATCACTTAGGATCAAACACAAATCTACAACTTGATAAGAAAAGGGAGAGAAACCTATTCTAATGGGGTGATGAACCAAATATAATTTGACTAGTATCAACCAAATACAAATGAACTTCAAATAAGAGACTAACCTTCACATGAGACTACTCCAAATATGCCTCTCTACATCAATTTTTCTCATGAAGGTTGTGAAGAATTCTTGGTCTAGGAGGACTAGTTAAAAGGTCATAACATGAAACTAGTGAGAAGACAAATCACTCAAAATTTCACACTACACTTATAAACTTCAAAAGACCTAAAGAAAGGATTCTAAACTAAATATAATTGCAAGAAAGGATAAACATGCCAAGGAAACAAGACTATCACTTAGCAAGATCAACTAATCAAGCATACACATTGAAACTAGTCAATTAAAGAGGTAAAAATAGATTTTTCTAATTGATAAAAGGCTAAAAATGGGTAGGGATTAACCATACCTAGGTGGAAGATACAATCTTAGCCTATCTAGGCTGAATATATAGAGAAATTTGAGAGAAGAAGGAGAAGTAGAGGAGAGTGAGAGATGACAAGTATAGAATGAGTTACAATAAATAAGAGAGGTATGAAATTTCCCCATTAGGTCTTGAAGGACAAGTGTTGATGTCATGAATATGGTTTTCTAATCCAAGTGGTGTGGAAGTTTCAAACCTTTCTTGAAACCTTGCCTTGCTCTTCAAAATTTCTCTTTACCTTGGCTTGTGAGATGATAAGTGGCCTTATTTATGGTTAGGTAATGTTTAAATAATCTCTTTCTCTGATCTTGACACCTTTCATCTACTATTTAAAGTTCCCCTTTGACACATCACTTTATTCTCTTGCTAGGTATCTTGAAGTCTCTTTGTCTCACTAGGCCAATCTTGCTTACAAGTGTCAAAACTTGAAAAATATTATTTAATGCATTATACCTCCATGAATGAATTATTCACATCATATAAAAACTAAAAAAACTCATTTAGAGTCATCAAACTACCCCCAAGAACTCATTTTTCACCAAAAGGTCTCATTTGGCCTCATTCTTAATAACCCTAAAAATGTGTAAACCTCCTTGTATAGAATAATGTACCAAGGTTATTGAGAAAATAATAACATATTTTAGGACCTAGTGTGGCTTTAAAACTCCATTCTAAATTTCATGTCCTGATTCTAAGTGGAAGTGTTCATTTTAACCCATTCTCTCTCCTCAGTTAAGCCTCAATAGGCCTCCTTACATAGAAACTATATTTTGACTCCACAGTACCCTGACACATTTAAAACCCCCCAAAAATGTGTGATTTAGTTTAAATTACTCCTAAGGATCCTTCATTTAAAATTTGAGCTCCTAACACCTTGTACATACCTCCCAAGTATCTTGAAGCATTCTTCTTTTGCCCTTTCTATACACTTGTAATGAAATTACTTCAACAATAAAGTAGAATAGCAGAAATAGATCCAAATATGACTATAATATATCAAAATATATGATAATAGACAAGACACTTTGAGGGGGACACCTCCACAAGTTTGAATAAGAGCAGAATTCATAATATGATGATAAATATTTACCCACTACCTCCTATATATAGTCTATCTAGGCCATGGTTACTCCATAAGCCAACCTACTAACCAAGTGAATGCATAGAGAAATGTGATATAGAATCTAATACATGTGATAAGTTAAGGGTGCAGCATACCCTTCCCCTTCAAGCCAACATTGTCCTCAATGTTGAACAACTCTGGATGTTGTTACAAAAAATCTTCACCTTCCCAAGTTGCATCTTCACTGCTCAGGTTCTTCCACTCGATCAGATACTCCCTAATCTCTTTGTTTCTCAACCTCTTAATATGTGTTTATAGAATCTTCTCTGGTTTCAAAATCACTCATCTTTCTTCATCTAGTTTTGGGAGCTCTGTCTAGTCTAAAAATTTCTATCTAATGACATTATTCAAATAAGAAACATGAAATACTAGGTGTATGCGAGATGAATGAGGTAACTCAAGCTTGTAAGCCACACTTTTAATTTTATAAAGAACTTGATAAGGGACATAATACTTAGGTGCAAGTTCATTTTCCTTTTCTTATTAATTCAAGGAAATCTACTTGTAAGGTTGCAAATGTATAAATACCCAGTCACCACCTCAAAATTTTGCTCACTACGGTGTTGATCTACTTGTTGCTTCATCATGTTTTGTGCCAATGCCAAATTCTCTCTCAAACTATCCAAAACCTCTTATTGATGCTGAATGTGCTCCTCCACATCTCAAACCTTAGTTTTTACCTTTAATGAAGAAGTGATAGAAGGTGGATGTAACTATATAGTGCTAGAAATGGAGACATTTTAGAAGAGGTATGGAAAGATGTGTTATACCACCATTTTGCAAGTGGTAGCCATTTAACACAATGTTCCTATTTATCTAATACAAAAGAATAGAGATACCCCTCTAAAAATTTGTTAACCACTTATGTTTGTCCACCAAATTGGGGGTGGTAAGATGAGCTATGAGCTAGCTGAGTACCCAAATAGGAAAATAGTTCAGTCTAGAAATTACTAGTGAAAATAAGATCATGATCACTTACAATTATTTTTGGGGTTCCATGTAATTTTATAACTACCTCCAAAAAAATATTTACTACTGTACTTGCTGAAAATGGGTGTGAGAGAGCACAAAAATGGGCATATTTTGTAAGCCTATCCAAAATGACCAATATAACATTCTTACCTTTAGAATAAGGCAACCCTATGATGAAACCCATGGAAACCTCCTCCCACCTTTGACTAGGAATTGTTAACGATTGTAATAAACCTGGGGTCTTAACTGTCTCACCTTTATTCTATTGGCATATCAAGCATTCTACCACAAATGTTTGTACATATCCCTTGAGTCCTTCCCAAAATAATTATTTATTAATTCTATGATAAGTTTTCAAGAACCTTGAGTGTCCCCCAATTGGAGATGCATGTAACTCTGCAAGAATCTTATGCTTAAGCTTTGAATCTTTGCATAAGTATAACCTACCCTTAAATCATAGGACATTACCTTTCCATTCAAATTTCTTAGAGGCTAAAGTACCTTGCTAGATATTTTGAATTAGAACCTATGTATCCTTGTCTTACTCCCATTCTAACCTAGCTACATCCACCCAATCTACTTGCAACATGGACATTGAACAAAGTAATGCTTTTGTGGATGTATCCCATCTAGATAGTGCATCTGCTACTACATTATCTTTACCCTTATTATAGATGATTTCAAAATCATAACCCAACATTTTGGTTACCCACTTTTTTTGATCCTCAGATGATAATCTTTGCTCCAAAAAGTATTTGAGACTATCATGATCCATTTTCACCTTAAAGTGTCTACCCATCAGATAGGGCCTCCATTATTTAATTGCATGAAGAATAGCCATCATTTATTTCTCATAGATAGGTTTTTGTAGATTATTACCTTTGAATTGATGACTCTCAAATGTAATGGGTCTTCCTTCCTACATTAGTAATATTCCCAACCTAGATCCAAAAGCATCACATTCAATAGTGAATGTCTTTGAGAAGTCTGGAGTAGCCAAAACTGGAGTGGTGCACATAGCTACTTTTAGTTTCTCAAATGCTTTGGTGGTAGCATCATTCCAATGGAAGGAATCCTTCTTTAGCAATGTAGTGAGTGGAGCTACTATGTTGCCACAACCTTTCAAAAATCTTTGGTAGTAACCTATTAGTCCTAGGAACCCTCAAAGGTTGTTGAGATTTTTTGGCATGGGCCATTCCATCATAGCTTTGATCTTCTAGGGATCAACTTTGACACCTTCATGGGAAACAATGTGACCTAGGTACTCTACCTCCTATACTCCAAAAGCGTATTTGGATGGCTTCACATAAAGTTGATGCTTCTCCAAAACTATCAACACCTATTTCACATGTTATAGATGTGCTTCCCATGTCTAACTATAAATCAATATGTCATCAAAGAAAACCAGCACAAACTTCCTTAAAAAAGGCCTAAAAGTAGTGTTCATCAAGCTCTAAAAAGTAGATGGTGAATTTATAAGACCAAAGGGCATTACCAAAAACTCATAATGGACCTCATGCATTCTAAAAGTAGTTTTATAAACATCTTCATCCTTGATTCTAATTTGATGGTACCTTGAGTGAAGATCCAATTTTGTGAAATAATTAGCACCATGTAACTCATCAAGTAAATCATCAATTACTGGAATAGGAAACTTATCTTTGATGGTGTACTTGTTGAGTTCCCTATAATCTAGGCACATCCTCCATGTGTCATCCTTATTTCACATTATGACCACTGGTGATGAATATGCACTTTGGCTATGCTTGATGATCCCAGACTCTAGCATCTCATAGACCATATTTTTGATTTCACTCTTATATGCATATAGATATCTATATGGTTTTATATTTGATGGTTGACTCCCTAGAGGTATTTGAATAACATGATTATGTTCTCTTTTTGGTGGTAGTCCTTTTGGCATGGCCCCAAAAATAGATGGGTGGTCATCAAGAATTATTTGTAGATCAACATGTGTAGATGCCTGTGTGGGTTGAACTTATATGAAACATAATCATGTAATAATTCCCTTTTCCCCCTTTTTTATCATCTTGGTCATTTGATGTGAACTAATCAATTGTGGAGATTTTGCTTTTAATCCACGTATTTCAATTTTCTTACCTTCAAAATGAAAGCACATGAATAGTTCTTAGAATATCATCTCAATGGTACCCAAGGTTGTGAGCCATTAGACTCCCAAAAAAATGTCTATGCCACCCATGGGAATAGAAAAAATAGGATAATTGAGATTGTGCTCACCCATATCAAGCTTACTTCTATGGTATTTACCTTAATAATTAATTGTGCCACCATCTATAATCATGACGTAAAATTCTGGTGTTGGGTAGATGAAATAGTTTAATCGAGTGGCCAACTTATGGTTCATGAAGTTATGTGTGCTACTCAAATCAATCAACATTGTCACCTTTTATTTCTTGAGGAAACCCACCACCTTAAGAGTTTGTGAAGTGCTAATACCTACAAGTGCATGACAAGAGATTATAGGTTGGGAATCTTTAGGTACCTCCTATATCTCTTCCTCATCATCATTGGAGGCTTCATCTTCTTCTTCATCTTCATTGGATCCCTCAATGTAGAATAAATTATTCTCATCACATCTATGTCCTTTTCTCCACTTTTTGTCACAACCAAAACATAATCCTTTTACACGCTTCTCTTCAATTTATTAAGGGGTTAATCTGGTAGGTGGAGTAAATGTTGGTGTCGATATACTATGATCTTTGAAGTGAGTGAATGGATGCTTCTTGTTGGCTATGAATTTTTCCTTAGCTCTGCGTGTCATGATAATAGAATTAAAAATCTTAAGTGGATTAAACATGCATACCTCATGTTGAATGTGGTCCTTGAGTCCACCCAAAAATAGGTATTTCAAGTTCTCTTCAGAAATTATCTCCACACGTAAGGATAGGTTTTTAAAATGATGATTATAATCTTTGATGGAGCCAGTTTGTCACAATTTTTCTAGTTGGCTAAAGTAATTCTCTATCACACTATTTCCATAGTGTAATTTCGGCTCATCTATAAAAATTGACCAGGTGACACTGTGAGTCATCTTTTTATTTTGAGCACACAACCATCGATACCAAATGAATTGATTAGGTTCAAGATACAAGGATGCCATGGTAACCTTATATCCACTTAGGATCTGATGTAGGTCAAAAACATTCTCCATTTGGATGATCTAATTGAGTGGATACTTTTCATCAAATTTGTGCATATCCACTTTTGGTAATAAGTTCCTCTATGGCAATGTAGTTAGATTTGAAGTAGACTGGTTGGGAGAACCACCCTAGTGGGGTTGTGTAATAGTGATAGCTAGATGATTTGACTAATTATTTTTCAAAGCCATCATGATATCTACCAAACTATCTTATATGGATTTAATATTAGACTGTATGCCTTGTACACTTTAGTCAATCTGGGTCACATTGTGATCTATGTCAGAGAACCCTGGTATAAAGGATCTAGTACATCCCCCTTCTAACTCCATATCTTCCTTGTTAGGAGTTTTACCTAGAGTTTCAACACCCTTTCCTTAGCCCTGAGTTTGTGGACCCTGATTGACACTTTTGACCCAAATTTGACCAAGTGATTTTGGACTTATGTTAGCCTCAAATAAAAACATACAAATAACATACCCTATCCAAATTTTTATAATATTTCTAAAAATTTAAATAATTTATAAAAAGTCTTTGAATTACACACCATATATCAATTTTATGAAAACCCTAAAATAGTGATAACTTTTGTAAAACATATCCAAATGAGCTGAAATTTTAATGAAAGCTTAATTTAATGATTTCTCACCTCTAGTAATATAATTATAGATAAATTTTCAACCATTTTTTATATATATCCAAATTTAAAAAATTAGGGTCTCACCCACAAGATTTCCCAAATCACAGCTCTGATACCACTTGTAATGAAATTATTTCAACAAAAAAGTATAATAACAAAAATAGATCCAAATATGACTAAAATATATTAGATTATATGATAATAGACAAGCCACTTCAAGGGGGAAACCTCCACAAGTTTCAATAAGAGTATAATTCACAATATGATGATAAACAATTACCCACTACCTCTTATATATAGTCTATCTAGGCCATGGTTAGTCCATAGGCCAACCTACTAACCAAATAAATGCATAGATAAATGTGATATAACATCTAATACATGCGATAGGTTAGGGGCATAATAACACTTATAGCCTAAAAATGCCAACTAATTATATGAGAAGGTACTTATAGGAGTTAGGAATTTCATTAAGGTCATTGGGAGGCTCATTCAATTAATATTGGGTGTTTAGAAATGTCATTTCCTCAATCTCATCATTCTAGCCCTCTAGGTAGCTCAAAACCAACTTACAGTATTAAGGATGTTTCATATAATATGATCCACAAAATGAATATATGATTATAAAATATCAAAATTTATAATTCCCTATAACACCCCAAAACATCATTTATCACCATGTAAAACTTCATAGAAGATCTAAGTAAAGTTGGTAGCTTTTTAGGTTGGCAGATTACATTTTTTTACGTTAGGAAAAGTTAAGGCATGTAGCTAGTGTTATGATGTTGTTTATGCCTATAAATACCTAAGGTATACATTAAAAATACACTTTGAATTTTTCCCAATGTTTATTTCTACCTCTTATCTTTTTAACCCTATTTTAGCCTTTAAATATTCAAACCAAGGTTTAAGAACAAGTCAATGCTAGTGCCCCTAAATGACTATGTTTGAGACTCTTCTTTATTGTAGAATATAAGACCTCATATAATTATTTTATAAGTCCTTTATCACTTCCTTATTCCCTAAAATTTATTACATCATCTTAATCAAAACCAACCTTCATTATAAAGCATATACTCAAGATAGTGTATATAGGTCTATATTCTTGGTTGTACGCTTGTTAGGCCTAAGTAGAATTTTTAACATTTTCCCCCTTTATCACGATTTTAGATTATTTATTAGGACCATAAAAATATTTAAAACTTATTATTGTTCCAAAATTCTCATCTTACCCCCAAAAAACCACCCTTTTCATGATTGTATCTACAAACCTACCTATGAGGTGTTAGGCTTATTAGGCCTAGACAAGGTTTTCAACATCTCCACTTTAGTGTTGGGTATAAATATATGATAGGACCATATTATCACTATTAAAATATATTTAATTTATTTACCTTCCATAAATTTTCTAATATACCTTTAAATCTCTCAAATGAGAAAAAATCTTTCATGAGGATAAGCAGGCTTGTAGACACAGTTTGACTATGTATGCAAGGTTGGGATGAATCCTACTTTTACCAATCTCTCATGTTTCCATTTAATATTCAATTGACCTTACTAAATTGTCTGATTTATAAACCTACTATGTAAAATGTATTTCTTCTTCAAATTTAGGGAAGTTGTAGCCTACATTGTTTAGATAGTCTTTTAGGCCATGATTGTAGTTGAAGTGCATTTTGAGTTTCAAGATATAAATGATATTGATGAGAAAAATAAGGATATTATTCACTATATTAAGAACCATTTTAATTTTTTTTTAACCTTATTATCTCTCTTGAGACATCATACTATACAAAATTACAATGTATTTCTTACACCTCTTTAGGCCTGGTTGTAAGTGGACACTAAGAAAGAGTCTGATCATGAGGTCTAAGGTTGATCTTATGAAATATATCATAAAATTATAAAAGTGATAAAAAATTCATAGAGACTTACTCTCATTTTTATTCAAGTTACATTTTCCTTTTCTTATCCTTTTACAAACCTTTACTTTCTTGTCTTAAACTCAAACATGTGTATGAGTACTAGGTTTGTGAACTTGACTAGTGAATATGACACTAGTCACCTAAACCTTTCATGACTCTCAAATCATATATATGTATTAAATAGTTTTGAATTCACTTTATACTATATGAAGTCATTTTTCATTATTCTAACCAATTATTTCTTCTATAAAAATTAGCTCTTTCTGTCAAAATGGGGACCTATTGGTTTAGGACCTATAGATCTGCCTTTTATTTATATGGACTTGTAAGAACAACTTCCTTGAATATTTGGACTTAGATATTTTATCAACTCATGATATTAACATATGATCCTAAATCATCTAAACATTCTAAGGATGAGTATAGTTGGGTTATACTTTAATGTGTAGGATAGTGCATCATAGTCATACAAAAGGTTGGAAAATAGAAACATAACAATTATGAATTGTTGTGCATTGAGTAGAAAGTAAGAAAACTAGTTATTAATTAACATAAATAGATTATTCACATTAAATTATACATAAATTAAGTAAACATTATACATGAGAATGCACACAAGTAACAAACCACACATGTAACCATAACTAGATAAGTCTCTATTGATCTCTTCAAAAGTAGAACTTGATTATTATTACAAACACAAGTATATATAGATGTTTGAAATCTATGAATATTCATATTATTTTCATAATTGGTGCCAAAATTAGAGAATATTAATATTATAACCTATTACAAGTCATGGAGATAAGATAAAGTAGACTTATATACAAAAAAAGGAGTACATAATGCATGAATATTAGACAAATATAATACTCATTATTTACAATAAAATTTATTCTTCCAACACTTTATTAGACTTAAAATGTTATCTCATACTAGGAAAACATCATAGGGTCTCTAAAATTACACAAGTGGTAGAATTTAAAGAAGTGGTTAGATCAGTAAGAGTTGTAGTAATCACTCAAGGCACCATTTTTGGTTTTCACCTCTTATGCAATACTTAGCCACTCTTTCTAGTTTTCAACTAAGTAGCATACCAACCTATTACCCTTTCAAGTTTTTAATAGGTTGGTGTAACTAGGTGGCCACCCCTTATGGGTTTTCATCCAACCTAACCTTGTATGTTTTATTAAGTCATCCCTAATATAAAATGTTATACAAAATTTGTACTCTACATAGTACTTAACTTGATAGAGGTGGCATGGATGCAAAAAAGGACTAACCAAAAGAGTCCTTGGATTTGGACTATGAGTCCTTGCACCAAGTTATTATCTACTAGAGATCTGAATTTAGATTATATATAGGGGTGTTGACAATGTGGGAAACTTCACTAGAAAAGGGAGTCAAATCAGTCTTGTAAGCTTTCTAGTCTAGCATGACTTCTTGGATAATCTACAGTAGAGTGTGAAATAAAGCATAGTAACCAATGAAATGATTTATATTAATTTTTTTAATGATTATCATAGTTTCCTTGGTGTTGGTGATCTTAGTTTTAATCTTTCCACTGAGTTGTTCCATCTTGTATGCATGACATTGATCTTGGAGACTGGTGAAAGAATTTTGTAGCAGCTAACTTTACAAGTTGAATATGTTGTCATGCATGTTTTACCTAGTGTTGAGTGACTCCTAGAGTTATGTATCCTACTCTTATTTAATGGTAGTGTGGTTTTTTATGATTTCTTTGATGGTGGGGGTAGTGTCAAAATCTTCACTATAATTGGCTAAGGAATTATCAAGTTACTGCTTCTAGTGCAACAATCTATGTGTCATATGTTATGCTTATGATGTAGTAGTGTCTAACATGCCTTGATACTCTAGAAAAGTGATGAGATTCATAGCCTAAATATTCACATCTTGGAGCAACATTCCAACTATGTGAAGTTTATGGGTAATGCACTAGTCCTTGGTTATCTTAAAGACCAAATTCTTGAGTCTACATTGGTCAAACATGACTTAGTCCTTGATTTCTCAAGCTACTAACTCTGGATAGGCATCCTAGATGAGTTTAGAATCCTCATGGAGGTGAACCTTCAGATCAAATTTTTTTGCCTTGGATTGATCCATTTTTTGTTCCAAATAGGAGGCATTCTATGTGATGGAATATTAGAATGCTACTACACCCTCAAGTTGTTTATTTAATAAGAGTATAGAGACATCAAATGATGCTTCATGTTTGAATAGGAGTGTTTCCAATGTGATTATAGTCACTAAAAGGTCCAGTCATGGCATTGTTGAAAGCTAAAGAGAGAAGGTGGTGCATCACACACCCATAGTCAAGATGTCCCATAGTCACATGCCTCCCAAAGGCAGTTTTAGGAGCTATAGACATGTTTGGGCTATATCAAGTTCCTATTATTTTAGATACACTATTTCTTATTGTTTTTACATAGGCCCCTATTATTTATATACCATGGCCTCTACTACAAGCTTGATTTTTTATGTAGTGTTTTCAACATGTTTTATTTTATCACTCTTATTGAGCTCTTCCTACACAATTTTCTATTTGGCTTATTCTTCCTCTACCTACAACTTATGCACATGTTATTCTTATTTATTTTTCTCCTCCAAAGTAGTATCCTTAGCTTTTTCATTCATAGCCTATGCCTATACTTGTACCTATGCTTGTTTTTATGCTTGTGCCTATTGTTTGCATAGGGATTCATCTTCTTCTTCCTTCTTCATTGCTACTTCCTTAGCTTATTGATGTGTGTGCATGCCATCTTCCAAAGACTATTGTTCTTACATTGATGCATCCTATTTTTGTTTTTCTTGTTTTTCCATAGCCTTGGTAGCAAGATCAACTTATTTATCCTTCTATGTTTTCACATCTTGTTCTTGCTTGGATGCATTAGTATCTTCTTGTGACTTCTTATCCATGTCGATGGATTTCTATCAATCAACCTCTACATCCTTGGCCTTTTTTGTGGCTTTAGCTTCTTTGGCTTTCTAACTTGCTTATTGCCTTTATTGAGCCTACTCTTTGTGTCATTTCTTCTCCTCCTATTTGACTCACTATTCTACTATGTGATTTGCTTATTCCCTTGAGGCCTATTGTTCCTTTGTTGTTGGTTACTTGGGTGTGAGATCTTTGACCTTGTGACCTTTTGGTGATGGTAAAAAATCACTTGGCTAGATGATAGAGCTAAAAACCTATGTTTTCTTTCATCTAAGGGTGACCAACCTGTGTTTGGATGGTGGTGAAGTGGATGATGGAGTAGGTTTTGATTCTTGTGTAATGGCTAGTTGACCAAATGTAAATTCTTCATGTGTAGGCAACACCCTATCCTAATGCCTAGTTTTTGGTCTATGCATGAATGACTCTAGTGGGCATTCTAGAAGTGGTACAAAGACATCCTTAACTTCAAAGGTAGTATAAGGTTGAGGTTGGAAAAAGCCAATCCTTCACTCTAATTTCTTCATTTCTTCTTGCACAGTGTCAATGATGATGGATGTAGGGCATGGTGGTAGCTCAAACCATATATTTGGAGGAACCTATTTACACACTTGGACTATGTGCATACCCTTATAGAATAATAATTTCTTCTCTTCTTTATCATATAAATAATTAGTGACGTCAACAATCATTACCTAATAGACTTCTTGTTCATCCATCCCCATCTATGGTAGGTCACACAAGCTTGTGATTTGGGGCACCTTGGGATAATCTAAATAGGTCACCATGTTCCATGTCTTTTTCTTCAAAGGAGGAGATGAAGATTGATGATTGATGGAAATCTTGCAAATTTAACTACTTTAGGAATATTGGAGTTTTATTCCTAGTTTAGTTAAGGGTCTGAGTTAATTAAATCAGTAAATAATATTTGGATAATTAAGATATTGATTTATATAATTTAATTGTAATTTAAAGCTTTCTAAAAATAGTAATAAGTGATGAGAAATGTAACTTAGCTTAAACTAGACTGAGATGGTTGAGATAGGATCTGGAATCTACTATGTAAGACTATGATAGTGTTATGAATTAGGATCCAACATTCATTTTATGAAAGTATATGAGCACTAAAATAGGACACCCTAGGGTTTAGCATTTTAGTCTTCTTCTACCATTATTGTCTTGGAGGCCTGAGTTTTCTAGGTTTTATATATTGTCTTTATGTGAGCTTATTTATGAAATTTTGAATGGTAAATATCTATAAAACTCCTTGTAGAGCTGATTTAGACTTCAAACCCTAGATTCCATTATGTTTTGACAAACTTCTAGAAAGAACGGGGGTTAGTGTGTTTAAGATGCACTAAAATTTATCCACACCCCTTGTGTGGGCACGTTACCTATATACCAATACTCCAAAGAGGGATTAAGCCATATGTAGTTCTCACACTTGATGTACTTTGTGTAATAGTGTATATGAAGATGCAAAATGCTAAACTAGGTGTGCTTGACATGGTTAGGGATAGGTGTGAGGGTTTGAATAAGTTTTTGGTTGTATTTGATGGCTTTATGTAGAGAAAAGGGAAATATGCTTGAGTAGTCTTGCTTGTATTATTGATTACCCTATGATATTTTCCAAACCCTTCTAAATGAACTTTGAATTGGCTTTTATAGAGATCTATTAGTCATGGGTTGAATTTATTCACATTAGGATGATAAAAAGAATGATAAGAACCAAAAGGAAGTTACCATTGGAGATAAAAATGTAATTGGATAGGAGAACCAAAAATGGACACCCTATCATCCAGTTTTATACTCCAAGTTAGGTGTTATTGTTCTATAGGTATATGACCTAGGGGGATGGAATTATCATGCAAAATATAGCTTGGATGAGCTAGAATTAGGTCTTGTAAGTCTATAGATGGTTGATTATAATTAAAAAGGTGTCTGGAAGGGTCATGAGAGCATGCAAGAAGGACCTATGGGTTGGGTGTCACAAGCCACACTCAACCTACCAATTTTCACATTTTATATGACTGTATTTGCCCCATCTTTATTCTATTGATGCAACAAAGTGAAATACTAAGATAAAGATAAAATATAAATCATACCTAAACTTACCTGTAAGGTTAAAGCCCATAAATCTATGTGATGTTTGGTGTACATAGAGAGAGCACGTTTTGAATTATAAATCTTAAGAAAAAATGAAGAGTAGATCAATTCTTACTAGATACACTATATCTAAATTAAGAATGTACAAAGTTAGGGAATTGAGATAAAGGAATGAATACACCTCACCAGGTATATGAACCAATACAAAACCTATTATGATTCTAAGTGATGCTAGATGATGTTGAGTAATGTTGGGTATATGTTTTACCAAGAGTAATATCATGAATAGAGATCAGTGCTCAATTCCCTAAGAGTGGATCAAGAATGAAAGGTTATCCCTTTGGCTCCATCATCAACGACTAAGTGAAGCTATGTGATCATGTGTGTGTTAATCAATGTTTGGATTATGTTTCCAATCCCTCTGAGTAAGTGGCTCAAGAATACAAAGGCTAGTTATTCCTTTATCTCCATAATTGCCCCATGACATGAAGTTATGAACTAATACTAGTATGAATATGTGTCATATGAGATGGCCCCTGAAGCTCATGAATGCTTTGTAATTTGATAATGTGGCATGGATAGTTGAATGTTTGCTAAAACCTAGGCCACTATTGTTTTTTTTTTTAAAGGTGGAGATTAGGCTTGTATGAAAGCCACTCCAAAACTAGGTAATAAGCTTATGTGGAAGCCACTAAAAAATTATGCCAACCACATGTAGATGGAATAAGACACACAACTACTAAGAATAACTATGTAATGTAATGTACTCAAAAAGTAAAGAATTCAAATGTGCCATGCACATTTCCCCTAATCATTAGTGTCTAAAACATGGATTTTGATATGGAAGTTCTATCAACTACCTAATTTTAAATTGGAAGCAAGATCCATCATGCCACACATGATGCCCCATATATCTAGATTCTTTGAGAAAAACTATATTGAAACTACTGATTCTAAACTAAACTATAGCTAATAAAATTGTAACTAGTCTTACCTTTCTATCTATTTCTAGAAAATTTGATTTTTTATTGTTTTGATAGGAGTGCTAAAATCAAGTACCCTATTATCCAGTGCTATAGTCCAATCTTGGTGCTATTGTCTTGAGATGATTTTAATCAATATTCTATGATTATAACTATCTACCTGGTCTATTCTACCTATTTTAAAGTTTGGATATTGTTTTGGGCATTCTAAAAGCTTATTTTTTGATCGATAGGAGTTATTATCTCTATGACAAAACCCCTATTTTTTCTTACTTATCCTAAGGGTAAGATTGAAGATCTACAATGACTACCCTCAAAATAAAGAGCCCTAAAGTGTGTTATGAGATGAAAAGACATGATATAGAAATGATAATTGACAAGATATCTCAATATATAGTATGGTTTGTATGAGAGATTATTAGATCAAAAAGGGTATGCCTAGATAGATATAACAATGTAAAAGCATGTGAAATATAAATAAACTAGAATTAGAAGTGTTAGTTATTAGTTTTAAGTTATCAAGGAGGAATGGAGCATGATATCCATCATGGAATCCAAGAAAAAAGATAATGCATGATGTGGATCATGGCATTATAAATAATTAAAAATCAAACAAGCAACAAGCATGTAAGGAAAGAAGCAAGAAACATAAAAAAAGTGGCCAAGGATCCAAGCAAACAAGGGACATGGGCCATGTCACTCAAATTGGAAATCAAGCATACAAGGCATGTTTAAATGCTACATATACATATAATTTAAAAATAAGTAAGGTTAACACTATGGCCATAAGCATATAGAAGAGTACAAGAAGAGAACACTAGTAAATGTCCTAAGGCACACACAAGAATAGAAGCAGAGGACATTGGTAAATGTACTAAGGCACATATAGGAGATAAAACAAGAACTAAGAAATGTAATCATATTTAGCTACATAAAGCAAGAAAGGAAGGGATGTAATATACTAGAAATATAATCGCATCTAATTAATCAAAGAAGGAAGTGAAAGTGTGCAAGACATGTAGTATAAGACTAGATATATGCTAAAAAATACACAAGTGCTATATACTAGTGAAATGTCGATAGAGTAATATATGTAAGCTATTAAATAATGTAAATCATCATGCTAACTAGAGTATGTGGTGTAGGAATAACATTAACTAGAGTATGTAGTCATGTAGAGGATGCCCTTAATGGGTAAATGTCTTGATCTATGTCTCAAATGTAGAAGTAAGATGACCCCTCAATGGGTAGAGTGAAGTAATCAAGGATCTAGATGTCACTACACACACTCAAACAAGATCAAGTGAAGCATGGTAATGTAGATAGATAAACAAATAATAGCATAGAATATAAAAATGTAAGTCTTGCATGGTAATAGAAATATAAAGCATGGATAATGCATATAATTCAAATATTTTTGTGTTTTTTAAATATTTGATTTTTTTGGATTTTGAAATGTTATATTATTTTTGGTATTTTGACATATTTGATTGTTTATATATTTTAACATGTAAGCTATGTACAAGTAATCATGAGGAGATTATGCATAAGAAAAACTGATAAACTATGTACAAATAAACAAGAAGAAACAATATACAAATAAGTTGAAAGAAATTTATATACAAGTAATTTAAAATAATATGTACATAATGATGTAAGAGACTAGATTGGAGGAGGTAAAGGGTCTAAGGATGGAGCTTGCTAGAGATAGAGATGGAGGAAGGGATCATGGACATCATCAAATGCCTCAAGATCATCATCATAAGTATAATCATATACCATAGACTTTATATACATGTTGTCATCCTATCGAAGGTGAACTGAAGGTTGATTTGGTGTTGAAGATGTTGATTCTTCTCTAAGATGTTTAGCTTTGGTATTAGATGGCTTTAGTGGAAGTGGTGAATTTAGTGGTAGTGGTGATGTAGTCTAAATAGTACCTTGAACCTATAGTTTATCCAATACTTGATATAAAGTTGTACATGAGTTTGTATCATGGCATGTGATCCTGTGAAACGGACAAAATGGGTAACCATCTTATTGTGATAACTTGCTAATAGATTTATGTCATATTATAGGTAGTATGATTAATCCATGATCAAGTAACATCTATATCATAATATGTGGTTGATGCTATGTGTTACCTGCCTAAATCTAAATGATTGGCTCTATATCCATAGAGGTAACCATGTGAATTATGTGTGCAAAGTGATCTATCTCTAGTCATGAATGTGGAGTGTATCTTGAGAGGGTAGTGTGAGATGTTAAGAGTGATGTAGGATGTGTAATGAGATCTCTAAAGTCATCTTAGTACTCTCTTGGGCTAACTATTGTAAATCTCAATCCACACAAATAGTCATCTATGAGTGTGGGTAACGTATCATCATCTAAAGTAGCTTGGGAATCTATATCAACATCATGTACATATGGTAACTCTAAATTTATCACAATGGGTAACTATGATATGGGAGTCTCATCAACTATAGTAGTAGAAGATGGTGGTGTTGTGAGAGTATCTAAAATTGTTAGAGTAACTATATCTATATAATCAACTAGTACAACTAGAATTGCTATTAGTGATTGTATAATTATAACAAGTGTAAGAACCATGACGAATGGAGTAGCTAGAATCATTGAAGTTGTTGTGATTGGATAAGTATTTAGAACTAAGGACACAATTGTACATGGAGTGTGAGATGTGATAGTCTCTCCTACCTCATATGTATGTATCAAATCAAGATAAATATGATGAGGTGGTGACTAAACTATGATATGAGGTGTCCCATCTAGCAAAATAGTTGAAATGACTCTATAATTTAATAATATCTAAATGGCTAGCTATATTTTAGGCATGTGTATAGATATCCTTCATGGAGAAACTTAATGCATCGATGAAGAGTAGAAGGAACTACCCCCATAGCATGTATCCAAGGTCATCCAAGTAAAATATTATAATAAAGAGGACTTGGCATGACCTAGAACTATGTAGAGAGGATTTGGGCACTACCATGATATCCAAAACAATAGTTCCCAATGTTTGTCATGGTATATCATCAAACCCTCTAATATTCATATATTTGCATGGATGCCATATCTACACCCATGGTTTATAGGAATGCAATATTACATATATTAAGTCTAGAACCGTTATCAATTAGAAATCTATTAACTACACTAGTTTTAACTTGATCTTGTATAAATAGTGGTAAATTTTGATCAATAACTATCTAATATGGCATGTCCTCATGATCAAAATAAATAACATATTCTATAGTTTTTAACATGTTGAATACTAATCAAAAATAAGAAGGCTTTAATTAAATGAGCATAGAAATCTAAGTGAGTGCCTAATAAAGAATGTCCTTGAACACATTAGCTTTTTAAAGTAGTTATAACATGTAAATCTTAGTTAGTGTGTTTCTCAACTAATTAATAATATCATATGCCTTATGTGGATCTACTTGTGTAGTTGGGTTAGACCTAGGATAGGAAGGAATAGGAGGGTGATGGGGCTCTTGACTAGGTAGGGGAGGCATGGTATTACATCGAGTAACAACTCTAACTACATTATCTACTATCCATATAGGACTAGTAGTAGCGATGAGAGGAGAGTGAAGATAATTGACATGTTAAGGTGGTGGATGGACAAAGGGTGTCAACTGAGCTCTTTGGTGATGGGTAGTGACCTAGGGAAGACTAAAATGGACCCTACAACATAACTTGACATGGGATAGAGGCTCTAAGTGAGGTGAGGCAAGAGGTATCTTAACATGTTTAACAATAACTTTCTTAATATCATCCTATATTATGAAAAGTAAGCATGAAATTCAAATAATTAAGATTTGTACTAACATATGGTAAACTTCATCATTCATGTACATGATAAGACTGAGTATGGTCTCATTATTGTTTTCAAAAAAATCAAAAAATGTGTGTAAATAAGTGAGATCCATTTTTGTTTTTATGTGGAATCTGATTTTAGATGTAAGGTAATATCTAAATCAAACAAAAGGACCTAGTATATGCAACTGGGGTTTTGAGAATGATATAATTTAATATTACTAATGAATTTTAAAAATTAATGTGTATTTCTAATTTAAATATGCAAGTAAAAAATCACAAAAATATTGGAAAAAAATTATTTGAAGGGACATAGTATATGCAACTAGGGTTTGGAAGAAAATTGATTTTTTAAAGTTTACTATGGAATTTTAAAATTGAAAGTGAATTTTTGATTTAAATATGTAGTTGAAAATTCATAAAAATATTTCTAAAATTAACAATAATTTTTTCCTAAAGTCTCTAAGGTTTTTATGTGCAAAAGGACCTAGTAAATTCAACTAGGGTTTGGAATATATATATATATATATATATATATATATATATATTTATTTATAAATTACTTTGGATTTTTTTAAATTAAAGTGAATTTCTTATTTAAATATGCTAGTAAAAAGTCATAAAAATATTTTAAAAATTAGTAAGGAATTTACCCTAGGGTTTTTAAGCACAAATGACGTAAGTCGAGTTCACCAAATGATTTAACTATTTTAGAAATATTAGAGTCTTATTCCTAATTTTTTTAAGGGGTTGATTTAATTAAATAAATAAATAATATTTGGATAATAAGCTATAGATTTTTATAATTTAATTGTAATTTAAAACTTTCTAAAAATAGTAATAAGTGAGAAGAAATGTAACTTAGCTTAAACTAGATTGAGATAGTTGAGATAGAGTCTAGAATCTACTATGAATGACTATGATAGTGTCATGAATTAGGATCTAGCCTTCATTTCATGAAAGGATAGGAGTGTCAAAACATGACACCCTAGGGTCTAGTGTTATAGTCTTATTTTTCCATTATTGTCTTAGAGGCCTTAGCTTTTTGGGTTTTGTTCATTGTCTCTATGTGAGCTTGCCTATGAAAATTTGGATGTTGGATATCTACATAGCTCCTTTTAGAGCTGATTTAGTATTCAAACCCTAAACTCCAGTATAATTTGACAAATTTGTGAAAGAAAGGGGGTTAGTGTGTGTAAGATTCACTGAACATGTATCCATACCCCTTATCTGGGCACACTACCTACATATCTATACTCTGAAGAGGGATCAAGCCATATGTAGTTCTCCCACTTGATTTGGCTTGTGAAATAGTGTATATGAAGATGTAAAATGCTAAACTAGGTGTGCATGAGGTAGTTAGGGACTAGTGTGAGGGTTTGAATAAGCTTATGGCTATATTGGATGGCTGTATGCATAGAATAGGGAAATATGCCTAAGTAGTCTTGTTTTTATTCTTTTTGCTTTGTGATATTTTCTAACCCCTTGTAAATAAATTTTGAATAGGATTTTATAGAGATCTGTTGGTCATGGGTCAAATGCATTCACGTTAGGCTAAAAAGAAGGATAGGAACTAGAAGGAAGTGACCATTGGAGCTAAAAATGCAATTGGATAGGAGATTTGAAAATGAACACCCTAGAGTTTGATGTTATAGTCCAAGTTGGGCACTATTGTGCTATAGGTATGGGACCTAGGGGTATAATTATCATAGTAAATGCAACCTGGCTAAGCTAGAATCAGATCTCAAAAGTTTATGGATGGCTGGTTATAAGGAAAAAGGTGTTTGAAAGTGTCATGAGAATATGCAATAAGGACCTATGGTTGGGTGTCACAAGCCACACTAAAGCTACCAATTTTCACATTTTATATGACTACACTTGTACTTTCCCTTCTATAGCTATAAACTGGTGTCTTCTTTTTGTTGATGTGTTTTAGGGATGGTTATGTTAGGTGATATCTCTTAAACTAGAGTTACACACATAGATGTGAAATATTTTTATTTGAAAACTTTAGCTTGTGCCTTGGCCATGGTGACAAAGAATGTAAGATGTGTAAAGGGTGACCTTAGCAGCTTGTGCATGTGTATAAATACACCTTTAGGCAATAAGTTGATAGCAACATGTTGTCCTAGGTACTACATTAAATATAGTGGCACCCAAGGATGTGTGTTATTCAACTCTAGAGACTCCTCCCACCATGCTTTAAATTTACCCTCAAGATCTAGGGCTCTATACTCAAGTGTCTAGATTGAGTTAGGGAATTATTGCACTATTTAATAGTTAGTGTCAAGGTGAACCTCTCCCTTTAGGGACTTCCATTGTGTAAATCATAAAATAAAAATGATGAAATGGTATTTGGGTGATGTGCAAAAATTATCAATGATTGTGAGTAGCTCCTACATGAAGTATCATGTCCAATTAAACTACTCATTCTAGTGGATCATATAGTGGGTAATGTCTATGACACCTTTTTGGATTTGTTTTGTAGATTTGGTTATCTACCAGAACATCTTTGTGATCTATTTAATAAGGATGTTCATTATTTCATCATGAATTTATTTAATTGATATCCCTCTAGATCCTTGAACATATAAATCTTTGACCTCCTAGATAATAGGTGGCATTCTTGTATTGTATGAAATAAGGGATTCCTTTGTGTAGACATGCCCAAATCTTGGGCCATGGTTTCTATATTAATTAAAATGGTGATTTCCAAGTCAAAGTAGATGTTTCCATCATTATCAATCGATTAGGACTTATACAATCTCCCCCAAATCACCAAAATTTAGCATTCAATGTAGGTGCTCAACATCTATATTATGGAAGTGATGGGGGATGCAAGGGCTAGTGGTTTCACAAAAATGATGGGGTCAAGACAAAATAGCTTATGTTCTATTTCTTAAAGTAAGTTGAATGGTTCTAGATCATTTAATTTTGTCTATCTTAGTGCCATATCAATTCCCATTACTTATTTTTATGTGTCTATCAAACCCTTGATGAGATGTGATGTATCCATGATATCTGAGTGATAAAATTGAACTTTGTTCATTCTCAATGTAATATAATTAACTCGGCTCTTTGAAATTGCATGTCAAAAAATATTTACAAAAATAGAATGTAAAATTAGTTCATGATATTAGGTCTTTATAGATTTCATTCCTATTGGATTCCATGTAAATGCCATGCTTAGCTTGCCATTCAACATGAATGCAATGGTTGATGTGATAAATCTTATCCAATCTAGAAATTAAGATAGTTAGTCATTGGCACATGTGTGAAGATACACCATTATTCTCTTTACTATATATATATATATATACACACACACACACACACGCACACACACGCACACACACGCGTGCACACACACACACACACACACACACACACACACACACACACACACACACACACACACACACACACACACACACACACACACACACACACACACACTAATAGATGTTGTTAATGGGCAATTAATTTATTAAAGATTAAGTCAATCAAACCTTAGATTTGAAATTAACTTCTTGGAGATGATTGTTATATGGTGAAGATATTATTGATGTGGGTTATTCATACCTTTTCCAGAATTAATTGGTTTCTTTCACTCCAATTGACATCCATGATGGTGAACATGAATTATCCTATGCATGGTTTTCACACACTATACTTGGTATCTTGGTTCCCTTATTGTAGTGAAAAGATCATCTATAAACACCCACACATAAAAATAAACACACAAAACATGCATAAATGAGAAATCCTTATCTACTCAATGCTACTTATCACCCACTCACTTAGCATAATGAGATCAATTAAGACTATTGGAGGTAGGGATTAAGATTACAACCACTCAACTACCTTGGCAAGTTGGTTCCTTGAAAATCTCTCAAAACAATGGTTCCTTGCTATGATATTTCATGTATAACATAAATCCCTTTCCATTAAATTTGTAATTTTTTCAAAAATGATCTAAAATAACTTTCATATAATAATAATGGTTGATCTTTATGAAAAATTTTATGGTGTAGATTCCTATCATGCCATACTATTTGGCTTTGCTTGTGTACTTCTTTCATCCAAGATGTTTTACGTCAATACTCATCCATCTTATTTAGTTTGATAAGTCTATTAGTGAGAGACTCATGATCCCCTAGTCTCATGACTATTGCAATTCATATATTGGGTACCATATATTCCACTGGCATAACTGATTCAAGCCCATAGACTAATTGTAATGGATTAAAACTTGTATCCCTCTTATAGTGCTTTTGATATGCCCATAAAATCATAGGAATGTGATATTCCCAATCATCCCTCTTGATGTCATAGATATTTTTCAACATTTTACCTAATAATTTGTTGAAAGCCTCAACTTGGCCATTAGATTGTGGATGGTATGCAGTAATTTTATGAGGGGAAATCATGAATTCCTTAGTAAGAGCATTGATTGTGTTATTTATTAAGTGTGACCCTCAGTCCCTAATGAGATTGATGGGACATCCAAACCTTGTAATAATGTTTTCAATGAGAAACTTTGTGGTGTCCTTCACATCACATTTGGGTATCATAGTAGCTTCAACCCATTTGATAAAGTAGTTGGTCATAGTGATAATATACCTTGATTTATTGCATTTACTTGATAGATTGATATGTCTAACAAAATTAATACCCCATTATTCAAAAGGTCATCTAGATAACAAAGGTTACAAGGGCATTTCATCTCTTTAGAGTGATTTACTCATGTGTTGACATACATCACAATGTTTTAATACTCTATGTGTATCCTTAAAAAATATTTAGCAACCATAACCCACTTTGTAACAATTTTTGGGTAGAATCTTCTCTAGAAAAATGTCCTCTTGTTATTCCTTATTATGCCTCCTGTAAGATTTGTGGTCATTCATGTTCTATGACTACCTTACATAGTACTTCATCCTTTCACAAATGATACAAAAGCCCATTGATGATGGTATATGGTAAAGCTCTAGTGACAAATTTTTTTTGTCTCTTTCTTGGTAGTGTGTAGGGAATACTCCTTATTCAAGGAAGTTGGTAATTGCTTCAAATTATTCAAAGATAGAAAAATGTGAAAAATATGGGCATCAAGAGAATCTTTCTATAATTATTCTAATTATTTTCCATTTGGAATGTGATTGAGATGATTCAGCCCCACATTTTCTCTACTAAGCTTGATACTAATACAAAATTGGAATTTCTAAAATAACATCAACCATTGAGAGATGCATCCTCCAAGCATTTACTTATTAACTAGGTAGCATAGAGCTTGATGATCTGTGAAAACTTAAAATGGTATCCCAAGAAGATAGTGCCAAAAATTTTGTATTACAAACACTATAGCCAGTGCCTCTCTTTTAGTTTTCATGTAATTCTTCTCTATATCAAACAACTTTCAACTTGCAAAATGAATGGGGTGGTATAGTCTACCCTTTATTGGATGTATAAACACATCACTAACTATGATACCTAAAGCATCAATGTGAACATGAAAGGGCTTGTTCCAATATGGAAAGATGAGGACATGCAAAATGACCAATCTCTACTTCAGTTTAATGAAGGCTACTTGAAACATAGTAGTCTAGATAAAATTTGCACCTTTGTGTAGTAAACATTCCATGGGAGATGAAAAGGATGCACATCCTTTGATAAACTAGAGGTAATACCTTATATGGATACAAAAATATCAAAATTACATGGAGCTAATTGATGGATGTATAATCAAAATGACTAAAATATTTTCTTGGTCTATGAAAATGCCATCAATGCCTACTACATGACCTAGCAGGACACCAAAAGGTGTAAAAAATAAATATTTTTAAAAATATATATCAATACACAAAGGCTATTAGAATTCTAACATGAGGTAAAATATATACAAATGTTCTTTAAATAGAGAAAAGACTACCCAATCATTGATATAGACTTCCAAAAACTTGTGAATTAAGTCCTTGAACTCAGTCACCACTACACTAGAGAAAACCATAGGTGAGTTATTAAGACCAAAAGACATTACCTTGTATGCAATGGATCCTAATTTCATGGAAAAAGTCATTTTATCTCTATATTATTTTTTGATGGGTATTTGATGATAGCCATTAAAACCATCCATGAAAAAGTAAACTTCATGTCTTATGACAGATTCCACAACTTCATTTGTGAAGGGAATTGTGAAAGGATCATTCACATGTGCATCATTTATAATGTGATAATCATCACATATTCTAATCCTTAATTTTTTATTAGGTTTCATTAATATGGTACTAACCCAATATGCCTTCTCTATGGGGTAACTTATACCTATGTCTTGAATTCTATCAAGTTTAGCCTTTACTTTCAATTTCACGTTTTGATTCAACTTATATGGCCATTTCTTTGTGGTTCATTTACACTCCTTGAGTTTGATATGAATTATTACTATAAATGGATCTAATCCTCTAACATCTAAAAATTTATTAGGAAACACATCTTTATAATCACACAGTAATTACATAGTTTTAGAAACTTTAACTTTGATCCAATAATCACCTATATGTGCCAATTTAGGAATCTCCTCAATTCTAATGTTTGCTACATTATTTTTAATGGGATGTTGGAAAATATTATGTTTTTATTCATTAATAAACTCTTGTATCATTTATTTCCATTCATATTCTAGAATTTATATGTTGTGTAGCTTGTCTTATTCAATAGGTTTTACGTTAGGGTCCTTTACTAGTTCTTCTGGTCATTTAGGTTCAAATAAAATAATCAGATCAATATCACCATCCATATCTAAATATTCAATATCCTCTTCTTCATATTGTATCTAGTGGCATGATTACGTGAGAGATTTTTCTTGTTCCTCAAAAGATTTGTATCTTTGTAATGTTGTATTTAGATCACAAGCTGCATTGTTCTACACAATGGATTTCTTTATGGTGCATAAAGTTTCTATGCACCCATGGTATAGGAAATGTTTTATTTTTAGTAGGTTATTGTGAACCAAAGGGTTATCATCTTCAAAAAAAATGTTTGTATGAAGTCACTTTACACCTGTGCCCAATGCTTTGTCTCCCTCCTGCACTTTTGATGAATATACCATACTTATGGTAAAGGATCCAATGTGTAATGAAATATGTGAACCTAGTACTTTAGTGTCACATGTTATTTAGTCAAAATTTCAACACATTTTTTAATATTGATTTCAAGACACTCACATTCTTGTAAGAAAGGCCAATTGCTTTTGCTGATTTGTGGTATTTTGAATCTACTAATCATGACTTCACATGTATCATTCCAATTGATCTGATCATTTATATAGATTACCCACCATGTCACTATAACTCCCTTTAAAGAATAATTGAAAGCATTGACCCACTAACTGATCGTAGGTACATGAACTTATAAGTGTATAATGAATTGATTTATATCCTTAGTCTATAGTACATCAAAAATTATTTCTCATGTGTAAATACCATTCTCATAGGTCAAAGCTCATGATCACCATAAGCCCAATGGAATAGGTGCATGTCTAAGTCTCCATTGATAGATGAATCTATTTTCCAAGGAAAAATGCCTTCTCTAGTTGGCTCTATATAATCCTACATATTATCATCTACTTTATAGAGAAAGTCAACTTATGAATGAGTAGTGGATTTAGTAGACATGGATGCAAAATCCTGTATGACAAACTACATTGCCAATGGTTGAGTAAATATTGGTTTAGGTCTCCATTGTTTAGATGTCTTCAAATTTTGAGTGAGTAAATACTGTACCTAAGGTTTAGTATGCTCATATAAGAAGTTACACTTGGTTGTGCATAGAGATTTTAAGTTGTCTTTAGAGTTTACATTCATCCAATTGGTTTCTTGCATGACATATGGAGAATCCAATTTAGATGGAATGATATAGGGTTTGTGTACCTTATTGAGAGGAATGATGAAAACCTTATCTCCTTGATGTGCCTATATTTGATTTTGCATAGTATTGATGGTCATCTCACCATCATATACGCATTTATTTCCAATCAATGAAATATAATGTGTTGTTAGTGTCTTCATATCGATGACTCCAAAGTCATCTAGTAGGGTTAGTTATATGACTTTGATCTTAATGTCTTCTAATCTACCAATGGACTCAACTCTATAAAGACCCTTCTCAAATCTGATGATTTTTTTTTTATTTTTGGCCTTGGAAAATTTATCAAACACTTCACATACAAGGGTCATATGACTGATATAACATTTTAGTTTGCTTTAATGGCTCTTTCCTTCACTTAACATTAATAAGAATGCTTGTAAGGAGACTCTAGATTGTCTAAACAATGACCTAACCTGAATGTGCAACTAATTTTAGCAATATTCAATGCATATATATGATCTAAGCATGAGAAATGAACACCTACAACCAACTGGCATTTTTACAAGTAGTTGGTATGTAAACTAACTCACTGATAATAAATGATATTGAATTTCTCAAATGACACCAACAACTATTATCTCCTTTAATGTGAATAATATAACAAATGTCAACAGCCAATACTCTTGGCTAACACATATAAACTTATAGCCACCTATAGCCATACCAATATTCTATGCAACTAACTGCTATCTAAAATGCATACAATTTCAAATTGAACCTGATTAGAGATGCCTTGTTGTCCCAAATAAAAGAAATAAAAAAGCTAGAAATTGGAGACCCCAACATAGCACACACAAATTTTGAGGAATTCACCCTGTTTTAGATCTAGAATAATAACATAATTGAGCAACTTAAAATCTCTAAAAAGGCTTGACACCTTCAGCTGAACCCCTAAAATGATGTGCCCCACTCACCAAATGGAAATTACTGCTAGTATGACTCTGGTGAATAGGAAAAAGGGTCAAATTGCACCTCAGACTAGATGTCAAAAATTCTAGGATCCTCTGATCAATTCACTGACTCCTCCAATCAAATTACTCTAAGGCTAATCAGCCCTGATATAAAGATCCCAAAAATTGGCTTTAAGCCACAAATTCTTCCCAAACAAAGTGACTGGAATATCACTTCCAACTTCAATAATTCAGGTGATATTGCACACCCTCAAAATCACTATCAATGGGAGTTTTTCATTCCCAGTGACAATCTGGTTATTCGCAGACCACTCAACTCCACAAATACTCAAGAAATTCACCAACACAACAATTCAACAAATCTGGATGCCCAAATGGTGAGACCTCAAGGTCTATTTAAGCTTTTCCTCAAGAGGTCATCCTTAATAAAAATAATATTTAAAAATATTAAATTATAAAATAAGGTTTTCTGTAATTAGAAATAATAATGAAATATAGTGAAAAACCTTATTCCAATTGAAACTGAGCTAGGTAATCACCAAGTGATTGCAAAAATGACTCTCTCACCATGCTTCATTAGCCTACGAGAGCAAGGAATAGGCTGAACCCTCTACAAATTGATGCTCATGAAAATGGGGACATTACAGTCCACCCTCCCTGAAATTGCTTGTCCCCAAGCAATCTCAGCCGCCAAGAAAAGTCTACTCTACTTGGATCCCAAATGACTCTATAGAGTACCTGAAAAGATACTGAATCATGCTCAGTACTGTTGTGAACCACTATCATGATGAAAATCATTACCTCCATTTCAATTATGATTTCTCTATCAAAAATATTGCTGACAAGCTCTTCCATCACCTGTTTCTTCGGTAAAGAGCTTACTATCCTTTCCGAAATTGTGAGTTTCTCTAAGCCGAGCCGAGCATACCATGGCAAATGCTCCATGATTCCTAAACTTATAAATCCATGCACTAAATTAGAACCTCCCAATTCATAAAATGACTTCAATATAAAAATAGTGCAATGTGGAGCAACCTCAAAGCCATTCTCCAATAGTCCTATCAACTTTCTCTCCATGCCTGCCATGATTATTTTCTGTACTCCCATTTCTTTTCTAGCCTTGGCCAAAGTCATTAATATTTTTAGGACATTATCATGTAGTTCCTTAACATCTAGATCTAGCTAATCCACTAATATTTTCATGGGAATTTTCATGAGTATTTTGTTTGCCATGTCTTCACTTCCAAATTTAGCTACTCTTGCCAACACTGTAGCAACATCCATCTAGATGACTGGATCATTGTAGGTTTCTAGAAGTTCTATTAGCTTCTCAATAATACCCACATTTTCAAGACTCTTTATATACTTTATATAATCTTCACTAAATAAATTGGCCATGGACCTTGCAACAGCAGCTTGAAGGTCTTGAGATCTTATTGAAATTAACTCTATTATGCCAGGACCTACAAGACTTCTAAAATTTACACCACCTGCTTCTAACACTATCACTGATTTACTAGCTAGAAGTGCTTGACAAATTTCCTCCAAAGTCATGACCACCTGTCTCTCATGCACTAATCTTAGATATCCCTTCAACTTTTGCTCTACAACTTTCTTTACTTTTTCCTTTCCAAAGACAAAAAGCCATGGGGCAATAGCTCCAGAAGCTTCAGATTTTGCATCAATTAGAAGCATCTTAATTGGATCGTGCACCTTTTTTTTTTAGGTAAAGGGAAACCATATCATGTACATGGTACATCTCATGTGTCTCTATTTCTGTTAACAACGAACATTTTGTCAACAAATAACCTTCTATAATTTTTCTTGCCACAAGAAGAAAGTTGTTATCCTGCCCTAGAGTAGACCATATAGCTTCAAGAGAGATTTTGGGGACAGGTTCAGCCCATGAAAGCACTGCAAATGCAATAAAAATATCTCTAGAATAAGGAGGCATAGCTTCCAAGCTAAATTCAAATAAGCCATATATAGTAGCAGCATTTTCAACCTCTTTTTCATTCAAATATGGGACTAGAACAGGGGGATATGTGGCAAATGTTTGAAGGTATGTTATATAAGTATGTTATAGAAGTATTTTCTCACACTGAGGTGGAGAAATGTGGCTGATGTCACCAACAGACCTGTCATATTCTTCAAGCTTGTTTTTAGCTCCTTTTAATTGTCGCTGAAGAGACATCAATGTCCCATACTTGAGCTCAGCTGCCCGATTTAAGTCATAATCACGTTCAGCTACCTGCACCTCCAAATTGACCCTATCCACCTCTTCTTTGATGGACTAGATGCGAGTCATCAGTGATTTCTCTTTTTCCCATTCCTTTGGCGACATATCTTTGGACAGTCCTTGGTCTTGAAGATGCTCTTCCTTTATGGGACTTTTCTCGTATCTTTTTAATTGAGTTATTTTGTGTGATCTTATTCTAATTAGAACTATATTTACACTTGTTAGCTTAAATTTATGGTTGATACTAGAGTAAGATGGTTTGCATTCATCTTGTTCTCTTTTGGGAAGTTTAAGCTAGATAGGACTTGCCAAATTACCAGCACTAGAAGGCTCTTTAGTACTATCATGACCTATGTGCTCCTGCTCTAACACATTTTTGTTTAAATTTATGTCCTCACTTTGTCATTTTGCCATTGTCTCTAGAGTTGTCAAGCTTGTTTTTGGAACTTCTACATGCCGATCAACACTCCACCCTATAGCTTGAGCCTCTTCAGATGTTCTTCGACCCTGTTCTACATCTTGTGAAGTACTTTTGATTTGTTCTTCACACTGTACCCCTCTGTGTGATATTTTTCCAAGAGGGACTAAGTTAGCACCAGTCCACTTGGATTTCAAAGTGGCATTAGATTTGATTTCACCTTGTTCATTTTCATGATCTTTCCATCTAGAGTTCTATGAAATATCAGTATAGGAAGGAAAAGTGGTATCATTTTCTATTTGTTGAAATGAAACTATCTTTTCTCTATAACCATCCTTGACTGAAGAAAACCCAAGAGGAAAATCTAGATCCTCTGGTTCCTGTAATGTAGTTTTTTTTTTGTCTACACTGCATATTATTATCAGCTTCCACATTTTTCTTTGACTTATTGCCTTTTCATTGGAAAGTGCTACACTTTTGAAATCTAGATGGCTTACAAGGATTTTGTTCATTGTCATGCACCTTTGTAACCTCTTGATGAATTATTTTTGAATCCTATATGTTCCTACTATCTTTGTTTGATTCACAAACTGAATATGTTGAAGTCCAATCAGTTCCCACTACCCTTTTCTTACTTATTGAGGCACCTTTCTAGTTTTCATCATTTAAAACATTAGAATCCACACCATCTTTCCATCTTCTATAAATCTCATGATTCTGGAAACCACCTGTAGAATTGACTTCCCCTGTAGAGACCTCTTGTTTCTCCTTCCTTTTGTTTTGTGATGTGGACCCTTTAAAAATGGATGCCATATACCATGCTAATTTGTCTTTGGTTGTAGGGTGTGAAAGCAATTCATTCATCCTCCTCTAGTTTTCAACCAACTTATTTAAACTTTGGTTTAAGCTTCTCCATATTCTTGTCCCACTGTTTCTGAGTACTTGAAGTAACCATGATTAACTAGCCAATTCAATGTCCAATCTACCCAACAGGATGGTAGGACAAAAGCTTTGATACCACTGTAAAGACCTTGCTCAAATTTGATGGAAAACTTTTGATTTCTAGCCTTGGAAATTTTATCAAACACTTCACATACAAGGGTCATATGACTGATATAACATTTTAGTTTGCTTTAATGGCTCTTTCCTTCACTTAACATTAATAAGAATGCTTGCAAGGAGACTCTAGATTGTCTAAATAATGACCTGACCTAAATGTGCAACTAATTTTGGCAATATTTAATGCATATATATGATCTAAGATGAACACCTACAGCCAACTAGCATTTTTACAAATAGTTGGTATGCAAACTAACTCGCTGATAATAAATGATATTGAATTTCTCAAATGACACCAGAAACTATTATCTCCTTTAATGTGAATAATATAACAAATGTCAAAAACTAATACTCTTGGCTAACACATATAAACTGACAACCACCTACAGCCGTACCAATATTCTATTCAACTAACTGCTATCTAAAATGCATACAATTTCAAATTGAACCTAATTGGAGATGCCTTGCTGTCCCAAATAAAAGTAATAAAAAAACTAGAAATTGGAGACCCTAACACAACACACACAAATTTTGAGGAAGTCGCCCTGTTTTAGATCTGGAATAATAACATAATTGAGCAGCTTCAAATATCTAAAAAGGCCTCACACCTTCAGTCAAACCCCTAAAATGATGCACCCAACTCACCAAATGGAAATTACTACTGGTATGACTCTAGAGAATAGGAAAATGGGTCAAATTGTACCTCAGACTAGATGTCAGAAATTCTAGGATCCTCTGATCAATTCGCTGACTCCTCCAATCAAATTAGTCTAAGGCTAATCGGCCCCGATATAAAGATCCCAAAAATTGGCTTTAAGCCACAAATTTTGCCCAAACAAAGTGACTGGAATATCACTTCCAACTTTAATAATTCAGGTGATATTGCACACCCTCAAAATCACTATCAATGGGAGTTTTTCATTCCCAGTGATAATCTAGTTATCTGTAAACCACTCAGATCCACAAATACTCAAGAAATTCACCAACACAACAATTCAACAAATCTGTATGCCCAAATGGTGAGACCTCAAGGTCTATTTAATCTTTTCCTCAAGAGGTCATCCTTAATAAAAATAATATTTAAAAATATTAAATTATAAAATAAGGTTCTCCATAATTAGAAATAATAAAGAAATATAGTGAAAAACCTTATTCCAATCAAAAATGAGCCAGGTAATCACCAAGTGATTGCAAAAATGACTCTCTCACAATGTGTCATTAGCCTACGAGAGCCAGGAATATGCTAAACCCTCTACGAACTGATGCTCATGAAAATGGGGACATTACAAACTCATCCATAGTCTGCTAAGCTCAGAGTTACTAGATTGTAACTAACAAATGGCCATCTAAAAGCCTCCCATGTAGATCTAAGAATCATGTTGAATGTGCTATCAAAATTAAAGACAACATTTGGAATTTTATATACCACAACTTCAATGTCTATTTTTTCATATACATCCCATAGCTTCTTAGTTTTGACTTACCAAATAGGCTTCTTTATCTTCTATTATCCTCACTATGCACACTCCAGTAGACTATAAAATATGTTTGTGATGTTTTGTGAGATGTCTTAATTTTTTAGTATGCTTAAAAGTTATAGTAAATCTATCAATGTAGTAAAAAATCCATCTTGATGCATAATGCACATAATCTAACCATACAGTTGGGCATCTATTCTACAACATCTCCTTTAGTATTGTCTTGGTGTTGAATGTTTTGAACATCTATGTAGCTTCATACATGAGACCATTTTATATAGCTAGGTTTAGGTATTCATCCTATTTGTATTTTTGGATTCCCTGATTCTAGGGCATTTCAAGAGGAGGCAAACCTATTTTTATAAATAGGTGTCATGTAACAACATTCAAGAATGCATCCTTCATAGGTTGTGCATTCACTAACATTCCTAATGAACGTATCCTTTCTTCTCTTTTCCTATATATGATAGATTTATATCTCTTATTGGTAATATACTCTACAATAAGTGTAATAAGATTGTATTTTAGGATTCAAAAGGTAATTACATTTCACATGATTATACTCTCCACATAAACAACATTGCACAAGAGGTCATTGATAGTTATTTCCTCTACCACCTTTATAACCTCCTCTATATCTACCCCTAAATCCTCTTCGATTGGACTGATAACCTCCTCTATACCCTTATTGTTATTTTACTATATTATAATACTAATGTTTTGAGGTATTTTCTATAATTCCAAATTGTTGTTGCATAATTAGTGGGGTCTAACTAGTTTAATGTCATTGCATCATGGTTGGAGTCCATGGTGTTTCGTGTTGGTATTATGATGATGGAGGTGTCCAATTCAATGATGGAAGGGTCCATCTAACTAGACATTGAGTTTGGTATTGTAGTAAACTAAGAATCCATTATGGACTTGCTTGGATTACATAACCTTTATTAACCTTTGAGCCTAGAATCATTTGTTTTATCAAGGAAACTTGTTGCATAATGACAAAAAAGCATTTTTAGTGATGTCTTGTTTGAGCACCTACAAATCCATACAATTATTTTCATCATGATTATGTGACTTACATAAATTGTAGTATAAATTCTATGGGTTTTTGACATACTATTATAGGATATGGAACTACATTGTTGCATACCATACTACTCAATAGATTTCACAGAATTCTATCTTGCTCTTAGGATAATCATTCCTTTGATGTCCTTCTTTCCCACATTCCATATACCATAGATTTAACTTATTTTTATCTACTTCATGGTATTTATTCATCCTTTTCATAAAATTTTGTAATGTATTTTCAATCTTAGAATTTATGATAAGAGCTCCCCCATAATCTTCAATTTGCTCCACTCATAGGGAAACAACTTTGGCATCTACTTTAGTATAATATTGAGTCTTTGTAGTAGCAAATCTGATTTTGAATTGTATTCCTTTAAAAAACCATGCAACTTTATCTTTGTATATTAATTCAAATTCCTCCTTATTCATAACATCATAGAATCTATTATCATAGTCGCAGACTAGTTTTCTTGAATTCTGCCTTATCTATTACAAATCTTGAATACTCTGACTTGTACATTTATTTATTTTAAACTCTAAAAGAATCCATTCCTTAACTTAATATATAATTTCTTTCTAAATTTTTTATGGTACATAAACTTAAATGTTCTTTCAATTAGTGCCCTTATTAATTCATACTTTTTTGCAGCTTCATTTGTAATGCCCTTGGCTTACCATCTCTTTTCATAGGTTATTAAATATTGTTCAGGCTCTATAGACCCATCATATATCACCATATTTATAAATTCTCCTATAACATCCATTATGTAAAATGGTATTAATGGTATCTATTATGTAGTTATTACAAGAGGAGTCTACATTCTTTATGATCCTACTTGTGTACTATGAAGATTTATTTGCACACTAGGAGAGTCAACCTACGCACTCTATTTCTTTGTATTTCCTTCTTTTCTCTACTTGGTTTCAAAAAACCATATGACCTTTAAAGCCTTTTGAATTGATGTTTTTTCAATTTTAGTACCCCAATAGTGCACTTTTTATAAAAATAGACCTTCCCAACTACTATATTCTTATCCACTTGGTTGAAAACTTCTACTGGAATATAATAAATTGGGATGTGGGGACATGTGATCTTCTGGTGAATGATTCTTTCCTATAACTTCTTCTATGCTTGAAATTTTGATTACTCTAAGAATTTTTTCTACTTATTTACCTATTTTTTCATGTGCTTCTTTTAATAATACTCATTCTTATAGCTGTGCACTACATCTATCATCTAACTGCTGTACTTCTACACTATTCTCACTTTCTTCTTCAAACATCTTTTCTTCCTCTCATTATTCATCACTTCTTTTTGTCTACAAGCATTTTTCATCTTATTTATTCAACCTTCATCTTTTATCTCTTTCATCTCACTTAGCATATCTTATTACTCATTCATCATCTAGTTTACTACTACTATTAACTCTACTCATAGCTACCTAGGTATTATTATGTTTACTCCATCTATTTTATTATCATAGCTCATGTTATGAATATAGACTTTTCTTTTGACTTGTCTTCCCTTATATTTACGTTATAGATTTAGGTTCAAGATTTATCTACTTATCTAATCATAATTCACTATCATATTTCACACACCCCCATATGCTCAAAGTGACTACTCCATATTTGATGGAGTATGCACCATGGCCTTGTCCACAACCAACATATTTAGAAGGAGAGATAGTCACTACAAAAATTTCCCTCTAATTCCTTTGATAAATCATTCTTGTGCATCTTTGAAATATATGTATCTTTGTATTAAAAACTTAATTATGTATTCATCTATCGTAGTAACAATCTAATAACCTATTGCTCTTCTCTAGTCAGTTTCTAATTTTTACAATCAGTCTATCTTTTCTTTTGTCCAGATTATTGTTTATTTTGTTCTTGGGTTAAAATAATAATATTTAAACTATGTTAACCATTTATCTATAATTTCAGTTGGCTCATACCAAAAAATTTCATAAATCTCTCCATAAATATGCTCTCGAATGATTTCTTATATTGTAAGACTGATATGTTTTGATTCTTCTATAAAACTACACTCTTTGGTCTAACCATATTTTAATATCTCTCTACTCTAGTAACCATCTTAACATAATTTCCACTAGAAGGAGTATAGCTATGCTCACCAAACCATTCTTAGTATAGGTTCTTGAAGCATCAAAATTGTTAAGCATGGGATATACTCAGAGGGGCAGGAGGGGGGTTAAATCAATATATCATAAATCTTATAAAATTTACATTAATCAAATTCCACTTAAGCATACATTCAATATATGAAATAAAATTAAAATAATAAACACCACAAAAGATAGAGAGAGACACGAGATTTAATGTGGAAACCCAATGTGGGAAAAACCATGGAGAATAATCTCAAATATATGAATGAACACCAACACAAACTACAATATTCATAAGCACCAACTTGTAGGAGTACCAACCCCTTTGCTGAGCACCAACACAACAACTATTCATGAGCACCAACCCATAGGAGTACCCACCCCTTTCCTAAGCACCAAAACAACAAATATTCATGAGCACCAACCCACAAGAGCACCAACATAGCAACTATTTGTGAACATCAACCCACAGGAGCATCAACCCATAGGAGTACTAACCCCTTTTGTGTATACCACATAACTATCTCTCAATGTTTCTTTCTCAATAAATGATATCACATTACAATATCTCTTTCCTCTCTCTCCTCTACTCTTTTAAGCTATATAGATTAATTACAAATCATACTCTATCTCCCATATTACAAATGGCTTCTCAAGCCTTTATTTATAGTTTTCTAAATGAACTTTGGTATTCACCCTTTGTGACCCTTCAATCCTCATGGAAAATGGTGCCAAACTTGTATGACCCTTTATATCTTTACATTTTGAAAATTCATATGGTGACCCTTCATAATAAAAATCATCCTTTCTTCTTTTGTCCTTATCTTGGTGGATTTTCATATTCCTCAAAGTGTCCCTTCACGAGAAACTACACCTTTCCTCTTTTGTCTTCACTTGGTGACTCTTGGAATTCCTCAAGATGACTCTTCATGGGAAAATGTGTCTCATTATTCTTTTGTCTTTACCCCATGACTCTTTAACTTCTCTATGGGCCCTTATGACTTTATGCAACCAACAATATATTCTTTAATATTAAATAAATATTAACACACACTAGTCAAGATATTACTATTAAAAACATCATTAAATGCAATGGGGCATTTATCACCAATAATGCTAGACCTTTGACATCAATGAAAATATTTCCAAAAACCTCCCCCTTTGTCATTGATGGCAACCTCAACCTAAAAATACTACATACTAAAACCTGAACATACTATCATTTGAAAAAATATAGTAACTCCCCCTTACTATAGCAACCTGTACCTATTCCTTGTACCTATTTCTATACCTATACCTATTATTCTCCCCCTTTGACATCAATATAAAAGGGCCTACCTAGAGCTAACACTTATCTCCCCCTCAACTAATGCTAAACCTTGATGGTAGGAAGTAAAATAAATTAATCCCAACTCCTCTTGAAGATCCTTGAATGTGTCCTTTGATCGTCCCTTTGAAAAGATATCTGATAATACATATAAATTATTGCATATCCTTTGAGCATCTATAATCAGCTCATTTGAATATTTTATTCTAATCTCACAACCTTTTACATAAAAATTTAATGTGTATCCCTGATCACATATTTGACTTACACTCAATAGATTATGCTTAAGACCTTTTACATACAATACATTCTTAGTCTTGGTTATACCATTATCCAAACTCAAAGTACCTTTTCTGGCTATCTTGGTAGTGGTTTTATCTCTAAATTCCACTATTCCACCATTGATCTTCTATAGTGTTATGAACTTACTCTTATCTCCTATCATGTGCCTCAAACATCCGCTATTGATGAACCATGGCTAATATTCATTTCTTGCAAGGAAAGCTATTTGAACCAACATAGAATCTTCATGTTCTTTCTTTTACCATAAACATGTCTGAACCTTCTTCTTGATGAATGGAACCTTGAAACTTTGGTCCTTCTTGATTGAATTGAACATGCTTCTACAATACCAGGCTATGTGTCCAAAATTATTTCACTTATAACATATTATGGCCTCTTTATCAAAGATTGATAGAGGAGCAAAAGAGTTGTAGCTTCTGCTTGACTCTACATGACTTTCCTTCTCCTTATTTCTGAAATTGTTAGCTCTTTTTTGACATTATAATTTCTTATGACCATATCCACTACAATAAAAATAGTAACCATAAAAATAGTACCTATTTGTGTATCTCTGACCTGATTAGCTTTTGTAGCTTTGCTCCCTCCATCCTTCTTTGTTTGAGATGTCCTCTGTATTCTTCACTTCTTCCCTTTTTGTTTCCTCTTTTATAAGAGTTTCAACATAGCTCTTTTTATTTTCAAATTTGATCCCTTATGTTATATTTACTTTTGGATTTCTAATATCTTATTCAACATGTTAGTGTTATCATCAAATTTTGAATCACTAACTACTTTATCATTGACTACTTTTTCAATATCTTCTTTTAAAGAGGCAATTTCAATAACATACCTTTCACATTCTTTTCTTACTTTTTAAAACTATGTTGTTAGACCTTTTTCATTCATTTTAGCTTCTTCAAATTGTGCTATTAGATCATCAATTATTTTCTTTAATTCCTTTACATTTTTCTCAATCTAGTGCTTCAATCTTTAATTTTTCTTCTCAACAGCTTCTAACTCTTATAAGGCACAAATGAGTTCTCCTTCCAGATTCACTTTAGTTTCATCCTATTCTTATTTTTTATCATCTATACTTTTTCTTGAAGAGGCATCTTCATGTATGGCCATGGATAGAATCTCTTCTTTTGAATCACTGACTCCACTATCTTCGGCTGAGCTAGGATCTTTAGAATACAAACTCTTCTTCTTGAATCCCTTCTTGAATTTACCTTTGAAATTCTTCTTGTATGTATAGTTTCCTTCTTATTTATCATCATTACCCTTATTTGGGAATTTAGCTAAAAAATGTCCAATCTTTCTACAATTAAAACATTTGAAAGGTAATTTTCCTTGATATTTACCTATTCCCCTTTTCGGCTTGCAAATGAAAAGAGATTCATTATCATCTTTATCATTGTTGGAACTATAAATTCATTCTTAATTCTTAAATTTTTCTTTCTTTGGTGTCTTGAAATCTACTTCTCTATTTGAGGGTTTATCTTGTTCAGTCTGCATCTCATATGCCATGAAAATACCATGAATCTCATCCATCTTTAATTTGGCTAAATTCTTCATCTCCTCGATTGCCAAAACCTTTGCATCTTATCTCATTGGTAGAGATATCAAAACCTTTTATACCACCATTGACTCTTCTAACTTTCCAACATTGAATCTGATTTACTATTTGATCAACTTGCAAAAAATAACTTCCTATATCTTCTTCTTCTTCCATCTTTAAACTCTCAAACTATTTTCTAAAAGTCTAAAGCTTAGCTTGTTGAACCTTTCCATCACCTTTGTAAATATTCTCAAGTTTTACCCAAGTTTCATGAGTATATTTACATTTTAATAATTTAACAAATTTAGATTCACATAAACCACATAAAATAACATTTAAAGCTTTAGCATTATTTTCACTTGCCTTATTTTCTGCTAGAGTAATTACAAGTGTACATGGCTCTTCATATTCCTCCACCACTTCTTGCCATATGTCAAATCTAAGGGCCATCAAATAAGTCTTCATTATTATTCTCCAAAGAACATAATTCATCCCATCAAACAAAGGTGCCTTATTTGTATAAAATACTTCATGTAATCCATCCGTCATGCTTTCCTGATCTTTCTTTAAGCTGTATAACTTTTTGAAAAGGAACCTACTCTGATACCAATTGTTAAGCACAAGATATAATGAGAGGAAGGGTGAATAAATATATCATAAATCTTATAAACGTTCCCTTAATCAAATTCCACTTAACCATACATTTGAGATATGTAATAAAACTAAAATAATAAACACCACATAAGATAGAGAGAGACACCAAATTTAACATAGAAACCCAATGTGGGAAAAACCATGGAGAATAATCTCAAGTATATGAATGAGTACCAATTCAAACTATAATATTTTGAAGCACCAACTTTCAAGAGAACCAACCCCTTTACTTAGCACCAACACAACAACTATTCATGAGCACCAAACCACAAGAGCACCAACCCCTTTGCTGAGCACCAACACATTAACTATTTATGAAACCAACCCAAAAGAGAACCAACCCCTTTACTGAGCACCAACATAGAAACTATTCATGAACACCAACCCACAGGAGCACTAATGCCTTTGCTGAGCAACAACATAACAACTATTTATGAGCATCAACCCACATAAACACCAACCCCTTTTGTGTATACCACACAATTATATCTCAATGTTACTTTCTCAAAAAATGATAGCACATTAAAATATCTATTTCCTCTCTCTCCTCTACTCTTCTAAGCTAGATATAATAATTAAAAATCATACTCTATCTCCCATATTACAAATGGCTTCTCAAGCCTTTATTTATAGCTTTATAAATGACCTTTGGCATTCACCCTTTGTGACCCTTCAATCCTCACATAAAATGGTGCCAAAATTGCATGACCCTTTGTATCCTTGCATTTGAAAAGTCATATGGTGACCCTTCATAAGAAAAATCATCCTTTCTTCTTTTGTCTTTATCTTGGTGACTTTTCATAATCCTCAAAGTGTCCCTTCATGAGAAATTGCACCCTTCCTCTTTTGTCTTCACTTGGTGACTCTTGGAATTCTTCAAGATGAATCTTCATGGGAAAATGTGTCCCATTCTTATTTTGTCTTTAACCCATGAGTCTTTGACTTCTCCATGGGCCCTTCTTTTGACTTCATGCAACCAAAAATATATTCATTAATATTAAATAAATATTAACACACATTAGCTAATATGTTACTATTAAAAACATAATATATGAAATGGGTCCTTTATCACCAATAATTATATACCTTTGACATCAATGACAATATTTCCAACACAGAACATGTTAAGGATGAGGATAGTTGGGTTATACTTTATTGTGCAGGATAGTGCATCATATTCATACAAATGATTGGAAAATAGAATCATAGAAAGTATGAATTATTATGCGTTGAGTAGAAATTAAGAAAAATAAATAATTCATTAACATAAATAGAGTATTTACATTAAATTATATATAAATTAAGTAAAAATTATGCATGAGAATGCATTCAAGGAACAAAGTGAGAAACCACATAGGTAACCGTAACTAGTTAAGTCTTTATTGATATATTCAAAAGTGGAACTTCATTATTATTATAAACATAAGTATATATAGACATTTTAAATCTATGATTATTTAAATTCTTCTTGTACTTGGTGCCAAAATTAGAGAATGTTCATATTCTAACCTATTACAAGTCATGGAGATAGGACAAAGTAGACTTATATATGATAAAATGAGTACATAACACATGAATATTAGAAAAATATATTGTGAAATATTTACAATCCAATTTATTCTCCCAACACATGCACATTTCTTATTTCATCTACCTAAATATCTTATAAATCTCCAACTTTAGGTTATATAATCTCAAAACTAGCTATGCATAGATACAGGCCTGTATAAGGCTAGCTCAAGGATTTACATGGAAGTTGGAGTCTTGAATACTCATACATGTTTCTTGATGATGTAATGGAATAATTTAGTGTCAACTGAGTGTTTAGGTTTGAACACTAGGTATTCTTCAATATCTAATAATACTCAACATAAAACTTATGACTAATGAACGTCCACCTATAAGTCTGTAGACCTATGGGTGGACAAGAATATTCAAGTATTTATTCAAGAGTAAAATTGAATTTAATACTCAAAACCTTGGACTTAAACCTATTAAATGTTATTTTCATATTCTATATCATTGATTTTCATTTCCAATTGGACCAAACTTGACATTTAAACTTATAGAAGACTAGTAATACACAAACCATACTTCTAAAGGATAAGAACATGACATCCCTTGAAAATATATCTTCAAAGAGCCATTTGTAGAGAAATAACACATTTTTCATATAAGAGTGAATTATTTAGATGAATTATGGGAAACTTAGAGACTTATGAAGGTGGAAATGTTTCAAACAAACCAAAACACTTACATCAAAGAGTGACTGAAGCTCCATACACCTGAGAAAATTTTCATTTATTTAATACATTTGATAAGTTTGATTTTCTTGATGAAAACCATATTTAAATGACTCTTTTTACCTTTCAAAACATCCCACAAAATCATTCTCCTCCATCAAATTATAAAGCAGAGAAATAGAAGCAAAATCAGACCCAACTTGAGTGAATAACACATAGCGACCTCCTATCACTCTTAATTATTGTTCATAAATGAGGGGACATGAATCTACAAAAAAAATCTACTAAATTTAAGCTCATTAGGACCTCTAACAATTTAAAAAGTTTTAGCTTCCACATTTCTCTCACCTAGCCATACCATGCATTTGATTTTTGCCTTTTTGAGTTTGTGAAGGTAGTGATAGAGGAGAGAAAAAGTGTGTGTGTATAATGCATATTTAAGACCTTAAACATTATCCAAAACTTTAAATTTACTTATTTAATCCCAAGAGACTAGCTAAAACTATTTTTTACCTTAAAGTGAGCTTTTTAAGTTCTTAAAAGTGAGTGAAATTCCTTCTTTGGCATTGAAATATAATATTATTATTTATTTCTAACATTTTGACATATAGGGAAGTTAAAAAACTTCTAAAGTTACCTTGGAATGATTATTTTATGGATTATTCACTTTTTTGGGGTTTTGGTATACATGAAAGTTAATAAAAATCACCTTTTTCCTCAAAAAACATTACCTTAAAGTCCACAAAAGAACCTTAAACTTTCTAAATCAAAATGAAATATTATTAAATTTGATTAAGGAATTAAATGACCTAAATAGACACATAATTACATATTAAACATCTTTACTAAGTCTTATCACTTCGTGACATGACTATACCACTACAAGATCGAAAAAGAACATTACCTTAATTTCTCTAGATTTACCTTAAATAATGCTAATAAGACCTTATAAAGAGTACTTGAAGACCACTAAGGCATATAACATTCTATGAACAAGAATATAAAGTCATGAAAATAATTTTTTTCCTATAGGGGTTGACATTTTATCCTTGGGGTAAAAATTAGCTAACAAATTGGTGATTTATGGGGGTAGTATGCCTACTATACTAAATAGACCAATAACCTTGTCCTTTCATTGGGGAATGGAGTCATTTTCACTCAACCTCAAACCTCAACCAAATCATGATCATACAAAAACAAATTAATTTAACCTCCAAACCACATAAAATAGGGAAAACACACACAAAACAAAGAAGACAAAACATATACATGTGCTAGCTAAGCACTTAGGGAACACAACAAACAAGAAAAAAAAACTAATATATACGACTGACCCAAAATTTTATTCCTCATCTTAGGTCAAATTATAAGCTTGTGGTATAATTTTCTCTATTAAATTAAGAATGGCATGAGGCAAGCTACCTATTGATCTTTGGTTTTGTTATCTTCATCATCTTCTTGAGTGGTACTCCTCTTGGACTTCTCTCAAGTGAAGTGATAACTAAAAATGAATCACCTATGAAGATGAAATCATCATATAGCTCAAGATCCTTCTCATTCTCTCTCTTGATGTTTGAATTCATTTCAAGCATGACTAATTCTTATTTCATAAGAGTATCCTCAATCTTGGTACCTTGGAGATTCTTAGATTGTCCTTCAAGAGGGAAGGTAGTCTTAAAAACATCATCAATCTATCCAATAGAAGGTGTAAGCCCTTTAAGTGACTCAAATTAATTACAAACTTCATAATTCTTCTGCCATATGTCCCCTTAGTCCATGAAGGTAGTAACAACCTTAGTCTCTATTATTTGTTCCAATCTAATCTCTTACTTGCCTTGAAGAATTTCCTCATCATATATTGCTTCATCATTATCTTAAAAACATATTTTCTCACTAGGAACCTTACATTCTTCATCATCAAATTGAACTTGTTCTCCTAGAGTTACCAACTTCTCAAAACCTTTATATTATTTGAAGATGTGTAAATAAGTCTACCACATGTCTTTCCAATATTCTTGAACCTACTCATTTGATCTAATAATATTAGTCAACATGATGTCTTTCTCAAGATCCTCTTATTTCATATCTTCACCAACTCTTTCATTAGCCATGGTATCAATCTTGACACTCTTCTCATAGGTAACTAAAAATATCATTAAGATCATTCCTTTCTTCTTTAATGAAGACTGATTTGTGTCTATATTCACCAAGTGGAGTACCAATTATGAATTTTTCATAATATACACTTGAATTATGTTATTCACATTCTATTTAAACCAAACTTGTAGCTACAATGTATTCTGTATTTTCTTCCCATAGGATAGGTTCCTATTCAATAAGGGACAAGGTGGGAGGGTGATGGATAGGTTCATGAGTTAGAGATGTAGTATGAGGTATGGTGGATAACTCATGAGTGGGATTATGAGTAGGATATTCTTGTAGGAAATATTGAAGATAAATTAGGTTTAGTTTGGATACAAGTCATTCATTCTTCTTAATCACCACTTCATATTTCTCATATTATTATTGAGGCTCTTTGACAAATGTAATTTTATTTTAAATCTTATCAATTAGGACCTCCTTATTTTTAAAACCTTATTGGATAGACCACCAAGATGGAAAATATAGAGGTTATTTGGAAGAGGAAAATAAAGCTTGAATGGTAATAAGGATTTATTTGACTTCAACCTCTAGATCTTGGCTCTCTTCCTCCATTTTCATCTCCAACTCTTTGATTTAATTATATATACTCTCTTGGAATTTATTTATTGAAGGTTATTAGTGGATTCATGAGGATAAGGAGAAAAATAAGGTTGATATGTAGTATAAGAGGGATCTTGAGGAGGGATGGAAGGGGACTTTCATAGGTTTATATTATTCCTTAACTTTAAATCAAAATCTATGATTATTTCAACTTGATTTCTCCATGATTTCACCACTTGGTTCCAGCTTGGAGTATTGAAATACTTCTTGGGGGGTTATTGATAAAGAAAAGTAGAATCCTAGTTATTAGTAATAGGCTGCTCAATAATAGTCTCTTTTTTCTTTTGAAATCTCTCTTGGATTGAATTATAAGAAAGGAAAGATTGAATAATGTATGAATAACTTGGAAAAATTTGATACTCACTTGGAAAATTATCTTAGGGAAGGATGGGTGGTGTATATGAGGGATAAGGTGGTGTGTATGAATACACATGAGGGCTGATGGAGTTGGACATGTTGTTCTCCATGAACCCTTATCTTATATTTTATGTTTTAAATGAGACCACTTACATCTAACATTTCAACTGAGAGGCTTTATCAATTTTCTCTTTCAATAAGTGTCCATTTTTATTTCATTAATTTTAATGAGTCTCTCATATCATGAATGAGATGACTATGGATATTCTGACCATATTCCATTTGTGTGTTGAGCCCTATCATGTACCACTCATAGCCTAAGAGAGTTTGATTCAAATTTGAAATGGACTAATTTTATAAGTGACTATTTTGGATAAGGACATCTTGAGCTTGATAATTTTGATCATATGCAACATCATAGTAATGTAGAGTGAGTGCAGGCTAAGCATAAAAAATGATATGACTCATGACAAGGTCGATAAGGATAATAACAAGGCTAGTAAGGATCATGATAAGGCTAGTATGGATGACCATAAGGATGAGATACTTTAGATTACATCAAAATGAAATTCATCTTAAATTTATCCATAAAAACTTCATCAAGATAAAAAAATTAAATTACAACTTAATTTGAACAAGTTACTAGGTTGATAAAACTAATTGATTATGCATGAAGTCACCACTAACGTTTTGAATGCCTCCAAAGGCTGATACATAGAATAACAACACCAAGAATCATTCCACAAATTTGGACCTTTGTCTCACTAGGAAAGCAAAAGTTTTTATCAATCAAATTTTCATCCTAAGGAGGGATACTCTAGCCTCCTTAAATTTTGTGGAACATTGAAGCACCTCAAATTTATGGGTGAGTTATTTGGGAGGTGAATCTCTAGGTTAAATGGCTATCTCCCCTTGATGAACCACTTAGGATAAAATAATAATCTACCACTTGATAGGAAAATGTATAGAAACCTATTATAATGGGGTTATGTATAAAATATGATTTAAACAATACCAACTAGCTGAAAATTCACTTCAAATAAGAGACTAACATGTGCATAACACTACAAATCTGCCTCTCTACATTGTTATTTCTCATGAAGGTTGTGAAGAATGATTGAGCTATGATGACTAGTCAAAATGTCATATCATGACACTCGTGACAAGATATCTCACTCAACATTTCTCACTGCACTTAGACACCTAAAAAAACATGGAAAAAGGATTCTAAACTGAAAATGAATGTAAGGAAGGACAAAAAACTAAGGAATCAAGACTATCACTTAGCAATATCAACCAATCAAGCATACATATTGAAACCATTCAATGGAGGAGGTAAAAACATATTCTTCTCATTGATTAAAGGATACAAAAGGGAAATTATTTATCATACCTAGATAGAGGATACAATCTTAGCCTATCTAGGTTAAATATATAGATAATTATGAGAGAAGAAGGAGAAGGCCATATGAGAGTGAGATATGACAAGTTTCACATGAGTTACAATCAAGAAGAGAAGTATGAATCAAATCCATCAAGTTTTAAAGGACAAGTGTTGGTCTCCTAAATATTTTCTTATGTTCTAAATGTCATGGAAGTTTCAAACCTTACTTGACAACTTGCCTTGATCTTCAAAACTACCCTTTACATTAGATAATGAGATGATAAGTAGAATTATTTATGGTAAATTCATGTTGAACTAATATCTTTCTATAGTATTAACACCTTTCACATTATCTATGAAGCTCCCCTTTAACACATCACTTTATTCTCTTGTTAGGTGTCTTGAAGTCTCTTTGTTTCACTAGAACAATCTTGTTTACAAGTTCAAAAAATTTAATTCATCTTCTCCAATGAATTATATATCCATTTATGGCCTATTAACATCATATAAAACCTACAACACTCATCTAGAGTCATGAAACTACTCCCAAGAACTCATTTTACACCAAAAGATCTTATTTGGCCTCATTCCTTGTAACCCTAAAAATGTGTAAACATCCTTGTGTATAAGAATGTATAAAGGTTGCTTAGAAAATTATAACATATTTTATGACCCATTATGGATTTATAACTCCATGCCACATTTCATGTCCTGACTTTGAGTAAAAGTATCATTTTTATCCCATTCTCTCTCCTTAATTAATACTCCTTGCCTAGAAGATAACTTTTGACTCCACATTCCTCCCACACGTATTAAACCTAAAAAAAATGCTTTATTTGTTTTAATAACCTTGTAAGTATCCTCTATTTCAAATTTGAGATATTGACACCTTGTACAAACCTCCCAAGTAGCTTGAAATAGTCTTCTTTGGCCCTTTTCCATACATTTGTAGCCTACACATGCAAACCAATTGAGTGGTAAGGTATTAAGGGGAGTTATTAATGTCATTTAGGTCATTTTTAGTCTCATTTAATTCATCTTACGTTTTTATAAACATCATTTCCTTAATTAGGTCATTTTAGCCCTTTAGGCAACTCAAAACCAACTTACAATCTTGAGGATGTTTCATATATTATGGTCCATAAGATAAAGAACCAATGCCCAAATATTAAATTTTATATTCCAATATAACACCCTAAAACATAATTTTACACCATGTAAAACTCCATGGAATATATAAGTGAAAGTTGGTAGCTTCTCAGGTTGGCAAATTACATTTTTGTGAGGTTAAGAATAGTTGAGGCCTATAGTTGGTATTATGATGTTTGGTTATGATTATAAATACCCCAAGGATACATTAAAAATAAAATTTTAATTTTTCCCAATGGTTATTTCTTCAAATTATACTTTCAATCCTATTTTATCCTTCAATTGTTTAAGTTAAGGTTTAAGAATAACTCAATGCTAGTGACCATAGCTGACTATGTTTGAGACTCTTATTCTCTATTATGGAATATAATACCTAATAAAATGATTTTATAATGTATTAATCACTTCCTTATGAACTCATATTTTTTTATCATCTTAAACAAAACCAACCTTCATTACAAAGCATACACATAGGACTGTGTGTATACGTATGTATTCTTGGTTGTAAGCTTGTTAGGCCTGAGTAGAGTTTTCAACATTTTTCCTCTTTATCATGAAATTATGTACCTTATTAATATTCATGAAAATATTTCAAACTTATATTTTTTCTCCAATTAACATCTTACCCCAATCAAATCACCCTTTTCATTACTATAACTACAAACCTGCATGTGAGGTGTTAGGCTTACTAGGCCTAGACAATGATTTCAACATCTCCACTTTGTTTTTGGGTCTAAGGATTTTATAAGACCATATTATCAATATAAAACCATATTAAATTTATTTAAATTCCATCAAGTTTCTCAAAAACCTTTAACTCTTTCAAATGATAAAAAATCTTTCATGAGGACAAGCAGAACTATAGACACCAATTTGACTATGTATGCAGGGTTGGGATGAATCCTATTTTGACCAGTCTCTCATGTTTAAATTCTATCTTAAAGTGACCTAATTAATGTTTTTTATGTCCAAACCTTTTTTTTTAATGAATTTCTTCTTCAAATTTATGGAAGCTTGAGCCTGTATTGTTTAGACAATCTTATAGGTCATGATTGTAATTGAAGTGAATTTTGAGTTTCAAGGTCTCAATGTAATTGATGAGAAAAAGAAGGATATTAATTATCAACATTTTAAACGTATTTTTAACCTTATTATCTCTCTCAATACATCATACTCCACAAAATTACATTGTCTTTCTTACACCTCTTTAGGCCTAGATGTAGGTAGCCACTAGGAAAGAGTTTGATCATGGGATTTGAAGTTAATCTTATCAACTATATCATGGCACTTGAAAAGTGATGAAAAAAATCATGAAGGATTTTTCTCATTACGTTTCAAGTTACATTTGCCTTTTTCTTAGAATTTTTCAAACCTCTACATTCTTATCTTGAATTGAGACCTATGTATGAGTACTAGGTTTATGAACTCCACTAGTGAATATGACACTAGTCAACTCAACCTTTCATAACTATCAAATGGTCTAGATGTATTCAATATTTTATGAATTAAATATATATTTTATGAATTCATGTTTAATGATTCTAAACAATTCTTTCTTCTATAGTAATTAGTTATTTTGGTAAAAATGGGGCCCTACAAGTTTAGGACTTATAAGTCTACCTTTTACTTATATGGACTTGTAAGAATAATTTACATGAATATTTAGACTTATATATTGTATTAAATCATGATAGTTTATTATTTAATCTTCCTTAATATCTTATAAATATCTAAATGAAGGTTATACAATCTCAAAACTAGCTATGCATATTTGCATGCATGTATAAGGTTAGTTCAAGGCTTTACATAGAAGTTGGAGTCTTGAATACTTATCCATGTTTATTGATGATACAATTGAATCATTTAGTTTCAAATGATAATTTAGGATGGAATAATAAGTCTTATTTAATTTCTAATAATGCTCAACATGTATCTTATGATTAATGAACATCCATCGACAGGTCTACAAACCTGTGGGTGGACAAGACTATTCAAGTCTTTGTTCAAGAGTAAATTTGAGTTTAATACTGATAACCTTATACTTAATCCTATTAAATGATATTTTAATATGATATATCATTTATTTTAATTTCTAATTGGACCAAACTTGATATTCAAACCTATATAATACTAGTAATACACAAACCATGCTTACAAAGGACAAGAACATGACATCCCTTGAAAGGTTATCTTCAAAGAGTAATTTACAAAGAGAGAGAACACATGGTTCATATGAGAGTGAATAAATTATATTAATTATGTGACACTTATAGACTTTTTAATGTGGAAACATTTCAAACAAAATAAAACACTTACATTAGGAGTGACTGAAGCTCCACACACCCGAGAAAATTTTCCTCTATTGAAGATAATTGAGAAGGTTTAGTTTCTTGATGAAAAAAATAGAAAGGATTAGTTTTACATCTAAAAACATACCAAAAAATCATTCTCTTCCATTGTATTTTTAATTGGATAAACATGAGCAAAATTAGACCCTACTTGAATGAACAAGGCATAGTGACCTCTTGTCACTCTTAACAATTCATAAAGGAGGGTAAATGAATATATTAATAAATTACACTAAATTTAATCCCATTATGACCCCTAAAAATTTATTAATTTTTATCATCCAACATTATATCTCTTGGCCATACCATTCAATTGATTTTTATATTTTTAAGCTTGTGAAGGTAGTGATAAAGGAGAGAGAGAGTGTGTTTAATGAATCTATAAGACCTAAAACTTTATCCAAAGATTTAAATTAACCTATGGAATCCAAATAGACTATATAAAACCGTTTTTACCTAAAATTGAGATTTTTAAGTCCATACAAGTGAGTGAAATTACTTCTTTGGTATTAAAATCTAATTTTTTGACTTCTTTTTAACATCTCGACATATAGGGAAGTTATAAAAATTCTCTAAGTACCTAAAAAAGTGTCTTTTATGGATTATTAACTTTGGTGGGTATTGATATTTTGGCCTCACAATACCAAGTGTCAACCCCTAAAATAAAAAAAACTTGCATCATAACCCTTCTGAGCTTACCTATAATGCATCAATTGCTATGATCTCATAAATGCCTATTGAAATTCTTAGAGCCTTGTTAGTTAAATCATGAGGTTTCATGGAGTATGATTTTAATTTAATTATATCATGAAAAATTATAAGTCTATTGATGATGTGTTAGTCATCATGATGGTCTTAGAGTGAGTAAAGAGAGTGTCAAGGTGTCTTGGAGGTCTAGTAAAGGTGTTTGAACATTTTTTGAGGTCATAATATGAAGGATTATTAGTGTTTTCAATGTCATTGTCCTTGGTTTATTCATTTAATCCTTTTTAAACCTTCATTAACCCTACTTAAGCATAAAATTCCCCTAAAACCACCTCATATGAGTCAATATGCCTTGTAAACCCTTAGAAAGGGAATATCATGGTGCTTCATTACATTAATAAGTCTTGAAAGGGTCCCAATTTAGTCATATTGCCATGACTCATGCATTTCATATCCTACAATGCCATTTTAAAACTCATTTGCACTCCCCACTCCATAAGTGGGACCCACATGCCAAATTATGTCTCTCTCACTTCCTCTTGCATATTTCTAATTTGAAAAATTCTATTAACTCAATTTTTCTCTCGCTTTCCCCTCAAATGGTGGTTTTAAGATTGAAACAGGGAGAAAATAGTGGAAAAGGAGATTTTTGTGTGTGTGTTTTGTAAGTATAGACTTGTATGTATTGATTCATATAGAATAAGTTAGAGGATTATAGGGTGGATCATATATGATGTCTCATACAAGTTTCATGGAAAAAGGATGCAATACATACTCAAAACTAGTCCTCTTCATTTACCTTATTTACAAACCAATCCAACTCTTCAAATTTATGCTTAGACCATATGAAGGAGAGAAAATAAAGATCCAAACTCTTAACTAGAGGAAGTAGTCTTGGTAAAATTTCATTTATGGGAATTTATTTTTATATTCCCCCCCTAAGCTCTATGAACATTCCTTAATAACTTAATGGATCTGAGCATAATCCATGTCCACATAAGACAAATTGCATAGAATGGTTTTTATGGATCTTAGATTGTTTATCCAAACTAATGGTGGATCCTATTTCATCAAGTCTTGAATGAACTTCTCAGAGCATTTTTATTGTTTATCTCACATGTGTGAGCTTGTGGAACCAAAAAATCTCCAAACTGGCACAATATGCATTCTAAAAGAAGATTTGAGTTCTAAAAAGAATGTTGAGTGCTCTCATCAGAAGGATCTAATAATGTTGAAAATTGGTTAAGTCCTTTAAGCTTCCCCATAACACTTTTCTCAAGGTGGGTGTTTATAATAGCCTCTTGTCACCTCAAATGGTCTTCAAGGAAGGGGATCATACATATCTAAGGTTCATTATGTAGTAGCACTATATGTTGTTCATTGGTACCATTATATCCTTTAAACATAGTTAAGAACTTGAGATGGAGTGTTGAAACATTGACAAGACATCATTACATACTTATAAGTAAGTTTCTCAGCCTCTATGATAGCCTCATAGGCCTAAAAACTACCTTCCTTACCTCCAAATCTCATACAATCAGTTTTAAAAAGATTAAGGTTTCTTAGCCAAGGTTAAGGTTTCTTAGAGATTCCTAGGTTTCCTTTTTTGACTACATATGCATTTTATTCATCTCCAAAGCCATGTTTTTATAGGTATATGTATTAGGGTCTTTAAGGTGCTTATAAGATGTATTAGAATATTCTCCATACTTTATTTCGTGTCATATTCATACCTCTACCATTTCATGCTATTTTCACTACCATTACACTATGTGTCAACCTTGTCTTAATGTTCTAACCCCTATATCACTCCACAATCATCCTCATCCACCCTTACCTCTAATTCTAAACTATGTGAGATAGGCCTTTACACACCTGGTAACCATTAAAATCCATAAGATCATGGAAGGTTGGATCTATATAGTTCATACACCATACTAAAGTAGTAAAAGAACACCTACACCATTGAATACAATAGTCACATATAGATAGTCTTTTTTGGAATGTTATGATTGAATTACATGTGACCAAATAGGTGAAAAGTCAAATAGAAGATGAGAACAACACTCTATAGGAAAATTTGAGGTATATATGCTCATTCAAGGTATTCTCTCCATAAGTACTCCATAGGGTACTCATCCCATACAAAAGTGTCTCATGATCACCTATATCCATGCTAAGAAGAGATTAATGAAGTGAAATGTAAGAACCTTGAGACCTTAATGAAGATCTTGAAGTGAATGGATCATTGAAAACCCTTGATTGGAATTAGGGTTGATTCAAGATCTTCTCAAAAAGGTCATTAGGTTGATATAAAGTCAATGCCCTAAGAGAGAGATACCTACAACCACATCTACAAACACACTCACTCATGAGCTTGATAAATGGGTAGAGTAATGATTGAAGACTTTCAAGGTAATTGAAGCTTTAAATGAGGTTATGACTTACATAAAAACCATTTAAATAATAAGGATGGAGTTTCAAAACTCAAAATACAAATATGACCTAACCTTCATGTTGAAAATAGTCTACTTTAATTTTTTGTATGATTGAGACCATGACAAAGTTGTGTAGAGGATAGTGTAGAGGTGTTATTATACTGAATTCATTTAAGGGGATGATGGACACTATTTGTTTTAAATTCCCATTCTCACAGTCCTATGAGCTTGAATGCAACCTAAAAGCTCACTATAATTGAAGACATATTTGGCTCAAAAAAAATTATTTTTAGGTTGAATATGGAGATGCTTGATGATATCAAAATGATATAAAATGGTCATGTAGACAAAGGTATGATGTTTCACTCTCTCATATAGTCTAGACAAGACAAATAGACCAAATTGTGAAGGGAAGGGAAATTGAGAAAGAGACTCATCATAAGTTTTTGAAAGAGTGTGAATATATTAAGGGTATAAAAGAGTAATGGTATATGCCTCATAATCTATATTTAGAATAACTTCAAGCTTTAAGAGGGAAGTCATCTACACTCACAACATAATCAAATGGCAGTGTAACCCTACAAGCAGAGGATAGATAAGGTGTAGCTATGTTGAATCATATGAATAAAATAAATTTTAGGATAATATATAAATACATGATTCTTACTCTCTTAGGGACATAAATTTCTAGTTTATGATTGGTCCTTGAGACACCAAAGGAGTCATGGCAGACCCCAAGTAAGTTCAAATAGTGACTTATAGCCAAGCAAATAAGCTTGTACCTATGAATGAATACCTTTTCCTATTTAATTTGGTTAGAAGTTAGAGACACATATAGGAAATTTAAGAAGATATATTGATGGTATCAGGTGATTAAAAATCAGGTTCAAGAGATAGATCACTTAAAAATCCTAAACAAGCTTATTAGGCCTAGAAATACATAAAATAGGCATGTATATGGAGATTATTAGATTTTGTGTTCGTTTAAAGATTGGTTAAAGGTTTTAGTAACTTGAGGGATATTTATGGGAATAATATCTAATAATTTTTAATTATTTAAATCCTAACTAAGATATAAGGGACACTGAACTAGGTGCATATGTTTACATAAGCATGATTTCTTAGAAACCCCAAGCTTAACTAGTTGTCATTTGCAGGAACAGAGTTGGTAATAGGGATTGGACTAAGGATAATTCTTAATTTGAGAGAATTAATTGGAGTTAAAATTAACAATCATCAATATACTAAATAAATGAGGACATACTCAGACCTCACACCACTACTATATACCTAGACTAACTGATAGACATGACCTACAACCAACCATATAAGACTATGTAAGTAGATTCAAGTTTGAATGATTAGAGGAAATTGAATAATATTGGAAAGGTATTAATAAAAATTTATCATATTGATTTTAAGTCCCTTAGGTAACCTATAGGCCATCTCTTCCATCAAATACAGTTTAGGCCTGTTTGGCCTATAAACCTGTCTTAAGGCCTAGAAAGCTACACCACCATAGAAATATATTTAGAACATCCCTAGACAATTATACACCATGAGAATGTGAAGGATGATGTTTTATGTCCTAATTATATGTTTTAAAATAGATTAAAATAGGGGAAAAGTTAGTTTTAATCCTGAAGTCTACTTTAGAGCACACAGTCGTAGATAGTTAGTTTGAGTGGCCTATTTGGATGTTCATATATCTCATCATCAGAATATTAAAAGTAAATAATCATATGGATTTTATTCACCCCTATTAAATTGAAATACATGTATTATTTAGTGTTTTTTAAGGTCCCACCTTTATGAACAAAGGTTAAGACTGCTAACCTATTTAGACTGCCTGCAAAAGAATACAGCCCACTTCTCTATGTACATATCATGATGAATATTTTACATGGGAACTCAATATTTTAATATAATTTATAGGGATTAATTTAAATATAATACATGATAAGAGTATTTTATTTAGGGTTTTGTGCTCTATGAATCATCACTAAGAGTCCTAGACCTACAAAACCTCTCTAAAACCCTATGTAGACCTCATTTTGGAAAACTTGATATTTTGGAATATTATCACTCTGGAGTGGTCTAATAAAAAATATGAATGTAAATAACTTAGAGGATGACCTATTAATGGTACTTGATTTTATATAATTTATACATAAGTGTCAAAAAATTATACTTTTCTAAGAAAAAGGGTAGAAATAGAGGTACAAAGTTGTTCTGAGTTATGTCAATCATTAGAAGGGAAGATTTAACATTATTCTATCTATTAAATCCATCAGATGCTTAAAAACATGCCTATAAGTTCCTATTTATGTTTCTTCTAATGATCTAGTCTTCAGAAATAAATGATAGCATGACCTAGTCATCTACTATGACCAAATTATAGGTGTTTCTTGATGAAAAGGGATAATGTTATGATGTAATGAGTTGTTTCAAGATTTAAAATCATAAATTCATATTCTATTGATGTTTATTATAGGTTTTATGGCTTCCAAATGTAAACAATTAGGCTATTAGGCCTAATTGGCCTATTCAGCCTACTTGGTCAACCAAGAGAGTTAAAATTGGCATACAAAGACTTCTAAGGTAGTTAATGTAGAGATGTAACACCTGGTAATTTATCCTTTAATGGAAAATAATTCACACTTCATGTAAATTAGAGAGAGTGGGGAATTTATCAAGCCTCATTGGCATATGAGGGGGAGTTACAACACTAAATGCCTCATGGAGAAGGTTTCTACTAGACCTCTTTCAACATTGGTAACTGATGAAAGGAGAATAAGTGGGTAAAGTGTGGAATTAATTGAATATTCATGAGTCAAAAATTTACTAATAATAGGCATCAACACTCCAAGTAAATCTTTAAAAAAATGTTCAACCATAAGAGCAATATATGAAGGGAATATGGAGTAATTATTGAGACTTGTAATTGATGGTGGAGTGAAGGAGAATCAATTATGAACCCTTCTCCAATTTACATGCCACTCTCTCTTATTTCACTCTCCCATCCTTCTATTTTTTTAGGATTTATAGGCCTGATTTTTATCCCTCTTTTACAAATGAGGAAACTCTACCTATTTGTACTTGTACAACTACTTAGACTGATCAATAAACTTTTTCAGCTCTTTCAAGGTGGTATTTAGAGTGGTTCTACTTGTTTTGACATGAAAATATGATGGATTTCATTTCATTTTAGGTCCTCATTCACCTAGATGTCAATAAAGTGTCTTATGTAGGTTATGTGAAGCGTAGAGGTGTTGGTGATGGGATTTAAAGTGTGATATGACTAGTAAGAGTCTCCTAGTAGGCCTTATTATCATGTACTTTAGATTATATTCACCTAAGATAGCCTCCAAATGAAACATTTTTTCATAAGAACTCATGAGGATGAATTTATAGTTATTTATTAGTCCATTAGTACTGTTAAGGGTTCAATTTGAGTGAGAGTATGAATCATTTAGGTGCATCACCACCCCATAGAGTAGGTTTCCTTTATTTAGTCTCCTAACCATTTTCATCCCAATAGAGTTAGGTCTTAGAGAGAGTAATTAGTTGATAAATCAAGGGAGATAGCCCCATAAAGCTAGATGTTTGTCCTAGATATTAGGTAATCTATAGGTTATACATCAATCTCATGTTAGTCCAAGTGTGGGGTGGATGTGAATAGTCTACTTAAATAAGGGTGTAACTTGGGTAGATAAAAGTTTTGGCATGCCCAATGTGATGAGAATCAACCTTTGGAACACTCACCTATAGCCTTGTAGACATTTTTATTAACTTCATGCATCTTTGAAAGGATTTGTAATCAGATTTCAAGCTCAGAGACATCATAACATCATTATTATAGAGGTAAGGAGGGTTCTTGGTCATATTCATGTTTTTATTCATATGTTACTATTGATTCACAAATTTTTACCCTTGAGGAGATGCTCAACTCTCCTCATCTAAGTGTCAAAATAGAATCATCTCTCTTGTTGTGGGTGAGAATTTTATTTAGATGAATCTCTAGATTAGGGGCTAGCTCCACTTGATGCACCTTTGAAGCTCTTCTAAACTACACACTATGTATGAAAAGGGATAAAGAAAAAACTAAGAAAATAAGTGGTGATGCACTAATATTTGATATCCTCTCGACTGAAATCACTACTTAAAGACTAACAAAGTTTCTTCACATAAAACTCACAATTTTTGTGCATTATCACATTAGTGTTTCACATGTTAGATTTAAGAAGGTATTTGAAACTCAAGAGAGTAACAAACAATTCTAAGAAATAATATAGTCTTAAATGACTTCTAAAATGTCTATACACTTATAAAAGAACACTAACAAGGACCTATAACAATATTCTTTCTACACATTTGGTAAGCAATCAAGGATAATAGGTTAAGAAAGATAACTTTCACTAAATGAGAATAACACGATTTGGACCAATACATAATAGTGTAGCATGTGAGTGGAAAATGACTTGTATTATTTATTCAAGAGTTATGAATATAAATCTAGCAAGAATTTCACTATAACTAGTAGAGGCTCCCGAAATGAGCTAAGAGAATGCATATATATATATAGCCTTTGAGAGAGAGGTCAAGCCAAGGGAGTTCAAGGGTCACTTGGGCATGTGTCACCCTAAGAAAAGAAATATTTACATTACATTCTATAATAAAATCTCTTTATAGTTACACCAGTGGAATCAAGATATTCTAAATTACATTTTGTTATAGATGGGTTCATCTATTGGAATGCCATTTTGATGCAAACTATTATTTATTGGCTCATCAAGATATATAATGGTGCAATAATCTTAAACCATCAACCTATTTATCATGTTTGTTATGAATCAGAGCTCAAGATTTATGCCATTTGTCATTTCCATATTTGTCCTTAGGTTCTCATCAAGTCTTTTAAATAACAATAACTATTCCTTGTAGTTTAAAATTAAATTCCTATGGGCTGTCATCTTTTGTTTGAATCCCAATGGCTAATTTTTGTAGTATAAAAATGATGTTTTGGGAGCCATCACCTTCAAGTATTTATTTCAAACATTTTTTGTGGTCTTTTTTCCCAAAGGAATTCTTTCAGGCTTTTGTTTTGGTTCTTTTCCTCAACTTTTTGTCTCTTACCTTTTTTTTGAAGGCATTCATCGGCTTTTATTTCGCCCTTCAGACTTTATGAAATGGACCATTTAGAAAGGACACTTGCCTAAAAAATAACATTTGTAACTTTGTAGAGGACCATTTTAGCTACAAGGTATCCTTTAAAAACGTTACAAAGTACCCTTTGGAGAAGTTATTTGGTCCATTTTACTACAAAAGAACCCTTCAAAATTTTTGTAATGACATCTTGCTGGAAAAGTGCCCTTCGAAAAAATTGTAAAGTACCTTTTGGGAAAACTAAAGTGCCCTTCGAGAAAGTTGTTTCAAACAAAATGTTTGAAATAATTCCTTTGGAAAAGTTACCCTTTAGGATTTTTGAAATGGTCCTTTATGATTTTTCATGTGACCCTTCAAACTTTTTGAAAATGTCTACTTTCTTGTGGAAAAAACCTTTTGGATTTTTTGAAAACATCCCTTTAGACTTTCTAAAATTCCCTTTGAAATATTTCTAAGTGACCTTTTTGAAATGAAAAAATGCCCTTCAAGAACTTTAAATCAAGCCAAAGTATCCTTTGAAAAAGTTAAAGTATCCCTTTTAAAAGGAAACATACCATTTAGAAGACTTGTTCGGGCCATTTTTGTGAGAAAGTGTCCTTCAGGAAAGTTGTAGCTTACCCTTTAGAATAATTTCATTGAATGAAAAGTCTAAGAAATAACACTTAGCTAAGGACCAAAGAAAACTTTTCAAAATAATTCATTGTAAAGGACTTAGCTAAAAGACTAAAGAAAAAAGCTATCAAAAGGAAAACACTTGGGTTTTTTACATGTAAAAGACTTCAACTTTGTATAAGAATACTTTTTATGAATGAAACCTGCATACTAGTCTTGGAGAAAATTATAAACTCAAACAAAATTTATAAAAAAGGGGAGCCCAATTTTGGCTTGAAAGGCCATAATTTGGTCAATAAATTATTGACTCAGAGCGGTAGTATACCTACTATACTAACTAGACTAGTAGCTTTATCCAATTCAAGGCCAATGGAGTCAATGTATTCTTGAAGATGACTAAAAAGGATTATGCTTGAACAAAACACAAGCAAGCACATAACACAATAATATCAAGACCAAGCAAAGATAAGGATAAACTCAAACATGTGCATAAGAACTTAGGGAACGCAAGGAAAATAGGAAACTATGTATAATAGAAACAAGATAACCATCAATAAGAATACTTTAGATATATCCCATTTATTGTGATATGTAGCTCCTCTCCATCCAACTTTGAGAGTTAGAAAACATTATGCTATTCACACTGTGTGATCACATATAGGCCACTCCATAAAGCATCAAACTTTGTGTGTCTTCTAAGCTTGGCCCTATCTTCATCCCATTTTAGGAAAAATTACTTCTTGGCATGGAATTATTATCAAAATACTTCTTTGTTTGTTATTGGTAAGTAGTCATGGTGTGCATATCTTGATCTCTTATCTCCTCAAGCTCCATCAACTCATCTAATTTTATCTCCATGCTATAACTCTCTATTAATTAAAGTTGGTAGGTAAGATCTAAAGCTGGTAACTCAAGTGAGATAGGAAGTTTAGCTTCCCTTACATACACAACTATATATGGCGAGTTTTCAATTTCTCTCTTTGGGGTGATCCTATTAGCCCAAAGGGCTATCTTCAACTTGGTGTGTCAAGTCCTTTGATTCTTCTCCATTATTCTCTTGATGATCCTAATAAAGTTCTTGTTTTTGGACTTAGCTATTCCATTTCCATAAGGATAGTATTTGGAGGAGGTGCTAAGATAGATGCCATGCTTCAAAGCCTTTTCACTTATCCTTGTTCCTGAGAAGGCTAGTACATTATCTAAAATGATTTTTGAAGGAGCTCCAAATCTAGTTACTATACCTTTATAGAAGTCCAAGACTAAGCTTTTATTTACCTCCTTAAGAGCTATAACTTTCACCCATCTTGTAAAATAATGAGTGACAATCAACACCCACTTGTGACCAGCACTAGAAGGAGGATTGATTAGACCTATGAAATCTAAACCCCATTACATAAAGGGTTGCTCAACCTAGATTGGATGAAGAGGCAAGGTAGCTAGATTTTGTTTACCATAAAAAAGAGCACACTTTTGGAACTTACTTAACTAAGAATGGGTGTATTTGAATAAGATAGGCCAAAAGTAACTATCCCTCATAATCTTAGCATCTATGGTTCTTGGAGCAAAGTGACCACTAGCTAGTCCATCATGAAATTCATGAAACACTTTATCAATCTGATCTAAATCAATACACTTCAAAATCACACCTAAAAAATAATTTCTAAAGATTACTCCATCAATAAGTACATAAGGAATGGATTATAGCCTAAAGTACCTTCTTTTGGCCCTATCAAGACCTTGTGGGAACTCACCAATTTGACTGAAATAGATCATGTCTTATGTCCAAATTCTCATAGATGAAGGTATAAATACTATAAGATCATCATGTAGTGTCAAAACAACCTCCCTTTTCTCTTTCAAGTCTAAAGAAAGATGTTCACGTAGTCCTTTTCCCTTCACTAGCTTGGCTATTTTGATCTCCACATCATAATCTATCACTTTGGTGATCCAACCTACCCTTTTCTCTTTTAAATATCTACTCAACAAAAAATATTTCACACCAAGATTAGGCACAAAAATGTGAATCTTGTTATTGGATAACATATGTCTAAACTTTTTTAAGCTCCTTATAATTTAAAGCACTTATTTCTCCACACATGTATATCTTGTCTCATAACCTTCTAGACCTTGACTAAAAAAGGAAATAGGTTATTCCAAATTTTCCTCATTAGTTTGAGTAAACATGTCAAATATTACATCTTCATTCCCAAAAGTATACATGTTAAAGTCCTTGGAGAAATTAGAACTTTCAAGAGTAGGGGCTTGGGTAATGGTTTGCTTGATCTCTTCAAAACTTTCTTTTCTCCTTCCTGTCCAAGTGAATATGTCATCCTTCATTAGCATAGATGTCAAGGGCTTGACCAAGTTATAAAAATTAGGAATGAACCTCATAATGAAATTTATCTTACTAAAGAATCTTTGTAGACCCTTCTTATGTTTAGGTAAAGACAATTCCAAGATGGCACTTACCCTTTTAGGATCAATGGATAGACCTTTCTTAGAAATAATGTGGCCTAAGAGTTTTCCTTCATGAAAAACAAACACACACTTATTTGGGTTTATAGATATCCCAAACTCTCTACACCTCTACAAAAAGTTCCTTAGGTGCTTCCAATGATCATTTGCATCCTTGAATAAAATGGTCACATCATCAAGATAAACTAATACAATGTCATTGATTAGTCCTTGGAAAGCTATATCCATTACACATTAGAAATTAACTCTTGCATTTTACAATCCAAATGGAAAATTAATATAGGCATATGTACCTCATTTGGTGGTGAAGGCCATCTTGTATTGGTCACATTCTTTCACCAAAATTTGATTACACCTGGAATAACCATCTAGGAGAGAAAACCTCTCACTACCTGACACCACTTGTATAATTTTTGACATAGAAGGGAGTGGATAATTATCCTTCAAATACAATCTATTCAAGTCCCTAAATTCTACACACAACTTGAACTCTCCATTTTTCTTCCTAACAAGGACTAAATTGGCCAACCAGGAAGAATGCTTGATAAGAAAAATGATTTTGGATTCAATCACTTAGTGAGCTCTTTCTTCATGAGTGGCTCAATAGTGGGATTAATTTGACTTTGTCTTTGCTTGATGTGTTTATAATTTTCATCTAAATATATGGTATGTTGGGCCAATCTTGGATCAAAACCCTTTAAATCACTATACTCCCATGCATAAATATCACTAAACTCTTTGCATAGTTCAATGAAATCATGCCTCTCTTGACTAGTGCATACATTTCTAAGTGCAATTAATTTATCTTTGAAAATTTCTACCCTTTCATAGTTCTCTTTCTTGGTGAACATGCTTACCTTCTCCTTTTTGAGTTGGTCATCTTCATTGAATATGCTTTCAAGAGTCACTAGGCCTTTAGGAAGCTTGTTGGACTTCAATTGGACAATATTCCCTCCATATTATTGATGTGGCTTAGACTTAATCTTGGAAGAAAAATCAGCCTCTTCTTGTATAAAAAGTGTTATTTTTTGGTCACTATCAAAGACCTGCCAATTGGTAACATTATCTAGTGGATGGTCTCACAATCACCTTTAGATGGGGTTAGTTTTTGTTTTCTCTTATGCCTTTTGAAATATCAAATTGAGTACCAATAGATGCCAAATTATCAACATTATTATTATCTTACCTTGAAATATAAGTAATATTGAATTCCATGAATTCTTCTACAAGGTCCCAAACTCTATGCTTTTAGGACTTGAGTAGGGAGTTCTTGGTCAAATTTTTTCCTCTAAATTGATTAACAACAAGTTCATTATTACTAAACACTTGAAACTCTTTGAGACCTATTTTCCTATCCCACTCTATGCCATGAATGAGTTTTTTATATTTGGATACATTACAATTACAAGAGAACTAAAATCTAAAAGTTGAAAAATACCTTTGCTCCACCACCAGCCCCAATCTTGCTTCTAAACTCATAAAAAAAAAGCTTCCATAAGCCATTTATAGTTTCATTTGACTTCATCAAATTGGGCATGAAATAATCCTTCTAATGCATATAATACACTCCAAGACCATATTCTTCAATAAACTTATAAGGATCATGCACATAGTTGTCATCTCCCCACTCATCTAGGAATAAATCAGAAACTCCTTCAAGGGAAGATGATGGGGATTGATTAATGTGAAACTCCTCTTCATCAATGATAGCATAGTTAAAATTTAATAACTTAGGTTAATATGGTTCCAAGTGATCTCTATGAATAGGTTCTGACTCAATCTTCACCTTAGTGCCATATTTTGTTCTAAACACCATGTAGTACCAATTAGCTACCAAGTATCCACCTATCTTGGATGTAAAGTCTCTTGACAAGAAAAGAGAAAATTATGGAGGTAAATCTACTACAACCACATCATGAGGAATTGAAAAGGTAGGAAAATAATGAAGGATAAATTTAAAACCTTTCACAATTCCCAAAGTCTTGGCAGTGATCCATCCAATTACAAAACTCCTTTAGTCATTGGCTTGTATTTGATGCCTAACTTATCAGCTATGCATTTGTGCATAACTGATGTGATTAATCCACTATTTATGATTAAATTATGAACTAGTAAATTATAAATAACTAAATATAGGTATAAATGAGGATTATTCTCATCTTTATTCACCTGACCATCTATAGATTGAGTTCCATTGACCAAAACCACATTGTCACTTCTAGATGGGCTAGTTTTTATACCCAGTCCATGCAATTCCTTTTAGAGTATATCTTTCTACCCTAGTAATTATAGATAATACCATAATTATATTTTCATATTAATCTTATTCATCTGGTCCACAACATTAATGGAAGGATTACTTAGCTTGGGGTTTTCTTTATGAACATTTAGGCCTTGTGATGTATCTTGTGGAGGTAGAGTTGTAGTAGTTGTCCTAAAATTTGGAATTATCTTATTTTATTATGATTTATGAGATTAATTAGGCCATCCTCCCATATTATCTGATGTAGGAGTCAAAATAGGTCCTTGATTGGTTCGTTGAACTTCTTCAATGACCCTTTTCTTTGATCTAGTATTAGCAACCACACTAGCATTTTGATTGCTTGTATTCCCCACATAATTAATGGCACAAAAATCACCCTCTAAATGATTAATCAGAGTGTAATTAGATTAAACCTATCTAATCTCCATCTTGAATTATTTTTTCATTTCAAAATTGGAAAATTGAGATGTTTGATCACCTTGTGGAGTCATGCCTTGATTTTGTATCTCATTGGCATAAGCAACCTTGTCTTGACCTTGCTCAAAAGAAGGGTAGTTAGGTTATTCTTGGAAAAAATTGTTTTGAGTGAGAAAAAGGGATTTGGAGGATGAGGTATAATTAGGATTATAACTTTGATAAGGCTTGACATGGGTGATTTATCTTTGTCCCTAATATTGCCCTGAAAAGGAGGTTTGTTTGTTTGTCCAAACTAGTTGTAGGACTGATAAGGCCTATAGTTTTGGGATTGTTGCCTTTTGAGAGTAATTAATTAATTATTAATAGTTTCAATTAGTATTTTGACTTCATTCATTTAATTTTTAGGGGCAATGACAAATTTTTATTGACCAACCAAAGGAGTTAAAGTGGGCAATACACTTTGACTAAGAGAATGCAAATCAGGGAATAGTGGCATTGGAGGTCTAGGAGATATCTTTCTCACTTGAACAAGATAATTCTTAGAATTTATGGATATTTCATAGTTATTAATAATTTTATTTCCACCCATATATTGAACCATCATAGTAATGTCATTGTTCAACACTTTTAAGTAGTACAAAAATGCATAATTTTTAGCTGGCCTCACAAGAATTAGGATTCTATCCCAAGTTTTTTGAAACTTAGTATTGAAATCCTACATGAATTCATGTGGTGCCCTCTTTATTATGTTTAATTTATAAGAAAGAGATAGGTGATCACTCTTTTCCCCAAACCTATCAGTCAATAGGGTCCCCAACTCATCCCATGAGCCAATAGGTGGTAGGGTCCCATACTAGTCCAAAAATTTTCCTTTGCAATTGGGTAATATTATGGATATTACAAAAAAATTATATATTCTAATAATTCTCAATGACATTAATAAGACCATCCCCACTAAAATATGGGACACTTTTGTGAGCAACTCCTAAGATTTGATCATATTGGACAAGTTGCAAGAGAGATGCCCTTGAAAAGGCAAAAAAGGTTATCTTCTAGCCATATTGGAAATATTAATATAGATGTTAGGAATAGTATGTAACAAATTTTTTTAAGGTTTAAACACAAACTCTTTTTTTAGGGATGAGTGTTGACAAACTAGGACCTTTTGGTGGAATATGGAGCTAATTCCTTAAACTCAAAGGGTACACCTTTAGCAATAGACCTAGTAGTCACCTTTGGCATGGAAAGAAGGACTGATCATCGATTAATGAGTTTTAATTATTAAATATATTCACTATGTATTGAATTTATATGCTTCTTTATATATAACCATGTCAAGACCAACACTAATATTAAATAATCTTCTAGGACTTAGATGTCGCACTGGGCATGCCAAAAAATTGTTGGCACTTGGATTTGTACCCTTGAGGAGATGCTCAGCTCTTTTCATCCAAGTAGAAAAATGGAATCATCTCTCTTTTTATGGGTGACAATTTTGTTGAGATGAATCTCTAGATTATGGGCTAGCTCCCCTTGATGCACCTTTGAATCTCTTCTAAACTACACACTATGTATGAAAAGGGAGAAAGAAAACAAATAATAAAATAAGTGGTGATGCACCAGTATTTCATATCCTCTCAGTTGATTGAAACCACTATTTAAAGAATAACAGAAAAATTTCACATAAAAATCACAAATTTTGTGTATTATCACATCAGTGTTTCACATGTTAGATTCAAGAAGGTATTTGACATTGAGGAGAGTAATAGACAATTCCAGGAAAGAATATAGTCTTAAACCACTTCTAAAATGTCTATACACTTATGAAAGAATACTAATAATGAGCTATGATAATATTCTTTCTACACATTTGGTAGGCAATCGAGGATAATAGGTTAGGAAAGATAACTTTCACTAAACAAGAAAAAAATGATTTGGACCAATACACAATAGTGTAGCACGTGAGTGGTAAATGACTTGCATTATCTCTTCAAGAGTTATCAATACAAATCTAGCTAGAATTTCACTATAACCAATGGAGGCTCCCCAAATGAGCTAAGAGAATGCATATATATAGCCTTTGAGAGAGAGGTCAAGCCAAGGGAGTCAAAGGGTTACTTGAACATGTGTCACCTTAAGAAAATAAATAGGTATATTACATTTTGTAAGAAACTCCCTTTATGGTTACACAAGTGGAATCAATATATTATTAATTACATTTTTTCTATAGATGGGTTCATCTGTTAGAATGCCATTTTGATGTAAATTATTATTTACTGGCTCATTAAGCTATATAATGGTATAATAAATCTTGAACCATCAACCTACCTATTATGCTTGTTATGCATTAGAGCTTAGGATTCATGCCATTTGTCATTTCCATATTTGTCCTCAAGCTCCTGTCAAGTCTTTTGAATAGAAATGGATATTCCTCATAGTTTAAAATTAACTTCTTATGAGCCATCATCTTTTATTTGAATCCCAAAAACTAATTTATATAGTCTGAAATTGATGTTTTATAGGTATTCACCTTTAGTTATTTCTTTTGGACATTTTCCATGGTCACTTTTCTTGAAGGAATTCTTTTAGGCTTTTGTTTTGGTTCTTTTCTTGTTTTGTCTCTTACCTTTTTTTTAAAAGAATCCATCATCTTCTATTTGGCCCTTCAGAATTTGTGAAATGGACCATCTAGAATGAACACTTGCTTGAAAAATACCCTTTAAAACTTTATGAAGGATCATTTCAGCTATAAGGTACCCTTTAAAAAAGTTACAAAGCACCCTTTAGAAAAGTTATGTGGTCCATTTTCTTGCAAAAGAACCCTTTAGAATTTTTTTAATGGCATCTTGCTTGAAAAGTGCCCTTCAGAGAAATTGTAAAGTACCTTTTGGGAAAACTAAAGTGCCCTTTGGGAATGTTGTTTTGGACAAAATGTTCAAAATAATTCCTTTGGAAAAATTTCCCTTTAGGATTTTTGAAATGGTCCTTCAGGATTTTTCATGCGACCCTTAAAACTTTTGAAAAGGTCCACTTTCTTGTGGAAAAAACATTTCAAATTTTTTGAAAACATCCCTTCAGACTTTTTGAAATTCCATTCAAAAGATTTGTAAGTGACCTTATTAAATGGAAAAAATACCCTTCAGAAACTTTAAACTAATCCAAAGTGTCCTTTGAAAAAGTTAAAGTGTCCCTTTTGAAAGGAAACATACCCTTTAGAAGACTTGTCTAGGCCATTTTTTATGAGAAAGTATCCTTCAGGAAAGTTGTAACTTACCCTTTAGAAGAATTCCATCAAATGTAAAGTTTGAGAAATAACACCTAGAAAAGGACCAAAGCAAACTTTTTGAAATATTTCATTTCAAAGGACTTAGCCAAAAGACTAAAGAATAAACCTATCAAAAGGAAAACACCTAGGTTTTTTACATGTAAAAGACTTAAAACTTTATATAAGAACGCTTCTTCTAAATGAAACCTGCATACTTGTCTTAGACAAAGGTTTAAACTGAGACATTTTTTTCAACAAGGGGTACCCAATTTTGTCCTAAAAGGCCAAAATTTGGTTAATAGTTATATGAGGAGTTATTGAATCTTATGGGGAAATTTTCTATCATTCACCCCCTATTAGCCCAACCACAACCTTTATGAGCCTTATGTTGACCTTTATTAGCCTTACAATGGGCCTCCTTACTACCAAGACTATCCACCTTATTGTGAACCTCCTCCACTTCATTGGCAACCCTCTTATTCTCATGACCAATCATGATACGAATCTATTATTCCTTATAGTTAGCCTATGCCAAGCAAAGGAAATCTAAATTTAGAGATTTAGAAGCTAAGGGAGGAGAGAGACAAGTTAAAGTAATATCTTAGGCAAAAAAATCAATTAAATTATATTCCCTTATCCACCATTAAAGTACCCTTACAAACTAAGAAAAATCTACTAGGGAAAACAATCCATTTCCTTTTCTCACCTCTATGGTCATTGGATACTTCTTAGTTCACACATGCTTATTTTATGATAAGGACAAAATTTTAGGTATCCATAAACTAGTGGAAAATAATCTAAATTTGGTGATAATCCTACCTCTAACCTTGAATTACATTAGACTGGATCTCTTATGAGGACATTTGTCCTTGTAAAAAACCTTCAACTCACTCTTCATGCCTACCCCTATATTTTGATTTCAAAAGACATCATTTTTGTATAATTTTTACCTCACTTTTCCCTATGTTTGTTTAGTGACTTTATGGCTAAGATTTGGGGGTACTTATCTAGTGACTTGTCTTACATGGTCTATAGACTTGGGTATGGTTTAGGGGTCAAAATCAAGTCTACACCACTCTCTACATTTCATATCTAACCATACACACTAACCACCTCAAGTGTTAATTATCTTCATCATCCTACTCTAAATAAACATGCTTTTATTCAATATCCCCTTCAAAACCCTATGCCTTCAGAAGAACCTATAATAAATTCAAAATGGAGGCTTTTATGGGCCAGGAGACAAAACTATGTCATGCTTTCTCTTGAAAGGGAGTGTCAAGAAGAAAGGGAAGGTATGAAGTCTATTTCAAGATGTCCCTCAAGTTCTCCAAATTTCTCATCAATTTTCCATGCTAAAACCACTCATTTGCATAAAACCATATCAAAATCTAACAAGGCAATTGAATATTTTAAGAAAAAGAGTGTGTTTTCCAAGATTAACACTCTTAAGGTCGTAAGGTGGAAAAAACCTAATAGTTATAAATGAGGATAATGAGGTACATTACTCACCCACACCCTCCTCTATTAATAAGGAACCAAGTTCATTAAGATCATATTTTGAACATCCAAACATGATAGATAAATTATCAAGGCTAACTAGTGGATTGGCAGTCCTTAAAGATATTGACCATGTGGTATCTGCATAAATTTTTCAAGGACACCTCAAGAACATATGAAGAGGAAATAATGATTGGAACCCCAATACATCCCTATATATTATAATTAGAACATGAAGGAAAATTTGATGACATGGAATAGTCATAGTGACACGATGATGAAATCAATGAAAACATAGCTTAGGCAACCTCTCTCATGAAATATAGTCATGGATACAACTCATATGAGCCCATTATTGAGGCCATGATCAGCTTGAGGGAATTATAAGATCATTAGAGTAAATTATATCTTTATTTCTTGTGCGAAATTTAATAACTCAATATGATATAATTAAATGGTGGAGTTGGACAACAAGCTAATGTTTTAAGTGAATATGGAAATGAAAGTTTAGAGGTACCAAGACAATAAGAATTTTTTCTTGAGTGGGTTGAGGAGTTGCAATTATCCATTGAAAATGAAGATGAAAAAGCTACAGTAGATCAAGAACTTTGTTATGACTCTATCTAAGAGTTGGAAATGAGTGATCAAGATGATGTTACACAAGAAAAAGGTAAGAATGGAAGTAACCCCTATGGATTATAAATTTATCATGATAAGATGGATTTTGGGGATAACTTGGAAAAGTTTTTATTGAGTTTAGATAATCCAAATCTACACCATAAAGAACTTGAGAAGGATCTTGTAAAAGATACTTTGGTATCTAACTACTATGAGTCTCATGGGTAGAATCAGGTGCATTTCATGATTAAAGTACAAATCATATTGATTATGCAAGATAGATAGATATGGGAAGAGTATGAATAGGTGTTTGATTTACATAGTTAACACATGCACCTAGGGATGGAGCTAAAAGGTCTAGTCACTCTCCTAAGAAACCATGATCATGATAATGCTTCTAGTTGTAAGTGGGGGTCTTAATCAACATATAAATATTGACCTCATGTAGCCAACTTGATCAAAAGACTATCCCTTTTGATCTTGGAGGAGAAATGAGGTGTGTTATTTAGTTAACTATTTTTAGTATTTGATGTAATGGTTTAATAAGTGTGTTATACACAAGTTGTAGATAGTTGTCTTGTTGCATTAGGGCCTTGATTTCTTTGTTCTTAGGTGTTGTTAATTTGGTGGTCCTTCGTGTGTCATGTTATTATTATAGTCTAAGGAGGTAGTTATCAAGGCCATGTTGTCATGCTTGGGTCATCTTTGTCATGAAAGTGATTGGGTTCTCTTGGATAGTAGGTTAGCCACCCCTCATAGTCACAAACATGTTGACATTTGGCCTCATAAGGCCAAATGTCAACCCCTACAATAAAAAATTTCAACATAACCCTTATGAGATTACCTATAATGCATCAACTATAACTGTCTCATAAATGACTATTGAAAGTTATGGAGCCTTATCAGTTGAATCATGAGGTGTCATAGAGTATGATTATAAGTTCATTATATCATGACTGCTTAGAAGCCTATTAATGATGTGTTAGTCCTCATGATGGTCTTGGAGTGAGTAAAGAGAGTCTGAGGGTGTTTTGGAAGTCTAGTAAAGGTGTTTGAACATTTTTTGAGGTCATAATATGAAGGCTTATTAGTGCGTTCAATGTCATTGTACTTTGTTTATTCATTTAAGCCTTTTCAAACCTTCATCACCCCTACTTAAGCATCAAATAACCCTTAAATCACCTCATATGAGCCAATATGCCTTGTAAAACCTTAGAAAGGGAATATCATGGTGTTTAACTACATTAATAAGTCTTGAAAAGGTCCCAATTTAATCATATTGCCATGACTCATGCATTTCATATCCCAAAGGTCCATTTTGAAACTCATTTTCACTCCCCAATCAATAAGTTGGCCCCACATGACAAATTGTGTTTCTCTCACTTCTTCTTATGTATTCCCTATTTGAAAAATTCTATTAAATCATGTTACCTCTCATTTTACCCTAATATGGTAGCTACAAGCTTGAAAGATGGAGAAAATAGTGAAAAAGGAGATTATGTTAAGTGTTTTTTTCAAGTGTATAGACTGATCCATATAGAGGAAGTCAAAGGATTGCATGGTGGCTCATATCGGATGTCTTAGACAAGTTTCATGGTAGAAGGCTGTAGTATAGACTCAAAATTAGTCCTCTTACTCCATCTACCTTCTTTATAGACCAACACAACCCTTCAATTTTGTGCTCAGAATAAACAAAGTAAAGAGAATGAATATCCCAACTATTAGCTTGAATAAGTAGACTTGGTCAGCTTTCACTCATGAGAATTTGTTTATGTATTAGCCCCTTGAGATATATGAATATTCATTAATAACATAAAGGATCTAATTATCATCCATGTCTGCATAGGCTAAATGGAAAAAAATGGTTTTTATGGATTATTATCTTGTTTATCTCAAAGATTTTTAAATGTTTGGCTAACACGTGTGAGCTTGTGGAACCAACAAACCTCTAAATTGGCATAGTATGTAGCCTACAGGAAGATTTGAGTATTGAACAAAATATTGAGTGCTCTCATTAGAAGGAGCTAAATTTTGTGAAGATTGGTTAAGTTCTTTAATCTTACCCATACCTTTTTTATCAAGGTGGGTGTTCACAACAGACTCTTATCACCTCAAATAGTCTTCAATGAAGGGGCTCATATATATCTAAGGTTGATTGTGTAGTAACATTATATATTGTTCATTGGTACCTTCATATCCTTTAAGCATAGTTAAGAACTTGATATGGAGTTTTGAAACCTTGAAAATTTATCGTTAAATCCTTATGAGCAAGTTCTTTAGCTTCTATGATAGCTTCACAGGACTAAAAACTACCCTCCTTGCCTCCAAATCTCATAAAGTAAGTTTAGCAAAGATTGAGGTTTCTAGCCAAGATTAAGGTTTTTTGGAGATTCTTAGGTTTCATTTTTTGACTACATATGCATTTTCCTAGTCTCCAAATCCATGTTTTGATAGGTATTTGTATTAAGGTCTTCAAGGTTCCTCTAGGATGTATTGGATTATTCTCCATACTTTAGTTCATTTCATATTCACACCTCTACCATTTCATGTTATTTTCACTACCATTACACTATGTTTAAACCCTATCTTAATGTTCCAATCCCCAAATCACTTCATAGTCATCATCACCCACCCTTCTCTCCAAGTCTAAAATATGTGAGATAGGCCTATACACACCTTGTAACCCTTAAAATCCATAAGATCATGGAAGGTTATATCTATATAGGTCATTTACCATAATGAATAATAAAATAATACATATAGCATTAAACACAATAGTCACATATAGATAGTTGTTTTTGGAATATTATGATTGAAATGGAGGTGACCAAATAGGTGAATGGTTAATAGAAGATGAGAGAAACACTCTAAAGGTAACTATGAGGTCTTTATACTCATTCAAGGTCTTCACTCCATAGGGGTACTTAGTCCATACAAAAGTGTCTCATGATCACCCATAACCATGCTAAAAAGAGATGAACTAAGTGTAATACAAGAAGAACATTAAGACCTTAATGATGATCTTTAAGTGAATGGATCATTAAAAACCCCTGATTGGCACTAGAGTTGATTCAATATATTCCAAACAAGGTCATAAAGTTGATCTAAAGTCAAGACACTAAGAGAGAGAGAGAGAGAGAGAGAGAGAGAGAGAGAGAGAGAGAGAGAGAGAGAGAGAGAGAGAGAGAGAGAGAGAGAGAGAGAGAGAGAGAGAGAGAGAGAGAGAGAGAGAGAGAGAGATACCTAAAACCATGTATATAAACACACTCACTTGTGAGCCCAATAAATGGGTATATTAATGATTAAAGACTTTCAAGGTAAGTGAAGCTTCAAATGAGGTTATGAACTACATGAAGACCATTTCAATGCTAAGGATGTAGTCTCAAAAATCAAAATACAAATATGACGTAACCTTAATATTGAAAATAGTCACCTTCAACTGGTTGTATTCTTGAGACCATGACAAAGTTGTGTAAAGGATAGTGTAGAAGTGTTAATACACTAAATCCATCCAAGGGGACAATGGAACACAATTTGTTTCAAATGCCCATAATCATAGTATTATGAGCTTGAATGCAACCTAAAGGCTAAGCATAAGTGAAGACAAATTTGGATCAAGAAACCCTATTTGGAGGTTGAATATGGAGATGGTTAATGCTATCAAAATGATAGAGAATGGTCATGTAGATAAAGGTATGGTGTTTCACTATATCATACAATCTAGTCAAGCCAAATAGACATGAATGTGAAGGGAAGGTAAATTAAGAGACTCATCATAAGTGTTTGAATGAGTGAAAATATATTAAGGGTCTGAAAGAGTAATTTCCTATGACTCATAAGCTATATTGAGCATAACATAAATTCTTCAAGAGGGAAACCATTTACACTCACAACATAGTCAAATTATAGTATAACCCCACAAGTAAAGGATAAATAAGGTGTATTTATGTTAAATATTATGAATAAATGAAATTTCACAAGAAATGATGAATACATGATTATTAATCTCTTAGGACCATCTATTTTTATTGTATGACTAGTCCTTGAGATACCAAAGGAGTCTTGGTAGACCCTAAGCAAGTTCAAATAGTGAACTAAAACCAAGCAAATAAGCTTGTACCTATGAATGAATACCTTTGACTATTCAAGTTGGTTAGAACTTGGATACACTTGATAGGAAATTTAATAATATATTTTGATTGTATTAAGTGATTAAAACTCAATTTTAAGGGACATAGAGCTTAAATAGCCTAAACAAGCCTATTAGTCCTAGAAAGACCTAAAATAGGCCTACTTATGTAGGTTGTTAGATTTTGTGTTTGTTTGAATTCTGGTTAAATATTAGAATCAATTGAGAGATAGTGAGGTTAATATTATCTATTGCTTTTTATTTATTTATCTCCTAGCTAAGATAGAAGGGACACTGAACTAGGCCGATAGGGTTACATAGACAGGGTTTCTTAGAAGCCCTAACCCTAAGTTATCATTTATAGGAGTAGAGTTTGTAAAATGGAATGGAATAAGGATACTAGAAATTTTTAGAGAATTAATGGTATTTTAAATTACCTATCATCACTACATTAAATAAAGGATGAAATTCTCAGACCTCACACCACTGCTACGTACCCTGACTAAATGGCAAACATAACCTATAACTAACTATATAAGACTATGTAAGCAAATTGAAGTTTGAATGATTAGAGGAATTATATAATATTAGAAAGGGGTTAATAAAAATTTATAATAATTAATTTAATCCCATCAAGTGACCTACAATAAATTTAGTCCCTCAAACATAGTTTAGGCTTGTTTGGCCTAAAAACCTATCTTAAGGCCTAAAAAGCCACACTATTATAAAACTACATTCAAATTGTCCCTAGATAATATAAACCATGAGAATGTGAATTATTATGTTTAAATTCATAATTATATCTTTTAAAATATATTAAAATATTGGAAAATTCAATTTCAATGATAAAGGCTACTTTGAAGCTCATAATCCTAGGTAGTCGGTTCAAGTGCCTTGTATGGATGATCATATCTCTCATCATCAGGAGGTTAAAAGAAAATTTTCATAGGTGTTTTTAGGCACAAATATTAAATTTAAATCCATGTATTATTTAGGTTTTTTTGGGGGCCCACCTTTATTAACAAAGGTTAAGACTACTAACCTATTCAGACTACCTGTAGAAGAATATAAGCCCACTTCTCTGCATACCTATCTTGATGCATATTTTGCATGAGAAATCAAGATTGTAAAATTTTTGGAGGGTTAAATTTACCTAAAATACATGATAATAGTCTTTTATTTATTTTTCCTTACTCTATTAATCATTTCTAAGAGTCCTAGACCACCAAAACCTCTCTAAAACCCTAGGTAGACCCACTTTTGGAAAACTTGATATTTTAGCATCCTAGCACCCTAGAATGGTATGATAAACACTTAAAACATAAATAAAACTTAGAAGAGGACATATTTATGTTACCTAATTATATATAATCTATATAAAAATATTACAAACTATACTTTTCTAAGAAAAATGGTAGAAATATAGGTACAGAGTTGTTCTGAGATATGTCAATCATTGTAAGGGAAGGTTTAACACTTATTATATCTCTTCAAGCCATTATATGATCCATAAAATTCATTTAAGTTACTATATATGTTTTATTTTAATGATAAAATATGTATAAATAAATTACAAAGTGATATACTAAACTATTGTGACCAAATTATAGGTGTTTTCTTAATCAAAATGGATCATGTTATGATGTAAGGAGTTATTTTAGGCTTGAAACTAATCAATTCATATGGTCTTGAGATTTATTTCAAGTTTCATGGTTTCCAAATGAAAATAATTAGGCTGTTAGGCCTAATTATCTTATTTATCCTACTTGGTCACCCAAGAGAGTTAAAGTTGGCATAGGGAGACTTATAAGGTAGTTAATGCAAAGACATAACACCTAGTAACTAATCCTTAAAGGGATAATAATTAAAACTCCATGGAAATTAGAGATATTGTGGTATTTATCAATCCTCATTGAGTATATGAGGTAGATTTAGATTACTAAATGCCTCATGGGGAAGGATTTTACAAGACCTCTTTCAACATTGGTAATTGATGAAAGGAGAAAAGTGGGCAAAGGGTGGCATACAGGGAATATTTATGAGTCAAAATTTACTAATAATAGGCACCAAATCTCCAAAGAGATCATTCAAGGCACCTATTAAACCATAATAATAATGTTTTAAGGGAATATGGAGCAATTCTTGAGGCTTGTAACTAATGGTGGAGTGAAGGAGGATCTATTATGACACCTTATCCACTTTTCCATGATACTCTCTCTTCTTTCACTCTCCCATCCTTCTATTTATTTAGGATTGATGGCCTTGATTTGTATCCCTCTTCCAAGTATGAGGAAACTCTACCTATTTATACTTGTGCACCTACTTGGATTGATCAATAAAGTTTTACATCTCTTTCACAGTGGTATCTAGAGTGGTTATACTTGTTTTGATATGCAAATGTGATGGATTTCCTTCCCTTATAGGTCTTTATTCACCTAGATGTCAATAAGGTATCTTATGTGGGTTATGTGGAGTGGATAAGTGTTGGTGATAGGGTTTTAATTGTGATATGACTGGTAAGATTCTCTTAATAGCCCTAATTTTCATGACCTTTGCATTCAATTCACCTAGTACATCCTCCACATGAAACATTTTTCCATAGGAACTAATGAGGATGATTTTTTAGTTATTTTTTAGTCTATTAGTGTTATTAAGAGTTCAATTTGAGTGAGTTTATGAATCATTTGTATGCATCACCACCCCCTAGATTAGGTTTCCTTTATGCAATCTCTTTACCCTTTTCATCCCAATAGATGTAGGTATTAGAGAGAGAAATTAGTTGATAAATCAGGGGAGCCAACCCCATAAATCTAGAGGTTTAGCCTATAAAATAGGTAACCCACAACCTATAGGTCAATCCCATGTTAGTCCAAGTGTGAGGTGGATTTGAATAGTCTACTTCAACAAGGGTGTAACTTGGTTAGAAAATAGTGGGTTATGGCATAAATGAAAGTTAGCAAAAATAACCTTTTTCCTCATAAAACATTACCTTAAATCCCACAAAATAACCTTAAACTTTATAAATCAACATGAAATGTTTATGAAAGGTGATTCAAGGATTAAATGACTTAAATAGACACCTAAAGACACTTTAAAACTCTTGACTAATTATCATCACTTCATAATATTACTAGACCACTACAAGACCAAAAAAGAACATTAACTTAATTTCTCCAAATTTACCTTAAAAATGATAAGAAGACATTATAAATACTATTTTAATACTACTAAGGCATGTAATATGATATGAAAAAGATTAGAAAGTCATGACAATAATTATTTTACCTATGCAGGTTGGCATTTTGACCTTGGGATCAAAATTAGTCAATAATAGGTATTTGTATTTCTTATTGTTCTATTTATGTAGATAGAATTGCATAAGTAATGGCTTGTGAATGTAAAAATATCTTAATTCTTGGCATTACCTCTATATTTACTTGACTATATTTCTCTTTTTCATGTTTATAGTTTATGTTTATTATCCCCCATTTGTGCCACAAGCTTTGGTGAGTACTAGATTAGATATAATTTACTTTTACTTTACTTTGTTATAAACTATATAACTTAGATAGGTTTATTGTGTGTTATTTATCAAATAAAGGATTTGGAACCCTCTCTAGTGATATTTTGTGGTAAGAGACCCCTTCATTAGGTCTAGCAGATCCATATTGGTCATGACCCCAATTATCTAAATCTACCAATAAGTGGAAAGGCTAGTTTGATTAATCTTATCTAAGCTAGGATTAATTTATAGATAAGATTCACTTTCCCATATATACACCACCCATACTTGATAATCCACTCATATACATTTATGTGATTGATCACGTACTCAGGGCACTCCTAGCACAACATGATGACTAGTATAAAGAGTGATGTATTTACTACATTAGTCACACTTGTTGATTATGAATGAAATTATTCCATGATAGAAAAACTCTGTTTAGCACTCATATTCACTAATAAAAATATTTTACACTATATAATAAATAATTAGACATAGTTTATTACAAAATAAAATCCTCTAAAATTTCTTATGTCAAAATTGTACCTCTCTAGACATATATGCAAATGGGTAATACTACTCAAAGAGTTTGATCTAAATATCATGTTACAAAAATCAATAAAGGGAGAAATAATTATAGACTGATTGGAATAATCACCACTATTAGATACCAATCCTATCAATAATAACTTTTGAGATGATTTCATATCTTACAACATTACTTTTGACACATAGGCGATGTTCTTTGATGGTTTTAGTTGTGCACTAGGTTCTAGAGCTAGAATTGTCTTTATCACTCCACAAGGGCAAATAGTGTCACTTACATATCAATTAAGTTTCTCATGTGAAAAAAAATATCACATAATATGAGGCACTTCTCCTTGGCCTCTATGTAGTTTAGGCTCTGTAAGTAAAATATATTAAAACTATTACATATCAATTAAGTTTCACAAAAATATTTAAAAATTAAACAAAGCATAAGACTCAATAATAGTTATACATGTATATATTTCAGAAGTAACAAGATTTGTAAATTTTGGTAAAGATAATGTGGGTTGCATGGTTTTGAAACAACTAAAATTCAAAAGTATTGGTTGATACATCTCCCAAGAATGACACAGTATTTAAATATGCATAGGCTATAAAAATTGAAGTGTTGAAAGAGATAAATCTAAATGGTTCAATTTGACATATTCATGGGGTTGACATGGATGAAGCATAAATGAAAAAAAAGATACAAGTCTTGAATAAATTCATGCCAAAACCTTGAAGGAATGAGCAAGAGACAACATGGATATATAATTCTTATTTCCTCTTACATAGGGTTTTAAATGACACACCAATGATTTTTTTAAATAAATTTATTCATAAAAGGATACAAATCCAAACATGGTGATCATATACGATGCATGAATCTTGAAATTAATTAGATCAAGTGTTGTTATATATCCACATGACTCTCATAATGGATTTATAACTACTCTAATACCACTAATAGGAATTAGTGGATCTAATGCAAAGATTTAACTCACAAATATAATAGAAAGATATAATATTTAAGCACATAATATTATTCTTATAATATCTATTACTCACACCCATAGGTATAGACAAATATATATACAACCATAGCTCATTGATTCTCTTCTAGAATTATGTGGTTGTTAACCTATAAAATAATAATATATTAAAAACTATATGTTTAATATATTAGACTAACCAACTAATAACCGTATCAACCATACAATAAATAAAAAATAGTAAATATTAATTTACCTTATGTAAATATTAATCCATAACATGTACATTGCCAACTTATGAATAGACTCTTTTACATTATGATGTCATGTATGCACATTATATTGATTTATTACACATATATCATATGTTTTTAGTCTAACACACATGATGAATAGATTTTATTTTAGAATAATTATTGTATAGGTTAAAAAACTCCCCTCAATAGGGAGGAGTTCATAGGGGTTTGTCATCAAGATCAAGCCATCCTAAATCACTCATAACATAATTTTTAGCATGCAAACACAAATTATGGAGCTCAGACTTAGGAAAATATAGAGAAACACAATCACACCTAAATCAATCTTAATTTTCCATAGAAACAACACATTTGGTCAATTACATAGTATAGTGGCCTATAATGTAGTGTTCTATTGGTAAAGGGGACCGTTTTATTATCTAGTATCCTCAAACATTGAAGATTTTAAAATTGTCACAAAGTTACAATAGTTACAAATCAAATTTGCACAATTTTAGTCATAGATTATCATATATGCTCAATATATAATAAATTTTCACATAATATAACACATGTTTTCTTAGATTGGGGGAATCATGTATGGCATGATCACTCCCATTTCAGTTTCAAATATGCATAGACATAGATTACTATGACTCAATTCATAATCCATATGCTTAGATATCAGAATTAGGGACATGTGCATGATGCATTGTTCCCATATGTTTAGTTTATAAGTAGTTATTTCAAGTAGAATGACAACTCTATGCAATTATCCATGTTTTATATTGAAGACACCATATGCACTAGTTTTACACTAGGATCACACCAAATTGATGCTTCATTCTACTTGTAGCAGTTGGCATTCCTGAGTGGCCTAGAGACATTTTTACATTTGAAAGTTTTCATGTAGTCTAGATCCATCTTAAATAGTTTGAGTTACATCACATACTTTCAAATTTGGATGCCTCTACTACACATGTGTGGGTAAGGATGTAGTCATATCCTACTTGAGTTCTTGAACCACCTACATGAGAGGGTTGGATAAATCATTAGTCTAATCCATGTTATTCATAGATTATGATCCACCAAATAGGGGTTGGAAATGATGGAGTTAAGGTCATCTTGAGTTATTTATCCACCCACACATGGGGATTAGGTAAACCACCAACCTAGTCCAATATATCCACCATTTAATCACCATCTACACACACAATATGCCACCAAGTTTTTACATTGGTTCATGTACCCAGTGAGGTGTATTCCTTCTTTTCCTCTCTCTCATCTCTTTACTTAGTTTTGTCTTTACTTTTGATATTTATTAAGGACTGATTCATATGTGTTTCATTTATAGGACATAAAATGGAGCATATTTCATAGAATCATATACACATTCACATGTTTCACCTCTTATTAAATTCCAAGTACATCTCTCTTTCCTTTATCTTAGTCAGATAGTTTAGTAGATTTTAAAAATAGGCATTTTTTTAGATTTTAGTTTTTTTCAAATTTTGCATGTAAAATCTAATTTATAAGTTAAGGCTTATTTAATAATGGTTTGGGTTTATAATTATTTCAATTATTTCAATATTAATCAATTATAAGTTATTATTTCATATCTTAGGATATTGGTAATTATTTTTGATAGTTTTCAGGTTCATTATCTAGTATCAGAGAAAGTTTAAATCTTGAAGGAAAGAAGAATGGTGAGAGTATGAGGAGGTGTGGCATAGATAAAATAGAATATACAAGAGATGTAGAGGTAATTTTAATAAATAATATATATTATCACCAATCAAGTAAGGAGATAAGGTGGTGATGAGGATGACACAAATCATGATGAATAAGTTCAACAAGAAGAAGAACAACAGGTGTAACCACCATCGATAGAGGAGAGGATGGTTTGAGATTTAGAAATAATAAATGAATGAATCAAGGTTGATGTTATAGATAATGGAGGTAGTTTAAAACTAGAGGATTTGATAGATTGGATGAATAGCATGGAGAATTTCTTTGAGTGGAAGAATATGAGAAAAGACAAGAAGGTAAAGTTTGCATGCATGAAATTAAAAGGTCATGTAATCATTTGGTGGGATCAACTATAGAAAGAGAGATAGATAAAATCTAAAGAGAATATTAATTCATATAAAAACATGGAGAATAAGTTGAGGGAGAAATTTCTTCTTGTGGATTATGCACAAACCCTATATAAAAGATTTTAGAATTTGAGGCAAAAAGATCACAGTATACAAGAGTATATAGATGAATTTTATAATCTTTCCATATGAGTGGATCATGATGAAATATAAGATTATATTGCTTCAAGGTATGTAAATGGTTTGAAATTTTCTATTCAAGATGAATTAAGCATGCATAAAATACTTAATATGGAGGAGGCTTATCAAATAGCTTTGAAGGCATAAAAAAATAAAATAGATAGAATTTTAGGACATCTCCTCATCCAAAAAGAGGTGTATGCCCTCCAATAAAGGGATGAGGTGGGTTTAATACCACCAAAGGTGGATTTAATTCTAATAAAGGTGAATCATCACATGGTACAAAAATGCAAGATGATAATAGGCAAGGACTTCAATACCAACAAAGAGGAAGAGGATTTTTGAGAGGATGAGGTTATAGTGGTATTAGAGGATGGTTTATAAATCAATGTAGATCTCATGTATATTATATATGTGGAGAAGAAGGGAATAGAGTGTTTTAGTTTCCATGCCATCAAGATCGAGAAAGGAGGTAAGAAGATTACCCAAGAGTAAATCTAGCTGAGGCTGAAATAGAAGAGCAAAATACTAAAGTTACACTAGTAGATGTTGGAGAGAATCTCATGATGAGAAGAACCATGATCACTCTAAGGAAGTAATAAGTGTATAATAAATAAGGTGGTGATTCATGGTTATTATCAAATATTTTTTGAATAAGTGGTGATGCATGGCTTTGATCAAATATTTTTTGAACAAGATGTATGTCATGTCCCCTTTTTAATTGACATGTTCTGAGTTCATGGTTAGCCTATTATGCGACCTTCGTAGGCTAATAGGATGGATAGAGGGTCATAATGGAGCTTGGCTTGACTTTGATTCACAAGATTTCTACATTTGATTTTCATTTAGGTTATTTCAGACATATTTGGCTAGGGCTCCTACTTTTTAGGGATATTTGATATGCAGCGGAGCACCTTTATTATGGTATGGTTATGTGCGGAATCACTCCCTAATTCACTAGCTTCGATTGGTTCGTCGATCCGACATGTATTGAGGGAGATATTAATATTTGATTGATTTAATCAAATATTAATTATTTAGCCTATTTTTAATTAGAAACCCTAATTCTAATTTAAGAAACCCTAATTAGGGCAAGCATATCTTTTTGAGGGTATAAGGGTTTCTCATGGAGGCCATTATTCATTATGCATAGATTATTGATTATTGAAAATTGAAGAAATTCTTCTATGAAGACTGAGGGATTCCATTGCAGTGAAGAACGTTCCCTCTTCATTGTGTGTGATTTAGAGGCTGTGAGATATCAGCTGATTTATCGCCAAATTGAGAGATAGCTTCATCTAGAAGTTATCACAGAGGTCCAGATCTGAGAGATAGCTTCATCCAAAAGTTATCATAGAATTCTAGGGTTGAGAGATAACTTCACACAAAAGTTTATCATAGAGTTTTCCAGGTAATTTCTTTATTTAGTTTTGATCCAATAAGTTATACAGAGATAGATCTTGTGTTAGAATTTATATTCGTGAGATCAGGCTGTTCAGCTATCAGGGGTTAAGAAGAGACAGGTTGGTAGCCGTACCAAGTCCGTACAGGTCCATACAGATCCGCATCAGGCACCGACCTTGGCAGAGAAAGGACTATAGTGACTGACATCGGTCGACTGAAGATCGACGTCAGTAGAAAGCCGACCGACAGAGACCGACGTTGACAAGATATCGACTGACGACGGTGCCTGTGTGTCGACACAGAAAGGCCGAGACCCTTCCAGATCCAGTTTTCATTGCCAAATTAGCAAAAGCTAGGGTTTTAAGACCAAATTTTAATATTCTTTATTTGTATAATAGAGACTCAATTGTGTAATCATCTAGAAGAACAAGTAATAATATCTTGATTTGCTATTGAGAGATTATACTATGATTTGTTTATGCTTATTTGAATCTATTCTGCAAGTTTGTATCTGTGATCAGAGCTTTATGAGTTTATATATTCCCTATTTGAAGAGGATATTACCATTGTTCAGAGCTTTATTACTATATATCAGAGCTTTTGTAGGAGAAAAAAGGAGCCCCTAAGTAAGGGACATCACAGTGGTATCAGAGCTAAATCCTGCCAGCCTGAGGGTATATAGATCTTATGCAGCCACAAGAGTTGGGACCACACAAGTATAACACACACAGCTGAGCCTTGCTTGAAGGTACTGAGGTGTTAGATCAGCCACTGACCATCATGAGTGACATACATGAGGGCAGCCCACCCAGGGGCCACAGGTATGATGCTGATCAGGGCACCAGAGAATTTCAGCGTGCTATGTTGACAAGCCAACAACAGATGGCTCAGACACTACAGGCACTTATGACTATGATAGAGAGAATGAACACACCTGATGGACACAATGGGGACCAAAGAGATGATAGGGGTTCTACGGTTAATTAGAGGCCATAGCAGACTCACTCCAGAATAGCTGATAGACCTACACGTCCTACTTTTGTTCAAGAAGAACCAGAGGCACCAGCAAAGGAAGCAGGGAATAACCCATTTGTAGATGTTTACATGGCTGCAAATGATGAGTGGGACTTATTACCTCTTCATGTCCAAGAGAGGATGACCTTTGATCATTTTGTCAACCTTAGGAGAGAGCACTACAGATTGGTTAGACAGGACAGGAAGCCTAGAGTTCAATTCAGTGAGCTGCAGAAGGCTACTGGTAAGCTTTCTTTGACCGCTTTTGACGGCAACGGTAAGATGACAGCTCAAGCTTGGGTTCATAAGCTTGACACCTTTTTGGCATTGAGACCAATGTCAGTGATAGATGCCATCAAATACGCCACTTTGCACTTGGATGGAGTAGCACATGATTGGTGGTACCATGGTATGGTAACACTTTAGCATAATCAGGTAATAGAGTACCAGGACTTTGTGGATAGATTGGTTGAGCGGTTTGACAGGAAAGATCTTGAGGTTTACTTTCAAGATCTGGCATAGTTGAGACAAACAGGTAACTTGGAGTCCTTCATTGGTGAGTTTCAGAGATTGGCAGTCATGGTGCCCAATATTTCAGAGCGTAGATTGGTAGTTCTCTTCATAGAGGGATTGTCAGAGCCATTGAGAGGTTGGATCAAAGCCTTTGATCCTCCTTCTTTACAGGTAGGTATGAAGAAGGCACGGAGTATGGAGATGGCAGCCCCATCCAATAAATCTAACTCCAGAGGTGCTCCTTCATCTAGAGACCATAAGCACTCCCACGGGGATACAGAGAGACCGGATTTTAACATAGATAAATCTAGGGTTAAAAATGATTCAAAAGCCAATCCGGCAGCACCACCTTTGGATCGTGAGGTGCTTAATGATTTATGCAGGAAGAAGCTTTGCTTCTACTGCAAAGGACCATATGATATCCATCACGATTGTCCTTTGAGGCCTAAGGGCAAGGCAAATCGTATGATGTGGGTATACTATGAGGATTCAGATTCTGAGGATTCTGAGCAGCAGAATAGTTTTGAGGGGGCAGAGGCAGAGGCTTCAGGGCCTAATGCAGAAGCAAAGTTAGAGCTTCACATTCAGGAGGCACGCATATCCAGTATTCAGTTAGATGAGTCATTCAGACTCCGTGGAGTTTTGGTAGGGCAAAAGGTTATCACCCTTCTTGATACAGGAGCCACACATAATTTCATAGATGCTAGATTTGTGGAGAAGCGCGGGCTCACTACCGTAGACTTTGAGGGCATCAGTGTTAAGGTAGCCGATGGTCACACTCTTAAGTGTGAGCGTATGATTAGAGACCTCCCATTGCGCTTAAACAATTATGAGTTCAAGGTTGATTATTATGTGGTAAACATGGGGGATATTGACTTAGTCTTGGGTATGAAGTGGCTTCATTCATTTGAAGAAGTTACTCTTCGTCTCAAGGACATGGAGGTTCTCTTTGATGTTGATGGGAAGACACACATTCTTAAGGCAATACGGGGCAGCAACTTCAGATATATGTTTTTTCATCAGATGGAGGTACCTATACCACATGACATGATAGAGAGCGATGATGAGTGCACATTGGCACCAACACAGGAGAGGTATGAGGATGAGCTTGGTCTTAAGGTGACTTCAGTTCAGGAGTTGTCACATGTGGTGAGGACTCAACTTTCTGTTACAGTCGGGTCACAGGTTGATGATGATATGACTATTTCCACTCTTCACTATCCAGTTTCAGATATTATTCAGGTAAGGAGTTTGCTTGCTGATTTTCATTTATGGATTGGATGTTGGAGTGCTTATCTTAGTACTAGAGATGATGTGACACCATTACATGAGAGTTGGGATGGACATGGCATGGGGGTCGTGTTAATTGACAGTGGTGGAGATCAAAACTATATTTGGGATCCAGGTGGATTGATTGATTTGTCATTCAGTGATTGCTTGAGGGCAAGCAATTTTAGGAGGGGCAGATTGTCATGTCCCCTTTTTAATTGACATGTTCTGAGTTCATGGTTAGCCTATTATGCGACCTTCATAGGCTAATAGGATGGATAGAGGGTCATAATGGAGCTTGGCTTGACTTTGATTCATAGGATTTCTACATTTGATTTTCATTCAGGTTATTTCAGACATATTTGGCCAGGGCTCCTACTTTTTAGGGATATTTGATATGCAGTGGAGCACCTTTATTATGGTATGGTTATGTGTAGAATCACTCCCTGATTCACTAGCTTCGATCGGTTCGTCGATCCAACATGTATTGAGGGAGATATTAATATTTAATTGATTTAATCAAATATTAATTATTTAGCCTATTTTTAATTAGAAACCCTAATTCTAATTTAAGAAACCCTAATTAGGGCAAGCATATCTTTTTGAGGGTATAAGGGTTTCTCATGGAGGCCATTATTCATTATGCATAGATTATTGATTATTGAAAATTGAAGAAATTCTTCTATGAAGACTGAGCCAAGGGTTCCAGGATTCCATTGCAGTGAAGAACGTTCCCTCTTCATTGTGTGTGATTTAGAGGCTGTGAGATATCAGCTGATTTATCGCCAAATTGAGAGATAGCTTCATCCAGAAGTTATCACAGAGGTCTGAATCTGAGAGATAGCTTCATCCAGAAGTTATCACAGAATTCTAGGGTTGAGAGATAATTTCACACAAAAGTTTATCATAGAGTTTTCCAGGTAATTTCTTTATTTAGTTTTGATCCAATAAGTTATACAGAGATAGATCTTGTGTTAGAATCTATATTTGTGAGATCAGGCTGTTCAGCTATCAGGGGTTAAGAAGAGACAGGTTGGTGGCCGTACCAAGTCTGTACAGGTCCGTACAGATCTACATCAGGCACCGACCTCAGCAGAGAAAGGGCTACAGTGACCGACATTGGTCGACTGAAGACCGACGTCGGTAGAAAGTCGACCGACAGAGACCGACATCGGCAAGATATCGATCGACGACGGCGCCTGTGTGTCGACACAGAAAGGCCGAGACCCTTCCAGATCCAGTTTTCATTGCCAGATTAGCAAAAGCCAGGGTTTTAAGACCAGATTTTAATATTCTTTATTTGTATAACAGAGACTCAATTGTGTAATCATCTAGAAGAACAAGTAATAATATCTTGATTTGCTATTGAGAGATTATACTATGATTTGTTTATGCTTATTTGAATCTATTCTGCAAGTTTGTATCTGTGATCAGAGCTTTATGAGTTTATATATTCCCTGTTTGAAGAGGATATTACCGTTGTTCAGAGCTTTATTGCTATATATCAGAGCTTTTGTAGGAGAAAAAAGGAGCCCCTAAGTAAGGGACATCACAATGTACATTGGGTGGAAAGGTATGCAAAGTGATTATATATGGTGGTGGTTGTGAAAATATGGTTTCAAAATAAATGATTAAGAAAATAAATCTACAATGTGAAAATCGTCCTAATCCTTTTTATATTTCATGGTTTGAGAAAGGGAATGAAGTTACAGTAGATAAAATGTGCTTAATAAATTTTTTTATAGGAAAAAAGTATAGTGATGAAATATGATGTAATGTTATTCTAATGGATGCATGTCATGTGTTATTGGGAAGACCATGGAAATTTGATAGGAAAGGAATTCGTGATGGAGAAAATAACACATACACTTTTTAGAAATGTGGTACAAAGGTAATTTTGTTACCTCTTAAAGAGGAAGAGAAGATAGAAAGCATACTCTCTACTAAAGAATTCATCCAAGATATGAAGGTAATAAGCTATTATTATGCATTAGTAGTAAATAATGAATAAATAGAAATGTTGCCACTAACAAAAAAACTAGTAAGAGTGTTGAAAGAATATGGAGATGTTATGCCTAATGAGTTACCAGATGTTTTACCACTGAAGAGAGATATTCAACATGACATTGATTTGATTCCAACATCAGCTATACCCAATCACGCAACTTATAGGATGAGTCTAATAGAACATATAGAACTAAATAAATAGGTTACTAAATTTCAAAGGAAGAAGGTAATAAGGGAGAGTATGAGTTTATGTATAATACCAGCATTTCTAACTCTAAATAAATATGGAGGATAGAGAATGTGTGTGGATAGTATAGTAATTAATAAAATTACAATAAAGTATAGGTTTCCTATACCCCATTTAGATGATATGATGGATGTGCTTGTAGGAGAAAAATATTTTACTAGGATTGATCTAAGGAGTGGTTATTATCATATTCAAATTCATGAAAGAGATGAGTGGAAAACTACATTCAAGACTAGGGATAACTTATTGAGTGGATGGTGATGCCATTTGTATTATTTAATGCACCTAGCACATTTATGAGGGTGATGAATATAGTGTTATGAGAATATATTGGTAAGTTTGTGGTTATTTATTTTGATGATATTTTGATATTTAGTAATACTAAAAAAGAACACTTACAAAATTTCATAATGGTAATGGAGTTGTTAAGAAAGGAGAAGTTGTATGCAAATTTAAAGAAGTATAGTTTTATGCAAAACAATTTGGTATTTTTAGGATTTTTAGTTTTAGTAGATGGTGTGAAAATGGATGAAGAAAAGATAAAGATAAAGTTTGATTGGCATATTCTAAAAAGCATTATAGAGGTAAGAATTTTCCATGGTTCAACAAATTTTTACAAAAAAATTATTTAAAACTTTAGTAGTATTGGGGCACCAATAACATATTTCATGAGAGGGAAATAATTTTCATGGACTAGATCAGCCACATAAAGTTTGAAATTTTAAAGAATAAGATTATAGAAAGACCAATTTTAGCATTACAAAATTTTAACAAAGTGTTTGAGGTTGATTGTGATGCTTCATTTGTGGGAATTGGTGTTGTGTTGAGTGAAGAAGGAAATCCAATAACATATTTAAGTGAGAAATTGAATGAGGTAAGAACAAAATATTTTACTTATGATGTTGAACTTTGTGCAATTGTATAAGAATTAAGACATTTGAGGCATTACCTAGTGCCTAAGGAGTTTATCCTATTTATAAATCATGAGGCTTTAAAGTATGTGAATACACAAAAGAAGTTGAATAGTAGGCATGCAAAGTGGGTTTCTTTCTTGTATGGGTATACTTTTATGTTGAAACATAAATTAAAAAAATAGAATTAGGTAGCTGATGCATTGAGTAGGAGAGTAACATTATTGACTACTATGGTGAGTAAAGTAATTGGATTTGAAGCTATTAAATAATTATATGATATTGATTCATATTTTGGAAATATAGTGGAATAGTGCAAGAATCCATTAATAGGTGGGAAAAATATTATTCATGATGAGTATCTTATACATGAATGTTATCTCTTCAAAGGGAAATAATTATGCATTCTAGTTGGGTCTCTATGAGACAATATAATAAGAGAATTATATAGTGGTGTTTTGGTTGGACTTGGTGGAGGAAAATTATTTTTGGCCAAAGATGAAGAGATATGTGACAAGGTATGTTCCAAGGTGTAGAATATGTCAGGTAGCTAAAGGACATGCACAAAATACTAGACTTTACATGCCGTTATTGGTTCCCAGAGGGCTTTGGAAAGATTTGAGTATGGATTTTGTATTGGGATTTCCAAACACATAGAGAGGTAATGATTTAATTTTTGTTGTTGTAGATAGATTTTCTAAAATGGTTCATTTCATTGCATGTAATAAAACCAATGATGCCACTAGAGTTACAATTTTTTTTTTTATGAATATTGTGAGATCGCATGTTGTTCCAAAAAATATTACTTCAAATAGGGACACAAAATTTATAAGTCATTTTTAGAGGACTTTATGGAAGAAGATGGGTACTAAGCAAGAATTCAATAGTGCATATCACCCATAAACAAATGGACAAACAAAATTTATGAATAGGAGCTTGGGATATTTATTGAGATGCATAGTGGGAGAGAAACCAAAGCAATGAGACTTGGCTTTAACACAAGATAAGTTTGCATATAATAGTTTAGTGAATGGATAAATAGGAAAGTCACATTTTAAAATTTTTTATGGGAGAAATCCTATGGGTATTTTATATTTGGTATAATTACTAATTACAAATTGAATTAGTGATGATGCAGAAGCATTTAAAAAGCATATGCAGTACTTGCAAGAGGGAGTAAGAAGAAAGTTATAGGAAAGTAATGATAAATATAAAGTAGCAACAAATGTTAGAAGATGATCCAAGGTATTTGAATAAGGAGAGTTGGTAATGGCTTATTTTAATAAATAAATATTTCCAAAAGGCACATACAACAATTTGAAGTTCAAGAAAATTGGACCATGTAGGATTGTGAAGAAAATCAATGATAATGAATAAGAGGTGACTTTACCATAGAATTTTGATATATCTCTAATATTTAATGTTTTAGATTTATATGAATTCCATGGAGAATATGGTGAAGATGATGAATATGAATAAGTAAACTAGGAGCAACAATTTCTAAATAAGAAGAAAGAAAAAATAGTGAAAATTTTGGATATGAAGATAGTGAGCACAAGGTAAGAGAATTATAATAGGTATTTGGTGTAGTGGGAAGGAGTGAAACAAGAAGACAACACTTGGATCACAAAATGGGAGTTGAAGAAGATTGATAAAGATAAATGGTAGTAGTATAATCAGGCTAACTCATAGGAGCTAAGTTGTTTTCAACTAGAGGATAATGATGTAGAAAAATAAGCTGACCTTCTAGAGGCCATAACTTTTGACCCATAGCTCCATTTAAGCTCTTCCATGTGCCAAAATGACTATATCAAAAAGGTCATTATTGTCTTAGGTAGTTATACCTACTTAAAAATGTTTTTGATATTTTTTGGAGGCCATACATGATCATTTGAGGGTCTAATATTGTGATTTAATTATTTTTTGGGTTTTTCTATTCTTATAAATTGTATATTTTTAGAACCAGATGTCAACTTCAGTTGAAATTTGTCCCATAGTCTAATTATAGTGTTTAGGATATTTTGAGATATTTTAGGAGATTTTAAAAATAGGCATTTATTATATTTTAGTTTTTTTTTTTAATTCTGCATGTAAACTCTAATTTCTGAGTTGAGGCTTATTTAAGAATGGTTTGGGTTTATAATTGTTTCAAGTCAATAAATACAAATCAATTCTTAGTTATTGTTTCATATCTTAGCCTATTGGTAATTTTATTTGTCTTGATAATTTTTGGGTTCATTAAATAGAAGTTCAAGTGAGATTTTAAGGTATATGATTAAATCTAAGTTGATCAACCTACCTCATATCCATCTACTGAGGAGATCCATATATTATTTTGCATATCATAAAATGCATGGTCATCACACAAATTAATGTTTGGCATTGGAAAAACATATACAGTAGATAATTACTAATGAGGAACCTAAACAAGATAAATTAGTTAAGTAATCCACAATGATATTGGAACATCTTCAAAAAGTTTTAAATTCCAAAATAGTACAAAAGTGGTTACCAAAACCTAATTCAAAACAATGAAAGGTTTACAAAGCACAATTAGAGCAAGAAACAATACAAAAAACACATGTAAAGCAAGTAAAATATATAAATATACCTCTCCATAATGAGGTCTTAATTTCAAAATAATATGGGTTTGGTCAAAAGTATCTACAACAATCTGATTATCAAGGTCAAACATTGGGCAAACATGCCCAAGGCATTATTACTCATATTATATAAATTGATAATGTTGGTCAATAATGTTTGGGATTTATGAAACATACTAAGGTAAATAATTCATAGATATATTTTATCAAGGTAAAATATCTAGATACAAAATAAATATTACAACAAGATTAAGAACTTAAGTTACAAATTCAAAATCATGCTAAACCAACAAACATTCTCAAAAGAGGCTTTCCATCAAAAGAGCCTCTAAAGCACCATATGCCTACAATAAGAACAATTTAAAATGGCATAGTCATAGTTAATATTACAATGAAAAATTCAAAAAGGTCAACTCCACAGTATGAGGAAATTCCATATGCTCATCCAAATACAACATAAGTCAACACTAGCATTCTAGGTTATTATGGTTATTATGATGCTGAAAATGAATAATAATCAGATTCATATTGAAACCTAATTCAAATATAACATATCAATCACACTACATGAGAGGTTACCATTCCTATTTTTGAAATAGGCCACATTGATAGTGAGTCTCTCATGAGAATCATCAGTTAGTATTTTCCTCTCTACTTATACATAGTTTCATTTACTCTTTCTCCTTGTATTAAGTTTCATTCTCATGTTGTTTGTACATAGCTTATATTTAAAAAATAAAAAAACAATATTATATGCAAAAAACACAAAAACCCTCGAATATTTACTAATAAATTGTATACATTTCTATTTTTACAATTATTATATTTTCTAGACACTACATATGCTATCTATATTAGTATAGTCAGTTTTTATCACACATACATGCTTCACTTATTCTTTTCAATTGTTTTCAGATACTTATAGGACCTAGGTCCACTATATAGATCTAGTTTTTCTAATATATACCCATTAGGGGCATATACATAGATACACAAGTTCCTCGTTTGATACATTTGCCTATTTGGAGCATCATATACATAGTTTCAATTACTAGGTTACATCCTTCTAAACTCTACATCACAAATTTCGCATTTTTATATCCTGATATTGATCTCCTATACTTGCTCAATTTTTTTTTTGACTACTACTAATTTAGACTTAGATAGATTTACATCTTAGATATTATACATATATATTCCACATGTTCATGCATACTCTCATTTATAACTTTCCTAGTTTAGACTTGACTGTCTCTAGTTTTCTTATTTTTTAGATCATTTGAATATACCATTACTCTATGGCTCTATGTCACTTATTTTCATTATATGTATGATTTTTACATGTGCCCATTTCATTTTATGTGCCTTCATGATTATGTATGAAGACATTTGAACATGTCCTTATATGTGACTCTAATCCTACTTGCTTGTTATTTGCATATGTGTACATTTGAACATGTCATTGTATGTTTTGCTTTCTTATATTTAGTGACATGTGCCCATGTCCCCTATATTATGTCCCATTGACCTTATTTGTGTGCCTCATGTGTGTTTTATGTATGTTTTATTATATTCATCATGGACATGACACTTTCATATTATTTTTTACACACTCCAGTTTTAAATTCCATGAGGGACCTCAAGCATCTCCCCTTCCTGCTTGGGTGTTATGATGGACATCATGCCCCATCCACATATGTAGATACTTAGTTATTACTCAAATTTATTGTTCATATACATTTTTATATCTATTTTGATATACTTGTGAATACTAGATATAAAATAAATTGTACATTACAAACTTAAGCTCATATTATCTTAAATTATGATGTTATGTATGCACATTATATTTTTTTATTATGTAGATATCATATATGCTCTAACTACAACATATATTGTACAAATTTTTATTTTGATGATAGTTATTGCACAAGTAAAAAACTCCCCTCAAAAGAAGGGGCATTCATAGAGGCTTGTCATAGGGATCAAGCTATTTGAATGCACTTAGAGTATAGTTTTCAACACACATACATAAAATATAGAAATTAGTTTCAAGAAAACACAATGGGAAATAGTGACACATAAATTAGTTTTAGTTACACAAAAATAAGTATAGTTGGACACTAGCACCCAAATTGGGACACTAGCACTACCAGAGCTACTATCCAAGATATGGTGTTATTGCTCAATAGCCTCATTTTCAAGAAATTCCAAATTAGCTAGAAAAGTATAGTAGGTACAGTCTAGGTTTGCACAAGTTTAATTATAGATTACCATTTTTGGCTCAATTTAGCACAAATTCATACCATTTTTCTTAGAATGGGGGCATAATGCATGGTATGATCATTCCCATTCTATTTTTATATTACTACAACTTAATCTAGAATCCATATACTCATATATTATATTTAGGGGTATGTGTGTGACACATATTTTCCATATGCTCACTTATGCATCAACTGATTAGATGGAATGATAAACTACATGTCATTATCTAAATTTTACATATTAGACACCATGTTCCAAGTTAAACACTAGATTGATGCCTTACTCCATCTATAGTTTTTTTGACTGGCCTACAGCCACTTAATATTCTTAAGTGACCCAGAGCTATTTTACATTCTAGATCTCTTGAATGGTCATAAATCTAATATATATAGTTATAATTATAGTTACACATCTCTAATTACATCATGTAAATTTTGTTTTAGATGCATATGCTACATATGGGTAGGTAATGATGGAGTCATAGGCTACTTGAGTTCTTTATCAACCTACATAAGAGGGTTGTACACACCATCAATCCAATCCAAGCTATTCACAGGTCATGATCCACCAAGTAGGGGTGGAAAACAACAGATTCAAAATCATATTGATTTATTGAGTCACCCACACATGGGGATTGATCAATCCAAGTTATTCATTGATTAATCAATATCTATATGCATATACAAGATTTCACTTAGTTTATGCATTAGTTTACATACCCAGTGAGGTGTATTTATTCCTTTCCTCTATCTCATCTATTTACTCAATTTTTTATTTTGGTTTTTATATATATCAATTAGGCATTTATCTATGCACATTTTAGTTTTAGTACATGCAATGGAGCATGCTTCACATACTCAGATCTAGATTCATGGGTTTTGCCTCTTAGGTAAGTCTAGGTATGCTTCTTTTTCCATTATTCTAGTCATTTCACTTTTTTGCATTTATATAATAAAAATGGGAAAATGTAATCATATAAAAATGACACTTGAGTGATAAGAGTGTTACTTGAGACCACCCATCCTTATATTAGCCCTAGACCTATTTTAGGGCCTATTTAGACACTTTTCTAGCCTTCATGTGGGCCACACACATCTCTAAACATACTTAAAGTAGTTTTGGACCTTCATTTTAGCATCATATCCCTTAGTGCCTTAGGTTATACCACTTAGACACTAGTGCCATAATTGGGATAATAGTGCCAATGGTGCTAGTGTCCGAATTTGGGCATTATTATCCTTTTCCTACATTTAGCCACCAATGGATATATTTTTAAATCAACAACCACCTAGTGTCAACCTAGACCTCTTTTAAGACATGAAAAAGCACTAGAAACACACACACACACACACACACACACACACACACACACACACACACACACACACACACACACACACACACACACATGCATGCACACATGCAAGCACACACATGTGTGCACGCTTGTGCACACACACACACACACACACAAATTTATCACTTTATTTGGTAGATGTAAATCAAGTGAAAATTACACAAACAAACTTAGAGCAATTTGTGCACAATCAAGGTTATTAATCCCTATTTTGACCTACTTTTGCATACAACATCTAAACTAAAATTAGTCATATTTTCAATCTCAAACACACTCAAATCAATCAAATTGGTATTCATACTAATTTCACTGTGGGAGATAACTACATCGGGCTTGATACCTCTTCAAAATATTAGTATGTAGGCAATTCTCATCACAACAAGGTGTTGAGGATGTCCAACCTACCCCAATAAAATCACACTTTACTACTTGTGCCAACTAGATTCCCTAATAATATGAAGGTTTAGGGTTTGAATATAAAATAAATCAAAATAGGTCACATATAGGGATATATAACTCATATACACAAGAATAAGCTTGGTAAACTCAAACACATGTGCACCTAGAAACTGAAAATAGTTATGTATAGAGGACACTAGCACCAAAATAATGACACTTATACCATTGGCATTACTATCCAATTAGGTTGATACTATCTATGAAGCTTTATAATACTTGGATGCTATCATGATACTCATATCAACATTTATCATAATTTTTAGCCTCTAAATCATCCATCTCAGTCAATTTCTAGATAAGTACTTGTTTACATCATTTATTTCTATTTTTAGAAAGTTCAAACTAGGTCAATTTTTTTACAAATTAGTGGCTATATTTATTGCATATTGATACCCTAATTTACCATGCTCATAATTTTTAACAACTTGGGGCTTAAACTCCACCAACCTTAAAAATTTAAAACACATTCAAGTAATTCAAAAAAATAATATTTTGATTTTACATAGATTATTAATTGTTGCATCATGTTCTTCCCTTGATTTTACATGTTATTGATTCAATAAATTATTATTATCTCTTAGTTATAATCAATTATTTAAGATCTAAAAAACTCAAAATATTGATAGTCTACACTCACAAAAAATGTATTTTATATCGTAGTCTTCAAATTCTGGTAGTTATTTTCATGATTTCATAGTTTGCACTAACAAAAAATGTATTTTATGTTATGGTTAGAACATACCACTAAGGGTCATAACATCTTCCAATACTAATCCTAATTTGAGGTTCTTATATTTAATAAAATTTCCACCCAAAAATCAAAAATAAAGCACACAGAGCCTTGATATTTCTAAGTTTTTAGACATTCCATTGATCTGTAGTATATAAATAATTGATTACTAATGTAAAATCTTTATTTTACTAATATATATTGTTCATATATACCATATACTTGTACAAGTGTAAATTTTATAAAATGAGTATGTACAAATTAGTCTTGCATACATAATTTGTCCCCATAGGTTTTTAGTTGCACTCACATATACAATAGGGGAATCTTTCTCATACATGGTCATGCCATAATTTTATAGTGCATATTTCCCATTGACACATATTGTGTATTATTCACATCCCTCTCCTATTCTTATAATTTAGAATCATTTTATTATCATTGTTTTTTATTGAGTCTAAGTTGAAAAAATTTAAAAAATATATTAAAAAAACAAATATTAAAAAAATACAAAAAACATTCAAAATATTCTAAAAATCCAAAATCAAGACTTGAGTATGATTAAATATTTATTTTACATCATTGACACAAATTATTTATCTCAAGATTAGAAGATATAATAGTTTATTTCTATCATAAATTAATTTCATTGGTATTTGTGAGTGTTATGTAGGACATATAGACATTCACATGGACTAAGGTGTTGGACTTTCATCTACCTGTTGATGCAAGAAAGTGCACCCAATGGCAAGAAAATAAGTTCCTGACCTTTCCTCGCAACATGGAAACTCCTCTCTTGCCTATGGGATGGCGAAGTAGGAGAGGAGAGTCTCTAGATAAGGGCTAGATCCCTTTGATGTATCATGTTTGTTTCAACAAGTGCAAATACATACAGGTATATATATAGGCTATATAAAACTAGGGGGATGAAAAGGGAAGAAAGATATAGGAAAACAAACTACTCTAAGGAGGTGATACACCAAAACAAGATGACCTTCTCACACCCACTCTCATAATTAGACAAAGAAAATAAAGATATGCTCAGACTTGGCAAGAAGACCAGGCTACAAGAAAATTGCAAGGAGGTTCTTATGAAAACACAGAAATAGGGACTCACCAAGATGCTATGAAATACATACTGTAAATGACTTCCTCTATTTTGTATCTCCAAATGAAACTCTTCTCCTATTAGTTGCGGACAATGGTGCCTTGTGGATAACTAGTGTGTTGGTGTTGAACCTGTGAGAGCATCAAAAGACAATGACTAAACGCAACTCAAACACTTAGAATCATACACAAAATATCCATCCAAGAAGAGGTAAAACCATCTTTATAAATTTAGGTAGAAATTTTAGCAGGGTTGCACCTTACAAAAATTGTGAAAAAAGATGCCTACAAAAATGACAAATATCGAATATATATGAAAGTCTAAGAGGCTCATTTGGCACTCTTTTATTACAAGTGACCTATTCTGCCTATTCATGAAAAGAAACAAGCCACTCAAAATATTAATGAGCCATGTGCTTTGTTCTACTCGAAGTCCACATTTTTAATGTCAAAATGCAGTTTGTCCATCCATTAAATGTAAAATGAAGAAACTAGTTACATTCTTTAGCTGTTGCATCTTCTCATGATCAATTCGAAGGAACTATTTCACCTACTAGAGTCACCTCTTCAAATTGGCACCACTTGGACTTAACTATATGCTCATTCCATGTGCATCCTCTCATCTTTTATCAAATTTGTCTCTATCTGGCTTATTCAGCCCATAGGGGTGAACTTTTCAGCAGGTTACTGCATTCTGGACTCCTTGGCAATGCTTTCTCAATTAGAAACAAAGGCCATTCTATTCTAATAAATTTGATGCTCACCCAGCCATCAAGCTTTGAAAATTAATGGATATTCCATCCTCTTGAAATTGATGGCTTCTTGAGCATCATTGCTTGAGATCCAATGGCTAAACTATTCTACTAAATTTGACGTCCACCAAGACGTCATCAGGCTCTTAAAAATGTCATTGGGTCCATTGCTGACTCAGCTAGGTCCAATGCCACATGGCATCCAGGCACTTCCTTATTTCTTCATAGGCATCTTGACTATGGCTTTCCACTTGAATTTCCATAGACAAATTGTCCACGAGAATTCCACTGGGGCTTTTTTGCATTATTTTTTGAAGCGTCCCAAATTCCTTAGAAAGTTGATGAACTAATATTGAACCAGACTTATTGAACTTAGGTCAAACCAAATAGAGAAACACTGGCATAAACTTGTGCACCCTGGAACAACTCTCTTCGAATGGTGAAGAAAGATGGTGAACAATTTTGCCCTATGAGTAAAAAATTGGTCAACAAATGGCAACTCATAGGAGAAGAATGCCTGTTATGCTTAGAATCTAGTTGCCTTAAAATTCCATTAGGCACAGAGTCAGATTAAGCTTTAAAAGAGTTATAAATAGCTCAAAAGATTTGAGAATCAAACATGAATTTTTACCCCACACGCAAAGGGAAACACACAAGGCTAAAAAACACTACTGTGGAAATTATACTTAGGGAAAGCAGGAAAAGAAACTGAAAACAAACTATTATGTAGAACTAACCAGGCATTTTTGATTCCCTCTTGGATCAAATGGAAAACTTCTTAAGTCTCCTTCCTGGCAAGAAGACTTATGGTGCCAGGCAAGTAACTGAATGAAGAAGAGAGTTGGTGACCTGCTCCTCTTTCCTGTCACCTGCATTGGCTAGAATCCGAATGGATCGAATTCAAACATGCTCCCAATGTATATATACTCTATTTGTTCTTGGAAGTTTGCCTCCTACTAGTCCTTCAGGTTGGTGTATCTCATCAAGAATTCAATTATTGTTGTATCATCACCATAAGCCCCTTGATATGCACCCTTGACGGGTTGGGTCTTCTCTGCCTCATGCTCGAGTTCCATGGTATGACCATCCTCATTGATGATTTCAAAGAAAGTATCTTTAGATTCACCAATCTCTCAAAGGGATAAATCTGAAAGACTGTAGCCTCTTTTCATTCTTGTTTGAACCCTAATGTTTCCATCTCTGCTCTTATCCAGCTCATAGCCTCCCTGAAGAATAGTGCAACCTGCCTCAATGGCTTCAAATGAATCATTTAAAATATGAACAAGAGGCTATCCATGCTCCTCCATGTCACCTAAGGTGATCTCCTCCTCATCCATACTCATGGAGTCTCCCTGATTAGTCATGAACTAAGTATACTCCTCTTCACTTACTTCCCCCAAGATAGGGTCCTCCTCGAGAAGGGGTGAAGTGGAACGCTGATGGACGAACTCATGTGGAAGAGAAGGCAATCCTTGAACTAAAATCGAATGATTCTCCTTCTTCTATTTGGTCATCACTTCACCTATATCAGGCATGGCCTGATAGTTCTCTTAGTGATGTGTAGGTGGGGCGTGTTCAGACATGGAATGTGCTATTTGGTTTGAACCATCCATTACACATTGGCTGAGGAAACCTACCCTAGACTCCAATTATGTAATCTGCCTATCCATATCTTCCTAGAAAAGCCTTTCTCGAAAGTCACAATCATCATCAAGAGCAGGATCAGCCCCATCTTCTTCAAGGTTTTAAGCAAAACCTTTCCCTTCTTCCTCCCTTCTGCCCCAAGATTCCATTGTTTGCTTCCAGCTCATGATCTTGGGATTGGAATCTTGCTTCTATAAACAAGTAGCAACTTTATCATTTTCCAAGTCCTAAGCTGGTTCATGATGTTCCTTCTTCCAGCTTGGAATTTGGAGATCATGTTGAAAGACTTGAGGAGGTTAGGGAGGATTTGGGAGGGTCTACTCATGTATAGGAAGAGCTTTCTGAAAAGAGGCATGCTAGAAAGTTAGGTGCACAAGATTGAGGGCAGGACTGATTGATGCATTGGATGAGCTGGAATGAGCAAGCGCCATCTGATAGAAAGGATTCGGCATACAAGAAGGAGTTTTCTCTAGATAAGAGAGGCAGACTTTGGGAAAAAATTTCTTGATTTTCATCCCTCCACTTTACCAACACTTCATCAATATTAAAATTAGCTTGTGGATTGGTGGAAGGGATGTCTTTTGGCATCGGCTCCTTTGCAAGGTCTGAAAGCTCCATTTCTCTCTCTCTCTCAGCAGTCTCATCTTCTTTTCTAGTTCCTCAATCTGCTTGGCCAGGTCATCCTCATTTTGTATTTCTTCATTTTGGATGATGTCTTTCTCCTCTTTGTTGTTCCATGACTCGACCACTTTATTCCAGCTCAAGCAATTTGGGCTGGGCATTTCCTTTAGGGATGATGGGGCCACAATGTGAGAGGGAAGAAAAGATTTATATTCCACTTCCCTTACTACCAAAATGGGCTAATACATCTAGAGGTTTTCCAATTTGATCTATCTATCAAGATTAGCCTTAAACACAAGATTCACTATTTCAGAATTCTCCTCAACATGATTGGGGAATAGACTTTGACAGACTTGACTTGGCTCAAGAGAAGGGGCTATATATGACTAATATGATGCTTTGGGTAGTGATTATATAGGTTGATAGACTTGGTAAGCCTGCCTCTCATGCACACTCATCATCTCCTCCACATATGCAATTAAATTGCTCACATCCAATATTTCATTTGAAAGCCTGTGCCAGTTCACTCTTTCAACATGAGCCCATTCTTTCTTAACCTGATCCAGTGCATTCCTCACTTGATGGACAACATGATCAATAATTTTTTGGCTGCATACCCTTATGGTGTTAAGATCAATTACATATTTTTCATACGCTAGTAGTGCTTGTGTGAAGGCAAAAACTGGTTGATTGGCAAAAAGATTAGGTTGAGTGGGATAAGTGACATACTGATAAGACTAAGCACAAGAGTGATATATCTCATAGCAGGGTTGAGACAAGCCATATTGGGCATGATAAGGATCACCATAAGGTTGGTAAGGATCGTAACCATGCTGGCCAAAAAAATAGAGTCCATAGCTTAAAATGATGGAATTTACACATACCAAAAAAATGCACTTCTTGATGGTATGGTACCAGACTACTTAACTAGTTGATCTAACTTGGAGTCACCATTGGTGTTTGAGTAGAAGCCTCTAAATTTTGGTTAGTTGAAGAACACACCAAAATTATTCAATTCTTTAGACAAAACCTATCCCAATTGGTCCCATCAGGCGTGCCAAAACTGTTGACACAAGAAAGTGCACCCAATGGCAGGAAAACAAGTTCTTGCCCTTTCTTTATAGCATGGAAACTCCTCTCTTTCCTATGGGATGGTGAAGTAGGAGAGGAGAGTCTCTAGATAAGGGCTAGCTCCCTTTGATGTATCATGTTTGTTTCAGCAAGTGCAAATACATACAGGTATATATATATATATAGGCTATATAAAACTGGGGGGATGAAAAGGGAAGAAAGATGCAGGTAAAAAAATACACTAAGGAGGTGATACACCAAAACAAGATGACCTTCTCACACCCACTCTCAGAATTAGACAAAGACAACAAAGATACACTTAGACTTGGCAAGAAGACTAGGCTGCAAGAAAATGGCAGGGAGGTTCTTATGAAAACACAAAAATAGGGACTCACCAAGATGCTATGAAATACATACTATAAATGGCTTCCTCTATTCTGTATCTCCAAATGAAACTCTTCTCTTGTTAGGTGTGGATAATGGTGCCTTGTGGATAACTGGTGTGTTGGTGCTGAACCTGTGAGAGCATCAAAAGACAATGACTAGACACAACTCAAACACTCAGAATCATACACAGAATATCCATCCAAGAAGAGGTAAAACCATCTTTATAAATTTAGGTAGAAATTTTAGTAGGGCTGCACCTTACAAAAATTGTGAAAAAAGATGCCTACAAAAATGACAAGTATCGAATATATATGAAAGTCCAAGAGGCTCATTTGGCACTTTTTTGTTACAAGTGGCCTATTCTACCTATTCATGAAAAGAAACAAGCCGCTCAAAATATTAATGAGCGATGTGCTTTATTCTACTTGAAGTCTAGATTTTTAATGTCAAAAAATGGTTTGTCCACCCATTAAATGTAAAATGAAGAAATTGGTTACATTCTTTAGCTATTGCATCTTCTCATGATCAATTCAAAGGAACTATTTCACCTACTGGAGTCACTTCTTCAAATTGGCACCACTTGGACTTAACTATTTGCTTATTCTATGTGTGTCCTCTTGTCTTTTATCAAATTTGTCTCTATCTGGCTTGTTTGGCCCCCAAGGGTGAACTTTTCAGCAAGTTGTTACATTCTGGGCTCCTTGGCAATGCTTTCTCAATTGGAAATAAAGGCCATTCTATTCTGCTAAATTTGACACTCACCCAACTATCAAGATTTGAAAATCAATGAATATTCCATCCTCTTGATATTGATAGCTTCTCGAGCATCATCACTTGAGATCCAATGGCTAAACTGTTCTACTAAATTTGACATCCATTGGGATGTCATCGGGCTCTTCAAAATGTCATCGGGTCCATCACTAATTCAGCCAGGTCCAATGCCACGTGGCATCCAGGCACTTCCTTATTTCTTCACGGGCATCTTGACTATGGCTTTCTATTTGAATTTCTATAGACAAATTATCTGTAGGAATTCTGCCAGGGCTTTTTTGTATTGTTTTTTGAAGCGGCCTGAATTCCTTAGAAAGCCGATGAACCAATATTGAACTAGACTTGTTACACTTACATCGAACCAAATAGAGAAACACTGGCATAAACTTTTCACCTTGGAACAATTGCCTTTGAATGGTGAAGAAAGAAGGTGAACAATTTTGGCCTGTGAGTAAAAAATTGGTCAACAGATGGTGATTCACAGGGGAAGCATGCCTACTATGCTTAGAATCTAGTTGCCTTAAAATTCCATTGGGCACGAAGTCAGATTGACATTTGAAAGAATTAGCAACAGCTCAAAAGATTTGAGAATCAAACATGAAGTTTTACCCCACACGCAAAGGGAAACACACAATGTTAAAAAACACTACTATGCAAACTGCACTTAGGGAAAGCAGGAAAAGAAACTGAAAACAAACTCTTATGTACAGCTAAATAGGCATTTTTGATTCCCTCTTAGATCAAATGGAAAACTTCTTAAGTCTCCTTCTTGGTAAGAAGACTTATTGTGCCGGGCAAGTAACTAAATGAAGAAGAGAGTTGGTGACCTGCTCCTCTTGCCTGTACCTACATTGGCTGGAATCTGAATGGATTAGATTTAAACATGCTCCCAACATATACATACTCTGTTTGTTCTTGGAAGCTTGCCTCTTGCTGGTCCTTCAGGTTGGTGTATCCCATCAAGAAGTCAATTGTTGTTGGCTCATCACCATAAGCCCCTTGATACGCACCCTTGACTGGCTGGCTCTTCTCTGTCTCATGCTCAGCTTCCATGGTATGACCATCCTCATTAATGATTTCAAAGAAAGTATCTTTAGATTCACCAACCTCTTAGAGGGATAAATCTAAAAGACTGCAGCCTCTTTGCATTCTTGTTTGAACCCCAATGTTGCCTTCTCCACTCTTATCTAGCTCATAGCCTCCTTGAAGAAGAGTGCAGCTTGCCTCAATGGCTTCAAATGAATCATTTAAAATATGAACAAGAGGTTGTCCATGCTCCTCCATGTCACCTAAGGTGATCTCCTCCTCATTCGCACTCATGGGGTCTCCCTGATTAGTCATGAACTAAGTATACTCCTCTTCACTTGCTTCCCTCAAGATAGGGTCCTCCTTGATAAGGGATGAAGTGGAATGCTAATGGACGAACTCATGTGGAAGAGGAGGAAATCCTTGAACTAGAATCAAATGATTCTCCTCCTTCCATTTGGTCAGCACTTCACCTATATGAGGCATTGCATGATAGTTCTCTTGGGGATGTGTAGGTGGGGTGTGTTTAGACATGGAATGTGTTGTTTGGTTTGAACTGTCCATTACACATTGGCTGAGGAAACATGCCCTAGACTCCAATTCCATAATTTGCCTATCCATATCTTCCTAGAAAATCCTTTCCCAAAAGTCACAATCATCATCAAGAGTAGGAACAGCCCCATCTTCTTCAAGGTTTTGAGCAAAACCTTTCCCTTCTTCCTCCCTTCTACCCCAATATTCCAGTATTTGCTTCCAGCTCATGATCTTGGGATTGGAATCTTGCTTCTATAAATAGGCAACAACTTTATCATTTTCTAGGTCCTGAGTTGGTTCATGATGTTCTTTTTTCCAGCTTGGAATTTAGAGATCATGTTGAAAGACTTGAGGAGGTTGGGGAGGATTTGGGAGGGTCTGCTCATGTACAGGAAGTGCTATCTGAAAAGAGGTGTGCTGGAAAGCTAGGGGCATGGGATTGAGGGCAGGACTGATTGATCCATTGGATGAGTTAGAATGAGCAAGTGCCATCTGATAGAAAGGATTTGGCATACAAGAGGCAGTTTTCTCTAGAATAGGAGAGGGCAAACTTTGGGCCAAAATTTCTTGATTTTCATCCCTCCACTTTACCAACACTTCTTTAATATTAAAATTAGCTTGTGGATTGGTGGAAGGGGTGTCTTTTGGCGTCATCTCCTCTACAAGTTTTGAAAGCTCCATTTCTCTCTCTCTCAACAGTCTCATCTTCTTTTCTAGTTCCTCAATTCTCTTGGGTAGGTCATCCTCATTTTGCATTTCTTTATTTTGGATGATGTATTTCTCCTCTTTGTTGTTCCATGACTCAATCACTTTGTTCCAGCTCAAGCAATTTGGGTTGGGGATTTCCTTTGGGGTTGATGGGGCCACAATGTGAGAGGGCAACAAAGATTTAGATTCCACTTCCCTTACTGCCAAAATGGGATACTGCATTTGAAGGTTTGCCAATTTGATCTGTCTATCAAGATTAGCCTTAAACGCAAGGTTTGTTGTTTTAGAATTCTCCTCAACATGATTGGGGAACAAACTTTGACAGGCTCGACTTGGCTCAAGAGCAAGGGCTATATATGACTGATATGATGCTTTGGGTAGTGAGTATGTAGGTTGATAGAATTGGTAAGGCTGCCTCTCATGCACACTCAGCTTCTCCTCCACAAATGCAATTAAACTACTCACATCTAGCATCTCATTTGAAAGCCTGTGCTAGTTCACTCTTTCAACAAGAGCCCATTCTTTCTTAACCTAATCTAGCACATTCCTCACTTGATGGACAACATGATTAGGAATTTCTTAGCCACATCCCCTTCTAGTGTTAAGATCAATTACATATTTGTCATATGCCAACAGTGCTTGCTTGAAGGCAAAAACTAGTTGATTGGCAGAAAGATTAGGGTGAGTGGGATAATTGACATACTAAGAAGATTGAGCACAAGAATGATATAACTCATATCAAGGTTGAGACTAGCCATATTGGGTATGATAAGGATCACCATAAGGTTGGTAAGGATCATAGCCATGCTGGCCAAAAAAAATAGAGTCCATAGCTTAAAATGATGGAATTTACACATACCAAAAAAATGCACATCTTGATGGTATGGTACCAGACTACTTAACTAGTTGATCTAACTTGGAGTCACCATTGGTGTTTGAGCAGAAGCCTCTAAAGGCTGGTCAATTGAAGAACACACCAAAATTCTTCAATTCATTAGACAAAACCTATCCCAATTGGTCCCACCAGGCGTGCCAAAACTATTGATGCAAGAAAGTGAACCCAATGGCAGGAAAACAAGTTCCTGCCCTTTCCTCAAAACATGGAAACTCCTCTCTTGCCTGTGGGATGGTGAAGCAGGATAGGAGAGTCTCTAGATAAGGGCTAGCTCCCTTTGATGTATCATGTTTGTTTTAGCAAGTTCAAATACATACATGTATATATATGCTATATAAAATTGGGGGGATGAAAAGGGAAGAAAGATACAGGAAAACAAACTACTCTAAGGAGGTGATACACCAAAACAAGATGACCTTCTCACACCTACTCTTAGAATTGGACAAAGACAACAAAGATACACTCATACTTGGCAAGAAGACCAGGCTGCAAGAAAATGGCAGGGAGGTTCTTATGAAAACACAAAAATAGGGACTCACCAAGATGCTAAGAAATACATACTATAAATGACTTCCTCTATTCTGTATCTCCAAATGAAACTCTTCTCCTATTAGGTGTGGATAATGGTGCCTTGTGGATAATTGGTGTGTTGGTGCTAAACCTGTGAGAGCATCAAAAGATAATGACTAGACACAACTCAAACACTCAGAATCATACACAAAATATCCATCCAAGAAGAGGTAAAACCATCTTTATAAATTTAGGTAGAAATTTTAGTAGGGCTGCACCTTACAAAAATTGTGAAAAAAGATGCATACAAAAATGACAAGTATCAAATATATATGAAAGTCCAAGAGGCTCATTTGGTGCTCTTTTGTTACAAGTGGCCTATTTAGCCTATTCATGAAAAGAAATAAGCCACTCAATATATTAATGATCCATGTGCTTTATTCTACTTGAAGTCTACATTTTTAATGTCAAAACATGGTTTGTCCACCCATTAAATGTAAAATGAAGAAACTAGTTACATTCTTTAGCTATTGCATCTTCTCATGATCAATTCAAAGGAACTATTTCACCTACTAGAGTCACCTCTTCAAATTGGCACCACTTAGACTTAACTATTTTCTTGTTATATGTGTGTCCTCTTGTCTTTTATCGAATTTGTCTCTATCTGGCTTGTTTGGCCCCCAGGGGTGAACTTTTCAGCAGGTTGTTGCATTCTAGGCTCCTTGGCAATGCTTTCTCAATTGGAAATAAAGGCCATTCTATTTTGATAAATTTGATGTTCGCCCAACTATGAAGATTTGAAAATCAATGAATATTCCATCCTCTTGATATTGATAGCTTCTCGAGCGTCATCACTTGAGATCTAATGGCTAAACTATTTTACTAAATTTGGCGTCCATCGGGACATCATCAGGCTCTTCAAAATGTCATCGGGTCCATCACTGACTTAGCCGGGTCCAACACCATGTGGCATCTAGGCACTTCCTTATTTCTTCATAGGCATCTCGACTGTGGCTTTTTGTTTGAATTTTTATAGAGAAATTATCTATAGGAATTTCGCCAGGGCTTTTTTGTATTGTTTTTAAAGCGGCCTGAATTCCTTAGAAAGTCGATGAACCAATATTGAACCAGACTTGTTGAACTTAGGTTGAACCAAATAGAGAAACACTAGCATAAACTTGTGCACCCTAGAACAACTACCTTCGAATGGTGAAGAAATAAGGTGAACAATTTTTGTCTGTGAGTAAAAAATTGGTCAACAAATGGTGACTCATAGGGGAAGCATGCCTGTTATGCTTAGAATCTAGTTGCCTTAAAATTCCATTGCATACGAAGTCAGATTGAGATTTGAAATAATTAGCAATAGCTCAAAATATTTGAGAATAAAATATGAAGTTTTAGCCCACACGCAAAGGGAAACACACAAGGCTAGAAAACACTACTATGCAAACTGCACTTAGGGAAAGCAGGAAAAGAAAATGAAAACAAACTATTATGCACAGCTCACTAGGCATTTTTTATTCCCTCCTAGATCAAATGGAAAACTTTTTAAGTCTCCCTCCTGGCAAGAAGACTTATGGTGCCAGGCAAGTAACTGAATGAAGAAGAGAGTTGGTGACCTGCTCCTCTTGCCTGTACCTACATTGGTTGGAATCTGAATGGATCAAATTTAAACATGCTCCCAACATATACATACTCTATTTGTTCTTGGAAGCTTGCCTCTTGCTAGTCCTTCAGGTTGGTGTATCCCATCAAGAGGTCAATTACTACTGGCTCATCACCATAAGCCCCTTGATACGCACCCTTGACTGGCTAGCTCTTCTCTGCCTCATGCTCGGCTTCCATGGTATGACCATCCTCATTAATGATTTCAAAGAAAGTATCTTTAGATTCACCAACCTCTCAGAGGGATAAATCTAAAAGACTGCAGCCTCTTTGCATTCTTGTTTGAACCCCAATGTTGCCTTCTCCACTCTTATCCAGCTCATAGCCTCCTTAAAGAAGAGTGCAGCTTGCCTCAATGGCTTCAAATGAATCATTTAAAATATGAACAAGAGGCTGTCCATGCTCCTCCATGTCACCTAAGGTGATCTCCTCCTCATCTGCACTCATGGGGTCTCCTTGATTAGTCATGAACTGAGTATACTCCTCTTCACTTGCTTCCCTCAAGACAGGGTCCTCCTCGAGAAGGGGTGAAGTGGAATGCTGATGGATGAACTCATGTGGAAGAGGAGGCAATCCTTGAACTAGAATCAAATGATTCTCCTCCTTCCATTTGGTCAGCACTTCACCTATATGAGGCATTGCCTGATAGTTCCCTTGGGGATGTGTAGGTGGGGTGTGTTCAGACATGGAATGTGTTGTTTGGTCTAAACTATCCATTACACATTGGTTGAGGAAACCTGCCCTAGACTCCAATTCTATAATCCACCTATCCATGTCTTCCTAGAAAAGCCTTTCTCGGAAGTCACAATCATCATCAAGAGTAGGAGTAGCCCTATCTTCTTCAAGGTTTTGAGCAAAACATTTCCCTTCTTCCTCCCTTCTACCCCAAGATTCCATTGTTTGCTTCTAGCTCATGATCTTGGGATTGGAATCTTGATTATGTAAATAGGCAACAACTTTATCATTTTCTAGGTCCTGAGCTGGTTCATGATGTTCCTTCTTCCAGCTTGGAGTTTAGAGATCATGTTGAAAGACTTGAGGAGGTTGGGGAGGATTTGGGAGGGTCTGCTCATGTACAGGAAGAGCTATTTGAAAAGAGGTGTGCTGGAAAGCTAGGTGCACGGGATTGAGGGCAGTATTGATTGATGCATTGGATGAGCTAGAATGAGCAAGTGCCATCTAATAGAAAGGATTCAGCATATAAGAGAGAGTTTTCTCTAGAATAGGAGAGGGCAGACTTTGGGCCAAAATTTCTTGATTTCATCCCTCCACTTTACCAACACTTCATCAATATTAAAATTAGCTTGTGGATTGGTGGAAGGGGTGTCTTCTGGTGTCGGCTCCTCTGCAAGTTCTGAAAGCTCCATTTCTCTCTCTCTCAGCAGTCTCATCTTCTTTTCTAGTTCCTAAATCCACTTGGCTAAGTCATCCTCATTTTGCATTTCTTCATTTTGGACGACGTCTTTCTCCTCTTTGTTGTTCCATGACTCGACCACTTTGTTCCAGCTCAAGCAATTTGGGTTGGGCATTTCCTTTGGGGTTGATGGGGATGTAATGTGAGAGGGTAGTGAAGATTTAGATTCCACTTTCCTTGCCACCAAAATGGGCTACTGCATTTGAAGGTTTTCCAATTTGATCTGTCTATCAAGATTAGCCTTAAACATAAGATTTGTTGTTTCCAAATTCTCCTCAACATGATTGGGGAATAGACTTTGACAGGCTCGACTTGGCTCAAGAGCAAGGGCTATATATGACTGATATGATGCTTTGGGTAGTGATTATGTAGGTTGATAGACTTGGTAAGGCTGCCTCTCGTGCACACTCAGCTTCTCCTCCACAGATGCAATTAAACTGCTCACATCTAGCATCTCATTTGAAAGCCTGTGGCAGTTCACTCTTTCAACAAGAGCCCATTATTTATTAACCTAATCTAGCACATTCCTCACTTAATGGACAACATGATCAATAATTTCTTGGCCACATCCCCTTCTGGTGTTAAGATCAATTACATATTTGTCATATGCCAGCAGTGCTTGCTTGAAGGCAGAAACTGGTTGATTGGCAAAAAGATTAGGTTGAGTGGGATAAGTGACATACTAAGAAGACTGAGCACAAGAGTGATATAGCTCACATCAAGGTTGAGACTAGCCATATTGGGTATGATAAGGATCACCATAAGGCTGGTAAGGATCATAGCCATGCTGGCCAAAAAAATAGAGTCCATAGCTTAAAATGAAGGAATTTACACATACCAAAAAAATGCACTTCTTGATGGTATGGTACCAAACTACTTAACTAGTTGATCTAACTTGGAGTCACCATAGGTATTTGAGTAAAAGCCTCTAAAGGCTGGTTAGTTGAAGAACACACCAAAATTCTTTAATTATTTGGACAAAACCTATCCCGGTTGGTGCCATCGGGCATGCCAAAACTGTTGATGCAAGAAAGTGCACCCAATGGTAGGAAAACATGTTCCTACCCTTTCCTCACAATGTGGAAACTCCTCTCTTTCCTATGGGATGGTGAAGCAAGAGAGGAGAGTCTCTAGATAAGGGCTAGCTCCCTTTGATGTATCATGTTTTTTTCAGCGAGTGCAAATACATATAGGTATATATAGGCTATATAAAACTAGGTTGATGAAAAGGAAAGAAAGATATAGGAAAACAAACTACTCTAAGGAGGTGATACACCAAAACAAGATGACCTTCTCACATCCACTCTCAGAATCAGACAAAGACAACAAAGATACATTCAGACTTGGTAAGAAGACCAGGCTGGAAGAAAATGGTAGGGAGGTTCTTATGAAAACATAGAAATAGGGGCTCACCAAGATGCTATGAAATACATACTATAAATGACTTCCTCTATTATGTGTCTCCAAATGAAACTCTTCTCCTATCAGCTGTGGATAATGGTGCCTTGTGGATAACTGGTGTGTTGGTGCTGAACCTGTGAGAGCATCAAAAGACAATGACTAGACACAACTCAAACACTCAGAATCATACACAGAATATCTATCCAAGAAGAGGTAAAACCATCTTTATAAATTTAGGTAGAAATTTTAGTAGGGCTGCACCTTACAAAAATTGTGAAAAAGATGCCTACAAAAATGACAAGTATCGAATATATATGAAAGTCCAAGAGGCTCATTTGGTGTTCTTTTGTTACAAGTGGCCTATTCTGTCTGTTCATGAAAAGAAACAAGCCACTCAAAATATTAATGAGCCATGTGCTTTGTTCTACTTGAAGTCCACATTTTTAATGTCAAAATGTAGTTTGTCCACCCATTAAATGTAAATTGAGGAAACCAATTACATTCTTTAGCTATTGCGTCTTCTCATGATCAATTCGAAGGAACTATTTCACCTACTGGAGTCACCTCTTCAAATTGCAGCACTTAGACTTAACTATTTGCTCATTCCATGTGCATCCTCTTGTCTTTTATCAAATTTGTCTCTATCTAGCTTGTTCAGCCCCTAGGGGTGAACTTTTTAGCATGTTGCTACATTATGGGCTCCTTGGCAATGCTTTCTCAATTAGAAACAAAGGCCATTCTATTCTGCTAAATTTGATGCTCACCTGGCCATCAAGCTTTGAAAATCAATGGATATTCCATCCTCTTGAAATTGATGGCTTCTCAAGCGTCATCACTTGAGATCCAATGGCTAAACCATTCTGCTAAATTTGACATCCACCCAAACGTCATTGAGCTCTTCAAAATGTCATCGGGTCCAGTGCTGACTCAGCCGGGTCCAACCCCACATGGCATCTGGGCACTTCCTTATTTCTTCGTAGGCATCTTGACTATGGCTTTCTGCTTAAATTTATATGGACAAATTGTCTGCAGGAATTCCATCTAGGCTTTTTTGCATTATTTTTTGAAGTGGCCCAAATTCCTTAGAAAGTCGATGAACCAATATTGAACCGAACTTGTTGAACTTAGGTCAAACCAAATAGAGAAACGCTGGCATAAACTTGTGCACCCTAGAACAACTAACTTTGAATGGTGAAGAAAGAAGGTGATCAATTTTGGCCTGTGAGTAAAAAATTGGTCAACACTACGCAATAGCCTTACTAAACCCATGGCATCTTATCAACAAGTTGAAATATTTTCAAGTGTTACCATTACAGAAGTCCTATATTTTTGTGTTATATATTATTTACAAATGTCTTGCTAATATTTATATCTTAATTTGTGTACATGGATATGTTATTTGATAAGATATGATCACATTACATATGCATTTCTTAGACTATATTTATAGTTATATGTTCCATTAATATTATTACTTGTACATAATATATCAAACTTTTCGTGTCTATTGTGTATGGCCCTTGGACCTTGTGTGTAAAATTTATTGAATATATCTAAAATATCTTGTTTGGTATGTGTGAGATTTTAACATATCCTTTGTAATTGGCCCTTGGCCCTATATTTTATAAGTTATTTGAACATGTCACTTGTATACAACCCTTGGAATTATTGTATGACTTTGTACTTGTGTTTATGTGCTTGTTGAGCTTGTTAAGTTTGTTGAGGACCATGACTCATATCATGCTCTAACTAATTCATATTATACTAAATCTACATTCTATTACTATGATATTAATTCATACACTATATAGGCCTTGCTTCATATGTTACATACATAATTTAGATGACATATATCTTACTATGATTTTAATATATGCTATGTTCTTTATCATTGACATCTTATTAAGCATGTTGTAGTTAAATATTATTTTAAGATGACTAAATTTTAGGATCAATTCCCTCACCTCAAAAGTGGGGCATTTAAGTGAGATTTTCATATATGAGATAAGCCTTTTTAAGATAAAAAATTAATTTTTGTTAAAAATGTAGTTCTAAAGGTTCCAAAATGGTTCAAAAACTTAGTCATTAACATAGATTATAGAGGCATATGCACTAACATTATAGGATCATAGTAAACATTCATGTAATTTTGAGTGCATGATATAGGTTCATGCACAAGTTTCAAACATAATTTACAATTTACATCTACATACAATTACATATTCTACATTTATCAATGGGGTGAATGATACAAATGCAAGCACACTATGCTATTTTCAAAAATTTAAATACCATTTTTTTGTTGTAGAGATGGTAGGATCCTAGATTTTATCCCTTATATTTTGATCATGCATTTAGTAAAAAAGTGTAAATTGAGTCTACAAGACATGCAATGTTTAATTTAGTTTAAGTGCATAATACATAAATTAGAGGTTAAGTTCCCTCTAGCATTATGTCTATGAATCCATTATATATTTCAATATGTTTCATTTCTTGGGATTTAAAATACCTATTTATTTAAATTGGGATTTATAATTCCCTTAGTATGTGTTATTTATTTTAAAAAGTGAAAATTGAGTTTGGATTTTTATCATCCTCAAATTTATCCATTAGTTTATCTAAGTAACCAACCCTTTCCAAGTGATTCATGGGAAGCACCATCTCTCCAATGCTTCAAAGAAGCATCAACTCCAATTAAAGTGACAAAATTAACTTTTGGTTTCAAACATATAAGCGTATTCCTTCTTTACTCTCTTTTAAATTTCAAGATTTCAAAGTTCATGCATTTTTAATTTTCAAATTCAAGAATTTTCAAATTTCAAGTTTAAGTAGTTTTTAAATTTAAGCTCTTTCAATAAAATTTTCAAAAGAACAAAGTAACTAATTCCAATGTTTTTCAATGTTTCTTAAACTATAGTGCCTTGTACAGTTAAATTACGAGCTCAAAGACATAGTGTATATTACACACTAAGGTATAGCTTTCATTTACTCTCACAATTTCATTTATAGACTAAAGGGGGAGTAAATGTAGAAACTTAAATTGGTCATGAACACTTTATTATGTAAATTTTGTCCTTATTTCACTTTAATTAATTTTTTCATCTAACCATGAACTATTTTATCACATCATGTTATTGAAACACTTGCATGGACCTATTTCTTTCTTGAATTTCTAACATCTATATAAAAATTATAATAACAAAAAGTATCCCTAATCATATTTTTAAATATAACCAAACCCAAAATCCACAATTTTCCATAAGTTACAAAACATCTACTAGGGGTCAAAAGTGGCATAGGTTCTTAACCTTTATGGGAAATTTTTTCCCTTAGTCCTATAATAGTCATTTTTTAAAATTAAGTCCTCTCTTACTTTTTCATCTGAATTTTTAGGATTCTTAGAGTGTGGTTTCCTATTTTATATTGATATGAGGGCACACTTAAGTCACTTATTCTATCACTTGTAAATTCTAATACAAAGGCATACTTAAATTATTGCACATTGAGAAAATATTTTTTATTGTTCCTAATTATGACTCTAATCACTATAATTTGTCCTCAATCAACTCAAAATCATGTTTTATCCAACCCAAATTAAAGTAAGATCAATTATTAAATACATCTTTAGAATCATTCATATACTCAAAGGAACATAGTCTCATAAATCACTCTAAGTGGGACTACCATGTGGGTTTTATCCCCTCCTTGGTGTATTAGATATGTAGGTAGTGTTCAATAATTGTGGGGTTGGTTTGGGTTAACTCAACCTAATTACACTCCAATTTTTTATATTTATAGGTTTTCAATCATTACAAGCCCTATTAGGATTTCAACCCTGTAAACATTATTTTTAGATCTTTTGCATGCTTCTAAAAGTCAAATATATGTATACAAACCTAATTCAAGAATCACAAGTGATCATGCCCTAAGTTATTATTTTTTGTAAAATTCAAGACCAATAAGTTCAATTAAAAATTAGTATTTGATCTTAATCTGAATAGGATGATCCATTCATTACCTTCAGTCACAATTTATGGGCACAAGCAAAATTTATTCGTGTTTCCCTATTTTAGTCATCTATCTGTCAACATAATCAAATATGAGACAAAAAAGATAAGTTTACTTTTTCATTTCATAATTATTTTTCTTTGGATTGATTTCACTTTTTCAAATTTAGTCTTTCACAATCAATTTTGTTTTCTAAATTTAATTTTCATCATTCTATTATATTCTATTCTATTCTATTCTATTCTATTCTATCTATATTAATTAGGTTTAGTTCACATATTAATCCAAATTTTGACAAAACATATTGGTGAACCTGAGATAGTCACATACACATGGTCCTCACCTAATCATCAAATTATTTTTTGGTCTATTTTCGATTGATATTATTCAAGTCTTAATCTATAGAGATAGGGGATACTTTTAGGTCATCCTAACTTGTGCATGCATAAGGTATTTCAATATTCTTTTAATTCATAAATAGGGAGAAATAATTTCACTTTATATATATATATATATATATATATATATATATATACACACACACACACACACACACACACACACACACACACACACTTCATTACTACACAAGGTTTATGATTTTTTATTTGAAAGTGATTAATTTGATGAAATGATGTGATAATTTTTAAATATAATTGAGGTATATTAGGAAGGTAATATTCACTTCCTAATTCATAAGGTATGATAGAAACATGCATACATTCAATAGTATATGACCTATCTAGTTCTATTAAATGATTTGAAGAAGAAAGTATATAGGAAGTAGGGAAAGAATGTTCTTCTATTTATTCATTGGTGGATTCATTTTATTTTTCATTGAAGTATTTACTATCATACTATTAACCTTTTTAATTCAAGTGATTTTGAACTAATAGAACTATTTAAATAGAAATATTCATATGTAATGATATGATATCAAAATACAATATTCTATAGTATTTATAAAAATAAAAAACTTACTAAAATATTAAATTGTACTAGGGTTAGAGAGTGTCCCTAAAAAATTGAAATAGATCTAAATGTGTAAGCTAATTGTAAGTGATAATTGTATATAAATACCTAATAACACAATTGTGTTAGAAAATATTTATTCATAAACTATTGGTATAAGTCTAAAAAAGGTGTATAGTAGTGTAGTACAGCATTATCTACTAAATATGACCATGTCCTTATTTACTATATTTTAGATTTATTAATTTTGGCATGTGTAATTGCTTTTAAAGGATAGTTTTTGACCTTTAGGTTTCAATATGCCACACAAAAGACCTAAAAATATAAAACCATAGTGCTACATATCCACTTAATAAAAATTATATAAAAAATGGTGTTAAAAATAGGGTAGTGGGAATGATCAAGCTATCCTTATAAACCTCATGTAACTAAGTGCTACCTACATATCTCAAATGGGCCTCAAAATAGTTGTAGTTTCCCTCCTAGGGTGATTGTGTGATCCATTATAATGTAATTAGAATGTCTATAGATAGAAAATAAATTGAAATTATTTACAATGGATTCCCTTGAGATGTAATTAACAATATCTGAACTTGGCTTATGACTATTAGAATGCTTCATATTTGAAATATTAAGAAGCAGTGCTTTTTTGCTCAATGTGTAGTGAAATTATTAGAGATATTTTATTGGAATGCAATGAGTGGCCTTGATGTGTTATTATAAGAGAATATTTAGAATAATTCCACTAATTAACTTTACCAAAAAATTTAAAGAGTCATCTGAAATGTCTTGATTCTCAAAAGTGACCATTGGGGTGTAGGAAACAATGCCACACTAGGGGACAAGTTCATAGTGTGGCCATGTCTAGCTAGAATGGACTTGTCTCAGAATACTAGAGACTATTGGGATATTTTTTATAAGAGCCTATGGGATAAATAGGGATGGATGTAGTTGAAATAGGGATATATGTATAATATTTTTAGTGATTACATGATAGTGAAGACTCTCTTATATATTTTGAGTTATAGAAATGTCAAAAAAACCAAGGGTAAGGGTGAAATAAACATTCTAAAGAACTTAATGATTAAATTTATATGTTTACATTTCCCCCCAATTTATTCTAGTGATTTAAAAATTGAAATTAATAGATTAAATTAGATGTGAACATGACTGTGAATACACACTTTTTATTTAAATGTGAAGCTTAATTATGTAATATTTATTAATGCAAGAACTTGCAACAATGCAACTTAAAGTAATATTTTTCATATTAAAAATTAAGAACTAAAAATTGAAAATTAAAAATTTCTTATTTGTAACTTGAAAAAAAGAGTAAGGAAATATACACCTAAAAAAATTGTGCAATCTAATTTTATTATAACTTATAAATGTAAAAGTGTGCATACCCCCTTGTTGAGGTATTTAAAGAAGTTTTGAACTATGGCAAACTGAGAGTGATCAATTCTCAATTTGAAAACCATTGAATGCTCTTGAGTTAGAAAGATTGTGAGATCCAACTCTCCTTTGATTGTATAGACTAGTCTATAAATATTTTATGGCATGAAACCATGAAATTTGTCATGTTACATATTGAAAAAGTGAAACCATAGACGTTGAGTGTCACTAAACTCTGGGGTGGCCCACTTACAACTAAGATGAATCACATCGATGCAGACAAATCTATATTATATTTGAAACTTAAAAAATTAGAATTTTTTAAATTACATGGTAGAAACATGAACATGAATGGATTTTATGTCCCTTTTAACTATGATTTATTGAAATTTTATCTTGAACCTATAATTTTTGAAACTTTTCAGCTTTAAAAGTTTTGAATTTTTCAACTTTTGAAACCATTTGAAACTTTTGTAGCTTGTAAATTTTGAAATTACTTGAAACTTATAATTTTAAATTTTTTTAATGAGTTCACATGCATTAAAAAATTTATCATAATCTTAAAAAAATGAATAATAATTCCATTTTAAAAATGTATTACCATAAATCTAAAAAAAATTCTCATGAGACTTGAATGTTCCAAGCAAGCCCCTTATGATGGTCCAATTTTGAGATGAGAGACATATCCTAAAAGTAACTTATCTAAAAATAAATAATATGTGAAATATATATTGATGCAATTACACTTTACATATTTGAAATTGATTGTATCATAGTATTGAATAGAGCATTGAATTTTCATATGAATCATGTGTTAAAAATATATACCATTGAAGCATAAAATCAATGTATGCATGATATGTATCATGGCACTAAATAAAGTATATAATATGTAAGTGATTCATGTAATTAATCATTTCACCATATAAAATAGATAGAGTACATGATATGAATTGTGGCACCATAGTAACAAGTAAACAAGTAATGCCCTAAAGTGTAATTTTCATAATATGTTACTCATCTGAACAAAGAGGCCAAATACAAGGGACATGTAAATGTGGCATAATACAGAAGGATGAAGGTCACATGAAATATAATTATTCTTAAATATAAGCAATAATTTGGATGTATAAAGCCAAGGTCCACAAATATAATAATCAAGAAAAATCATATCTTATCATGTATGAAACTAAGAATACAAAGCATGTAGCATATGATAATAGTATAGATCCATCATATGTATGAATGCCATGTTTATCAAGTATTATATTTAATATAATAAATTTAAAAAATAATATTGTTTTAGCAAGACATTTTTATGATGTGTAGCTCAACATGGTAAATAGGTTGTGGATATAAATAACATGTTAAAATGTTCATATAGAATGGATAAATTCCCCCAACCTAGAAATGTTATTGGGTAATAAGGGAAACATGATATCAAAGAATCATGTGAAAGTATTTCCAATTATATTAGTGTTATAAATATATGAATAACATATGGCATGATCTTAAATAATGAATTATTGTGATGAATAAATGCCAATTATAGATGCCTATGAATCTGATTATGAGCCATATGTTGTAATATAACCTTCTTCATCACTCATCATATGCTCATGTATAATTATATATTAATGTGGAGGTGTATAAGATATAATAAAATATTCATGTATATGTGTTAATCTCTTTTAATAACCTATTTTTCATTAGAAGGTGAAGACCTATTTTGATTTGCCACTTTATGATTAGGAGGAAGTAGCATGCTTTGTGAAATAACCTAAACATGCTCATGTGTAGCAGTATCCTTATCATAAATAAATGGATACATTTATTTTGTAATATTATCATTATAATTAATTTATATTATGAAACTATAATATTATTTGGAAGATTTAAATAATGTTCTTGAATAATTTAATAAATTATTTCATTGCCAAGTTGCTCAATAACTGTACCAGGTAATTGTTCTATACAAGAAGTAAATGCCATTCTATTCAAAGGATATTAATGTTGGATTCCTTTAATTTTGACCACTTGATTATCATGAATGAATTTGAGACATTTATGAATTACAAAATATATTTCTCTAATATTTTTTATCCAAGGGAATCCTAATATCATAACAAAGAACCCTATGCTTGATAGAACTAGGAATGGAATAGGCACTATGAAAGGGAATAGTTCTAGAGAAAGAACTATATTCCAAAGAGTAAATTTTGTGTGAACATAAATTATTTTAAGACTTTATAATTATTATGTAAATATTTTTCTATATACCTAATAGAATTAAGGAGTGATGTGGTGCACACATTCTCACTTGACCCATTACCTATCATGACACTATGTATGGACTAATTATTAACATATGTTATACTATAATTTCATGTCTATATGAATAATAATTAAAAAATTCACTATAATCAAATGTTATCATAGGATTTGATGTTTATTTACTTGTAATTATACTAATAATTCTATCAAGTGGATGTTTATATGTAGGAGGAGGATGAGCATTGTTTGCATAATGTTCTTTATAATTATCCCTATTATTTTCTTCATAATTTTTGAAAGGATCATTATAAGTTTTTAGATTTTAATTATAATTTACTTGTGTCTTAGCCTCTTCAATAGTTATACAAATATCTATGATGTTTTCATCAATGAGATATTTAATATTATACTTAATCTTGAAACATCTATTTTAAGAATGCCTAATATATCTATGATAATCATAATATGCATTTACATAAAAATTTATATATTTTTATCTATAAATATCTATCTCCATTGGTGGAAGAAGAGTGGTTATTACATTTTATCAAATTTTGCAATAAAACATGAGGTGATGATAAATTTAAAAATTGTCTCCTTCGTGGATCTTGTAATTGAATATTTTGAGGTAGTTATGATACAAAATTAATTGTAAATTATAATTCTTGATTTTTGTTTTTTCTCTCTTATAATTTGGATTGATTTTAAAATTTAAAATTTAAGTGGAAGGAATATTTGAAACATACTTAAGCTTGTTCAATGTAATCAATTTGACCTCCCACTTTTTGACTATATGGCATAGTTCATCAAAGGATTTAACCTTATCAAATATAATGGAATCTTGAAGAGGAGATGTATATGATTAAATATATATTTATATATTAAACTAGTCTTGTAAACTTACTAAATATATGTCAAGGATCTACCCTATAGTTTGACCTTCCTTGTAGTTGAAAGGATCACACTCATCCCTCACTAGGTATAAGTACTTATTTATTAATCCAACCTTTATTACTATGATTTTATTGATCAAATGTAACCAAATAATGCCTAAAATATGATATATGTATTTCACTACCAATTATAAAACCTCAACATCTTTCATCCATCCTAGACAGTTGTGTTTAGGATAGGACAATAGTATTGATTCTACTATCCTTAATCCAACACAAGTGTCCTTACCCTACAAGCACTCAAATTTTCAAATATTTAAATGTGTATGGGTCAAACTAAGAATTTAATTAAATCTTATATGAGGACCATTTCAAAAAATATAGTATAAATACAAGTCAGGACTTACTCATTATTCATTTATGAAATATCAATCAATAACCTATCAAGATTTAACATAATATTAAATTACAAAGCACACAACTAAGCTATATTACTCTATTCTCCCTATTTTATTATATATCATAGGATCATCCATATAACAAGTCTAAAGAACTCAATAGGCAACACATGATCCATATTTTTCAATTTATAAGCTATATAACTACATGCATATTCATATAGTATATTTCACCCTTGTGCACACACACTCCCACACATAAGGGAGAAATACATAAGTTGGATGCCCTCCTTAGTGTATTAGATATGTAGGTAGTGCTCACTAATAGAGGTGTTGTTGAGGTTAGCTCAACATCGTGAGCCCACTAACCCATTTTTTGGCAAGGTAACCTAACCTTAAGTGGATAGCTAAGGTTTGAGAATAAAAATTGATACAAATCATATGCATGAGATCTAAATACATCAAATGAAAGGTGATATAAAATATAGAAAGACCTAGGTGGTCACATATTAATACAAAAAGTATTTTGTATAGAATAGTTGTATTGATATTTAGATAGTAACATTGATGCAAATGTCCATAGGTCAACACAAGTGTCTGATCAACCATAAATAATATTTATATAAACTAATGACTAGTTCTTGAACACCAAAAAACCTATACCCACATCTGTACATCTTAAAATTATCTATGGATCATTGCATAAGATAAATATTGTTTCTCTTTTGTTATTTTATAATAAAAATATTATTTATAATTGTACTTTCCATATTTTTTCCCCTAATTTATCATTGAAATTGAATGTCAAAAACTAAATTATTTAATTAACCTACTTTTAGGAATAGTTTACTTCAATCTTGAATATTTTACTCCTCATAACCCTTAATCCTAAAAAAGGGTTAAATATTTAGTGAACCTTAGCTAAAGTAAACCATTTATGGGATTAAGGTTTATGATGAATAAAATAATAAATAGTGAAGTAAATTATTCTTAAAAGTTAGCTAATTAAATAATTCATTTTATGATATTCAATTTCAGCATTAAACTAGGAAATATACTAAATATGTAAATTATAATTCTAAATAGTATTTTAATTGTAAAATCATGAAAGAGAAACAATACTAAGCTGATGTAATGATGAAGAGATAGATTTGAGATGTATAAGTGTGGACACATGTGTGATGTATAGGAACCATTTGTTAGATTTTATAAATATTCATTATGGTTACCTAGACATTTGAGATGACTTATGGACATTTGCATTGATCTTACTATCTGAATCTCGATGCAACTCTCATGTACATAATTCTCATTGTATCAAGATGTGACCACTTCAAACTTTAAATTTTTTTCTCCTTTCATATGATGTCTCTAGATCTTATGCACATGATTTATATCATTTTTTATATCTCAAACCCTAACTTTCCACCTTAGGTTAGGTTATCTTGCCAAAAAATGTGTTAGTGGTCTCATGGTGTCAAGATAACCTCAATGACCCTCTATCAATGAGTGATACGTACATAGCCATTACTCTATGGAGGACCTTAGAATTATTTAGTTCTCCCATATGTGTGGGAATATGTGTGCATAAGGGTGAAATATATTATATGAATATGCACGTAGTGATCTATATTATAAGTTGACAAATATGTATCATGTATTTTATTTTGAGTGCTTTAGACTTGTATTATGGTTTCTACTATGATTGATATGAAAATAGGGATGAATAGGGTAATATAGTTTAGTTGTGTGCGTTTAAATTCAATAGTATGTCTAAACTTGAGAGGTTATTTCTTGATATTTTCTAGATGAATAATGAGTAAGATTTGACTTTTATTTATACTAGCTCTTTTGAAATGATCCTCATATAAGGGTTAATCAAATTCTTAGGAAAACCTATATAAATCTAAATATTTTCAAATTTGAGTGTTTTTATGGTAAGGACACTTACATTAGAGTAGTGATAGTAGCATCAATAGTATTGTCTTATCTTGAGCATATTTTTCTAAGATACAAGAAAGATACTAAGGTTTTGTAACTAATAGTGAAGGATATATCTCATATTTTAGGCATTTTATGGTTAAAAGTGATCTAAATAATCATATTAATCAATTTTATACTAATAAATAAGTAATTATACCCATTGAGGTGTCTAATGTGAGACTTTTGGATGCAAGGAAGGTCAAACTAGAGGGTAGAGTCTGGAGATATATTTATCAAGTGTACAAGACTATTTTAACATATAAATATAGATTTATGCATCTACATTTTTCCTTCATTTAATCTAATAATGCATAAGTATTAAATTACTAGGTTAATGGAAAGAAAGTTTATTTTGGTGTGTATAATACACCTTGTCTTTGATTGAGCCCACTTGAATTTATTTCATGTGAATGACCTTAAACTAATATCATGTTACAAGGTATAAAATTGAATAATTTGAAATTTAATTGAAATAAAGGGAGTAAGAAAGGAATACACCTATGTGTCAATGTAATCATATTACTCCTTGGTAGTTTGTCTTGGTACAGACAATTCCTAGTTAAAGCAATAGACAAAGGTTCAAAACTAAAACTTGGAAACGTGAGTAGGGAATTTTATGGGTATAATTCCCCAAATTTGGTATAAGTATTAATTGTGCCATGTCCATTGAGAGCACATAATCTCAATCGCATAATTCAAGTATAACCAATTTATCTAGTCTAATCAATTTAGCCAAACTCGTTTAAGTAAAATAGTGTAACCATATCAACACACAATAATAGAATCATAATTTTAATTCTATATAGGTCACAAAATATAAATCACACTAATAAAAAATAAGAGCCAACTACTACAATAGATAAAATCTAATATAATGCATCTTGGTAAGATTGGTGCATAAATGTGTGTATAATCTAAAAGTGTGTCTGTAATTTGGTGCATGTGCACCTATAATATGTCTCAATATAAATTATGTGTCAAAATGCAACCTATAATTTGTAATAATTGTATAATATGTTTCAAAATCTGAAAATCTATATCCCTAAATATGTTCCCAATTCATAGAGTTATGTACCAAATGTATATCTAAATCATGTAAATTATGTAAATAGAATAAAATTCTACCCATTATGTCACTTGTATGTAAGTGGGGTTGTGTCTTTTATGGCGTGACCTCACTATTATTCCCCCTCCCCTTTTTAGGTGAGGGAATTACAAAATTTATAATCACCTTATCTAAAAATGATAATATAACTATGTTGTAAATGTATTAATCATGTATTAAAATAATCATATAATAGTGTCATATATATATATATATATATATATATATATATATATATATATCAATGAATCTCATAGCATGCATACATAACAAACCCTAAGATGCATGATATGAATGATGGAAACAAATAAAATATAAAAAGTTGATAAAATAATCAATCACACATACAAGATTACACAAATGTAACATAAAAAGGGGTCCAAGGAAACTAAAAACAAAGGGCATGTTCAAATGTCTCACATTCAAGTGGAATACATGTGTAAAAATCCACACACCATATAAATAATAAACACTTAGGGCACTATGGCCAACAAGCAAAGGAACATGTTCAAAATGTTCTACAAGTAAGACAAAGAAGTAAATAAGAAGTATACTCACGTAATATAATGTAAATAAATGAATTAATGAGACATAAACAATGAGCATAAGCATGTCATACTAGTCCCTACATACATGTGTTACCAAAATTTCATGTAGAATATCATATCAAAAAAATTATGTAAGATAATAACATGAGTATGGGAATGTGTAAGATATATAATCTCAATAATATAATGTAAAATAATCATAAATTAATAGAAATTATGTCAATCATGATCATATTTAATTAATACTCCCTAATGTAGTGAATAACATTGGAAGAGGAAAGGCCAACATCTGCATGATTGAGATATCATGGATCTAATGTATCCTTATGTCAAACTCAAGTACACATGAAATATCTGTGTGTATAAATGATATGTTATCTATTGACATAAAGTATAAAATATATGCAAAAGCTAGAGAACATGTGACATGATAAAATAAATTGGTATTTTTTAATTATTTGAATTATTTTCTATTTTCTTTATCTTTTTTGGTTTTTTTTTAAGTTTTTGGAATATATTTTATGTGTAATATTTACATAAATGAATACTATTCATTGGGATCTTAAGTTATTTTCCCTTGAGTTTGGTCAAGTGGTAGACACCTTTGCCTAACTTTTATGTAATTACAATGGGGTCTAACCAATTTGGTTTGAATTTCCATTTTTTGTCTTTATCTACAATATTATTCTTTTATTTTTCTTTTAGTACTAAATCACCCATGTTAAATTCATGTAGTCAAACCTTTTTGTTATATGTGCATTTTACATGATCTTGATAAACTTTTATATTATAAATAGTCTATGCATATTTTACACTTGTTTTTATCCCTAAAAAACTAAATTAGGGTAATCTAGGACTAAAGGGGTATATATAAATGAAATGGCACAAGGGTGATAATCAGTTCTATAGCAATCCAATTAGATGCTAAACTTGGATATGAGAATACACTAAATTTATTATGTCATGCTAGTCTAAATATGGAAAGTAAAAATATGATAGATATATACATGATAAAATTTATGTACTTATCTTGTTCTAATGCTAATGGGATTTTGGATCTAGAATAAGAAGAAATCAAGATGGAAGGAGATTCTATAATAGTTATCATATTATAGATCTGACCCTTTTGGTTCTCTGGATAATAATGTCACCTTGGGATGGTTGTGTTGATGTTAATATATAGGTTTGAAGCTAGTTTCCTATACAAAATATCTCTTAGAACAAGATACAACCACCTAAATGCTTATAGGTTTTTCTTTACTACACCCAGGTGCATTTAAATCTGGGTCATGGACTATCACTCATTATGAAATGGAAAAAACCCTAGTTCTCCATCTTTATTGTGACCTTGGGGAAAAATGGGTTAGTGGGCACATGATATTGATTTGACCTCAAATACCCAAATTTTAGAGGGTGTTACTTACATAACCCATAATCTTAATAGGGCCTCAGATAGTTGTAGTTTTCCCCTATGTGTTGGCTTGTGTGTGAATCATGTAAGATGTGTAAATAAAGTATAAAAATGACCTATCTTTTAACTTGGAAAAAAATGTCTTAAAAATAGGCTCTTGGGCTTATCTTTTAGTAATTTATAAATATAGATGTGTATTCCCTATAACTAGTATCGAAATAGGAATAAATAGGGAAGCTTTGTTCAATTCAATACTCTCTGAATGCTCTTTGGTATTTTTACTAGGTCTTGTAGGTGAGGAATGAATGAGGGTTGATATTTTATTTATATTAATCCATTTGGAGTAATAAATCACATTAAATCACTTGGGCTAATCATTGGATTGTATTTTATTTGTAAATTTAATGACTTTAGGGCATTGGACACTTACATCAGGATAAAACAATAATGTTAATGTTATTATCTATCCCAAACATTAGTGTATAGGGAATATGAAAGTAAGTATAAGTTATGAACTTTTCGAGATGGAAGATAAATACATTTTAAGAATTTTAGGTAATATAAAATACCTAGGTCATCAACATAAGATTGGTCAAATGAGGGTCACAAAGATAGATTAGATGTGATATTTTTGGAAGTGGAAAAGGTAAATAACTAAGAGAAATAGACAAGTTCCAAGTTTTTCAAGTGTAAAATATTGAGGTGTTATATAATAATAAAATACCATCTACATTCCCCCCCTTTAATATAATAATTAAATTTCTAGTTTAAAGAAAAGGAATGTATATCTGGGTGTGTGTGCACACCTTGTCTTTATGTGTGCCCAACTTAACTACTTTGTTTGTGACTGATATGAAACCAAGAACATGATATAGTATAAAATAAGTGACTATAATATGGTTTAAAATTACTTTTAATAGATTTAAATTTAAAGAGAAAGGTTTAGGAGTGCATGTGTGTCGATGTAATTGCCTTGCCTTTTGGCAAGTTGTTTTGAAAATTTTGTATCATATAAGGATCTAAAACTAAGATTAGGCTAAATATAGATAAAAATTTAATATGCATATATCCAAGGATATATATATATATATATATATATATATATATATATATATATATATATATATATATATATTAGAAGGCACATGCCCCCAAATTTGGAGAAAAAGTGAGTTGCCACCTAGCAGTTGAGATTAGCTCAACTGTGAAACCCAATGATACTTATAACTTGGTGAGATTGGATGATCATGTCCAACATAAACACTTGGAAAGATTTAGTGAATTTATCACCTCAACCATACCAAAAATGTGAACTAACTACTATAGTATATTAACTCAATAAATTCAATAAAATTTTATGGGGTATTAGTACAAAAAAGTACATGATATGGTAAAAGTCCATAAAAGAGTTTTGGAATATAAAAATGATTTAGATTTTGCAATATTAGGCACATGTTTCACATCATATGCACCTTAAATATGTCTTATGTTAGAACTATGTATAATAATAATACCGATGTATAGAATTTTTCCATAACTATGAATTTGAATCATATAACTATGTACTTTAGCTAATTTAGAAAATTGTGTAAGTGTGTAGGACATGCTTCCAAAGCATGCCCCCACTATATATGGAGAAATATGAAAATTAATATAATTACCAATGTGGATAACATGTTCTCAAGACATTGCCCCATTGTAATATAGAGATGTTGAATATTGAATAGGTGTGGAGAACATGTTTCCAAAGCATGCCCTTACTGAATCTGAGAACTATGAATGTGTGGAATCCATGCCTATATGACATGGCCTCACTAAATATAAAATATAATATAATTACCACATACTTAATGAATATGGATAACATGTTTCCAAAGTATGCCCCCATTAAATCTAGAAGTTGATATAAGTACCGTATACCAAATGAGTATAAAGAACATGATTCCAAAGAATGCCCTCACCATTTTTAGATATTGTTCCAAATGTGGATATCATGTCTCTATGACCTGCCTCGACTAATATACCCATCCTTTGAGGTGGGGGAAAGATAATAACTATTAGTTACCTTAATTTAAAAGGATAATACAACTATATAATTTATGAATGTAACCATGTAATATATAAGATGAACATGTTTAGGTAAATGTAGAATTGATGCTATTAACACCAATTTGAACACATGTAGGCCTATTATGCATGATAAATATTATGGAAACATCTAGAAAATAATAGTACAAGATCAACAATAAAAAAAATCACACACACAAAATCACTCAATAGTAAGTCAAAAGGAAATGGTCTAGGGAGACCGCAAACAAGGGGCATGTTCAAATTCCATGCGATCGAAGGGACCTGACTTAGTCAAATGTCCATAAAATAAATTTTGACATATTTAAATTTCTATGCAACAAATAATGACATATGAAAATGTTAATGAAATCATACATAGGCATGGGGGTCACAATCAAAGGGGCATATTCAAATACTCAAATAGGGCATATAATAGCAAGGCAAGACACTCAAGGAAGTACATAAAGTAAAGTATAATAAATTGGCATAAACATGTCATAATAGCCCATGGATCTAATGTGTTAGGAAAAAATGTCAAGTGTATAGCATATAAAGTAACTTGTGTAAGATATGATCATGGATAATAGGCATGTGTTAGTACATATGTAAGCTTAAACATGATAATGTGGAGTGATCATCAAATCATATAACTTGTGTGTATCAAGATCAAAGAAGTGAATGCCCATAATGTCCATATGAAATGAGTAGAGGGAAAGCCAAGCCCAAAATCTAAAATTAGAATGTATCATGTTTCTGTGTATGTTAGTATCACACTCAAGTAAAAGTGTAACACATATGTTTATGTAGGAGTAACTAAGTATATCATCCATTAACATGGATTCCAAGGAGCCAATATCACATGTGAGTGCTGAAAGTGTTTTTTGAGGTTTGGATGTTTTTTAGTTTTTTGGTATTTTTGGATTTTTTGAAGTGGAAATATCATCCTTTGATGTTATCCAATGGATGGTCATATATGTCTCTCCATGGTGAATTTGGTAAAATACCTCATTTATGCTACCAAAGAACATATATAGGTGTAATATTTAACATTGTGAAATCAATGGTGCTCTATGTATGTAGAATAGGACTATGTGGTCATGAAGTAATAGTAGGAGTAAAAATATTAGGGGATATTAGAACCCATCGATGAGTTCTTTGTGATTTATTTGGTATAGCAATAATATGTAATTTTTTAAGTTCTCTATATATTTGAACATGATGTGTAATTGAAGATTGGGATTTTGTGGAATCCATTATATGTCTTTGATGTAATGGTATATCAAGTACTAACCACCTAGTAAAGGACATTACCTATTTATTACCCTTTTGTGATTAATTATCTTTAGTAGGATTGATAGGTAGTTGTCTAGGTATAAGTTTATTTTTTCAATAGGATACTCATATGGAATTCTAGAAATTGTAATTACCCGATAGGCATGAATGTATTTAACAAACCCATACACTGTAGAAGCATTATTTAAATAATATGAATCCAATGTCTTATCAAATATGCTTATGGAAGAGATAACTAAGAAGGTAGTAACCACATGTGTAGGACTAACCTATAAAGGCAAGTAAATCATTTTAAGAATCTTTTGGGAGGTCCCATCAAATGTTCTAACTAATCAATTAGAGGGGTGTATGTCATGATGATTATAACCCAAGTTCATAAGTAATTTCATGGTGAAATTTTTTTTGATTTCACCATTATCAACCATAACATTAAATATGGGGTGTTTATCAAGGTATGATCAAATGAATAGATAATTAAGATTAGAGTCACCATCCTTAATTTCACTATTATTAAAGAAAATAAAAGGTTTCTAAACCATGGGAGGTATATATTGTTTGTAAGTACCAATAATCCCATCTAATGGGTTCCCATAATGTGATGGAGAAGGATGTGAGATATATACCATTTGCTCTTTTGGTTCCTTCTTAGAATGATCTTTCAAGGGATTTTTAATTATTTTTTATTTATGGTGATCACTAGGTTATGAAATTTATTCCTTTAGAGGATCCTCAAATTTAAGCTTTTGGTCATCAATAAGATCTTGGTTCTTGTGCTTCAAGGTAAATCATCTTCCTGTAGAATGTCTTAGTCCTTGATGATAATAATAATAATGATTTTCATCATATCCTTTAGGTAGAGGTTAATTCATATGAACCTTGATAGGATGAGCGAGATATATAAGCTAGAAATCTAGTAACCATAGGAGTAATGAAGTTAGGGACTCAAATAAACCTATAAATTATCTCCTTAGTGAATTAGATAGGACAAAATAATTAGGATATTGTGAAAATGTGTTATCTATGTTTTGCTTTTTTTAGGTTCAAGAGGTTTTACCTTATAACTTGGTTTAATTATGAATTTGTTACTAGATGTAGATGTAAATGGTACATTTTCTACATACTTGAGCTTATTAAATGACCTAAGCTTCATTTCATGGTCCCATACAACATGGCATAAGTCATCAAAAGATTTAAACTTCTTAAAAATAATGGACTCATGTAAAGGAGAAAGAAAAATTTTCTTTAATATATATCAAAACTCATTGTCTACCATGAGATTGGTAATTTTGGCTAGCATTGCCTTATATTTCAAGACATATTAATTTTTAGGTTCATTGGTTCTTTGTTTGTTTTATCAATTTGGGTATAAGAAATATTTTTAAAATATTAATGGAAAAGTGTGATAATAACTAGTTAGCAAGAGGTTTGAATGATTATATGGATTGGAGAGGTAAAGCATAAAACAACCTCAAAGCATAGTTATTGAGTATTATTAGAAATAATTTGGTTAAAATTTTATCATTGGAAGCATATTTAATGCATGACACATAAAATGATTGAAGATTTTGTTTAGGATCATCCTTTCCATCATAAAATGTGAACTTTAGTGCAGAAAATCTAGTTTGTAAAGGGTGTAAATATATTTCAAGTGCAAGAGGGTTATGCAACACATCTTGTGAATCTATGACATGAGGGTATTTTAAATCATTTTGTTATATGTTTATAATTTTATCCTCCAAGGTCTTTATAACTTGAAGGAAGGATTAAATTATAGGCTTAGCGGGATTTATATTAGTAATTTGAGTAGTCACCAAAGGGGATGAATACATATTTTGAGTATTAATAGGCATTAAAACCAATATTTGTGTTGAAATAATGTGTAATTCCATAATAGATGCATTATTAGTAGTTTCAATAAATAAAGGTTTAAACACGTAATCTATTCCCCCACTAGATGTATTTTTTATAATGTATTCAAGGGGAGTGATGTATCCACTATAGTTTTGAAATATGTTTCCTCAGTTATAATCTTTAATATCTCATCAAGATATTTAGGTTTTTGTCTAATGTACCCATGAAACAATGCAATTACATGAAATTGATCATGGTCTATTTTATTTTTCATTTGTTTCTTGATTTTCATTATCATAATCTTCTTCTATGGCAACCCTATCAATATTATTTTCATTATCAACATGTGTTTCATCATGATCTAAGGTATTTTATCCCTCATTAGTTTGAGACATCTTAGATGGGTGGAGAAATATGTTCAATAGGCACATCTCCAAATCTATGGCTAAGCCTAAGTTGCATGAAAAATGATAAAATTAGGAAATTAAAAAGTATAGCAATCTAAAACCCTAACTAGTTTAAAACTATAGGAATAAAATAATTTCATTTGAATGAATCAAGTTCACCAAATTTTTAACCCTAATAATTTATATTAGGTTTATCTAAGGATAAAGGGGTATATATAAATGAATTGGCATAAGGGTGATAATCATATCTATAGTAGGCCAATTAGATGCTAAACTCAAAAATAAGTATACACTAAATGTATTATGTTGAGATAGTATAACTATAGAAATTACAACTATGATACATATATAAATGACAAAAAAGTGATGTACTTACCTTTTTTTATGCTAATGTAGTTCTACATCTAGAACAGATAGAAATCAAGATGGAAGGAGATTCTAGAATAGTTGTTAGACTATAGATCTGGCCCTTTTGGTTCTCTAGGTAGTAATTTCAACCTAAGATGGTTACATAAAATCTAATATCTAGGTTTTATGTTAGTTTCATGTATGGAATTTCTTCTAGATGCTTCACCTATGCTATGGTGTATTCAAATCTAGGTCATGGATTGTCACTCTATGTGAAATGGTAAAAACATTATTTTCCATATTTATTTTGACCTTGGTGAAAAATGGGTTAGTGTGCACATAATGTTGATTTTAGCTCAAAGACCCTAATATCATATGGAACTACTTACATAGCCAATACTCCAAACAAGGCCTTAAACTGATATAGTTCTCCCCTATATATTAGTTTTTGTTTGAATCATGAAATATGTGTAAAGCAAGTATAACAATGACCTAACTTGGAAAATCAAGATTTTGGGATACTCATTTAATAATTTATACCTATATATGTGTATTCCCTATTACTAGTATGGATATAGGAATAAATAGGGAAGCTTTGTTTAATTGAATGCTCTTTAGTCCTTTTTACTAGGTATTATAGGTTAGGAATGAATGATGATTGATATTATATTTACATCAATTCATTTAGAATGATAACTCACATTATTTCACTTAGAATAACCATTAGGATATGTTTCATTTATAAATTTGTTGAATTTAGGGCATTAGACACATGCATTGGGATAGGATAGTAATGTTGACACTACTTTCTATCCCAAACATTAGTGTCTATGGAGTAAGAAAGCATGTACATGTTTTAAACTTGTAGTTATGGATTATAAGTACATTTTAAGCATTTTAGATAAGATATAAGACCTGGTCCATCAACATAAGACTAGTCAGACTAAGTGATACAGGATAAAGGGTACAAACATAGAGTATATGCGAGACTTTTATAAGCAAGAAAGGTAAAGAATTAAGAGGAATATATAAGGTCTAATTTTTCTAAGTGTACAATATTTAGGTGCTATATAATCATAAAATATCATATATAACTTAACTATTCTAAATTATAAAATTATTTTCATGGTACTCATTGTCTTGAATAATATCCTTGAGAGAAACCAATAAAGATGGGATTTCAAGCTTAATTGGTAAAACTAACTTGGTACCATAAACAAAATAATAAGGTGTGGATTTAGTATGGGTGTGGACACTAGTATGGTATGTCCATAAGTCATAAACCATTTGTTGATGTCAATCTATACTATATTTTTTGACTATTTTATCCAATATCTTAACAATAGTTTTATTTTTCACTTTTGCATATCCATTAACCTATGGGTAGTATGGTGTAGAGAAGGTTTTTTTAATTTTATATTTGTTAAAAAAATGCTTCATTATTTTATTTTTAAATTATGATTCATTATCTTTTATAATTGCTTAAGGTAAACCAAATTAGGAAATACTATTTGTCATCATGAATATGCATATATCATCTCCAATGGAAAACTCAAGTGGAATTTACTCCACCCATTTTTAAAAATATTCAGTGGCTGTAATGATAAATTTTTGGCTTCTTATAGATACCATATTTATATTTCCATTCAAATCAAATACCTAATTGAAATTGGCCATGGTGAAAAAAATAGTTGTAACTCATGTGACATTGTGTGATTTAAAGTATTATATTTTGGCATTGAACACATAATTTAATGTGTTCAATAAATTCTTGTTCAATTGTGGTATAATGGTAACCTTATCATAATGATTTGTGGGACATTTCTTTTCCACTAAAATGTCCTCCAAACTCACTATATGGCATATCTTGAAGATAATTGCATGCTTCTTATTTGTTTAGACATTGAAGTAATTATCCTTCAAAACCCCTTTTGAATAAAGTGTTCCCAATAATAACATAATTAATTATTCTCATTGGATTTTATATTTTTCATTTTGAGTAAAATGATCTGATATAAATGCTCTATATAATAAATTGTATATATCAATGCATCATTATGTATTTATTACAATGCATGTAATGGAAAGAACTAATAAATCATCCATTTTCACTAGTGTAATTTAAGGTTGTCATAACTCTTAGATTGTAAAATTTAAGTAATCATCATTAATATCAATGGGCATCAATGATTCAACACCCACCATTAAATCAACATGATGATTATCCTTACATGAATACTTTTAATATCAAATAGATCAAATGTTTCTTTCAATCTATCTACCATCATTCTATATGGAATCAAATGGTCCTATTTTTTTTGTTCTAATCATTTATAATTTGAATATCAAAATTAGAATCACCATAAATATTAATTATCTCACATGAAGATTTTGTGAAATATATAACCTAATGATTAAGTCTTCATATTCTAATATATTATTTATGCATGAAAAATATAATTGATATTAAAATTGGTGTATAATCTCTCTCATGAGTATAAAAAATATTGCTTTCACATAAACCTATCATACATCTAGATCCCTTTAAAAACATAGTCCATATATCCTATGATACATGAAAGGTTTTTACCTCAACAAAAAAGCTTTAGTCATTTTAAAATGATTAGATAATGGAGCAGTGGCCAATTGGTCCATAATAACTTGACCTTTTATGAATTTTTGAGATGCAAATTTGAGATAAAATTCCATAAGTTGTGTGACCAATTTTGTTATTCTTCTTTCAAGATTAGTTTTGTTCATGAGAAACTTTAATGTGTCATCTTTGATGATAACATGAATCTCAATGTTTAGCATATAATGTCATAATTTTTGTATTACAAAGAATAATGCTAAACATAATTTTTCCATTTTTGTATATATACAATCATTTAAAACTAGTTTATGACTAATTTAATAAATTTATTGATCTTTATGATCATCATCATATTATGATAGTAAGGTCCCCAAGGCCTCATGAGTTGATGAAATATAAATAAGAAATGGTCAATATGGTATTGGTGGCATATGGACTATTGGTTTTTTCAAATATTCTTTTATTGCATCAAAAATTGGTTGTAAAATTCCATCCCAAACAAATTTATTACCTTTCTTGAGTAAACATGTGAAAGGGAGGATTTTATTAACCAATTGATCAATAAAACATCTAATTACTTACAATCTACCTTGTAAGAATCACAATTATTTTAAATTGGTTAGAGGAGTCATTTGAATAATGGATTTTAATTTATTTGGTTCAACCTCAATACCATGTTGAGAAATAATACAACCCAAAAGTTTTCCAAAAGATACCCAAAAACACATTTTTTTAGATTTAATCATACATTAAATTTTCTCAAACACTCAAATATCTGGCATAAATTAGTAGAATGATCTTTTTGGTTTTTTAATTTGGATAAAATAAAATCAAAATAATATTTGATAGTATTATGAATAAAATCATAAAATATATGTGGTTTTTCCCTTTGATAAGTAGCTCCAACATTTTTAAGTCTAAAAGGCATACAATATAAGATAATGTTCCCCATGGTGAGGTGAATTCATATTTTATTGATTGATGGGATTAAGCTTTATTTGATTATAACCAACAAAACAATCCATGAATTAAAAAATATATCATATCAAGCAATAAAAGAAACAATAATGTCTATATTAGGTAGTGGAAAATAATCTTTTGGGGATGTTTTATTCAAATCACAAAAAATTATGCAACATCAAATGCCACCATTAGGTTTTGTAATAAACACTATATTGGAAACCTAATCAGAATATGAAATTACTCTACTGAATCTTGTATCTAGAAGTCATTGTATCTCATATTTTACAAATAATTATATCTTGGGATGCATCTTATAAATATTTTTCTTAATGGGCTTTACATCTAGATATACTAGTATATTTTGCATTACCACAGATGGATCAATGTCTGGCATTTCAGAATAGACCCAAGTAAATAATTTTTTGAAATCATGTATGAACTATAGATAGGTTTTACCTCCATCCTCTTGAATCATTACAATAAGTAGTACTAGTCAAGGATTTTTATTTGTTCCATACTTATATTGTACCATTTATTCATTAATCAATGTAGATCTATCTACAATAAATGGAGTTATGGGAATGGTATTATTGGCATCATGTGGGATACAAGAATAAGAATTCTCACCAAAGTAAGCATGAGTAGACGTGGCATGAAGAAACATATTTTATGCTAGAAGGAAGGGAGATCCTCATATGCCCCTAAACACTCTAACAATGACTCATTATTAGATAATTCATTCAATGTTTGAATCTCTGGTGACTCATTCTCATCAATAAAATGAGGATTAATAAGCTGCAATTTAGACTTAGGAGTAGGAAAATGTATACATTTTGAGGTAGAATTTATAAAACATAGTTTTTTATTATTATTTTATTTGTTGACTTTATGAAAACCCCAAGCCTTATCAATTTATATTTTTACTATGTGAATATGATGGGTTATATTTTGTTAATTGTTTCCTAAAACTTGACCCTTATATCCATGGTTTAGAAAATATCTAGAGCTAAAATATAAATTTGGTGAAGGTGGCGTATAAGTATTTTTTTAATGGAGCATTGCAAAATGTTTGAAGGGATCTATATACAATGTACATGTGTAATTTAATCCTTGATGGATAAATTTTAAATAGACATGTAAATTATATGGGACTATGTACATCTCGTGTATCCAAAGATATCCCAAGAGTATGTTATAGTTTAAATCATTTGACATAACTTGACATAAATTAGGTAACGTGCAAGGTCTTGGATAATATCCAATGTAATTTGTCCCAAGACCTTGTGTGAAATGTTATCGAATCCCTTAATATTCATACTATATTATTATAAATCTTTTGCCTCAATGCCTGTTAATCAAAGAAAAGATATATTACAAATATTAAGTTTTGATCCATTATCCACAAGTACCCTTTTAACCATCTTATTGTGAACACATGCTTTTATATATAATTGAAAATAGGAGTAAATAATATGTTGGGTTAGTAGATCTTCTTTTTCAAAGGAAATATTATTTTATGTACATTTGACACAATTTAACATAGATGTTACATATGGTGTCTTTACATTAATTGAAAAGATAGTAATGTGTAATGTTTTGAATAAAATATCTTTGTATTTAGAAGTTTTATGTAATAAATTAAAAAGCAAAATTTTATTAATGACCTCATTGGGGTTTTTTATATTAGTACATGCATATGATTTTGTTTAATACATTTTATTTGACACTTATTAGTGACAAGAAAAAATTCATTATAAACATTATTACAATGAGGGATATATATGTGCACATGTGTTTTGTATCTATCATGTTTTTTATCCATTTAATTATGGTTTTTAAAAATGTATCAATGTATGAAATACAATAAACAATGAATTTCATGGTATAATTAACAAAGGAAAAGTTACCATATGTATGCATGTTGTTAAACAAAATTTATTCCTCTAACCTTGAAAGCAACTTGATTTTGTTCGATTAATTTTTTTTAGCAAATTTGAAATTAGAAAAACAATAAAAAATTCCTAAGGCATTGGGATTTGATAGGAATACTCAAGAGGTTTCAATCTCAATTCATTTATAGCTCACTAAATGTTTAACCCTTTTTGGAATTAAGGTTTATGAGGAATATATTATTCAATAGTGAAGTGAACTATTCCTAAAAGCATGTCTATCAAATAATTTAGTTTATGATATTAAATTTTGGTTTTTAATTACAAAAAATACTAAATATGGAAAGTAAAATGCCAAATAATACTTTGATTTCACAATCATGAATGATAAATAATACTTGACTTTTGCAATGATGTCAACATAGATTTAATATGTATAGGTGTGGAAATAGGTTTTATTATATTCAATAACTACCCATAAAATTCTATAAATTTTCTTTCCAACAACTTAGATACTTGTGTTGACATGTGGACACTTGCATTGATGATACTACCTAAACATTGTTGTAATTATCCTATACCGAATGTGTGTTGTATCAATATTTGATGTTTTAGGTCTTTTTAGGTTATATGTATCTTTCATCTGATGTATTTTTATCTCACACACATGTTATATATCACTATTTATATCTCAAACCCTAGATTTCCACCTTAGGTTACCTTGACAAAAAATGGGTTTATGAGCTCATGGTGTCACATTGACCTCAAAGACCCCTCTATCAATGAACACTACATACATATCCAATACACCAAGGAGTGACTCACACTTATGTATTTATCCTTTATGTGTGGTAATGTTTTTTGTGAAAGGGTGAAATATATTATATGAATATGCATAATGTGATATAGCTTATAACTTGACAAATATGTCACGTGGGTTGTGTTTTGATTATTTCAAACCTATAGTATGTTACTCCTATGATTTATATAGAAAATAATGATGTATAGGGAAGTATATCTTGTTTGTACACTTTGAAATTCAATATCATGTCTAAGATTTAGAGGTTATTGATTGATATTTACTAGATGAATAATGATTTAACTTTAACTTGTATTTATACTAGTTCTTTTGAAATGATCCTCAGAGCAGGGTTAATGACATTCTTAGGCAAACCATACACATCTAAATATTTTTTAAATTGAGTGTTTTTAGGTTAAGGACACTTGTGTTGGAGTAAGGATAGTAGTGTCAACACTATTTTCCTATCCCGATCACAACTATCCAAGATGGAGGAAAGTTTTTGAGCTTATGTAATTAGTAGTGAAGGATATATATCAAATTTTAGGCATTCTACAATTACATGTGATCTAAATAATCATATTAATCAAATTTGGACTAATAAATAAGTGTATATACCTAGTGAGGTGGTGAGTGTGATCCTTTTGGCTACAAGGAAGGAAAAACTAAAGGGTAGAGCCCTAATAACTATTTTTCAAGTGTACAAGACTAGTTTAATATATAAATATAAATTTAAGCATCTATAGTAGAGAGTAATTTTTTTTATAAAAAATATTTTGAATTTCATTATTAGCCATTTTATTTGTCATTTTTTCAAGCAAAGTCTTATACCTTAACACTTATTCACTGATTTTTTCATTAGACCCTTGTTTGAGCTTGGGAGCTAAAACCTTATTTATAATGGATAAAATGTAATTTCAAGTGTCAAAAGGTTATGTAACAAGTAACTTGAGTCCATAAAAGGGCTATCATGAGAGAAGGATTGTTCAATGTGGGAGAACATAACTTTTAATGCAAGAATGGTATGCTTTACAGTAGTATTTGAAGATGTAATAGGTGAAGTATATGTATCATGAGTAGTAATAGGAATTAATTTTTTTTATAAACTAAGTGAGGCTCCCAAACCAAGAGATGGTGTTGTAGAAGTAAAAATTGGAGTATATGCAATAATATAGGTAACAATGCTAGAAGATCCATTTTGGGTTCCCTTTTTGTGTTCATCTCTAGTCACATATAATAATGAATAAACTTTTTTGAGGTGATCATGAAGATATTGCATGAATTTTTCATCATCGTTTGGACCATTAGAATTTTATAAAGTGTTAGATTCTTAAATAATAGCCATGATGTGTCCTTAAATAGGGTGAGAAGTGAGAAATGGAAGATGCCTTGAAGTTTCCCATTTGATATAATTAATGATATATGACTCTTGTTCCCAAGTATTATTATTGACCACTTTCTTCCCTCAAGCCTAGAAAAGGGTCAACCTAAGCCCTATGAACCCTAGTCCAACATAAGACCTCATAGTTATGATATCTCTTGGTGAATTAAGATAGTCCAAATCAAGGTAACTAGATAACATATCAAATGCAATAGGTCCACTATCTTATCATGTCATGAAGAATGTAGTGGTTATCCATACTCTATGTTTCAATTTTTTTCAAGTGTCTTCATATTATTTGATCATATGTGAAGGTCCACAATAGGATTTGAAGTTGTCTCAATAGTTTAAAGTGTTATGGTGGAGATGAATGAATGATGTAGCTAATGAGTCATCATGAACCTTTCTAGTGTATTTAAGATATGTTTTGATTACAAGATTTTAAGAATTGTATGAAGGTTCATGGGAGCCTAATTGAATCCTTTATCAAGTATTAAGGTCTTCTCATAAGTTTGGAAGTGATATTCATTTGAAATCACCTCTTAAAGTCATGTATATGGTATAAAAGGGGAATATCTGACCTTAATGTGACACCACTTAACCTCTAAAGGCCATTAAAACTACCATTAATGTCTTCAAGAGCCTTCATGAATCCCATTAGGCCATACACAAAGCATTTCATACACTAATGAACCCATTTTCATAAAATTCAACACTTAATTACCACTAAATAGGTCCCACACATGTCAAAATGTGCCTCTTCAACTCCCCAATTCATACCATGAACTTTCATACATTACGTAACCCTTCGTTTACCTCCTCGTGTTTTCCAATAGTGGCTTATGGTCTAAAACATGAAGAAGCATAGGGAATTTGTAAGTTTGAAGAGCTTGTAGAGTGGTATGAATATATATAGTATGGATTGGCTTAGGTAGAGCTAGGGGTCTTCAAGGGGAGTTCACTATAGGTATATGATTGAGTAAAACAAGGTGTTTCAAGGCCTAAAGAGCCAAAAATTTATTATTTTTCCCCACCAAGCTCATTGGAGGACATGGAGATCACTTTAGGTTTGTGATCAGTTCATACAAAGGAGAGAGAGAGAGAGAGAGAGAGAGAGAGAGAGAGAGAGAGAGAGAGAGAGAGAGAGAGAGAGAGAGAGAGAGAGAGAGAGAGGAGAGAGAGAGAGAGAGAGAGAGAGAAGGTCTATGATCTTGGCCAAATAAAGTATAATTTTTAACCTTCTAATAATGGGCATTGGTTGCAAATTTAGTCATTTGATATCTATGAATAAATGATAAAAATTTGAGTGATCTAGTCACCATCCTCATCTACATAGGGATAAAGAAAGAGGATGGTTTCATTGAGTTCTTGGTTTGTTTTATCAAACTAATGATTGTTCTTGGTTACTCAAGTCTTGAAAAGACTTTTCATGCCCCCCTCAACATTTGGTTCACAAATTTGGGCATATAGAGGTGAGAAATGTCTAAACTACCAATATCTATAAGCTGTAGGCAAGGTCTCATTCATGAAGAGGAGTATGAAATGTATATATCTAAAGGTGAATAGTGTTTAGAGGTATAATAATTATGTCGTAAGGATAATCACGTCTCTTTACTCCAAATTGAATTCTTAGATGGTCTCTAACCTTCTAAAATGGTGCTTCAAAGTGATTCGGTCTTCATATTTGAGTTCCACTATAAGAGAAGGTAGTACATTGCAAAATGGTTACTTGATGGTTGAGAAAACACAATAAAACATAACATGAATTGTTTCATTCATACCAAGGTGTCCTTCCCTCAAGGTTATTAGACTTCATCATAACCCCAAAGACCAAGGAATCACCATGTATTTTCCCTCAAGGACCTTCATAGTCCTTTTACTAGATATTAAGGTCATTTAGAAAATTTTAAGGTTTTTAGAGGATCTTAGGTTCTCTTTTCCCACTACATATGCCTCATTAAGAACCTAAAAATGTTACATTATATTAAGTACATGTATAGAGTTTATTAGGGACCTCTATAGACTATATTATGTATGATTTCATAGTTCATCTCAAACCCTCAAGAGCCTTTCCCTTGTTGACAATCTCATCATTGTCATTCCACCTTAGTTATAAGCTTTGTATTCTAATTTTAGACTCCATATGTCCCCCACAATCACTTACTAATAGGTTCAAGTCTTCTAATAAAATCCAAGGCATGTAAATAGAGTCTAACTACTCTATATGTTAGAGGTACAATCACTAAAAGGGGGGGTGGGGTAAATCAGTCATCCCAAATATTCTAACTCTCAATTTCAATCCTTTTAAACTCTTAATCAATTATCGCAAGCATTCATGAAGCATACATATCATCCATAGAAATGAACAAGATAGACAATACAAGATAAAATATATAACACATGACATATGTGGGAAACCCTCATGGGGGAGATAACCCATTAGAACCTATAATTGTACTACTAGCCTATTATAACAAGAACCAATTTAGACCAGTTAAAATTGATAAAAGAACTACCCTCCTTTATTTTAGTGAGACTGTAATCCCACAAGGAGATTCTACACAAGCCTAGTTGAGATACCACAACAACTATACCTTTAGTAAGTTTTACCTTACAAGGAGCCTATAACCCCCTATATTTTGAGATTCCATAACAACACCTAAGAAAAAATCCACCTTTATACTGATGTCTTCAACACCTAATGATGAACCTCTTCTCATCACTCTTTACTTCACTCATACTAAATCTACAAGATCATTATTCTTCCAATAGAATTATGACCTATACTTCATACAAATAGTCCTCAATCTATTATGATCCTTAACTCATCCATTAGGCACCCACATTTTCCTTCACTTCACAACACTTATGCTCTCAAATACATATTCCACACATAATTCTCTCTCAAGTCTAAAACCAACACATTTGGTTTCACCATTTATAGAGCTATCATGATTATCAACATCTTGGTCAGTCATTAGGCATGCCTTAACCCTTAAGGCATATATCATACAAAGACACAACTCAATACAATCTTCATATGTCAACCATAGCATATATAGGTCATCTTTAATTAGCTACACCTTTCAATTAGGCCCTTGTAGCTCTTATAGGTATCATGGAGACTTATTGACCCATTTATCACTTCATCGAGAAAAACAAGAACATGGGACCACTTTCAGTTGCATAGGTCCACTCTATATGTCCCCTTAAAAATCCTCAAATGATCATAGTTAACTTTTCTCACTCTTGTATATTCTCAAAAAACTCAAACACTGACATGGTGCATAGAAACATCATGAATAAATACATAGTCAACTTCTTAAGCTTTTTTCATACTTTATATGAATGGTCAAACCTTCATAATGTTGGAAATATTGTCATTGATGTCAAAGGTCTAGCATTATTGGTGATAAATGCCCCATTGCATTTAATAGTGTTTTAATTTTCATATCTTGGCTAATGTATGTTATTATTTATTTAATATTAATGAATATATTTTTGGTTTCATATAAGTCAAAAGAGGGCCCATGGAAAATTCAAAGAGACATGGGGTAAAGACAAAAGAGGAATGGGATGAATTATCTCATGAAGAGTCATCTTGAGGAATTCCAAGAGTCACCATTTGAAGACAAAAGAGGTTATGGCACATTTCTCCATGAAAGGACACTTTGAGAAATATAAAAAGTCACCAAGGTAAAGACCAAAGAGAAAAGGATGCATTTTCTTATGAAGGGTCACCATGTTAATTTTCAAATGCAAGGATACGAAGGGTCATGGAATTTTGGCACCATTTTCCATGAGGATTGAAGGGTCACAAAGGGTGAATGTTAAATGTCATTTGGAAAGATATAAATAAAGGATTGAGAAGCCATTTATAATATACAAGAGAGTGCATGGTTTTGTAATTATTTTATAAAATAGAAGAGGAGAGAAAATTAGGAGATATTATAGAGTTCTATTATTTGTTGAGTAACATTGAGAAATAGTTGTGTTTTATACACAAGAGGGATTGGTGCTCCTATGGGTTGGTGGTCACAAATAGTTATTGTGTTAGCACTCAACAAAGGGGTTGGTGCTCCTAAGAGTTAGTGATTACAAACTTTATAATCTAATTTGGTGCTCATTCATATACCTAAGATTTTTCTCCATGGTTTTTCCCACTTTGGGTTTCCACATAAAAATATGGTGTGTCTCTCTCTCTCTTGTGTGGTGCATGTTATTATTTTAGTTTTATTGCATATCTTGAATGTGTGATTAAGTTGTTAAAGAAAATAAATTAGATTAATTAAAATATATTTAATATATTGATTCACCCCCTATCATTATATTTTATGCTTAACAATTGGTATTAGAGCAGGTTCCTTTTGAAAAAGTTTTACAGCTTGAAGGTAGATCAGGGAAAGCATGATGGTTGGATCACATGAAGGTTTTTCTATAAATAAGTCATCTTTGTTTGATGGGACAAATTATGATTTTTTGAGCATAAAGATGAGGACTTATTTGATGGCCCTTGGATTCAACATTTGGTAAGCAGTGGTAGAGGAATATGAAGAGCCATAGACACTTGTAACTAATTCAATGGAAAAAAAGGCAAGTGAAAATAATGATAAATATTTAAATGTTATTTTATGTGGTTTATGTGAATCAAAATTTGTTAAAGTTATGCAATGTAAATCTACTCATGAAACTTGGGTGAAACCTGAGAATATTTACAAAGGTGATGGAAAGGTTCAGCAAGCTAAGCTTCAAACTTTTAGAAGATAGTTTGAGAGTTTGAAGATGGAAGAAGAAGAAAATATAGAAATTTACCTTTATGGGCTGATCAAATATTTAATCAGATTCAAGGTCTTGGAGAAAAGTTAGAAGAATTAATTATGGTGCAAATGTTTTTTATATCTCTACCATTGAGATATGATGCAAAAGTTTTGGCAATTGAAGAGATGAAGAATTTAGCCAAGATAAAGATGGATGAGCTATATGGTATTCTTATAGAATATGAGATGTGAATCAAACAAGAGAAACCCTCAAAGAAAGAATTTCATTTCAAGACATCAAAGAAAGAGAAGGCTAAGATTCAAGAACCAAGTGACAGTTCTCGTAATGATGAAGATGACAATGGAGCTCTATTCATTTGTAAGATGAAAAAGGGTACATGTAAATATCAAGGAAAATTACGTTTTAAATGTTTTAATTGTGTAAAGATTAGACATTTTGTAGCTAAGTGCCTAGATAAGGGTAATGGTGACAATGAAGAAGGAAATTCTACATACAAGAGAAATTTAAAAGGAAAATTTAAGAATTGATTTGAGAAGAAGATTTTGTATTATAAAGATCCTAGCTCAGTTGAAGATAGTGGAGTCAGTGATTCAAAAGAAGAGATTCTATTCATGGCCATACATGAAGATGCATCTGTAAGCAAAAGTATAGATGATGAATAAGAATAGGATGAAGCCAAAGTGAATTTGGAAAGATAACTCATTTTTTCCTTAAAAGAGTTAAAATATATTGAGAAGAAAAATCAAAGATTGAAGCTCCAGAATGAGAAAAATGAAAATGAGTCAAGGGAAATAATTAAAGATCTACAAACACACTTTGAAAAAGCAAAGAAGAATGAAAAATATCAAACGACATAGTTGTAAAATGTAAGTGAAGAATCTGAAAGGCATGTTATTGAACTTACTTCTTTACAAGTAGATCTTGAGAAAACAAATGAAGCAATCAATGATAGAGCAACCAATAATTCTAATTTGAGAATAACAGTAATATGTTGAATAAGATATTAAAAATTCAAAGATCAATGCCAGATAAGATAGGTATTAGATTTAAAAAAGAGAAAGGGGAGGCCACTACTTTCATTTACAAGGTTAACACAAAAAATGGAAAGCCCTATGATGAAGCTCTTACAAAAGACGAAATAAAAAGAGAAGTTAAGAATACAAAGGACACATTAAACAAAGAAGGCTAGAAGGAACAAAGTTACAAAAGGAAATCAAGTCATAGATACACAAACAAGGCCTATTTTTATGGTTACTATTTTTATTGTAATGGATATGGTCATAAGAAAATAGAATTTCAAAAAAAGGCTAACAATTTCCAAAATAAGGAGAAGGAAACTCATGTAGAGTCAAGCAGAAGCCACAACTCTTTTGCTTCTCTATCAAGCTTTAATGAAGAGGTCATAATATTTTATAAGTTAAATAACTTTAAACACATAGCTTGATATTGTAGAAGTGTGTTTGATTTAGTCAAGAAGGACCAGAGTTTTAAGGCTCCATTCATTAAGAAGAAATTTTAGATAGGTTCATGGTAGAAGAAATAATCTAAAAAGTCTATGTTGGTCCTGACAACTTTGCATGCAAGAAACAAAAAAAATCCATCCTTCATTAATAGTGGATATTCGAGGCACATGATAAGAGACAAGATTGAGTTCATAACCTTGAATAAGATCAATGGTGGCATAGTGAAATTTGGAGATAATACTATTGCTAGAATTGTCAAAAAGCTACACTAAGTTTGGATAATGGTAGAACTAAAATTGAAAATGTTTTATATGTAGAAGTTCTTAAGCATAATATTTTGAGTGTAAGTCAAATGTGTGATTAGTGGTACACACTAAATTTTTATGTAGAAGGTTATGAAATTAGGAGAAAAGATTTAAATATGTTGCTTGCAAATGCTTAGAGAACAACTAATAATTTATATATGTTATCAGACATCAAAGGTCAAATATGTTGTTTGAATCAGATTGAAGAAAGTTGGATATGGCACATGAGAATGGAACATAATTTTGACAATCTTGTCAACATCAGCAAAAGGCAAGCAGTCAAAAATCTTCCAAAGATTACAAAGCCATCCAACACACTTTGTGAACCTTGTCAGCATGGGAAGCAAGCTAGAATGTGGTTCAAAACAAAAGAATACTTGACCACTCAGATGTTAGAGATTATTCACACTAATTTATGTGGACCTATGAGAACTCAAAGTACTCAAGGTGAGAAATATTTCATGTTTCTTATTGATGATTTTTCATGTATGACTTGAGTAATGTTTTTAAAGAAAAAATTAGAAAATTTTAGACATTTCAAAGCATTCAAAGCATTAGTTGAGAATGAAACTTGTTTGAATATTAAGTGCCTATGATCATATTGAGGATGAGAGTTCATGTTAGATTAGTTTATTGAGTATTGTGAAGACCATGGAATAAAGAGATGTTATTCAATAGCTAGAACTCTATAGTAGAATGGAGTAGTTAAACAGAGAAACAAAATAGTTTAGAAGATGGTGAGGACAATGCTAAATGAATCCAAAATACTAGATAAATATTGGAGATAGGTAGTTGGTAAAACAATGTATATTGAAAACAAAGCATTACTGAGGGTTAATAATGACAACACTCCTTATGAGCTATGAAAAGATAAACCAACTATAGTTGATTATTTTAGAGTTTTTGGTAGTGTATTCTTCACAAAGAGAATCGATGAAAAACTAGGTAAGTTTGAATCTAGAGTAGAGAAAGGTATATTTCTTGGTTATTCTTGTAAAAGTAAAGCTTATAAATGTTATAAAAAAATAACCAAGAAAATATTTGAAAGTGCAAGTGTCAGGATAGAAGAAGATAGAGCATAAAGAATTAGTGATCTAATAGACATTCCTAAAATCATTGAAGAGGAAGATTTTGAAGAATCAAATGAAGATGAGAAGGAAAAAAAGTACACCAAAACCCCATTAAAATATGTACATAAAAATCATAATGAAAGTGACATCATTGGGGACATAAATGAAGGAATTCACACTAGAAGAATGATGGTAAGTGAATTTGATCAAGTTAATTTCTCTTTGTTATCCAAAATTTAGCCTAGAACTTTTTCAGAAGCTTGACATGATAAGCATTGGGTTAAGGCAATGGATGAAGAATTAAATTAGATATAAAAAATGATACTTGGGAATTAGTGCCTAGACCAAAACATCACATTGTGATAGGAACAAAATGGGTTTACATAACTAAGTTGAATGAAAATGGAGAAGTGACTAGGAATAAAGAAAGATTAATATGTAAAGGATATGCTCAGATTAAGGGAATAGATTTTGAAGAAACTTTTGCACTAGTGGAAAGGCTAGAGGCTATTAGAATGTTTCTTGCATATGCAGTGTTTAAAAATTTCAATGTGTTTTAGATGGATGCCAAATATATCTTCCTAAATGGGAATCTAGAAGAAAAGGTCTGCATTGAGTAGTCTAAGGGATTTATTCTCTCAAATGTTAGTAGCCATGTATGTAGATTGAAGAAATCATTGTATGGATTGAAACAAGCTCCTAGAGCTTGGTATGTAAGACTTAATAAGTACCTATAGGATCAAGGTTTTAAGAGAGGATTTATTGACAGTAATATCTACATCAAAATAGAAGGTGAGCATTAACTGATTATTGTAGTATATGTTGATGACATCATTTTTGGAGGAAAATTGAAAAGATGACAAAATAATTTCTTGATAATATGCAAAAAGAATTTGAGATGTCTATGCTTCAAGAATTATCATTTTTCTTAGGGTTTCAAATATTTTAGCTAGATAAAGGAATTTTCATATCTCAAAGTAAATATGCCAAGGAAATGTTGAATAAATTTAGTTTTAAAGATTGTGCACTAGTTGGCACACCAATGAGTATAGGAAATAAGGTGAGAAAGGATGAATATCACTTATTGTAGATCAATCTTTGTATAGATCTATGATTGGTAGTCTTCTATATTTGATAGCAACGAGGCTAGACATCATGCATGCAGTAGGTATGGTTGTAAGATATCAGTCAGCTCCAAAAGATAGTCATGATCAGTTATTGAAGAGAATATTCAAATATATCAAGGGGACATTAGATTATGGATTGTGGTATCCCATAGGTAGATATTTCACTTTGGTTGCTTATATAGATTTAGATTGGGTAGGTTACTTAGATGATAGAAAGAGTACAAGTGGAAGAGCTTGCTTCCTTGATGATAGCTTAGTATCATGGCTAATCAAAAAGTAGAATTTAGTATCACTTTCTATAGCTGAAGTAAAATATATTATAGCATTATTATGTTTTACTCAAGTGCTTTGGATGAAGTAAAATTTGGAAGATATCAAGGTAAAATATGATGAACCTATTTTTATTTTTTGTGACAACACAAATGCTAGTAATATTTATAAGAATCCAGTGATGCATTTAAGAAAAAAACATATTCCCATCAGATATCAATTGTTGAGATAGTAGGTTGTAGATCAATAGGTTAAGATGGAATATATCAGTACTATAGAGTAGATTATAGATATTTTCATAAATGCACTACCAAAAGACACTTTTGAGTATCTATGGGACAACTTAAGAGTAATTTATTTTAATTCCTACCATTGAGAATCAACATTAGTTGAGGGGGAGCTAAGTGTTAGCTCCAGGATAGGCCCTTTACCATCGATGTCAAAGGGGGAGAAGAATAATAATAGGTGAAAAAATAGGTACAAGGAATAGGTATAGGTTACTACAGTAAGGGGGAGTTAATGTATGCATTTTAGATGGAAGTATGTGCAAGTTTCATGATGTGGTAGTTTCAATTTGAGGTTGATATCAATGACAAAGGGGGAGATTATTAGAAATATTTTTATTGATGTCAAAGGTCTAGAATTATTGGTGATAAAGGCCCCATTACATTTAATAGTGTTTCTAATTTTCATATCTTGTCTAATGTGTGTTAATATTTATTTAATATTAATAAATATATTTTTGGTTGCATATAAGTCAAAAGAGAGCCCATAGATAAGTCAAAGAGTCATGGGGTAAAGACAAAAGAGGAATGGGATGCATTTTATCATGAAGAGTCATCCTGAGGAATTCTAAGAGTCACCATGTGAAGACAAAAGAGGGCATGGCACATTTTCCCATGAAGGGACACTTTGAGGAATACAAAAATTCACCAATATAAAGACAAAAGAGGAAATGATACATTTGCTTATGAAGGGTCACCATGTGACTTTTTAATCTTAAGTATAAAAAGGGTCATGCAAGTTTGTTGCCATTTTCCATGAGGATTGAAGGGTCACAAAGGGTGAATTCCAAAGGCCATTTTGAAAGCTATAAATAAAGTCTTGAGAAACCATTTGTAATATGCAAGAGATTGCATGGTTTTGAAATTATTTTATATAATAAAAGAGGAGAGAAAATTAGGAGATATTATAGAGTTCTTTCATTTGTTGAGTAAGCAATATTGAGATATATTTGTGTTTTATTGCAAGAGGGGTTGGTACTCCTATGGGTTGGTCCTCACAAATCTTTGCAAGGTGTTGGTGCTCCTATGGGTTGGTACTCACAAATAGTTATTGTGTTGGTACTCAGCAAAGGGGTTGGTGCTCTTACAAGTTAGTGCTTGCAAACTTTGTAATTTGAGTTGGTGTTAATTTATATACTTAAGATTGTTCTCCATGGTTTTTCCCAGTTTGGGTTTCCAAGTAAAAATCTAGTGTGTATATGTATGTATATATATATATATATATATATATATATATATATATATCTTATGTGGTGAATGTTATTGTTTCAATTTTATTACATATCTTGAATGTGTGATTAATTGGTTAAAGAAAAGAAATCAGATTAAGTAAAATATATATAATATACTGATTCACCCTCCTCTCAGTATATTTCATGCTTAACACATAATGCACACAAATTATCCTCATGGAGTATAAATCACTCTTGAATAGATATTTCATCAATATACATTGAAAAAACATCCAAAAAATCTTGAATACCCTTCTTGGGTTACTTGTAGAACATAGTCAAACACACCATAAAATTTGGAGATCAATAAATTTTACTATACTAATAATTAGACCTTAAAATTCATATTTATCAATGCATCTTGAATCCCTCTACAAGTTTTATTTTAACACCATGAGAAAATTATACATAGATTGAAAGATATTTCAAAAATATAGAGCATTAGGTTCTCCTTTAAAAATTCAAATATTCAAATGTAAATAGTCACAATTAAACTTTAGAAACAATGCTCTTATCTCATGTCCTCACATCTTCAGATTTATCATGCACCATTGATCCTTTTCAAGCTTTAAATCATAATTTTCTAATGCCCAAAAATTAAGCCTCTACCAGTTGACCTCATTTTGTCCAATCTAGAAACTTTGACCTCATGTGCTTCATCAATCTCTTTGAGATTGTCCTAGCTTTAACAATTCTAGACAACTATAACTTTGACCTCTTGACTTTAATGTGCACCATTGATATCTATATGTATGATCACCTACTCATCGTTGATCCTTGGAAAAATCTTGATCTTTATCTCTACTCAGTGTTAAACATTGAATAGTTAGCACCATCTCATTGCTTCTTGACATATTGGAGCAATGCACTCTATTTATTTTGCTCAAAATTTATCTTGTGAAAAAATGACTAAGTATGGGAACCATTGTAATCTGTTTGTAAGGTCAACTTTTTACTTCTATATCTTTTTCTTCACAATAGTGCATGTTTATAAATTTGGACCATATGATCTCCTCACATAAGAAAATACAACCATGTGTTAATATTTTCCTAGAACCCTAACACATTTGAGATATAATGAAATTAAAATGCCTCCTTAGATTTATCTATCATAGAGCCAACAATGTCAAGAATTTCTTGGAAAGCCAACTTTACACATGCATATCTTTTAATGCACTTCAGTACTTGACCTAAAAGTTGGTGAAAATAAACTAGACACAAAAATAAAAAAACCATATGATTAAATTCTTCTAAAACATCCACATGTATAAGATATTCCACCATCAAGATTCCTACTCAACTTTTCTTTCCACATTGAAAATTTGGCTAAATATGGGAAAACACTATCAAAATGCCTAAGAGCCCAACTTTGCACTTGCATATCTTTTGTCACACCTTATCACTATAATTGATACTTTACACATAGAAACTAGGCACAAATGTGATGAAAACCATATTACCAACTTTCCTTGACTTATCCACATGTGGAAATGGTGATGTCAACAAACTACCTACCCAAATTTTTTGCCACTAGACTCAAAATGTCTATATATGAACAATGATCAAATAGATAAAATCCACTCATATACACAAGCACTCAAATCATATAAAAAATATTATGGAACTCTTTCACATCCTAAAATCACCATACTCATCCTTGAACATCTCTAATCATTCTAAAACTAAAGATCAACCAAGCATACTAAGACAAGCACATTGCACACTTTGTCATTATCACATAGATTATAAATGCACTTCATTCACTCACCTGGATACCTCCATGACATCATCATGACATAATTTAAAATTATTCAACAATCTCCCCCTTTGTCATTTATGTCAAAAACCATCATATATATCAATATATAGCTCATATTCTCTCTCTCTTCAATCACTCTCACAATAGGAACTTTCTTCCCCTTTGATGCAAGGACAAAGTGGGTACATTCTAATCCTAAGGACCTAAAAATAACACCAATAGGAGAGTACCATCTTATAATAATGATATAAACTACCCCTTACCTTGAGCCTACCTCCATTTGATTTGATAATTTCCTCTTGCTCCATGCCAATACTCTCTTTAACCAAACATTGCAACCATTGAAGAAAGATCACACAAAACCACTAGAATCTTATGAAACTCACCAAGAACCATTTGAGAGGGACTCCCCCTAATTTTTATAATCCATTTGACATCTTGAGCATCTTTATATCTCCACACACCATGAATAACCACCACACATGATTACTAGCCTTCTCTCTCAAGATACCATAAGGACCACCAAAAAAACTTCATGACACTTTCCAAATAGGAAACATTATCTCAATCAACTTGAAAAATATCCTTGAAACATACATACCTTGGTCTTTTGGATAAAATATAACACAAATCACTCTTCTTCTCATAGGCCTATCTAGACTCTTTGTAGCCCTACATAGAGATTGTATATCCCACATCTTTCAGTAGACACATCTTCAAGACTTGAAACTTAATATCTAGATCAATCTAATATGACCCCTCAAGTAAACAAATTTGCATTAACTAGATCATCCTCTACAACATACTTATTTTACAAACCTACTAACTAACTAAACCTCTAATGTGACAAAAAACTTGAATAACTTGAAATCCACAAACCTTCAGATCTCTGTGAAGCTTGATTTGACAACCTATTTGTCCCATTTAACCAATTAAGAATCCTCAGATCTCAACTCATAAGTCAAACCACTTATCTAGTATAGCCTAAAACCCTAGAATCTCAAAATTGAGTCAAAAACCCTCCTTTTGGTCAACATACACCTCTAAAACTTCATACACCCTTGGAGATAACCATCAAACACTTTTGGATCAAAATGTTAGCTTCCATATCTTTGGGAACCCATACATCCTATAACCCCTTTTAGGACTTGCATACTCTTAAGCACAAACTATGAAACTTGAGAGCAAACAAAAATTTTTAATTTGTTTCAACATACCTTCAAACCATAAAAACACCTAGAGCACATTAAGAAGAAGTTCATAGACCTTTATAATCACCAAACTCTTCTTGACATTCCATCAGTCTCATTAATCCACATGGAACCACCCATTTTGACCCTGTACTATAGCTCCTTCACAAACCTCTAAAGTAGACTCATAAAATTGTTGTTCCCCCTTAACTAATGACCTTCTAATATTATAAAAAATCCTCTTACACATTGGTATTATGAACTTGAGCACACAAACTTGCTTCTTCACAAGAAAAAATGTCTCCTAAGAAGCATAAGTAGAGATGCCCTATTTCACAATGTCTTAAAATAATGTGAAACCAGGAGTTACCCATAACTCCTCATATTCCTTATCCTCCTTGGTCATCTAATTCTTATATTTCTTCTTCCTCTTCTTAGGATTAAGAGAATAAACATATTCAACAACTACAACATTCTCCTTATCTTCTACGATTGGATTCACAATACATGGATACAACATAGATTCATGGCATACATTTTCATCTAAAGAGTCCACCTTACAATTTGGAACTTCATCACTAAGCATATAAGATTGATGTTATTTGCATGATAAATGTTTAACAATAATAGAATGTTCACTTAGATCCATATACACCTTAGAACTAGTCTCAACTAGTATCTTTGTCTTTTCCTTGAGCTTGATCTCTTCATTCTCAACATGAGTAGACAATGAGACCTTTTGGCACTCTTCAACTTTTGTATCTTTCTCCACCATAAAAAAAATATTACTTGGACCTTCATACTCATCATGAATCACACTTGTAATTTTTGGCTTCCACATGTTAGCTTGCCTTATTCCTTGCACTCTAAGAGCCTGATTAAACTCATTTTGACTTCATGGCCTTTATTTGTAGAATCTATAAATGTGACCTCTATATTGACACTTGAATCACACTATACCTTTTTCAAGAAATATATCTTACCTTACCTTATTTGGACAAAAATTTGCAATGTGTCCTATGTCATGATAAATGAAAAAACCTCCTTTTTTTGAAGAGGACTCACCTTGTCTAACCTTATGTGGAAAATGGTTTACAAAGTGTCCCATAATAAGATAGTTAAACCACTTAACTCTATTCACACCTTTTGACTCATGACCCCCATCATAGTTCCATGCAAACTAATTTCTAACATGTCTCTTTCATTCTCTATATTTATGCCCAAATTGATTACATGTGAAATAGTAACCATTAAAACTTGCATACCTAATGGCATTTGACTATCTGATCTAATTTGCCTTTATTATTCCAATACCTTCATTCCTTCTCTAATGATTTGTCTTCAAATTATGATTATCCTAGTTTACATTAGTCTTCATCGTTTCTTGAGATACATTATTTTGTTCTTATTCATATCCAAGACCATTTTTATCACTAACTGTTTTTTACCACTCATAATATTGTCTAGATCACATGATCTCTTTTAAAATATTACAAATATCTTCACCTTACTAAATTTATTTTTTAACTTATATTTTAAAAGACTCAATTTCAGAAACATACCTTGAAAATTCATATTCTTTAGATTTTAGGCTTGTAAATAGGATTTCCAATTGACAATTGAGATGCTTGACCATATATTCATGATCCTTGGTATCTTGATTCAATCTTTATTCATACACACTAAATGTTACGTCATAGTCTTTGATTTGAGACTTCATCTTCTTATTTATCTTCTTCTCAATCTTTAGTTCTTCAAGAGCATTTGTCAATGCAGTCTCGTAGTCCATCTGATCTTCATCATCATCTAAATCACTCCAAGTGGACTAATTTTGATGTGAGCAAATTCCTTCCTCAGCTATGAATAGAGCTTCATCTTCAATAGAACCATCATCTTCATGATCATATTCTTAGTCACTATCTTCACTCTCATCTAATGAGATATAATATTATTTAGTGGATAGACTCTTCTTGTTCTTGAAGGATTTATTATTGTTGTTATACGTTCTAAATTGTTTCTTCTTTTATTTCTTCTTATCTTCATCTTTGCCTTCACTATGCTCTTCATCACCATTCTTATCATGCATATGAGGACAATTATGAGAAAAATGTCCTATCTCTCCAAAATTGAAACATTTGAAGGTTAGTTTACCCTTATACTTCCTTGAGACTATGTTTAATTTCATAGTAATCAAAGTAATTAGTTCATCCTCATCAATATCAGTTATGCCATCCTCTTTAAGTTTTTTAACTTGGAACTTATTCTTAGGTTTCATCTCTATCTTGAATGTTACTTCATTCTTTGGTGGTATATCATCATTTAATCTCATCTCATATGCAGTAAGGGTTCCATGCAATTGATCCATCTTTAATTGATTAAAATCATGACTTTATTCTATAAAAAATAATTTTGGATCAAACTTGAGGGATAAATACCTTAATACCTTTAAAACTATAGTAGACTCTTCAAGATTCTCTCCAAGACCTTTGATGATGTTCACAATCTCATCAAATCTTTGTAGAAAACATACCATGGAATATTCTTCCTTCATCTTGAGACTTTCAAATTGACATCTATGAGTTTGTAACTTAGCAATCTTGACCTTTGAATCTCGTTAATAAATGATTTTCATTTTATACCATATTTATTTAAAAATTTATAATGGATTCCCTTAGTGAACTTAGGCTATGTAAGATCACAAGTGATGGCATTCATTTCCTTATAATTATTCTAAAACAACTTCTTGTTAATAACACTAGATGGAAGAGTATTAGGAGCAACATATACACCCACAATATATTTCCATACATAAAATCCTAGGGACATAATATAAGTCCTCATCTTTTCACTCCAAAAATCATAATTATATCCATTAAACATGGGTGCTTTCTTAGTAGAGAAATCTCCTCGATGACTACCCATATTGTACCTTAGATCACCTTCAAGTTGTCAATCCTTTACTAAAGGACTTGATTTGATGCCAATTATTAGAGGTAAAATCACTAAGAGGGGGGTAAATCAGTGATCCCAAATAGTCTAACTGTTAATTTCAATCCTTTAGAACTCTTAATGAGTTATCAAAATCATTCATGAAGCATACATATCATTCATAGCAATGAATAAGAGAGACAATGCAATATCAAGAACATAACACATGATATATGTGGGAAAATCTCATAGGGGAGAAAACCCACTAGAACCTACAATTTTAATAATATCCTATAATAAAAAGAACTAATTAAGACTATTTAAAATTGATTGAGGAACTACCCTCCCTTATTTTAGTGATACTGCAATCTCACAAGGAGCTTCTACACATGTCTAGTTTAGTTGCCACAATAACTAGACCTTTAGCAAGATTTACCTTAAAAGGAGGGTATAACCCCCTAGATTTTGATTTGAAATAAAAACACCTAATAACAAATCCACCTTTGGACTAATGTATACAACACTTGATGATGGACCTTTACTTATTACTCTTCACCTTCACTCACACTCAATTTGCAAGATCACTATTATACTAATAAAATTATGACATATAAGTCATACAAATAGTGCTCAATATGTTCTAATATTTAACTCATCCACTTTTCACCCACCCTTTCCTTCACTTCACAACACTTATTCTCTCAAATGCACATTCTACACATAAGTCTCTCTCAAGTATAAAAACCAACACATTTGGTTTCACCATTTATAGATTTATCATGATTATCAACATTTTGGTTGGTCATTAGGCATGCCTTAACCCTTAAGGCATATATAAAACAAAGACACAACTTAATACAATCTTTAGAGGTCAGCTATATCATCTATGGTTCACCCTTAAATAGGTACACCTTTTAATTAGGCCCTTGTAGCTCTTATATGTCTCATGAAGACCTATTCACCCATTTAGCACTTTATCAAGAAAAATAAAAACATAAGACCACTTGTAATTTCAGAGGTCCACTCCATATGTCCCCTTAAACATCTTCAAATTATTGTATTCAACTTTTCTCACTCTTGCATATGCTCAAACAACTCAAACATTGACTTAGTGCACAAGAACATCATGAAAAAATACACATTCAAATTATTAAGCTTTATTTATACTATATATGAATGGTAAAAATTTAATAATGAACATATATGGTCCTCATATAGTCTAAAACACTCCCAAATATCTAATTCATCAAGATATATTAAAACAACATCAAAACAAGCTTGAATACCCTTCTCAGGTTACTTGTAGAACACAGTAAAACACATCATCAAATTTAGAGATAAATAACTTTGAATTTACTAAAAATTATACCTTAAAATTAATATTTCCATATGTTCCTTTAATTCCTTTGCAATTTCAATTTTTACACCATGAGCAAACTCTGCATAGATCAAAAAATATAGCCAAAATATAGAGCACTAGTTTTTCCTTCAGAAATTCAAATATTCAAATGCAAATGATCACAGTTAAAATTTAGACACTATTCTCACATCTCTATACTTGAATATTCATATTTATCATGCATCATCAATATTATTTTATATTTAACTCATAGTGCACCAATGCCCAAATGTTAAACCTCATATCATAAAATTTGGTAACTTTGACCTCATGTGCTCTATTGATCTCTTTGAGATTGTCCTAGCTTTAATAATTCTATAAAATTATCACTTTTAACTCTTTAATGTAATGTGAATCATTTATCTCTCTTTGTATCATCACCCACTCACCATTGATCCTTGGAAGAAGCTCAATCTTTATCTCTACTTAGTGTTAAACATTGAACACTTGGCACCATCTCGCTACTTCCTAACATTTTGGAGTAATGCACTCCATAAATTGTGCTTGAACTTTAACTTGTGAAAAAATGACTATGGGAACTTTTTCAATCTATTTATAAGATCAACTTTTCACCTCCATATCTTTTACTTCACTCAAGCACATGCTCTAAAATTTAGACCATATGATCTCCTAACATAGGAAAATCCAACCATATGTTAATATTATCCTATAACCCTCACATGTGTGATATATAATGAAATTAAAATTCCTCATTATATTTATCTATCATAGACCCAACAATTTAAAGAATTACTCGGAAGGCCAACTTTGCACATGCATATCTTTTTATGTGATTTAGCGCTTGACCTAAAAGTTATCACAAATCAACTAGGCATAAAACCAAATAAACCCATATGATTACCTTCTCCTTAAATGTCCACATGTGTGAGGTATGCCACCATCAAAATTCCTACTCAACTTTTCTTATCACATTGAAAATTTGGCTAAGTATGGGAAAACACTATCAAAATGCCTGAGATCCCAACTTTGTACTTACATATCTTTTATAGCACTTCATCACTAGAATTGAGACTTTGAACATAGAAACTAGGTAGAAATTTTATCAAAAAAATATGAACAAATTCCCATAACTCATCCACATGTGGTAATGGTGATGTCAACAACCTACCTACTCAGATTTGTTTTCACTAGACCCAAAATGTCTAGATGACAACAATGATCAACCAAATGAAATCCACTCATGCACACAAGTACTCAAAGCATAAAAAAATATTAGGTACTTATTTCACATCATAAAATCACTATAATCATCCCAAAACATCTATAATCATTCCAAAACTAAAGATCAACCAAGCATACTTCAAGCATACTAGGACAATCACATTGCACACTTAGTCATTGTCACATAGACTATCAATGCACTTCATCCACTCACTTGGACACCTATATGTCATAAATGATAATTATACAACACCATAGGGTTTTCAAGTGCCATCAATGTCATGAGGAATGATCTACATAGTCATAAACCCTATTTAAATCCACCATGGTAAGTCTTTCAAAGTCACCATATACAGATCATCTATGAGCATAAAAAGTTAATATTAACAATTAGATGAATGTATCAAGGAGGTTAATGGGAACATAATGGAGTCACAAATATCTAAAGTAACTAATAAATTAATATCCTTAGATAATTAATCCACAAACCCCTTGTCAGCCAGTGTATATGACTCAGTACTCAGAGTACTATTGATGATTTATACCCTTAGCCTAGAAATGAGACAATATATGAACATGAAGCAATAAAATTTTAAACTAAGGGAAAGGGTAATATATTTATGTTATCTAACTAAAGGTAGAGAAATTTTTAGGAGTGCCTTTTAGACTAAGTGAAGTTCACACAATCAATCAAGGTTGCCTATATTATGAAATGTGCCAAACTAATGAGAGTAGCAATGCCCATAATATATGAAAGGAGATTATTTGGGGGTTAAATACACACCAAAACTCCTTAAGGTCCTACTTGAGGTTAACCTTCGGAAATTTAGTTTTTTGGTCTAAGTTACAGACCTAGAAGCATATGAGTTATGGTATGACTATGTATAGAGGTGTGGTGGAAAGGTTAAGGCAAATAAATCTTAGGCTTGTGATCATGATTTGAAACATGATGAGTGAAACCTAAACATACCCTTGTAAGGATATAAAAGGTGCTTCTCAAGTTTTCATGCTAATTTATTTAGGCTTATACACTAAGTAGTGATGCTTAAGGAAGGCCACAAGAGAGGGTAGGGATGGTGAGTGTCCTAAATAGATTGAAACATATGCAAAAGGTGTAAAATGGATTTAGGAGGGTGTCATGGAATAATGGAAACAATAGATGAGTGAATAACCCCAACACCTAGTCTGAGTCTATGAGGCCTAAGCCCTTCTCTCAGGTTTAGGACCCTACCTCCACCTCAATAATAAATATAGACCTTCAAGCAAGTTTAATACAATATGGTATATGTGGAAAAATGTTTAAGGCCCTAGAGAAGGTATTTTAGGTAAAGGGGTGCAATGAGTTAGCTCATGATGGTTTTAGTCCCCTCATGAGCTCCATCTTTTTTAGCAAGCAAGTCAAGTTGTACTTTGAAACACTCATACCTTTCACCACATAGGGACCTAGGCTAGGGCTCTTAGGGAAACTTAAGTACCCATGTGGAATCAAAATCCATAAAATAATAAGAGGGGTTAAGGGGACCACTTTTTTGAATGAATGATAAGTTAGCCTACTCAAATTGCGTAGTAGAGAGCTTGAGGCACACCTTCCATCACTCATATCTTCACACAAAATTCTCATGGGACCTAAGGCTATTTCAGAAAGATGAAGGGTTTAGTGGGATAAATATTCATAACAATAAGTTTTAGTTTGGAGGTCCATACTATATGATCCATCATTAAGATGGTGGACCTCCAAAACTATTCTTAAACCCTGGATCATACCTGATGAAATAAATATGCCCCAAAATGCATTCAAATGGAGTGATTGAGACATGAAAGTGTCTTAATGATATCCTCAAGTCTTATAATCATCTAAATGACCTACTAATTGGCATGTTCAAAGGACACATTATATGAATCAAGCTTGGGAAAGCTAGTTTAATCCTTAAGTAAGGAATTGAGAATGATTTTCATAGACCATGAGTTTCTAAGGAGAGGATTCCTATATTTACAAAATAACCTTATATTAGTCACTTATAAGAGCCTCCATAACTAGTTCCTCTTGCAGATAGACATGGGTGTCTAATTGAGAGATTATATTTCATGCAAAAGAAGGAAAATGGATTGATCAAGATAACATAGATTATATAAAGGCCCTTAGGGGTGATTCTTAAGTTAAGGATAATGATTATATGCCCCAAAACTCTATCTCAAGGTCAAAACTTAGAAACCTTATAGTTAGGCATGTTGGCCTAACACCTTCTTCAAGGTAATATCACTCAAGAGTTATATTAGAGGATAAGAGAGGACTAATTGACATATCAAACCTTCATGGGAATGATCATCAAATTTTTTTAGATGCATGGGTCATGTTAGTTTGTAGGGGAGATGCCATAAATGGTCATTTTGGCTTGAAATACACCTCAAGACTGCCTAAAATGCATGTTTCACACCAAAGAGGCAAGTTGACAAGCTCACAACTATATGGATATGTTGCATGGGAGGTTGATAACTTTAGGATATTATGGGGAATTATCTATAATATTTTAGTGGAATTAGTTCAGAAGATAAGGCCCTAACCTCTATGAAGCATTATTAAGAGTCGTAGACACTCTTAAACCTGCCTAAAACCCTAATAAAGATTTGAATAGAAAGATTTAGTATAACTTTCACCCAAAATCATTATAATAAATTGGAAAACACTTGGATCATGTATCCAACTTAGATAAGGTTGCTACCATGGTACTAGTTTATATAGACATTATACGAACAACTCTAAAAACTATAAGTTTTCAAGGTTTTGAGTAGTAGATAAATTATATAACTTGGTAATATGTTAAAAATCATTGAAGTATAAATTTTAAGGCTTTTTTCACATCCTAAAATCATGAAATATTCACATATCTATGTGGAATTATTTCTACAAACCTTCAGTAATCAGTCAGTTTATAAAAGCTAGTCAAGATGGCATAATCATGCAAGAAAGGTAAGATTACAAGTGTGGGATATTTTAAGGGTCCAAGTTATGATTAATAATATTAGTTTATGTTAAATAGAGTTAAATTATATATAATTAATGTCTGATTCAATCCTTATGACTCTCTAAATAGTGAATGAGAAAAACTAGGCTACTAGTCCATGAGGCCTACCTAACCAACAAAATAGAGAAGCTCATGGGTATAGAAGGCCATTATGGAGTTAATGTTCCATTATCAGACATATATAATTTCCCATTTATTTTATTATACTCCACATTAATGATCATTATGAATGATTTTGGGTAGTTTCTTAAACATGGCCAATGTGCAGATAAGGTCAACTACTTAATGTCTCATGTAGAAGGCTTAATTGGACCTATTTCATTTCTTATTAACTAATTAAAGGGAATGTATTTTTAAAAATTTGGTTTTCATGGACCCTCTATGAATAAAATCTTGATAAAAATAGAACTCAATTCTCAAAGGTGTTCATTCAAGGCACTAGTCAACCAAGTAATGCATAGGGGAGTATAGAAGACTATTGTAACTATTGCATGATCATTATGTCCTCTTCATGACCACTTCTATACCAAGATTAATTTCTCTCTCTTATACACAAATCTATATATTTAGTCATTGAGTCAATTATTTCCATCCCTTAACTAGGTGTAGCAAAACTCTACCAATTTGTATCTTGAGCCTTAAGAATCAATAGAGAAAAGGACATTATATAGTTTTGTTAGCAGTAGTGTGTATTATGGTTGTTGAATTGTATAAATTATGAAGTCCATATTATTTTTTAGGTCGTATTTTTCACATATTTTTACATTATCATCCTATGTAGGTCATGTGAAGTGTTGATAGGTGGTAGTTGTATTGAAGAGTGAACTGATTGGTAGTGTTTCTATTAGACCTTCCTCTTATTGCCTTCAAGTTTAAGACCTTACATATAACTCCACATTAAATACTTACTATTAGGAGTTTTTTAATAAGCCTTTTTAGTTACTAATCTTTCATTGGATACACAAAGTGTGTTTGAAGATAAGTCAAGATAGGATAAGTGAACATTGGTGTATAACCACCCTTAGAGTATGTTTTATTTCATGTTTTTATCCTATCCCTTTTCATCCCAATATTATTATGTGTTAAAAATGTAATTTAAGTTGATATATTAGGGCATCTATCCCCATAGGCTATAGGTTTGGTCTTACTATAGGTCACCTATAACCTTTGGGCTAATCCCATGTTATTCCAAGCCTAAAGAAGAATTAAACTATCCCCTTCAAAGGGTTTAGCTTAGAGTGCCAACATTTATTAGATTGGATATTAGAAGAATAACTAATAATAGTAAAATTGATCTTGGAATATGGCTTGACTTAACTTATCCCATGAGTGTGGACATAAAATTATATCCAAGACCCATTTTCCCCTCATTAGTAGAAAGAGTAACAGGATGGCTAATTCCACAATAATACTTACCCAACCCTTATCTAATAGTATACTTATACTTTTTTAAATATAAAAATATAAAACCATATTTATTTAGATATGTGGATGAGTCAATTTAATGTGTTATATCCTATGATATGATATTGCAATTTTTTGAAATAATAAGGTCATGAGTTTGGATATTAGTACATTTTGACCATCTAGATATGTAATGAACATTTTAAATATTTTTAAAATATTAAATACATGTGTTTTTAATTCTATAATAATATGAAATATAATTTGGTGAAGATTTCTCTAAAGTCAATTTTGTAACATTATCAAATTTTAAGCATGTATAAATTAAATGAATAACATCTTGGAAAGTAAGACAATATTTTACAAGGAATTCAAAATCTTATGTAATATATGAGAGAAAATCAATAATTTAACCCATTATAAATACAATGCAATATGAATCAAGCAATTTACAATATAATTTAAGCAATACCAATGACTATGAATACAATACAAACAAAAAGCAAGGTATGAAGGTGATCTAGGAAAAGGGTTTGAATGATTTTTAGGCTCTCAATTATACTTGGTCATTCATTAGTGTTAGACAATTTTTTTAAATCACTAACTACAAAGTATAGATACCCATATTTATTACAAGCATAGTTTCATATCATGTTTTTATAGCCTTTTGGAGGTATACATATTTTGATTTATAGTTATATATATATATATATATATATATATATATATAGTGGTATGATCTCATATGGACCTCTTCATTTCCATCTTATTTCACCAACTTCATATACCCCTTTGGGCCTGTATATTATCAAAATCATTTTTATCTAATGTGTTCTAGGGATACTTATCTATGTTTTATGTTATCTTTATGTTTTTTAGCCCTTGGATACCTGCATCCATGTTGGAATCTTGTGTTGACACAAGTATCCATACTTAAAATTTTATCATTTTTGGTATCTTTTTCCTTTTTACCATTTTGTTTTATCCATTTTATTCATTCTATGGTTGTCTTTTTGCACACCACTAGGTCCTGAATCAAAATAAATAAATCCCTATATATGTAAAGGTTATCGTATAATTAAAAAATATCTAGAATTTTTATCAAGCAAGTTTATAACTAGAAATTATTTTATATTCCAAGATATAAAATTTTAGTTATTACTAAATTAAATATCTAAAGCACTCAAAAGGTCGCTATAATCCTTCACTATTTATACCAAGGGTTACTCTAAGAGAAAGAGCACATAATTACATAGTTAAAATTCCATATCCATGCCTAAAATGGATACCTACATATGATTTTGAGGCCCTCTTTAGAGTATTGGCTATGTAGGTATAACTTTGTAATAGTCAGGGTTGTTAGGGTTAGCTTGACTCATGTGCTAACCCATTTTTACCAAGTTATAGGAGGCCAAAGGTAAGGATATTAGGGTTTTGCTTATTGGATAGATTCACCACATAAATATACATATTTTATGGTAGTAAAAAATATTATAGGTGATATCACAAGTCTAATATGAATTTTTATCCACTCTTGTCTATATTTTGGGTTGGATACCTACTTTGAAGTTGGACATTTACATCGATACAACTATTTAGGGTTGAGGCAAGTGTCATATAGATAAAAGTAGTCAAAATTTAGAGTGATTGGATCATAGATCATAATCAACATTATAAAATGATTCCACATTATTATTATATATTAAATCAAAAACATATGATCTCGCTATCCCTTAGTTAAACTTTATTTGATTGTATTTATTGCATATACTAAAATAAATAAATGTGTATTATTGGTTGTATTTTAATGTGAATCTAAATATAGTATTATTCTTTTAAAATAATTTTATTTATTGTGTTTTTCTCTTTTAAAACCCAAAAAACATAAAACATTATGGTGAACTTGACCTCTATTTGTTGAACAAAAACCCTAGTTTGCATGTTAGGGTTTTCTCCTTCTTTCAAAAAGTTTATTTCATATTTTTATACTAATTTTTGAGATCTATTTTATTATATGGGAATATATTAAATCATGTTTATTAATTTTATTACTCTTGGTCTTCTTATTTCTTTTTTTTACATTAGGTTAAAAATTAAAGTCCTTATAAATCCCTTTATTATAAGCATGCCAAGTTTCATCCTTTATATAGTTCATTCAATGCTCATGATGATCAATGTATTGCATATGAAGATATTATGGTATATAAAAAGTAGGATAACACCTCTTATTTTGGTTATAACCATGTCAATGAAATAATTAATGATGAAAATTCAAGAATAAATGAACATGGTGATGATCATAATATTCTTTCATATGGTTTTGAGTGTGATGTTATTCCTCTTGGGTATGTAGAACCTAGTTCTCTTATTTATTTATTTTTTGATGATGAATGGTCTAAAAATTCAAGAATAATACTTTTTTTTAGTGCTTTGTAAAAAAATAATACAATATATAAGCAATAGGTTAGCATTCATAATGTTGCAAGTAAAAATGTTATATGCATACATTCTCTAGATTCATTTAAAATTGAATGTTCCTCCTCTCCTTATAATGATGTAATTTTTTTAAAATTTTAATACTCCTTTCCTATTTCCAATAATTAAAATGTTGAATAATTTGAGGTTGTTCCTTCTTTTCAAAGTGATGTTAATATTGAAAATCTTATCCCTTATTTGGATTACTCAAATTAAATATCAAAATTACTTCTCTTTCTCAAAAATTGAATGATAAAAATTAATGTACTCTTATTCTCCTCTCTTTCTTGAATGGAAAAATGAAAATAAAATAAAAAGTAGCATTGAATTTTCTCTCCTTTATTTGAAAAGCACAAATGAAAGTGAAACTTGCATTTTTCCCTCTCCGAGTGTTTCAAATGAAGTATAATTTTTTTTCCCTCCTTCCTTTGCCTTTTATTCTCAAAATAAACATGTGTTTACAATTAAATTTCATTCCCATACTCCTATTTTATGTCATAAAATTTAAAATACTATAACACCTTGTAATGATAATGATATTAGCCTTCATTCTATCAAAAATTATATACTTGTCTCCTTATTCATGGGTACTTATTTACCAAATATTATCTAACCATGTGATGATATTATTTTAGAAGGTGGTATAGCATATATCATTTCTATGTTTCATATGAATGGTAGTTTACAACCTCTAAGAAAATATTCAAATTATTAACTAATCTCTAATTATGATATATTATTCATCATGACTACAATGGGAGATATTCAACAAGTAAATACTCTTAAGTTTAATTTTTCATCTCATGAGGCTACATTTAAGGAGAATATGTTAGAGGAACAACCTCTTACTCAAGATGTGTTTGAATCTTATTACCCTTAAAAATTAATCATGCCTAAGTTTTCCTAATTCAATGGTCAATGGGATCCTACTATTCACTTTAAATAATATATACATTCCTTTGAACATTGGGACAAGGATGGATTCCTATTATTTAATTATTTAATTGAATTTTAGCTCAAGAAGATCTTGATTAGTTTTATAGCCTCCCAAATGGTTCCTTGTCAACATTCAAAAAACTTGAAGATTTGTTCTTATAAAATTTTCATTGATATACCTTACTTAAGTTACCATTGGAACATTTACAAGTATTAACACAAAACAAGAATGATTCCATTCAAGACTATGGTATAAAATTTAAGGACATGTTATATTCCTTAAACTATGTCACCTTGGATTTGGAAGTGAAATTTATATTTAGTAGGGGTCTTCCTTATCCTTGTAGAGAAACATAATTGCATAATCCATTTACTTCATTTGATATTTTATATTTTTATGTGAATAAGTATTAATGTACTTTAATGAATTTAAAAATTGATTTACCCTCTTCACCACTTACAAAAAAAATGGTACAAATAACATTTTCAAAGAAAATAAGAAAACTAAGAAGGGACATGAACCACTTCACAAACCTTATTCATAACTAGCAGTGAACTCTAAATAACAAATATTAAAGGTGTTAAATAAAGGAAAATAACACACTCATAGAGTACCTCCTATAGTTAAACCATATACCTCTATAAAAAGACAACCAACTCAATTTGATTGGTACTGAGATAAACCACATGATATATTATGCACAATATTGGATAAATGAATAATAAAGCTTCCCCTTAATTCTCATTATCCACTACATAAATTTTAAATTATCAAATGGAAACACTTTTGCACTTAACATGGTATAAATGGGAATTAAGATCATGATTATTTTGTTCTTAATCAAAAGCTTACATAGTTAGCTAATGGGGAAATTATTATATTTCAAAAAGACATATCTATAACTATTTCACATACTTATTATGGAGGCTATTCTAAGAGGGTCGAGATAACACATATTTCTCTATTGTTTTTTATTTCATGTGGTTAATAAAACTTCATAGAAGATGACCACTATTAGAATTCCTTCTCCTAGTGTATCCTTTATTAGGACTAATGTCTCCTAGACTGATCATACTAAGGAACCATTGACCAATCTAGTCCTTCATAGAGAGGCATTTGGAGAAGGTTTACTTAAACAAAAAATATGGGTACCTAAAGAGATGCATATAGATTAATAGGATATTTCTACATATACTTTAGAATCATTGACATAAGCAAAACTAGTAGTTACATTATCACATGATCATTATAGTCGAGAGTTATTATTTCCAACTGGATTTCATTACATATGATGATCACTCTATTATTCATAAAAGTTTAAACATTTTCATTAAATTGACATATTTCATACAAATATGTGATATATTTGAATCTACATATTGAAAACCATACAAATAAACTATGCAAATTTCATACATAACTAAATTATGCACATCCATATGAAGTCAATTAAACCATGAGAATAATGTAACACACACACACACACACACACACACACACACACACACACACACACACACACACACACACACACACACACAAAAGGTATAGAGTTTATACAAATAAACATATAAATCATATGTTAAGGGCTTATCCCTAGGTGTATAGTCATCATCACTATTTATATCCACCATCCTCATGCCTCTTGATGTGAAAGCACCTTGGTATAGTGTGGGCCCTAATGCCTAAGACAAATATTTTATGCTCTCCTCATATTCACTTAGTTAGCATACTATTTCCTCATGCTCACACCATGGAGTGTCATATCACTTAATCAAAATATACATTATTTGAGTGACACTATGTTGTGGAATGTCTTAGCATTTAATTTTTTTCACATATCTCCTCCACTTAGTCAATTTAATGTGATATGTATCCATTTCCCTCACTATTGGATCAAATAAAGGTGCATGGGAACCCATAATGTCAAAAAATCTCTAAATAAATCCCTCACCAACTACATCCATGGGTAAAATCTAAGTGAGATCCTATACCACATGACTTACAATGGCATCCCATTCATGATCACCTACAGATAAGACATAAAAAATAAAATAAATTACATACATCATATCAAATACTATGTTAATAAAATAAAATAATTTAAAGTTAAGGTGCTTACATGTGGTTTTAATAACCACTAAATATTTAGGTTTTGGTCCTATAAGAGCACCACCACCTCCATCTCCTCCTACATCTCCTTGTACCATAGGTATGGCACCAAGTTTTTAAACTATAACTGAGAATAATAATGGCTAGTGAGCCCCTTCCCACCACTATGTGTAATCATAAAAACACCCTACATCATCCCTTATAGCTAGGGGAACGATAGGATCTATCTCATCACCAGGATGTAGGGCTAGATCCCTGGGTGTTAGTGTTGGTCTATCATTGGGCCTATACCCACTCTATATTATATGCTACCATGCATATGGCACTGATGGCACCCCGTGATCTAAGATGAATTACCATAAAATATGATCATATTATAACAAATCATATCCACTAAGAGTCTAGTCAACCAACCACATGTTAATATGGATCCCTTAAATCTCATACCCATCTTTAAGCCACCCAAAAAATGCCCTATTTAGATTTTAGGTAACCTTACCAATATCAATCTATCTATAATAATGTAATAATCCATCTTGGCGTGTATTCTACCATGCAGGATTACCCATCACTCTAAAAACATCTATGTATGGGACCACCTAGATAGGGGTCAACCAACTAGTCATAATACTACAGTGTGCTCATATTCCATAACATGTAAAAGGGGCCCTAATCTAATATAACCACTTTGGCTCTATAATGTAAATCTATAAATATATCTCTATATGTGGCCAATATGATATGACCCCAATAATATTTGGTACCCTCTAACTCAATATGTCAATCTATGTGATACATGTGATATGAAATACTAATTATGTCACCCTCCACTTCTATAAATAGGGCTAATATTGAAAAAATAAACTTATATAGCCATGAAACATCACTTCTAATAATAATGTCAAGATGGACCATGTTTAGATTAAGGTAAAAATAGGTTTTGAAGGGACCCCGAAACCCTGCACAAGGAGAAAGATAAACCTTAAAGCACAACCAGGTTAACAAAAGAACCTGAAAATAGAAAAGAACCAAAACCAGGTTTTACAGGGACCTATTACCAACAGATAAGACAAAGAAAAAATCGCAGTCAAAACACTGATCTGAAAGTAAACCAAATGGAATAGCAAGTTGAACAAGCTTCCAGACCAGTAACCTGCAAACCAAAAAAATAGTTTGTAGCCCCCAAAAAACCAATCAGCAAAAAGGAGCTTTGGATGAATCTTTTAAATTAAGATTTTTCTTTTTGCATGACCGAAGATTCATATCTAGAGGAGGGACCAAAGACTTAGACTTCTTTCTTCTAACTGTTGTCCAACCATCCTCTACCTTAGCTGCCTCAGCAACCCATGCCTCAGAAGCCAAAGAACTTTGGACACCAGAAGGCATAAGCTCCTTGTGACAGTCAAACACAGTCTGGCTCTTAGAAAGATCCTCCAAAATAGGGGGAGAGACCACCACCTCCTCCTCAGGCTCAGCTGTATCACCATGTTACTCGAATCTACATATGATGATATTTACCTAGTAAATTTTATATGGGACCACTAAATGTAACATTGGTTTTCATCTCCTACTTCTTGTTCTCACTAGCCTATGATAGGTAATTAAAAATGTGATACACATCCTCCAATGTAACTATCATCTCCCTTATTCAAAGTTAGAAGGTATAGGTATCTATGTTCTACCTCTCAAATAGTGTCATGAGAAGATGGATGTCATATGGGAGCTATCTTAGATGGCCCAATTCAACATGATTTATCATAGACCATTTGGTTGCATCCATCCCTAGTTCTATCATGAAAAAATGCCTACCATGCTAAAACTCCCCAATATGTACATCTTTTTATAAAATAAAAATAAGCAAAAATAATTATTAGCTATCATTCTAGAAATAAAATTTAAGTTTATAGCTATCAAAAATACATAGAGACATTAACATCAGATGCTAGCATTGACATAGGACATAAATTTTAGATAGTTACATCTAAATTTTGACATTATCATCGAGGCATCGATGCTACTATCTAAATTTTTGATGGAAGTGTTTGGCAACCCATGAAAAGAAAAAATTTCTACTTAAAAAGACAAAATTTTAAAAATTCAAAATTACCAGGCTATTCACATTTAAATATACTTACCACCTCATCAAAGTTAAGAATATTTGGATCACCTCACATCATAGTGATCATGGGGCTCTACCATGCATCATTATATTTCTATACTCAAAACTCAAATATTAAAAAGGATCAAAGTATAAATTTATTGAATATTCTATTCAACACTCCTAATAGAAAAATTCTATAAGAACTTCAAATGAATATATCTTTAGTACTGATTATCCAAATTCAAAACTATGAGATGCTTGGAATACAAGTAACAAGATCGTTCACATTGTATAAATTTGGAAACTTTTTAAGAAATATAAAAATTCACCTACATATTTTTATTTACATAAAATTCATTTCTCTAAATTAAAAATGTGGCCCAAACAAGGTTTCATTCTCATGTACCACACTATTAAGGTAAAATTTGTTACTATACAATCAAATACATGACAATGCCACTTATTCCTTTCATGATGAGGTTTAATAATTAATCCTATTTCCCCTTGTCCTAAAAGGGGGCATATTAGTGAGGCCATGTTAGAGAGACATGTCTTATGTATATTCATAATTATTTAATACTTAGAAAATCTAGATTATAGTGGGAGCATGTTTTGGAAACAGGTCCACATTTGTACACAATTCTTATATTTTCCACATTATAGTGGGGGCATGTTATGGAAACATGTCTTCCACACTTAGGTCATGTAAAATATATATATATATATATATATATATATATATATATATATATATATATATATATATATATATATATATATTGGAATAGTATATGGTTCAGATATATATTTGGGTTAGCATTATATACATTGGTATACTATTATACATAGATTACATAGCGATGGTGTTTATAAAAAACCAAAAGGCACAATCTACATAGACTACTATATTCACACCAGATATGATAAGGGGCACTAACAAGGGTTCATTCCTTCTCTATACTCAGACATTGATCTATCTTCTAGATTCACCAGATTATCATCACATTATGAACTATTATTATATCATGTACTTTATCACATCATGGATTAACACCCAGGTTGGACTATTACTAACTATTATTTGGTCATTGTCTATTTGTAGTGGTTAGTTATATTTATATATAAGAGTGATTAAAACATCTAGTCTCATTAGGTTATGAACTTGAGTTGTGTTGGTTGGGATACAATACTCTTGACAACTAAAGCACTACTCTTCCTATCCTAGGTTGGGAGCATGATTACCCCCAAACTATCCCGACTCCAAATACAACACCACTAGTGTACAACCTAGTTGACCACTTACAAGATCACTCATCTTATTGGCTATAATATGGATGAGATTGTAAGTACCCTTCTACATTTCCAATTTCAAGCATTTTAGAACCAATACTATGCAGCATATACACAGATGTATTTTATCCATGCTCTTTCTTTATGTTACTTTCTATTATTATTCATATATAGATTATATACACTAATTACCTTGTGGCATTCCCTTTATAATCAGTAATATTCAAATGAAAGGTTCAAATAAAGTTTAAATGAAGAAAATGTGTGTTATACATACCAAGGTATGCATTATTTTTCCTTTAAAATAGTAATTTAAATTTTATGCATAAATAGATTAAAGTGGGGGGGGGTGGAAAATGTAGATAACCATATTTGGTACAAGCACAATTTCATAGTGTGTTTTAATATCCTTTTATAGCTATACATCTTTTGACTGAGAGTTATATATCTAGAGGAATAATCTCATAAGGACCTCTTTGATTTCATCTTATTTCACCTATTTTATCTTCCCCATTGGGCTTTTATGTTGTAAAAAACATTTTTATATAATGTGTTCCAGGGATCCCTATCTATGTTTTCTAGTATTTCTATGTTTTCAACCCTTTGACACCTGTTTCCATGTTGGGATCTTATGTTAATGTAAGTGTCTAAACTTATCATTTCATCATTTTTTGTATCTTTCACCTTTTGAACTTTTTTTTTGTTCATTCTATGGTTGGATTTTCACGTACCACTATGTCTTGATTAAAAATCAAGAGATCCCTATTATGTAAAGGTTATGGTATAATTATAACATCTCTAATAATTTGATCAAGATTTTTTTTAATTATTAAGTAATTAATATTCCAAGATATCAAACTATACTATAGTACTAAATTGAATATTTGAAGCACTCAAAATGTCATTATACTATTGCATTATTTGTACCAAGAGTTATTATAATAGAAAGATAATATAGTTACATAGTTATAATTCCAAACACATGCTTAGGATAGAAAACTACATATGATTCTAAAGACCTCTTTAGAGTATTGTCTATGTAGGTAGCACTTATTAATAGCCAAGGTTTTTAGGGTTAGCTTGATCACATGGTAACCCATTTTTACCAATTTATAGGAGGTCAAAGGCAAGGAGATTAGAATTTTTATTATTAGTTATATATTATGTAAATACTGACATATTTTGAGATACCAAATAGGCATACTAGTGATATTGTGGGTATGATAAGTATTTTGATCCACTCTTATGTATATTTTTGGCTAGAAACCTACATCAAAGTTGGACATCTACATGGACAGAATTGTGTAGGGTCTACACAAGTGTTCTATAGGTAAAAATAGTCAAAATTTGAGAAATAAAATCCCAAAGCCTAATCAATGTTATATAATAGTTATATATCACTATCATATCTCATATCCAAACTTTGAACAAGATATGATCTCTTTATCCCTTGGTTTCACTATATTTTATTATATTTATTACATATGCTAAATTAGGTAATTATGTATTATTCATTATATTTTATTGTGAATGTGAATCTAGTATTATTAATTTCTAATAGTTTTATTTTTTGTGTGTTTTCTCTTTTAAAATCTAAAAATCATAAAACACAAAGGTAGAATCATGTTTGTAGCCCACTAACCATAATTATGAGGGTATAATGAGAGTAACTTCCCTGGGTGATACACTCATTTTAGGTGAACCATAAATTAAATAGATAAAAAAGGATTATTGTGTATAAAACAAGGGCCTTATCCATTTATAATATATTATGAGGCATGTTGAAACTAAAATTTGTGTTTAGTGTTGTACAATGGTAGTGAGTATTAGGGTAAACCCCTCAACCCATGATGTATGTGTTAATAATTTGATCTCCTAAGGCAAAATTCCAACCTCTATAAAAAAAAAATCATTTTAGGACATTATGTACTTATTTAGGAATGATAATATCCATTGTATACATTTTACATTAGTTTCATCAGACTTCTCAGTTTTAGTGCTAAAAAGGCCTATTTTAAGGCCATCCATACAATTCCCAAGGTTAAATTAAGAATCAAGAATCTTCATGACCTTATTTATCCATTAAAAGGTCAAAAAAGTTATTTTTAATAGCTTTTAGGTCTTAAAATGAAGAAAACCATTTTATCTTCTATATCGACCTCCTTGGCAACTCTAGAAGGGTAGTTTTCAGATGCTCATTACGAAAAGAAGAGAGAGAATTAGGAGATTAAATTTTTTAAATTGATAGGGGTATAATTAATATTGAAATTATTGGATTTTTTTGGTGTATTTGTGGCCTCTTATTTATGAACAATCACTAAGAGTGATAATAGGTCACTTTGACCTATTCATCCAAGAGGGGTCTATTCTTGCACCTAGTTCTCAAGCTCAAAATATATGGAGTGGAATTATTTTTAGGGTGTTTTATATAGTTATTATACCAATGGAGGATATTAATTTTAAGGTGTATGATACTGTCCTAGAATTGGGAATGATTTTTGAGACCCAAAATCCATTTTTGACACCTCTCACGCTCAAGGAAAGTTAAGACAACCACCTAAGGAGCAATTTCAAGTGTTCATTCCATTTATAAAACTTTTCATGGGAGTATTATAATTTTTGGATAGTTGAGGGCGTATATAAATAAATTTTTCCAAGTAGAATGAGGTCAGTTAGACATCCCATTTTTATGAAAAATCATTAAGACCCCAAATAGGTCTTAAACCCTCATAAAACTTGAGTTGTGACCAGTTTGTATAGATGGACCTCAAAAGCACATAAAATGACACAACTTGGATATGAAACCTACTAGAGTTTTTTTAAGACTATCTAAGGATCCTACATATGTAATTTGATTATACCTTGACTTGTATGGATTTGTACAAAACTATACTTTTACAAGGTTTTTGGCCTAAAATAGGGTTTTAGAGAACATGAGTTGATTAAAATAAATGGGAGAGGTGATTTGAGACTTATTTTTACCTTTAAAATCTCAAAAATATAGACAAAATTATTCATAAATTTCCAAACCATTCAAATCTTTCAAGCCAATATGAAAATGCTTCAAAAGGGCAAGCTTGTCAATGGCCATTTCAAGGTTTTCATACTTCCACAGTGTTTTAGATCACCAAATTTGACATGGATCATGGTGATATCATATTTAAAGTGAATAAAGTTTATTTTTAGATTTTCACATGTGTGGATGGATCTTAGGATTACTATTTTTAATTTCTAGGGCTAGGAGGGTTAATTAAGCCTAATTTGGGAAGAGAAAATGTTCTAGAAAAGACACTTACACTCATATTTAGGCCCAAAAAAATTATTTTTAACTATAAGGAGATAGGTTATATCTGAAAATACTCTTATTTTCCCATAATATCTTCTAATTTCTTCTAGGAAAGGAGCTTTAGTTTTAAAACGTCTACATGGAATTATGAAGGAATGTAAGGATTGTGAACAAAATCAAGTCTTTTTGAGTAATTTATGGCTCTAATGTCATTTTTATAGGTTTTATATTCTGATTATAAACCATACATAAATAATTTTTCAATCTTGGAATAAAACTCCAACTTTTATCTTCTATGCCTTAGTGAAGGAGTAGCAATTCAAGGAGCAAAAAGATGAAATCAATGCATAATGGTTCCAAATAAGCCTTAGCAATATAATTATATATATTATATTCTATATTAGAGGTTATAATAAGTTAGGTTTTTTTTTCAAGGTGGTGAGCAAGGTTGAAAAGGTATCCACTCTCCAAAAATACTCTTTCCTCCTTCCTATGCCAAGCTTCAAGAATGAGTCAAACTTTCCTTTGTAAATATTCTAAGAGCCTATCAAGATGGAATATTAAGTTACATAAGTCTAGGAATTCAATAGGACTTATTATATGCATTAAATACATAATTTCAAGGGGTGTGACTTCTTCATCAAGAATATAGAACTTTGGTCTAAGGATTTAGGCACCTATGTGGGTTAAACACCACTAATAAAGGAGAAACACTTCAAGATTTTCAAGCTAATGAAGCATGATGTGCTACACCATTTTCCCAAGGAAAATAAATGAGATTAATAAAATAATTCTATGTTAGAGTTTGGAGAAGGACTAAATCAATGTTTCATTTCATAGTTTTTGGGGTTGTTATTTCATTCTCTCTCCTCTCTCTCAATTCTCTATATGTATGCTAATTTTTGGCATTTAAAAAAATACATCTATTAGACATGAGAAAAATCTATCTATATTGCACTTTGTAACCTATTAAGTGAATAAAATGACTATTTTTAGCTTCCTTGATACATGTTTATTGTATCTAATTAGTTTTATTTACACATATGGTAGTGTTTTCTCCCTTGGCAAGTCCTAATCTCACCTAGTTACTAGTATATCATCTTATACAGGTCATATATAGTGTTTGAATGTCAAGTGGTTGAGATTAGAGTTGAGATATTGATTGGTAATTACCTTGAATCATAAATTTCATCATTTCCCTCTTTTTTAGTGAAACCTTTATATGAAACACTTTTGCATAGAAGTCCTTAGAGTTATAGGATTTAGTCATTTTCATTACTTAGTAGTGTTAGTTGAAGTTGAAATTGAGTGGATAAGCAATATAGGTGCATAACCATCCCTTAGAATAAATTTATTTTCTATATTTTCTATCCCTTTTCACCCCAACACTAGTAGGTTTTAGTAGACTAAGCCAAAAGTGATGTACTAGGGGAGCTAGCCCCATAATCTAGAGGTTTGGTCTAGTTGTAAGATCCAAGACCATTCCCATGTTAGTCCAAGTTTGAAGTAGGTATGAACAACATCCTTCCATAGGGTGCAACTTGGGTTGATAATATCTATGGCATGCTTGGTGGGATATGATTCAAGCATTAGAGCATTCACATCAACATGTTGGCCTTCACAACAATAACTTTAAGCACTCATTAAGGTCATCATCTCAAAAGTATGAGCAGTTTTTGTTCATAAGTTCATTGATATTCATGTGAATTATAGTGAATGATGGATACATATGGGGAAAAATTATGTCACATACCTCCTTATCAATAACCATATGACTCATATCAACCTTATTATGAAATCTATCAGCCCTATATTCACCTCGATCAACACTATGATAGCTCCTATTAGGCCTATGATCCTTTTCAATAACAAGATTACCAACCTAATTGTGAGCCTCATCCAACTCCTTGGAAGCCTACTTATCAACCTAATCAGCTATCGTAATATCATGACATTCTTGATAATCCCAACCATGTCCCAAAATAATCCATATCAAGCCTCAAAAGGACCTTATTAGGATATAAAAATAACATGGTGAACATTGACACCATGAGAAGTTATGGACAAGAATTCCTAGGTATGAGATTGAAAACATGAGGAATTTAATAAAATAGGGTAAATAAGAGTGATAAGTTTTCATAAGATAAGGTCATTCAAAGGTCAATAGTGACATGCTAGATATATGGGTTTTTTTCAAAGATTGAGGAGAAATTAATAGTCTATAAGAGACAAAAAGTCCAATCCTACCAGAAATATGTTCCCTCCATCATTATATATCAATCCTTTATTTAACTACCCTTTCCCCCTCAAGAGTGTAAAACAAATGTGTGTCACAACCCTCAAAATTCCTCACAAGCTTTTCTAACTTTTCGTACTTGGAGGTCTATTCAAGAGATAGTTCAAAGGGAAGGATAAGTGTGTCTTGATAAGGTTGAGTTACATATTTCATATAATATTATGAAAGGGCCTTCATTTTTTGATCAGTAGGAAGAGATATCCAATGAGATGTTACTTGACTTTGAGGCTCAACTTGTTAAATAAGTTGAACTTGTAAACCAAATCCTATACTAGTCAATGGCAGCTACAAAATCAATACTATCCTATTAGGAGGTCCCTCTAATAATGCCCAAAGTTATAATACCTATAATGAAAGAGGATTTTAAACCCAATTTTAAAATGTGTAAACAAATGAAATAGTCAAGGGAGAGAGAAGAGTAGTCAATCCTAAGCCCAAGTGTCAAATTTTAAAGCAAGAATGAGATCATTCATCCCCCACTCCTCTCTCCTCAAAATTCTAAGGCCTTCCCATCATGAAAGTCTATTTTAAAAAATAGTTAATAGAGAGAAGGACTAATGGTTGTAAAATATGAATGACTAAGTAAGGAAAAATAAGCATTCATGGAAACACTACTAGATTTGACTCACCTTTCTGAGCATTTCCAAAGATCCACCTGCCAATCCTTAAGAAGGAGCCTTTCCTTTATGAGATAAGTGAAGGAGATCCAGCTATAGTGATATGAGATGAGAGTTATTTTAGTGAAAAATAAAATTAAATTATCATTTGGACATCCCTTTCCAAAGATGAGTATGAATCAGTCTTCCATGGTGAAAAAGAAGATAAAATCTAAGAGGTTACTGGGGTATAAGATAAGTTTCAAGAGAACAATACTCTAACTAGATGAGAAGAAGATGGTTCTCAATATCTACTTGATGACATGATAATCAATCTTTTGTCATGACATCCTTATAAAGTCTCCAAACATCGAAGAAAAGGTATGTGTTCAAGAATCTTCTAGTTTTATTAAAGACAAAAAACCCCTTCCTTACTTCCAAGATAAGTTTGTTGATATGCATGAGACCCCAATATTTGGTGAGAGTTTGAAGTATGATCGTGATAGCATAGAGTGATAAGGTGACATTGATGACATTTGGTATCAATACATTATCATTTGAATTGAATATCAATCCCTTAAAGGACTCACACTTCCTATGGAACATGTTGAATACCAATCAACTGGTAACCCTATCAAGTGTTGTCCATAAGAAGAGTAGGCCCAAGATGAAAGAAGTAATGATGAAGTGTTTGTTGAAGTAGTATCTCAAGTTGATAATCTTGAATAAAAAACAAGTGAGGATTTTTTTATCCTTTAACATGCCTATTGAATTTCAATATTTCCATCATGAAGGTCTTGACAAGTCACCATTCCATACGGAGTAGAGTGAAAGCATCAACCAAGACATGGCAGACCTTTAGTAGCCTATGACTGAGGTAGAATTAGCATTGTTATTTAAAATTAGATGGATATGGGAGGAGTATGATTGCATATTAGACTCACATGTACAACCCATGCATGTATACATGGAACCATAAGTCTTAGCTTCTTCCTTAAGAGGCCATAAATATGCTAATGCTCTTAACTGCAAGTGGGAGCTATCAAGATGTGGCAATCAGACTTCATGATGCCATAGTGGTCAATAAAGTTTTCCATTTGATCCTAGAGAAAATAATCTAATCTCAAGTTAGTTATTTTATCTTATTTTGTCTTGCTTCAATAAGTGGTCAACATAAGTATTTTGTTGTTTTGATGTTTTGTTGTCTTATTGTTGTTTACCTTAGGTTAGGTGTGCTTTTTAGTTTAGGTGTTGTTTCTTTAGTTATTTTTGTTGAGTATTCTTGTTTATTATAGTCACAAGGTGTCAAAAATTACTAAATCTATTTTTTATTTCAATTTAATCATCAAAACCATGTTGTCATGTTTAAGAATTATCATTGTCATGAAAAAGTTAGTGGGTTCCCTTGACTAGTAGGCTGGTCAACCCCTGTGAGTCACCAAAAATGTTGATAATTTGTCCTCCCAAGGCCAAATACTAACCCCTATAACCAAAAAAAATTATTTTAAGGATATTGTGTACTTATTCAAGAATGAAAAGATCCATTGTATACATTTTACATTAGTTTCATCAAACTTCTCAAGTGATTCTGGTAGTTTTAATGTTAAAAATGCATGTTTTGAGGCAATTAATACAATTATCAAGGTGAAATTAAATTTAATGTATATTAAAGACCTTATTTGTCCACTAAAATGTCAAAAAGTTGATTTGGAAGAGGTTTTAGGTCTTAAAATGAAGAAGGGCAATTTATCTTCTATATTCACCTCCTTAGTAACTCTAGCAAGACTATTTTCAAATGCTCGGTGTAGAAAGAGGAGAGAGATTTATGATTTTAAACTTAATAAATTATTAGGATTCAAATTAATATGTAAATAAGTGGAATTTTTCATGGATTTTTGGCCTTGTCTTTAATAACAATCATTAAGAGTGACAATAGGTCATTCTGGCCTATTCATCTAAGAGGGGTTCATTCTTGCACCTATTTCTCAAGCTCATAAATTCATTGATATTAATAATTTTTAGGGTATTTTATATATTTATTTAATCTCCATTCCATGGTGGTTTCATCATACAATTCATCTCTATGAGTTACTTTCAATTTATGAGAGAGAGCCTTGGTGTATAATTTATTCTAATAAGTTCTACTACAAGTTTGGTTTTCTCTTCATGATGGTCACTCTCAAAGGTTTATAATAATACATAGCTCATTTAATATCCTTAAAAGAAATGAAATTAATATTTTTAAAAAATGTATCTCTTTCTCCATAAATTCTAAGTGACTTACTTCTTGAGATATTTATATGTTATTTGGATGATCTTTCCAGGTCTGAAATTCATGTTTAAAATAAATAGAATGAGAAATGTCATGTATCATAAAAATATAAACTATTTATTTATTTTAATTCAATAATAAATGTAAAACATGGTCCAAAATTTCATTTTATTCAAGTTCATGAAATGTCTCAAGCATTCATAGGTTTGAAAATCTATCACATGTGTTATATGACCCAAATCCATGTTAAACATGTCTCTATATCATATATTATGTAAATTACACTCATTAAATATTAGTAATATCATAAAAATCATGAAAAAATCATCAAAAATATTCATTCTCAACACAAAAATCTCCATAGTTTGTACACAGTATGTATGCCAAAGGACATGTGTGAAAAAGGTGGACAAGGTTTGGTAATAAGTTTCATGAATCTAGAAGAGAAGACACAAGATGAAAGGTTAATAATAATGAGAGAGAAAATATAGGTGTTTTATAAACTAGATAATTTTTCCAAAGGTCTCTATATCATATATTATGTAAATTAAGCTCATTAAAGATTAGTAATATCATAAAAATCATGAAAAAATCATCAAAAATATTCATTCTCAACACAAAAATCTCCATAGTTTTTACACAGTATGTATGCCAAAGGACATGTGTGAAAAAGGTGGACAAGGTTTGGTAATAAGTTTCATGAATCTAGAAGAGAAGACACAAGATGAAAGGTTAATAATAATGAGAGAGACAATATAGGTGTTTTATAAACTAGATAATTTTTCCAAAGGTCTCTATATCAAATATTATGTAAATTAAGCTCATTAAAGATTAGTAATATCATAAAAATCACGAAAAAATCATCAAAAATATTCATTCTCAACACAAAAATCTCCATAGTTTGTACACAGTATGTATGCCAAAGGACATGTGTGAAAAAGGTGGACAAGGTTTGGTAATAAGTTTCATGAATCTAGAAGAGAAGACACAAGATGAAAGGTTAATAATAATGAGAGAGACAATATAGGTGTTTTATAAACTAGATAATTTTTCCAAAGGTCTCTATATCAAATATTATGTAAATTAAGCTCATTAAAGATTAGTAATATCATAAAAATCACGAAAAAATCATCAAAAATATTCATTCTCAACACAAAAATCTCCATAGTTTGTACACAGTATGTATGCCAAAGGACATGTGTGAAAAAGGTGGACAAGGTTTGGTAATAAGTTTCATGAATCTAGAAGAGAAGACACAAGATGAAAGGTTAATAATAATGAGAGAGACAATATAGGTGTTTTATAAACTAGATAATTTTTCCAAAGGTACACCCAAATATCAACACCTATAGGTCTATACAATTGTGTCAGACCTTCACCTACAGTTAAGTGTTATGAGGATACTTCAAGGTATGGTTAAGGAGTTTTTTGGAAATCAATACAAGTGAGAGAGACAATATTTTTATGGTAAATGAGCTTAAATTCAAATATAAAATGGAAACCATGAATCCCTTCCAAACCTCACACTTAATACACCGTGATTTTACTTTGTCTCAGTCTGTATACTGTGGTTAGTAAGCTTGTTAGGAGTTAAATGGTTGTATGTGATTCAAGCCTTTACTTTGAGTGAAAACTAAAAGATTGAAAAGGTTTAAATTATGAGGAAGAGGGTTTCCTATGCTTATCCATGGATAAACTATCATATACCCCAACATTGTAATAGTCCATATAAAGGTGTTTCATAATCACTTATATCCATGATAAGAAGAGATGAACCAAGTGCAATACAAGAAGAACCTTGAAACCTTAATGAAGATCTTGAAGTGAATGGATCATTGAAAACCCATGATTGGAACTAGGGTTCATACAAGATATTCTCAACAATATAATTAGGTTGATCTAAATTTAAGATCTTAAGAGAGATACTTACAGTCATATCTACAAACACACTTAGTCATAAGCCTAAGAAGTGGGCAGAGCAATGGTTGAAGAATTTCAAGGTAAGTGAAGATTTAAATGAGGTTATGAACTACATGGAGACAATTTAAATGTAAAGGATGGAGTATAAAAACTAAAATTACAAATATGACCTAACCTTCATGTTGAAAACATCATTTACAACTAGCATAAAGTGTCACTCACAGTGATAGGGTGAGGAATAAAAGAAAATAAATGACTGAGGGTTATATATTGGTCTATATATATAATGAGATGAAGACATGAAATTATGATAAGTGATTTGAGAAATTAAGGTCTTTGAGAAGTTTTATATACATAAAGCATGATTCATTTAAGTATTGGATTCATTGAGTTCAAAGATTCACCTACAGAAGTGTTAGGCTTGGGTCATGGAGGTAAGTGCAACATGTAGATCATGTATATACTTGTATGCATTGATGGAATTTTAAAAGGTGAAAAATGGTTTCCAAATTATTTTTAGAGGTTTATAATTTCTAAGTAATTTTGGATTATATATAACCTATTATAAGTTTCCATAATGAGATTGTTACCTACAGCTAGTTTTGACAGAGAGTAAGCTAGAAGGAGATGAAGAGAGATGGTTATTTGATAGGGTGAAAAGAACTGATAAGTGATTAAGGAAGGGTAAGGAACATTTAAATAAGGATCATATAACATCACCAGAACATTTTTGTCACCTGCATACCACATTGATAGGGTGAAAAGAGACAAACTCAGTCATGGACACATGAAGCATAAAAACTCATGTAGCCAACTATCTAGTTTTAGGGGAAATGAGTATTGAGACCTTTATAGTCATGATAAATATCTAAAATTTGGTAAATTTTGTTTTATTTAGTGTATTTATATGTTTTTGGTATTATAAATGTCATACCAATTGTATAAATATCCAATATATTATCTCAAACCTAGCCCACTCCATTTATAGGGTCTATTCAAGAAACCTAGAGGTTTACTTGAGCTCATGAGCACATAACAAAAATTATATAAATTATGAATGGATGTTAAGGAATTTTAAAATCAAGGTAATTATATCCATACACTTTTAGGTAGAAAAACATTCATTTATCAAAGTTCCCTTGAGGGCTTGTAACTGTAAAGTAGTCTTAAACCCCAAACACCCTGACTAATGCACCAAATGCATATAGAGGAATTTTTAACACTTATAGAGAATTTAAAATAATGGATTCTATTTATTTTAATGTTTATGAGCTTCTCCCAGCATTAGGAATTATTTTTGAGACCCAAAACCCATTTTTGACACCTCTCACGCTCAAGGAAAGATAAGATAGCCACCTAAATAAAAAATTCAAGTGATCATTATTAAGAGGGTATGACCCATTGTTAAGACCCTAAACAGGTCTCAAACCCTCTAAAAAAACTAGTTATGAATAATCATTAAGACCCTAAATAAGTCTTAAACCCTCCTAAAACCCTAGTTATGACCCATTTTTAGAGTGGAACCTCAAAAGCACATAGAATACCAAAAATTATCCATAAAACCAACCAAATGTTGTTTTATACTCTCTAAATATCTTGCACATGAAATTTGGTTATACCTTCACTTGTACATTTTTGTTCAAAACTATACTTTTTCAAGGTTTTTGGCATAAAATAGGGTTTTAGAGAGCATGAGTTGATTCAAATAAATTGGAGAGGTGGTTAAATAATTATTTTACCTTTACAAGATCAAAAATATAGACAAATTTTCTTATAAGTGCCCTAACTATTTAAATCTCTTAGGCCAGTCTGAAAATGCTTCAACAAGGCAAGCTTGCCAATGACCATTTCAAGGTTTTCATACTTCCATAATGTTCCAAATCACCAAATTTGACATGAAGAATAATTATATCATAGGTAAAGTGAATAAATTATTTTTTGGCATTTTCACACGTTTTGGGGGTCTTAGGATAAATATTTTCACTTTCTAGGCCTAGGAGGGCTAATTAGGCCTAATTTGGGAAGAGAAAATGTCTTAGAAAAGACACTTGCACTCAAATCTAAGCCACCAATTTTTTTGTGGAGATGTAAGGGGATAGGAGATATATAAAAACACTCTCATTTTTCCATAGTCTCTTCTATTTTATTATAGGTAGGGGGCTTTATCTATAAAAGGGCTACAAGGAACTGTGAAGGAATGCAAAGTTTATGAATACAATCAAGTCTTTTTGAGATATTTATGGCTCCAATGGCCTTTTTATATATTTTATATACTTTTTATATACCATCAATGACTAAATTTGTAATATTGGATTAAAAACCCAACTTTTCTCTTCTATGCCTTCGTGAAGGAGGAGTAATTAAAGGAGTGAAAAGACTAAATCAATTAATAATGGTTCCAAATAATCCTTTGAAAGATTATAATATATATTATATGCCATATTAGAGGTTTGAATAATTCAAGTTTTGTTTTCAAGGAGGTGAGAAAGGTTGAAAAAGTCTCCACTCTCCAAAAAGACTCTTTCCTCCTTCCTATGCCAAGCTTCAAGAATGAGTCAAACATGTCTTTATAAGTCTTATAAGAGCCTATCAATCTGTAATATTAAATTAAAAAATTATAAGAGTTTAATAGTACTTTTTATATGCATTAAATACCTACTTTTAATGGGTTGACTTCTTTGCCAAGAATATAGAACTTTGGCCCAATGATTTAGGCACCTATGTGGGTCAAACACCACCAATGAAGGAGAAAGACTTATTCAAGATTTTAAAACTAATGAAGCATTAATTTCCATGCCATTTTCCTTAGGATAATAAAATATATTAATCAAATAATGCTATGTTGGAGTTGGGAGAAGGACTAAATCAATGTTTCATTTCCTAGTTTTTGGGGATCTTGTCTCTTTCTCTCTCCTCTCTCTCTCAATTCTCTATAAGTACACCAATTTTTGGAATTTGAAAAATCCTTTTCTTGGGCATGAGGAAAATATACCTATATTTCACTTTTTAACCTCTTAAGTGAATAAAATGACTATTTTTAGCTTCCTTGATATAGGTTTAGTGTGTTTAATTAGTTTGATTTGCACATGTGGGAGTGTTTTCTCCCTTGGCAGGTCCTAATCTCACCTAGTTACTAGTATATCATCTTATGTAGGTCATATATAGTGTTTTAATGTTAATTGGCTTAACTTGGAGTGGAGATATTGATTAGTTAGTGCCTTTAACTAGACCTTCCATTACTTCCCTCTTGTTTTGATCATTTATTTAAACCTTTATATGAAACACTTTTGCATAGGATCAAAACATTTGCATTGCTTACTAGAATTAATTTAAGTCTAAATTGAGTAGATAAGTAATATAGGTGCATCACCATCCCTTAGATTGGGTTTATTTTCTATCCCTTTTCACCCCAATAGTAGTAGGGTTTAGTAAATTGAGCTAAAAGTGATGTACCATGGGAGCTAGCCCCATAATCTAGAGGTCTAGTATAGTTGTAAGTTCACCCACAAGATTTAGACCATTCTCATGTTAATCCAAGTTTGAATTAGGTCTAAAAAACCTCCTTCAATAAGATATAACTTGGGTTGCTAATAGTATGTAAAATAACATCAAACAACCCTTCATGATAATCACTAAGTAGTTTTAAAAATGTTAGGACATAAATTTCTAAAACAAGAAAAAAACAAATGAAAAATAAAGATTAAAAAAATAGTGAAATATTTTTGTTTTTCATAAATCAAGTAAATTTCAACCCAAGGTCAAAATAAATAGATTCAATATCAAAATGATGCAAGGTGACAAGACAATTTATTTAATGTTAAATTTAATCCAATATTGAAGAAATTGAATCATTTTGTGTCATATTTTATCCAAGGTTGAAGGTTATTTTCTTTTAGTGTCAAGGGTAGACACCTAAATTTTGTCATAATTAGTGTCTTACTTAACTTTGTTTAAAATTGACAAACTAACCCATTCATCATTCAAAAATTCAAATTTCTATTAATATCACTTCCCTCCATTTTTCAAATAATTAATTAATCCATACTAGATAATCAATCATGCACACCTAATTCTTTAAAACTAATTGAAATATATAATTTCAACCTCATCCAAACATCTTCCATGCTTCTCTCAACCATGTGTTGAGTCTTCCAAACTAACTACTTAACTTACTCCACCAATGTTGAGTCACCATTGAACATTTTAACTACCTTGGTGAGTCACTCAAATACCTTGACTCATTCCTATGATATTTTCAACTACTAACTAATGTTCCTCTTCTTTCTCACATACATGAGAATTAGTCATCCATTGAGATCAAGACTCAAATCTAGTCATAGATTATTATAATAATTATATAAACTTGGATTATTCTCAATCATTAATCTCACCACCCAAAGGATTATAAATTGGCATTCAATCCATCATTTTAAAAATCCACCTTCAATCTATTAAATCTCTATAGATATTATCCTATGAATCCCTTAATAATCCAAGCTAGTTTCACCCATATGCTACCCAATTTATCTTTGTTTGGATATGAATTGAGCACCCACATCAAGACTCAAGAGAAAATCCATATTGTTCATAATGGAGAAGGTGATGATATTTTTCATGCATTGTAAGTATTTAATTATTTAGTTTTATTTTCATGTTTGCTAAACTATCAAAGGTTGGTATAGTTTTGAATATGATTCACATATTGTATTACAGTTCCTAGTTTAATTAGAGTCTATATTTATCTATCACATTATGACATGTTTGATGGGGCCAATCACTCATAATATGAATCACAATTGAAATTTATATCTTGTTTCAGTTGTACTTGAATAATTTTAAAGTGCATATTTATTTAATATTATTTTGGAAGGGTCTCTTTTATAGCTACAGGTTTGGTTTATCCAAAAAAAGTATTTATTATACGATTGCCTACATAATAATGGTTTCAATATATGAAATAGTGAATTCATACATCTGAATAGTGATTTCATTATCTATTTATGTCATTATTTGTATGAATTTTTAGGATATTAATTTTATTCAACTTTTTAACATTTTTGCATAAGCGTGCAGTGATTTTGTTTCTTAGTGTAATGATTTTGTTTTATGTTTATATGTATCTATTTTTTGACCTTTTATAGGCCAATGGTTTTTTCCAAATTTTTAATGATTTTTTCTAATCATTTAGTGATTTTTTTCTTAGTACAACAATTTCATTTTATATTTCCTATCTCTATTTTTTTGACTTTTTACAAGACAACATTTTACTAACCATGTAGTGATTTTATTTCTTAGTGCACTAATTTCATTCATTGTTTATCTATTTATATTTTTATAAATTTTTATATGCTAGTGGTTTCATTAAACTTTTCAATTAATTTTTTATTTTTCACAATAGTTTCATTCTTAATCATAGCGGTTTTGTTTATTGTTTCTCTTTGCTTCTATTTTCTTTTTTTTTTGACTTTTTAACAATTTTGTTATTCTTTGTTTTATGCATAATAATGGTTTCATTTCAAAAATCTAGTTTTTTATCCTTATCTTTATTAATTGACTCTTTTTGTTTAACTTGTAGGTTTACTAGATATTCACAAGAAACTTAATAAAAAAAATTTGTTCAAGATGCTTGTCAAAAAATGCAAATTTAAGACCAAAAGAAAACATTTTATTTTATTTTCACTAACTTTGCTTATTTCAAGTTGTTGATTTCTTACAAATTAGTAATTAAATAACTTTTCCTTTTGTATTATTTAGATAAAATTTCATTTTTATTGTAAAAAATGATTCTCTTTTGTTTCACAAAGTTGTGAATGCTCTTTTCTTAATATCACATTGGTGACAATACTCATAAATAAAAAAACAACTTTGTGACTATGTAACCTAGGTTATGCTTGTGTGTATGGTATTTCCTTAGAATATTATTAGTGATGATACCTAAAAATAAGAGACAATTTACAACCTATTTATTTTTTATTATATATAATATATATTTATCATGTATTTCACTACCACACATTAGGCCAAACCTCGTGTACCAGTCGGGTATACAAATTGAGGATTCATTATTTCAATTTACTAAGTGATTGTGTGTTTTAATCACACAATAATGTGAGGAGATTACATGATCTAGTACCCTAGTTTTAAAAAATTACTTCAAAGATTAATTTTTATAGCATCAACCTATTAAAATCTTACGGCTAGGTTGGGCACATTGGGATTAGATCAATTTGTGTGTATCTGTTAAATCAATTTCTTCCATAGTTTTGGGCTTCATGTATCAAAATGTATATAGAGGAATAATTTTTGGATCATACTATATTAAAATTAATATTATTATTTCATCCATTTAAATTGTAGTGCACCATCAAATGGTTAGCTCTGTTTCTCTCAACTTACCCTCAAAACCTGGTTAAGTGGGTTATGGGTATTGTTAGCCAAATTGGCTACCATAGGTCAATAAATTTTAAAAATTGTCAAATAAGCATCTTTAAGTTTATTTATATATTTTTTAGGGGTCATGTATTCATTTCATAGCTTGTCCTATAGTAGTTTATTTCAATTATGTCTTAGGTTATTTTAGTTGTAGCCTTGTTTGATATAACAGTCAAGATTTTGGTTGTGAGAGCTTTCTAGCATGATGGTGATTGGAATAAATTTTACACATTGAAATTAACCTTTATAAAATTATTAATACCATATAAAGGAATCACTAGGGTCAAAAATCAGAAAAATACCAATTAAACATGCAATGGTTATTGACTATGTATAAGGCTATTTGTAGGTGGTCATTAAGAAATGCATAGAAAAAGAAGACTAATTGTGTTGTATTGAATTTTTTGAGACCTAAAATTCATAAGGAAGTAAATTTTAATTGTATTAGAGTGTTTAATTAGTTAGATAAGTGACCCAATCCATCTAGTGGTTATTTTAATTAATGATCTTGTTGAAGGAGGTATTATGCTTGTTGAGTCTAAATAGATCAACATTGTATTTGAGTTTGTTCCTTAAGAAACCAATAAGTTTTTTTTTTTAATATTGTTATTAGTCATATATATAAATTTAGGAAACATATATAAATCTAAAAAAATAATTAAATGGTCATCCTTGAATAAATTTTTAGGTTATAAGTCCAAGATCACCAGTCTAGTGTGCTTTACTAGGTAAGTTTGAAGTTTTGAAGGTCATCTAAGGTTGGAAAAACTACTAGTAGGTTAAGTATATTTAATGATTTGAAAATGTATTAAACCAAACAAAATTAACATAATATTAATTATAAAACCATTTATTTTAATCAAAGTAAGAGAGATAAGTCATGTGATAAGTGAAACAGGTGTTAGGCCTAGAATAAGCACCTACAGGCCTATACATAGAGGATGAGCAGAAAAGGGGCAAGTTTGCATTAAAGGTAGAAGATTAAGAAGTAAAAAATGGTATTAAAAAAAATGGATAATGTTATACATTGTTTAATGACCTGTGTAAAGTTGAGAAGATATCAAAAAGAGACTATTAGGGTCATTTTCACAAGAATGCCTACAAACCTTAACAATGGGCTAATGCAGGTTCTAATGAGTTTAAGGAGTAAAATAGTTGAGGGGATAAGATTCACACATTTTATGTCATATAAAAGACCTAAAATATGTGTTTTCAACCAAATACAAGCATTTGCATATCCTCTTTTTCCAAAATAGCCTTCTCAAGGGCACCTACAGTCCTACAGTGCATGAGAAGGTAACTTTTTCATGTGGGAGATCAATTTTAGAGATGCATGGTTTATAATGGACATAAGATATGTTGAGGGGGTTTTTATAATCCATATTCTTAGATTTTTTATCCATTGTGGGGCTATCCTTTATGAATAATTGTTAAGAAGATCAGGAGGTCAAAACTACTTTTAGGAAGCCTAAAGGATCTTGATGAAGCCAATTAGTCTTATAAGAGAATAAAATAGATTTGAATGGATTTGAAAACACTTTTATGATGTCTACACACCTCCATAGCACCTCTTTGGTCAATAACCTTCCCATGTCTAAAGGAGAATGCATGGAAATGGCCTAATAATGCCTATTTTGTGATGATTTTCATGGTTTTGGTTGTGTGTGAAGTTATTAAATAGTTGGAAAAGATTTCAAAGATTGAGAAGAGTATTAATAACCTTATAACCAGTCATTAAAGTAGATCTCATGGTGTTTTTGATAGTTTTTAGATGCTAAACCAAGAAAGACTAGGAGTACCCATTTGTTTGTCTATGGAAATGGGGTTACAGACCTTTATCAGTGATATCAAGGATTAAATAATCCTTAGATCATCTTTTTAATCATATGATATCACTTATGGAAGGTTTTTTAGGTCATGTAGCATGGAAAAAAAATCCTTTTTGATCTCAAGGCAATTTTGAGCTTCTATGGTATGAATGCCTATTGCCACCTCCAAATTTCTTACCAAACAAGTTGTAAAGACTCAGTAAAAGTGATCTAAAATGTTTAGACAAGAATTACATGACATCCTATAGTACTTAAATGGAGTAAAAATTTATGATCGTAATCTCCAAACAAATACTAGACCCTACATAAGTGATAAATATACCCTCACTACCTTCTTTAGGATCAAGCCAATTTTTTGCATGAATTTATAGGTTCTAATGAAAAATATAATAGCATGAAGATTTTTAGACCTTAAGACTCACTCTCATCAAGAAAAAATAGGCATTGTATAGCCAATAATGGCATAGCAAGTTTCCAAGAAGGTCAAAACTACCAAGTGTTAAGGAGGCAACTTGTAATTGTTCTTTAAAGAAGTGGATGTGTAAATCCAAGGAAAAGGAGTTAGCTTCAAGAAGCATCTAACCATATATGATTAACTAATACACCATACACTAATAAAAACTACATTAACACTTGTCTTAGAGTGTTGAGAACAAGAGGATAAAACATTCTTTACAAACTTGGTGGGAATATACTTCTAATTTGTAACTAATTTGATGATGAGTGATAGATGATGCACCTTCTCCATATCATACCTCTCTCTCCTTATTTATTCTAAAAATTAATCCTTGAATGTAATTTTATGCATCCTCAATATAAGTATGGTGAATCCCTACTCAAGTTAACACTTGTTCTTGCCTTTTGAGATGAATAATAAGATATTTTTAGCCTTATTCAAGCTTGCTTTCAGTGTATGATTATGATTTTACATGATTGATAGTGGTAGTGTTCTAACTCCCTCTCTTTGTTCATCTTACCCTTGCCTTATTACAAGTATGTTGCCTCTTTTTAGGTCATATGAAGTTTTATAGCTAGTTATGGATGGAATTAGATGTGGAAATCTACCATTAGTGTTGATTTAGTTCACCTCTTGGTTGTCCCTCCTAATTCATGCATATCCTAAGACTTTCATTTCAAAATACTAATGTAAGGAGAACCTCAAGTTTGATTTATGTGGTTTGATCAGTATTGCTTCACTTCACAAGTGCATAGACAAGTGGAGGTTAAGATTTTGGTGCATCATCCCTTTTACTTTCATGTTTCTCTTTGTCCTTTTCTTTGCAAGTTTAGTAGGTTAATATTAGTTTGGGTGAAACACTAAGGCATCAATCCCACACACACACACACACACACACACATAGCATGGACTTCTTTCCATTAATATAATCTAATAATAAGGCTTTAACAACATTATTATAGGTGTAACTTAGAGTGATAATAGTTTTAGCATGCCAAGTGCAACAAGTACAACAAGTAATTCATCTATTGGAGAATTTTTGGTGTGTTCTTAAATATATCATCCTTTAGAGTCATTTATATCAAACATTAGTGGTGAATATAAGTTTAATTAGTTAGTTCTAGCATCCTGGGTACCTTTTTCAAATAATTGTTTATAGTTTATCTTGGTTTTGTTTGTCTCATGAAGTTTGATGGCTAGATATGGAGGAAATTTATATTTTAAACCTCTTTATCAATAGAATAATGGCCAAAAATATACACATGTTGAGACCTATAATTCATAAATTAACTCTATTTCCCCCCATATGGCTCTAGTTATTGTTATTAATTTGACCTATCAAGGCCAAATTACTACTCCTATCATACAAAACTTTCCTAAAACTAGTCATAGCCTTTTAAAGTTGATCAAACCAAGGAATTATGGAATAAAAAGGCACTAATTTTGGTTTTAAAATTTCCAAAATGTATTATAAATGGGTCATTATCATTTCAAAATAACATTGTCAAGTTTAAATATGGAGATAATCCATGCACAAGGATCAATTTTGAGAGAAAATTAAGGATTCTAAGAGCTTTAAGTGGTTTAAGGACCTAAAATTTTATATAAAAGGTGATAATGGGTTGAATAACCTTATAAAAAAGTTTCATAGTCATTTAATGAGTGGATATACTTATTTTTTTGTAACAGTCTTCAGTATGTCCATTAGAGATCACCATTGGAGCAGGTATTATTCTTGAGTGCTATAGAGGTTTCTAAGTCTAGGTAAAAGTATTAAAAGAATGGGATGATATTTTTACATAATAATAAGGCATTTAAAGATTGTAAAAACTTTAAATTTTAAGTAAACTATGCTTATATGGGCTTTTGCAAGCAAACATGCATATTGGCCAAAAAGGGGGATTTTTGACTTTTTAAGAAAAATGTGATTTTAGAGTGTTTTTATAGAATGGTATATACCCCATGATTATTTTTTAATTCATTTTGAATTATTTGAAGATTTATTTTTATTTTGATGTTTTTTTCACTTTTTGTAGATCTAAACACCCTTCCTACCCTCCTGTTTAGATGCTCATATATTTCACCATGTATGGAGTTTGGAAAAACACTATTATTATGTTTTTATTACCCATATTTAATTATAATTAATTAAAAATTTATACCATTTAATGGTTTTTTATTTATTAAAAATTGTTAAGAGTGTAGGCAGCTTAGAATGTAGTCAAAACCCCACGGACAGATTTCTTCACGTGATAAATTTTTATATATTTTGAATAGAAATACAATATTTTAAGGTATTTTATGGGGGTTATTAATATACAAATAAATGTAAATATTTAGATATTTTTAGGTCTGTTCTTTATGAATCATCATTTTGAAAATTCATCTTCAAAGCCCACCTAAACCCTCAAAAAACTAGTTTTAAAAAATATTGATTTTATTTCTATAAAATAATATTTGATAAAAATTAAACCTTATTAAATTAAAATTAAAATTATATAGGATTCAATAAATTTCAATTTTATTCATGGATATTTATGGATGAGGGCAAAAATCATGGTTTTTATAGAAAAAAATGTAAAATAGATTACAGGACACTTAAATAAAATATAATCAATGGAGATAAAATAATAATACTTTTTATTCATCCTAATTTTTTTTCTCATAAATAATCCTATAAGTATCCCGACTAGCTAAATCAAAATGGCCAGTCTACAAGAAAATGGAGTAAAATAGGCCTAGTAAACCCAATTGACTGGATGGCAAGTGTTTTCTCATCAAAATCAAATATATTGTGATGAGAATTTTTTTTACAGGTATATTTAATTATTTTTTTAGGTTTAATAGAGTCCAAATGCAAGAAGATAGGCTATTAGGCCTAACTGGCCCAATAGGCTTAATTAGTCAATCAAGCAAGTAAAGAATGGCATTCAAAATATATCAAACGAATTAATTTTTGAGTTACCACGTACCATATCTGATATTATTATGTATATTCATATATTTTAAATTCTATTTTATGTAAGGAGGACCTAAGTGGAGTTAACTAGCCTTGAACTTCCAATCAAAGCTTCAATTGACTAGTTGACCAACATCATGAAATATTCCTTTCTTATCATTTAAAGAATGATATTAAAATACTTAAACATCAGTTCAAGTGGATATCAACACCAAATAATGTCATTTATTACATTCAAGGAGATTTGACCAAGTCAATGGGGCCACCTTTTCTTGTTTCAAGGCCAAAATGGATTTCTTGCAAAACAAGAATATTAAAAGATTTTTGAAGACTATTGTATTCTTTTTTGAGCTCAAAATATAATTGAGTTGATATAAATATGGGCCCACCTATTTTAAATGCCAAATTTTTAGAGTTCATGCATGCTTTGTGAAGGAAAGCTATTAAAAGGAGTTTTCTAAACATTGTTATAAGGAGTTTTCTAAATATTGCAAAAAGGAGTTTTCTAAATATTGTAAAAGGGAGTTGATTAGATAATTTTAAGAGATTTTAGTATTTATTTAATTAAAGAAGACTATTCCTTATGGAAATAAACTCCAGTTAGGCTATTCTTAGTTTCTAATACTTATGTATTGGCTTCTCAAGTCATTATTGTAAAAAAATTTAGAAGCAAAGAAGAAATTGTAATTGACACCATTTATAAAATAAAGAAGATTTTTTCCATATGTTTCCTAGATCAGAATAAAGTATAATTTGATTGTGTACCAGCATACAAGTTTAATATACTTCCCCTTTTTTAAGGTCCTTTCCACACCTACTATGAAAATCTCATCCTCTATAGGTCATTTGAAGAGCTAGGATTTGAATTTTCTTTGCAAACTTCTTTCAGTCCTTCTTTTGAAATATTGATGTTCAGGATTGATTGTAGAGTTTTCTTTTAGATTCATATGTGTGTCTTACTTAGTTTCAAAAAGATTTTAGATAATAATAAACAATCATGTGCATCACCCCATTTAGGTAGGTTTTCCTTTTAGTTTTCCCTTACCCTTTTCACTCTAAAATTCAAATTAAAATTAGATTTAATTAATGAATCTTAAGTGAACCAACCCTCTCTAGAGGTTATTCTCAATACAAAGTCACCCACACTCTAATAAGTTCTAATTATATCAGCTAGAGAGAAGGTGGGCCTGGCACATCTTCAAATTAGGTGCTCTCTAGAGTGATAATAGTTTTTGACATGCCTAGTGGGACATTCATTCTATGCACTAGCCTTTGGAGACATCATTCATAAAATCAATGTAACTTTCAAGCACTAAATTTTGGTTGTGAACATCAAGTATCTTTTCAATATTGATTATTTTTAGTATTTGGCTTACTAATGGTCTCTAATGGCTTATTTCAGTAAGGATCCATATTATCCTTACTATGAACACTATGACCAGCCATATTATGATCCTCACTAGGAGTTTGAGGATCTATATCAGGCATATATATAGGATTAATACCCAGACCCTCCATATAAACAACTAATCCATCATAATATCTCCCCTTACTAGCCTAATCATGGCCATTTTTCATCTACCCAATCCATATTAGCACTTAAGCAAACTTTAGTGAGCCTTGAAAAACATGCACTAGAGTTTTATTCATAGAGCTATTATGGCCAAGATACCCATACTCACTAAATTCATCATCTGAGAGAGTAATTGTAGTAAATAAAAGAGCAATGGGTACCTATTAAGAGAGAAAATTGGGTCAATCTCACTAGTGAGATGATGGATGTAAGTGGTTACATTAAAAGCATTAAGGATAAACTAAAAGGTCTCAAGGAACATTAGGTTCAATCACAGTCTTCTTATATGCCATCCATTCCTCCTTAGGAGACCATTCCAAGAGCCCCTTTGAGTTTTCCAAGTTCTTCATATATTTCTCAGACCTTCCCTTCTTGGAGATCAATCCAAGAGAACTATCAAAGAAAGGAGGAGATTGTTATGTCACAACCTACTGTTGAGATCACTGACCACTTTAAAGAGAAGATATTGTAAGAGAAGATTGATAAGCAAATTAGAGAATTGGAGGTAAAGATAAGGAAAGAGGAGGAGAACCAGAATAAAAAGGTCAAAAAAGAGCCTTTATCTTTCCCATCTTGAAACCAAATCATGAAATTAAGCAAGAAAGAGGAACAATCAAACAACACTCAGGATGCTAAATTAAATCAAGAGATCATTCAACATTCATCCCTTCCTCCTCAGAAGCTTAAATCCTCTCCTTCATGGAAAGCCATTCAAGAAAAAGTGCAGCAAGATGAGGTCAAGGTGATCCAAGAAGAGCAACCTCATGAGCAAAATTAGGAGGATTCTCAAGAGTTTGTAGCTGAGATAAATAAAGTGGAAACAATTTTTTCTTCAAAAGGTATCCATGAGGACAACTCACTTAGAGTCATTAATGAGATGGAGAACATTATTGATAAAGATGAGACAAGTGTAGTAGATCAATAAATTTAATTTGAATTCATCCAAAAGGTAAAAATATGTGTTCAACATATTTCAAATGATAGAATATTGATGAGTTTCATGTCCTTTTAATTGATCATGATGAAGAGGTTTTTTGGGATGACTTAGAGAGTTTTTGTGCAAAGTTTGATAGTCCATCTCCACCTCAAGTGGAGATTGCTGAATGTCTTGTAAAGAGTACTATTGCATTTGTTCATTAGGAAGAAATCAAAATCATATTACAACCATATTTGGATGTTTATCAAATATCTAAAGACTTTGAAAAAGTACAACTTCAAATGGATTCAAATGAAGACATCAATCCAAGTATAATAGTTGAATTGCCAATACAATCATTAAATGAGAATGTGTCAAATCATGATCAACCTATGAATAAGGCAAAGATAGTAGTCTTGATGCAACAAAGAATAATATGAGAGGAGGATGATTGGATATTAGATCCATATCTTTGATCCATAGACCTAAGAATGGAATTTAGAGGTCTAGCCGCATCATCTAGAACATATGAACATATAAGTGCTCCTATTTGCAAAAGAGAGCTATCAAAAGGAATCAAATACATTTCAAAATTCCATAGTACATCAAATAACTTTCCATTTGATTTAGGAGGACCAACAAGGTGGAGGTTAGTTTGTACATAATAGATTACCTTTTGTTTTTTCTCTAAGTGAATATTCACATGAGTTTTCAGTGTTGTTTTTCCCTTTCCAAATTTTTTTGTCCATTCATCTAAATACACACGTGCACTTGTTGTTTGTGTTAGTTGTCTTGTGTCTTTATCTACAAAAATATTCTTATTTTAGTGTATATCCAAGCTTTTCATAGCCAAAATTATTTATTTCTCTGACCATTAGGCTCATCAACCCCTGAAAGTCACCAAAATTGTTAGTAATTTGACCTATCAAAGCTAAATTACTACTCCTATCATACAAAACTTTCCTAAAACTAGTCATAGCCTTTTAAAGTTGGTAAAACCAAGGAATTGTGGAATAAAAAACACTAATTTTTGTTTTAAAATGTCAAAAATAGATTATAAATGGGTCATTATCATTTCAAAATAACATTGTCAAGTTCAAATATGCAGACAATCCATGCATAAGGATCAATTTTGAGAGAAAATTGAGGATTTTGAGAGCTTCAAGGGGTTTCAAGACCTAAAATTATGTAAACAAGGTAATAATGGGTTGTTTAACCTTATTAAAAAGTTTCATGGCCATTGGATGAGTGGATATACTCTCTATTTTATAATAGTCCTCAGCATGTTCGTTAGAGATCACCATTGGAGCAGGCATTATTATGGAGTGATACAGAGGTTTCTAAGTCTAGGTAAAAGTATAAAAATAATGGTATGATGTTTTTAAATCATAATCAGACCTTTAAATAGTTTAAAAACTCTAAATTTTAAGCAAGCTATGCTTATACAAGCTTTTGCAAGCAAACATGCATATTAGCTAAAAAAGGGTTTTTTTTAATTTTTTAAAAAAATTGATTTAATAGTGTTTTGATAGTATTTTAAATTCACCATGATGAGTTTTCCATTAATTTTTAATTATTTGAATATTTATTTTCATTTTGATGAAATTTTTACTTTTTACAAATCTAATCACCCTTCCTAGCCTCCTGTTTAGATGCTTATATCTTTCACCACGTATGAAGTTTGGAAAATTATATTAGTATTTTTATATTAACCATAATTAATTACAAAATTATACCATTTTATAGGTTTTTACTTATTAACAATTGTTAAGAGTGTAGGCAACTTATAATGTAGTCAAAACCCCACAGGCAAATTTCTCCACATGATAACTTTTTATATATTTTAAATGGGAACCCAATATTTTAAGGGATATTATGGGGATTATTAATATACAAATAAATATAAATTTTTTTGTACTTTAAGGTTTGTAATTTATGAATCATCATTTTGAAAATTTAGCTTCAAAACCCACTTAAACCCTCAAAAAACTAGTTTTGAAAAATGTTGATTTTATTGCTATAAAATCATCTTGGATCAACATAAAACCTTTTTAAAATGTAAATTAAATTCATATATTATTACATAAATGTAAATTGTATGTATGGATATGTACAGGTGAGGACAAAAATCATGTTTTCTGTGGAAAAAAGCATGTAAAATGAAGTACAAGACACTTCAATGAAATATAATCAATGGAGATAAAATAATAAGAATTTTTTTTCATCCTGAAATTTTATTTTGGTCATAAATCATCCCAAAAGTGTCCCAATTAGCTCAATCAAAATGGCTAGTCTACAGGAAAATAGAGCAAAATAGGCCTAGTCAACCCTGTTGACTGAATGGCAAGTGTTTTATCATCAAAATAAAATATCTTGTGATGATAAAAAATTTATAGTTATATTTAATTATTTTTTAATGTTTCATTACATCTTGTTTCAGGTTTAATTGAGTCTAAATGTAAGAAGATAGGCTATATTGACCTAATAGGCTTAATTGATCAATCAAACAAGTAAAGAATGGCATTGAAAATATATAAAATGAATCTATTTTGGAGTTAAAACATGAAATATCTGATATTATTATGTATATTTATATATTTTTAAAATTTAAATATTATTTTATGCAAGGAAGAGCCAAGTGGAGTTAACTAGCCTTGAACTTCCAATCAGAGCTTCAATTGAGTAGTTGACCCACATTATGAAATATTCCTTTGTTATCATTTAAAGAATGATATTAAAATACTTAAACATAAGTTAAATTGGAGATAAAAACCAAATAATTTCATTGATTACATGTAAGGAGAGTTGACCAAGTCAATGGGGCCCACCTTTTCTTGTTTCAACACCAAAATCAATTTATTGCAAAATGAGAAAATTAAAAGATTTTTGAAGAATACTATATTCATTTTTAAACTAAAAATATAATTGAGTTGATATCAAGATGGTCCCACCTATTTTCAATGCCAAATTTTGATATTTAATGTGTACTTTGTGAAGGGAAGCTATTAAAAGGAGTTTTCTAAATATTGTAAAAGGGAATTGATAAATAAGGAATAGTCTTATTTAATTAAATAAATACTAAAACCTCATAAAATTACATAATTTTATGAGGTTTTAGTAATTATTTAATTAAATAAGACTATTCCTTATGAAAATAAAATCCATTTAGGATATTATTAGATTTTAAGACTTATATATTGGCTTTTCAAGCCATTATTGTAAAAAAATCCAGAAGCAGAGAAGAAACTGTAATTGACACCATTTATCAAATAACAAAGATTTTTTGCATATGTTTTCTAGATTAGAATAGAGTATAATTTGATTGTGTACTATCATAAAAGTGACATATCATTTCCCTTTTTTTAGGTCCTTTCCAAACCTACTATGAAAATATCATCCTCTATAGGTCATTTGAAGATCTAGGATTTGAATTTGCTTTGCAAACTTCTTTCAAGCCTTCTTTTGAAATATCGATGTTCAAGATTAATTGTAGAGTTTTTATTTTAGATTCATATGCATGTCTTACTTAGTTTCAAATATATTTTGAATAATAATAAACATTTATGTGCATCACCCCATCTAGACAGGTTTTCCATTCAATTTGCCCTTACCCTTTTCACCCTAAAAATCATAGTAAAATCATATTTAATTGATAAATCTTAAGGGAACCAGCCCTCTCTAGAGGTTATTCTCAATATAAAGTCACTCATACTCTGATATTTACACATATTCAAACTGGGTGTTCCCCAAAGTGATAACAATTATCAGTATGAGCAACCTTCTATCAAGAACACTATCCTTCTTTCCCTCCCCAACCACCTAATCAAACTATCCCTTCTACTGGACTCTTAGACATAAATAACCTTTCTCAAAATTTGGAAAAATGATTTATCTATCATTCGAGGGAAAAAAATCCAATTTTACGAGCCTAGCCAACCTTTTCAAGCTACCCCTAGTTTTTCCAATGAGTGGCATGAAATAAAAGGCTTAATTAAAAATATTGGTAGTAGGTTATTGGATTTTAAGGAGAATAAATCTCAATGCAATCAATCTTATGAACCTCCTTTTACCCCATGTAAACCTTATTAGACCAATCCTCCCATGCCAAATCAAAACCAAGAAGAGAGGAAAGTTGTAGAGGCTAAACCAATAAATATCCCAAGCTTCTAAATCTCCTCACCTCTTTCTCAAGCTCAAATTGTCCATGAAGTCAAGGTATGAAAAGTAAGAAAGAGGTTGTGAGCATAATCCAAGTAATTTTACAAGTTTCCCAAGTCCTCTAAAAACACCTCAAGTGGAATTGCTTATAAATATGAAGGTATTTTAGAATTTGATATGTTGGTTGCCGAGTGGAAAGAAGAAAATAAGGACACCTTGACCCAAAATTCTTTTCCCCTTCCTCAAGAGCCTCTAAATGAGTCTATTACCACAATGAGAATGTTAATTTTGAAGAAAAATACATTTTTTTGTTTGAATACTTACCACTTGATGTGGTGGAATAATAATTTGAGAGTGGAAACATCATATAATAGGAACCTATTTTTCAAAGAGAACTCCTTGATTAGTTTGACATTAGCTTGTAAACATAAGAACAAAAAGATGATACTATTCAACATAATATTGTTGAACTAGATGAAGAGGATCCTATTTAATAATTTTAAAAATATAAGGACTATTTTGAATTGAAAATATAGAAGGAATAAGGATTATAATTCATTTCTTCCTCCATTTTTTTTAAAACACCTCCATATCATCTCTCATGAAGTCAAGAGAAGACCTAAATAAGCCACAAATAAGTGAAGTACAACTACAAGACTTGTTTGAGGTCTTAGAAGTAGGTTATTTAATTTTATAAGGAGAATAAAATTTACCTAAGGATAATAAGGGAATTTATTTAATCATTCCACCCTAAGAATCAATTTCACTTGATATTGACTTGTTTAACGTCTTCAAGATTGGTTATCAAATCCTTGATCAGTTTGTAGACTTTAAAGAGGATACTAAATTGTTTGAGCTTGAACATGAGGGTATTAAATAAATTTAATTCCTTGGTAAGCATGAGGATCCTATATGATATGGGATGGAATTATATCATGAACTTATAGTATTGGATAAATAAGATGAAATCTCTCAAGATGTCATAGAGAACCAAGAGCATTATTTCAATGAATCATTAGAGACCGATGTTGCAGCTACCTCTAAAAATCAAAATTTTATCAAATTAGGAAGCCTTATCAATGTTTTATAACAAAATAAGGTAATCATAAATCCAAAATAATAGTTTTTATAAATAGGATATATATTTTCTATTGTGGATCCACTTGAAGATAAGCCAAAGAGATTGGTAGTCAAGAAAAGAGATGATAGAGAAAAAGCAATGTTCAAGAAGCAATTTTCTCATCAAAATTATCCATCACATGGATAATACCTAAAAATATTACCTTTTTATCTATTTATATTATGATTTGAGGTCCCTTATACATATTAGTTTAGTATTTATTTTCTCTAAGTATATCTAGCATAGGTTTTCCTTGTTGTGTGTGTTTTATTTTTGTTGGTGTATGGAAGTTACTTTTAGTTTTCATTTGGTTTAAAAAATATAATTTCATGTTAATTTTTAGTTTGGGCCTTATTGATAAAAATTTTAAAGTTACCCCATATCCTAATGGATGTAATAAGGCTACTAGTCTATCTGCATAGCAGACATACATCCTTTAGAAGTCACCAAAAATGTTATCCAAATTAGATAGTATAGGTTATTAAATTTAAAAAAATTTAATCCAAGCCTATTAACTTTATTTATATCCTTTTGATGGGTCATGTCTTGATGTCATAGCTTGTCCTATAGTACACTTCTTCAAGGTCTTATGTAAGTTCTAGTTAAAGTATGAAATCATGACATCCAATTGATTAACTAGTCTCCATAACTTGATCCTTTATGAGGTGTTTAACATAGATTAAGGTATTTTTGGATAAGTTAAGGTTGTTATGAAATTTTCATAAAATGATGATCCATGGTGAGAACATTGGCATGGTGAATTTCCAATATGACATATTTCTATGCAATGGATAGTGGACCAAGAGGTAAAGCTAGTAAGAAAGTAATATATGTTATTTCAAGCTTTTGGAAAAACTAAAGTACTTTTGGAAAGTTTAAATTTTCCATTTTATTATCTTATATTCCTTGTTGCCATTATCATAATTTAACTCCTTGAGATAACATAAAATATGAAGGTCCCATGTCTAAATCTGAAAGGGGTCTTTTATGTCATTTATCACTTTTTGAATAAAATATTACATGTACCTTATCCATACATCTATGTAAGATGTTATAAAACTCATTTTCCAACATTAGAGTACATTTGAAACTACCAACTCATCATTTATAACATCCAAACAAGACATAATAAATAAATTAAAGGGAAAGGAAGGTGAAAAATTCTCTAGTACATTACTCCACCATTGTACAAGTCAAGATAGATTCCATTAACACTTGTTTCACATTTCCAACATGGTTTTATGATAGGATATGATAGTTTATTGAAGGATAAGGGAATATGGAGGTCTCAAAGAAATGGTTTAAAAATAAATATGGACTTATAAGTCTCTCAAAGGCCTTATCCAGTCTCCTCAGACTCAAAACCATGCTTAAGAAGAAGTTAAAAGTCCAGGAAAGACAAAAACATCTTGGTTCCTTCATCGAGTCATTCACATATAAGGGAAGGTCAATTGATTTTATTTTTTTTATTGAGGGGAGAGAATTTTTGACCAAATAATATTATGGAAAGGATGGTACCCCTATTTCCTTCCAATCCATAAAAGATTTTAGAGATACAAGGTCATAGCTTTATGAATCATCCTTAAGAAGTTAAGCTACTCTTAAACCCCTCTAAAACCCCATAGTCATGGTTTTATCTTGTTTAAGTGCATATAATAATTAATTTATGTAAATATAATGTTTAAATATATATTTTAGGATCTAATTATTCCTCATAAATCAATGCATAGATGAATAGAATGAGAAGGTACAAGTTTGTAGGCTTGTAGAAAGTGTGAGTTCTAGGCCAGTTTAAGAAAGTGAAAGGTTTTGGATTCATGAAATAAGTTTAGACACATGAAATTAACTTTAATAAATCCCATAAAACATCAAATAAAGGCATAAAACCTTGGATCAAATCCATATTGGCAAAAAATTTAGGTTTTTAGCCTTGTTTGATATAATAGTCAATATTATGGCTGTGAGAGATTTCTAGCATGATGGTGATTGTAATCATTTTTACACATTACACTTCACATTTTTAAACTTGAACATACCATATAAAGGCATCAATAGGGTTAAAAATCAAAATAAGACCAATTGAACATGTATTTTGATTGACTATGTATAAGGATACCTATAGATGGTGATTAAAAAATGCATAAAAAAGGAAGACTAATTGTGTTAACTTGACTTTTTTTAGACCTAAACTTCATAATACCATTTTCATTTTATGAGAGTGTTGAATAAGTTATATAACTAAACCAATCCATATGGTGGTTAGTTTGATCAATGATCTTGTTGAAGGAGGTATTAGGCCTATTGAATCTAAAAAGAGCAACATTACATCTGAGTTTGTTCCTTAAGAAACCAATAAGAAAATTTATTTATTATTGTTATTAATTATCTATATAACTTGATGAAACATCTATCAAGATATTAATAATCTTATTTTATAAAAAAATGTTTTATGTTTTGAATCTTGATGTGTTTCAGATCCACTTATATGATCATCATGCAAATAGTATGTGTAGGAACAACAGTGGATCACATAATATTTACTTGATGAAGGATCACAGAAGTAGATCTAAAACCCATTGAGATTCAAAACTTGACATAGTTGTTTCTAGAAGAATATTATTACTATTGTATGGACTATAGAAATATCAAATCTTTAATCTATCAAGATGAAAAACTCACTCCATGATTATCCTTGGATAAATTTATAGGTGATGAGTCCAAGATCATTAGTCTAGTGTGCTTGACTAGGTAAGCTTGGAGTTTTGAAGGTCATCTAAGGTTGGAAAGACTATTGTTAGGTTATATGTATTTTATCAATGGTAAAAGGTCTTCAACCAACTCAAATTAACCTCATATTACTTCTAAAACCATTTAGGGTAATCAAAGTAAGATAAATCAATCATGTGACAAGTAAAATAGGTGTTAGGCCTAAAATAATCACCTACATGCCTATACATAGAGGATGAGTAGAAAAGGTGCAAGTTTTCATTGAAGTTAGAGGATTAATAAGCCACAAAGGTTCTAAGAAACATTTTATAATGTTCTATAATGTTTAAGTCCTTTGGAAAGTTTAGAAGCCATAAAAAAGAGGTTATTAGGGTCATTTTCACAAGACTGCCTACAAACCCTAATAATGGGCTAATGTAGGTTCTAATGAGTTTAAGAAGTTAAATAGTTGAGAGAAACACATTAACACATAATATTAAATATAAAATACCTAAAATAGGTGTTTCTAATTAAATACAAGCATCTTTATGACCTCTTTTTTCCAAAATATCCCTCTCAAGTGTAACTATAGGCTTGGAGTGACCGAAAAGTTAACTTTCTCGCATGGGAGATCAGTTGAGGATATGCATGGGCTATAATGGACTAATAATAAATACATCAAGACTTGGCCTATAGTGTTGAGAACAAGAGGCAACACATTCTTTGTAGATTTGATGGCAAGATACTTATTATTTGTAATTGATTTTATGATGAGTGAAGTTGATGGACCTTCTTCACATCTTACCTCTCTTTCTCCTTATTTATTATATAAATGAATATTGAATGACATTACATGCATCCTAAATATGAGTATGGAGAATACCTACTCAAGTTAGAACTTATTCTTAACTTTTGATATGAATAATAAGTTGGTTTTAGCCTTCTTAAAGTATGCTTTTAGTGTATGCTTGTGATTATTCATGATTTATAGTGGTAGTTTCCTAAATCCCTCTCTTTTTTCATCTCACCCTTACCTTCATTCGAGTAGGTTAACTCTTTGTAGGTCACATGGAGTATTATAGTTGGTTGTGTAGGGAATTAGATGTGGAAATTTTCCATTAGTGTTGATATAGTTCACCTCTTGGTTGTCCCTCCTAATTCATGCATGTCCTAAGGCCTCCATGTTAAAATATTGATGTAAGTATAACCTCAAGTTAGAGTTGTGTGGTTTGATCAGTCTTATTTCACATCATAAGTGCATAGGAAAGTGGAGGTCAAGATTTTGGTTCATCACCCCTTTTCCTTTCATGTTTATCTTTGTCCCTTTTCATTTCAAGTTTATTAGGTTAGTATTATTTTGTATGAAGCATCAAGGTATCTAACCCATATCTATAGATTCCCCTCATTGATTAGGCCACCCATATCCTAGAGGTCTTTCCATTGCTATCATCTAAGTAAGAAGGCTTGAACAACCTTCTTAAGGGTAAAATTTAGAGTTATAATAGGTATGGTTATACCTCCATAGTTAGTTCTATGAAACTTAAGGCTATCACTTTTGAATAGACAAGTCTGTATATATGAGAGCCTACAAGACATTTTAGTCCTTTATAACTTAGTTTTATCCCTTTTTATGTATTGCATGTTTCTTTTTGGTTAAAAATAGAGATTTATTATTATCTTAATTTATTTTTAACTCCTTGTGAATATCATGCACTTGAAGATTTTTGGGATTTAAAACCAAGTTTAAAATCTTTGAAACCAAATTCTAAAGTTTAAAAAATAAAAATAAAAACCCAAAATCTAAAGTCAAATAAATTTGAAACTTGTTGTCAAGTATTTATACTTTCAATTATTTTAGTCTTTCACATTTTTTATTTTTGATTCCATCTTTGAAATCAATATTTATCTTCTCTATTGAACAATTATCAATAGAGAAGAGACTTTTGGTAATGACCCTTTTCAATTTGGTAACTCACAACATGATGTTGAGATCAATGACACTATTGAAGATGAATAAGTTTATCAAGAAGAACATGGTCATATGGTTAATTTTCATAATAATATCCCTTCCCAATTCATTTAATACATCATAGAAAACAAAAAATGAAGTATTTTTTCAAGAATTAGGTCTAAGAGACATTCTTCCCCCTGATTTGATCCCAAAGACTTACATTATTTTCTTTCCAAGGAAGAATCCATACCTCCAATACAAGAGCAAGTAACCTATATTAATTCCATAGGGAATAAAAAATCCATAAAATGTTCCAATAATGCCAATCAAAATGCTTCCCAAACTTACATGGATAAATTCAAAGTAGTTATAGATGAAACATCCCAAAAAATACATGCATTTTCCATTGAATATCATGTGAAAAGGTTAAAAATGGAAAATTTTGAACTTAAAGCAAAAATTTCAATTAACCCTTCCAAAAACCAATCATCTAATCTAAATCCAAGTCTGAGTTATCCTATTTCTAATTCCAATAATCTAGGATTAACTCAATCCAAACCAAATCCTAATTTAAAACCAAATTTGAATTTAAACCAATCAATAATTCAAAACATAAATCCTAATTTGAATGTACATTTTAAAAATAAATTAAATACCCAATCCAAATTTATCAATAAATTTATATCAAAATATAAATTTGAATGTCCATTAAAATTCACCAATTAATCAAAATCAACATTCAAACCCTGCTTTAAATACTAATCTAATATATAAAAATAAAAATAAAAATTTGAACCATGATTCAAATCCCAATAAAATCAATAAAAATCACAATCAACATTTGAGTTCTATTTTAAATTCTAAATCAAACTAATTTACAAGTTTAAATCCTAATCCATTTTCAAATCCAAACACAAATTAAAATCAATTCATTGGTTCATCTTCCTACCCATTTATTAATCTATATCAATCATCCAATCCATTTTCAAATATAAAAATGAATGTAAAACAATTCATTGGTCATGCTTACAATCCACTTTTGAACCCAAATTCAAACCAATAATTTCCATAGAAGGAGATGGCATTTATCTAAGAATGGAAAAATATGTAAGGCAAGATCCAAGGGTTACAATATAGTAATTTTCCAAAAGAAAAAAATACAAGTTTTAAGAAATTTGTCCATACACTTTGGAAATTAACATTATGAACCTTTCAATTATATTTTTTACCCCCAAAGTTTGATAAGTACAAATGCAAGGGAGATCCTAGAGAACACATTTAATATTTTTACTACGACATGTTTGAATGTTGTTTATAGTAGTGATTATCCATTAAGACTCTTTTCATGAAGTCTATGGGTTCAATCTAGAGAAAGGTTTTTAAACTTACCCAAATGATCAATCATAACCTTTGAGGACCTTTTCAAAAAAATTGTGAGTCACTTTTCCTATAATGTTGAATGTGAGTTGACCATGGTAGACCTATATAACACAAAATAGTGTAATTGCTAGAATTTTGATTCCTTCTTATAAATATGGCATGCCTTAGTAATCCATTTTCCATGTTCACCTCCTAAAAAACAACTCATAGATATTGTTGATGCAGTGGATTGCACCCAGGGCAAGGAGGTTGAGCTCCTGCCTTCCACACACAACAATGGAAACTCTCCTCTCGCCTGTGGGACTGGCAAAGTAGGAGGAGAGAGTCTCTAGGTAAGGGCTAGCTCCCTTTGATGCATTTGATTTGTTCCAGTAAGTGCTAACATATATATATATATATATATATATATATATATAATGGGGGGATGAAAAGGGAGAAAGATTGTAGGAAAACAAATCTACTCTAAAGGAGGTGATGCACCAAAATGATTTGAACTTCTCACACTCCCACTTAAAATTAGACAAACACATACATACACTTCAAACTGGCAGAAGGACCAGGCTGCAAGAAACATGGCAGGGAGGCTTTTAATGGAAAATATAGAAAATAGAGATTCACCAAAGGTGTTGTGGAAAGGCACATTATATAGTAATTTCTCCTATTTTTGCACTTCCAAATACATCTCTCCTTGTTAGCTACAGAAATGGTGCCTTATAGACACCAGGTATGTTGGTGTTGAACTTGTGGAAGCATCATGAAGCAATGACTAAACACAAACTAACACTCAGACATACACAGAGATATCTAGTCAGGATAGAGGTAAAAAATGCATTTTATTGATTCAGGTGAAAATTTTCTAGGGCTACGCCTTACAAATGTGGAAGATCCTTTCTCAAATGACAAGTCTCCAATATATAGAGGAAGAAAAGAGGCCTTTTGGCACCCTTTTTACAAGTGACCCATGGTAGGCACTATGTCAACCACTAAAATAACTTCTTGAATTGACACCTTCCTACGTCACTTGGATTGCTTTGTCTACTACTGTGTGATGGTCATTCTACTATCAAGATTTGAATTTATGAGCCATGCCATTTTCATGCTCTACAGTGCATATTGAAGAAAACCAATCATATTGATCACTGTTGTGCCTCTTTGATGACTGCATGGTAGGCACTGTGTCAACCACTAAAATAACTTCTTGACACCTTCCTATGTCACTTGGATTGCTTCCTCTACTTTTACGTGATGGCCATTCTACTGTTAGGATTTTAATTTATGAGCCACACCGTCTACCTACTCTTTATTCTCTGGGATTTTTGTCCTTTATTGCTCCTTCAGCCCTCAGGGGTGATCTTCTCATAGGTCGCTACATTTTTTGGGCTCATTCCATGGTTGGCGCTCGGGCATTTAAAACCAACATCTTTTTTACTGGCTTAAATTTGATGTTCACACACTCATCACCCTTGGACTCTCCTTCGACTTCCTACTTTGCCCCTTTCACTTAGAGTTCATCTACCCTTGACACATGTTGTAGTCCATTGCTTGGGCACTTAGAAGACACTTTGAAATGTAGATGTTGACACATGGTGACTTTTGTTGAGCTGATAATGGGATGTGGTAGCATTTGCTTATATTAAAGGGCCTTTTGAGAGTCAGGTAGAAGTTGACACATGGTCACTTCCATAGAGCCTTTAGCTACCTTAGAGAAAATTTTGGGCCCTTTTCTAGTTCTTAATAGATGCTAACACTTGGCACACTCCACATCACTCCTAGTAACTCATTCGAGCCCACCATAGTCTTCTTTGAAGCCAACAGGAGAAACCCATAGATGCTACCACATGTCAGCTTCTGATGAGCCCTATAGGGGACACATGGCACATTCCAATACCCCTAAAAAAGCATGTTGAAGTCCTTCATGGTTTCCACTTGGTGCTTTCCATGCTCTGGCTTCCCTAGTGTAAAATTTGACGCTCTCGAGGCCATCACTATCCTTAGCAAAGTTCATCGGGTCTTTTTTTGGGGCTTTTTTGCTTTGGGCCCTTTGACTACCCTCTGTAAGGGATTTTTTTGGATCTTGAACTACCCTTCGACTGTAGGGCACACCCTTGAACCAAGCCATTGAACCAACCTATTAAACCAAAATTTGGTTCAATGGCTCAATGGTTCAAGACTGCACACCGAGCTGATTGAACTGTTTGCTTTGAATTAAATGTTGATTGAACCAAAGCATTGAACTAAAGCTAATTGAATTTCTGATTGAACCAAAGCTTGAAATGAAGTGATGGTTCAATGGTTTGAATATGCCAACCTTGTGAATTTATTTAGACAAAAATTTGAAGAAGCTTTGTAAAAAATTGCCCTTTTTGCTTGGTTTTTCAACTGCCAAAAGAAAACCTATAGAGTCTATAGAAAACCAAGCTCTATCGAGTCTATAGAAATCACTAGATTCATGAAAAATAAAAAGTGAATTGTCCTAGAATAGTAGGGGAAGAAGGGGACCAATTTTTGGCCTATTGGGCAAAAAATGGTCAATAAATTGGTGACTCCTAGGGGAAGTATGCCTACTATGCTTAGAAGCCAGTTGCCTTAAAAATCCATTGAGCACGGGGTCAAACTATAACTTGAAGATCAGCAATAGCTCTGATAAATCTAGAACCAATCACACAGATTCACCTCAAAGGGAAAAGAAAACACACACACAAAGCTAAGAAAACTACTAACATGTGTAGAAAGCACTTAGGGAAAATAGGGAAAGAAAACTAAAAGCAACCTACTATATACAACTAACTAGGTATTTTTGATTCCCTCTTGGATCAAAGGGAAAGCTTCTAATGTCTCCTTCATCTAACACACCCAGTATTGATATTGGATCCCACAAGGAAATATTTATGTGTAGCTCCTTCACCTGGTCTACCATATTGATCTAAGGATTGTTTCCTTCCATATTTTCTTTGGGGTCACTTGCAGCGTTTTGAGGCATAGCCTGGGGAGCTGAATGTATGACTGGCAACCTGAAATTTGGGAATTTCTAGTTTGTCTATGGTGGAAGAGATGGTGTGGACATTTGAATAGCTACTTGAGTTTCTTCCATAGCTCTCCCTTTAGATCTTGTGTTGGCTGCAACACAGTCAGCCTGACTGTCTATAACACCCACATAATTGATTACACAGAACTCACCTTCTAGGTGGTTCATAAGAATAGAGTCAGGTTGACTCTGACTGCTGCTTGTGCTAGGTTGAATTAGAGCCTTGAAGACCTGCGAATGAGTGGTTGCCTAATTATCTAGCACATTTGGGTAATAACCCATCATCTCATTTATATAAATAGCCTATTCTTAACCATATCCCATGGTCAAACAACTTGGTTGTTCTTGTACCAGGTTGTTCTAAATGGGCACCATGACCTTAGATGATGAAAGGGGGCCTAGGTTGTAGCCTTGAAATGGTCTAGTCTGAGTAAGTTAAACCTATCCTTGATTGTACTTTTGGAAAGGGGGTCTTGGAGCCTGATCATACTACTGGTATCCTTGGTTTGGTCTGTTGCTTTGAGCTTGTTGCCTTTTAAGAGCTACAAGTTCATTTGACATACTCTACAATAGACTCTTAACTTCATGAAGCTCATTGGATGGAGTAGTAGCTAGTTTTTTTATGCTAGGTAGTGGAGCTAATGTGGGAGCAATAGCCTAAATTAGAGGCAACATTTCTAGGAATAGTGGCATGTGAGGTCTAGGGGCTATTTTCCTAGCCTGTACAAAGTAATTTTCAACTACTATGGCTATGTCATATGCAGCAGGTAGCACATGCCCTCCCATGGATTATATCATCACAACAATATCACTATTTAATAATTTCAAATAATATAGGAAAGCATAGCTAGCAATCGGTCTTACCAAAATGGGGATTCTAGCCCAAGTCTTCTAAAACCACGTATTGAAATCAAGCATATATTCATGTGGGGATCTTTTTATGGTCATCATCTGCTCAACAAGCGAGAGGTCATCACTCTTTTCCACAAAATAGTTTGTTAACTGAGTACCCAATTCATTCCAAGAATGGATTGAATTTACAGGCAAGGTCTCATAACAGTCAAGAGCTTTGCCCTTGAGAGACAATGCCAACAATCTGATGGTGATATTTTCCTCTATGACATTGTGAATATTATAGAGGTTAGCAATATTCCTAATGTGCTTGATGACTGTAATGGGCCCCTCTCCATCGAAAGAAGGCACATTTTTTAGGGCTGCTCTTGGGATCAGGTCATAACATGGGAGATTCAAGGGGCTCTGACCATGGAAAGCTATAAAGGGTAATGTCATAGCTATAAGGGATTCAAATGGGGTACTTCTCCTATGAAGGAAGCACCTATAACTAGACTGGGAAGATGACTCACTAAATAAGGATGAGTCCCTTTGAACCTCAGTCGCTTTATTGAGTTGAGAGGTAATTCATTAAATTTAAAAGGGACACCCTTATTAGCAAATTGTGTGGTGACTTTAGGCATAGGAAGTCAGACTGGTCTTTGATTAGGAAATGAGATTCTTACCAGTGGAGTCACCAGATGCTATAAATAGTTGATTTGCTCTAATAGGACCAGCATCAATCTTGAAACCTTACTGAGTGTAAGACTAAGTTTGAATCCCACCGGGCATGCCAAAAACTGTTGACATAGTGGATTGCACCTGAGGTAAGGAGGTTGAGCTCCTACCTTCCACACACAACAATGGAAACTCCCCTCTCACCTGTGGGACCAGTGAAGCATGAGGGGAGAGTCTCTAGGTAAGGGCTAGCTCCCTTTGATGCATCTAATTTGTTTCAATAAGTGCTAACATATATATATATATATATATAATGGGGGGGATGAAAAGGGAGAAAGATTGTAGGAAAACAAATCTACTTGAAAGGAGTTGATGCACCAAAATGATCTAACCTTCTCACACTCACACTTAAAATCAGACAAACACATACATACACTTCAAACTGGTAGAAGGACCAGGATATAAGAAACTTGGCAGGGAGGCTTTTAACAAAAAATACAAAAAATAGAGATTCACCAAAAGTGCTATGGAAAGGCACATTGTATAGTAATTTCTCCTATTTTTGCACTTCTAAATATAGCTCTCCTTGTCAGCTACAGAAATGGTACCTTATAGACACCAGGTATGTTGGTGTTGAACTTGTGGAAGCATCATGAAGTAATGACTAAACACAAACTAACACTCAGACATACACATAGATATCTAGTCAGGATAGAGGTAAAAAATGTATTTTATTGATTCAAGTGAAAATTTTCCAAAGCTACACCTTACAAATGTGGAAGATCCTTTCTCAAATTATAATTCTCCAATATATAGAGGAAGAAAAGAGGCCTTTTGGCACCCTTTTTACAAGTGACCCATGGTAGGCACTGTGTTAACCACTAAAATAACTTCTTGAATTGACACCTTCTTGCGTCACTTGGATTGCTTCATCTATTGCTGCATGATGGCCATTCTACTGTCAGGATTTGAATTTATGAGTTGTGCTATTTTCCTACTCTACAGTGCATATTAAAGAAAACTAGTCGCATCGATCACTGTTGTGCCTCTTTGATGACCGCATGGTAGGGACTATGTCAACCACTAAAATAACTTCTTGACACCTTCCTACGTCACTTGGATTGCTTCATCTACTTCTGTGTGATGGCCATTCTATTGTTAGGATTTGAATTTATGAGCCACACCATCCACCTGCTCTTTGTTCTCTAGGCTCTTTATCCTTTTCTACTCCTTTAGCCCTCAGGGGCGATCTTCTAGTGGGTCACTGCATTCTTTGGGCTCATTCCATGGTTGGTGCTCAGGCATTTAAAACCAACAACTTTTTTACTGGATTAAATTTGATGTTCATGCACCCATCACCCTTGGACTCTCCTTTGGCTTCCTACTTTGCCCCTTTCACTGAGAGCACATTTACCTTTGACACGTGTCATAGTCCACTACTTGGGCACTTAGAAGACACTTTGAAATGTGTACATTGACATGTGGTGGCTTTTGTTGAGTTGATAATGGGATGTGGTAGCATCTGCTTACATTAGAGGGCCTTTTGAGAGTCAGGCAAAAGTTGACACGTGGTTACTTCCATAGAGCCTTTAACTACCTTAGAGAAATTTTTGGGCCCTTTTCTAGTTCTTAGTAGATGTTAACACTTGGCACACTCTGCATAGCTCCTAGCAACTCATTCAGGCCCACCACAGTCTTCTTTGAAGCCAACAGGAGAAACCCATGGATGTTGCCCCCTGTCAGCTTCCACTGAGCCTTATAGGGGACACGTGGTGCATTTCATTGCTCTTAAAAAATCATGTTGAATTCCTCCATAGTTTCCACTTGGTGCTTTCTATGCTCTAGCTTCCCTAGTGTAAAATTTGATGCTCTCGAGCCTATCACCATCCTTGGCAAAGTTCATCAGGCCTTTTTCCATAGCTTTTTTGCTTCGGGCCCTTTGGCTGCCCTCTACAAGGGCTTTTTTGGATCTTGAACTGCCCTTCAGCTATAGGTCACACCCTTGAACCAAGCCATTGAACCAACCCATTGAACCAAAATTTGGTTCAATGGTTCAATGGTTTAAGACTACGCACCAAGCTGATTGAATCGTTTGCTTTGAACTGAATGCTAATTGAACCAAAGCGTTGAACTGAAGTCGATTGAATTGTTGATTGAACCAAAGCTTTAAATGAAGTGATGGTTCATTGGTTCAAAGATGCCAACCTTCCTTGTGAATTTATTTAGATGAAAATTTGAAGAATCTTTGTAAAAAATTTCCCTTTTCACCTAGTTTTTCAACTGCCGAAAGAAAACCTATAGAGTCCGTAGAAAACCAAGCTCTGTCAAGTCTGTAGAAATCACCAAATTCATGCAAAATAAAAAATGAATTATCCTAGAATAGCAGGGGAAGAAGGGGACCAATTTTTGGCCTATTGGGCAAAAAATGGTCAACATATATATTTAAAAAAATCTTAATTTGTAATTGGCTTATCAACTATAACTCCATTGTGCTACATAATTTTATGAAATTATTATAAAATAAGTCCATATTGAAAGAGATTTAAATTCCAAGGGTGTCATCAAAATATTTAAATAATAAAATTATCCTTAAAATAAAAATTAAAATCCTAAGTTATATTCAAATAACATGAATGTGGTAGGAGATGATAATCATGGTAGGCCCCACTATCAGAAGAAAAAATAGATGGTTCATAAATTTGGAAAAACTTCTTTTGTGAAATTTAGGTTCTTTTTTTAATAATATATTGATGATTCAAACCCATCTTGGATATAATATAATTATCTTGATAATTTTTTACAAAATAATCAATATCATATACCTAAGGCCATTATTTGCAAATCTGTTAAATATAAAAGCAAGGGTCTTGATCATCATGAACAAGGTCTCATCAAACCTATAATATCTAAAATAGATTAATCCTTGTGTTGTATTAGATTCAAATCATCTAGTGTGAGCATATGAAATTATGAAATTTAATCATCTTCCACATCTAACAAATCCTCTTTTGATAGTTAAACAATTTCCATTCATATCCATTTTGAATATTTATCCATCACCAACATATTTCATGATAATGTCATTTTGACACTTGAACTAGATTTTACACAACTTATCCAATGGGATAAATAACAAAAACCCTTGATCATTTTTTAAAATTATGGGGCCATATATGATATTTTTAGAGTTATATCATCTACCATGATTTGATCACAAGGTATTTTCAATGTTGGATAAATTTTCATACTTCGTATAACTTACAACTTTTACTCATCCACACCTTCTAAAAAATAACATAGTCCATTTGATAAAAATATTAGATGATGAAGCTTCAAACATATTAAAAAATTTCAATGGGAAAGAACTTGAGGATGACCTTAATATTCCTCCTCTTCTAATGAATTTTCAAAATTAATCTCCTCTATTAATTGAAAATATTATCGACATCAACATTGAAACTTAGAAAATCTTAAAATTGTGAAACTTTTTATTTCCCTTGATTTAGAATAATAGTCCATTTTGACTCTACTCATTAAATAATTTTTACATGTGTTTACATGTTTGTATGCATATATTCTAGGGTTTGATCATTCACTATTTTTTCATCACATTATTTTCTATAAAGATGCAAAACTAGTTAAACAAAAACTTAGAAAAATGCATCTAAAGGTGGCCTTGCTTGTGAAGGAAGAATTAAAAAAATAGTTAAAGGTTATCTTCATACAACCAATATAATATTAAAAGTGAATATAAAACATACTATTTATCACTAATAAATCAATGGGGATTTAATTTTACATATATTTTAGGTATATTGATAAATCATGTCCTAAAGATGACTTCCCTTTACCAAACATAGACATGATCATTGATTCCATAACAAGTCATGAGATTTTGTACTTAATGAATGGTTTTTTAGGGTACAATAAAATCAAAATATATTCTAAATATCAACACAATACAACATTTAGAACACCTTAGGACATGTTTTGTTATCAAGTAATGCCTTTTGGCCTCAAGAATGATGTTTCCACCTATTAACAAACAATGAAAATAAAATTTCATGCTATGTGTTGGATAATTAACCTTATTTGCATTCACTATAGGTTTCTAGGCTTATCCTAAGTCTTATTTATGTGTGCATTTTTTAATTATAAATTCACTTTATTCTAGCCTTTTGAGGTGCCACTCACCTCTCTAGTCCACTTATTATATGTGGAATTATTTACATGTAACTCCTCTCCCCCCACATGTCACACACATATTTCTCACTTGTAATTGGATTAAGGACATTTGAAACAAATGTTGAAGCATGCAGATGTAACTCCTTATTTTAAAATACATTTGCTTTTCTAAAGTGGACTGAACTACAGGCCAATGTGTTAACAAACTAGCACATGCCTTTAAGAAAAATATTCCATTTTTTGAATATTATAAAATTTGTTACAAAATAGAATATTTTTAGTTGGATGGTGGGTTCTATGTTGATGAAACCCCTTGCTACTGCTAAAAAATACTCTTGGCTGTATATGCATTAAGTGGCTATATATTTTTGTTTTTACTTTAACCTAGACATATATTAAAAACTAATTAAAAAATGGTTTTCATTTAGCAAATTGCATTAATGAAAATCCTATAGGCTACATAGCCTTACCACCAAACTACTGAGTCCCTCCATTTAAAACCCAATGGCTCTGTTTGATAGGTGGTTGAGTATAGAAAAATAACAGAAAATGCTTTGGAGGGAAACTTTCCATGCTTGTATCTTTTGGTGCACTTCATTGTGTGAGTTGAAACTTGGTAAAAATGGTCATGACACAAAGTTGAAGAAACTCATTTGACCATTTCTCTTGAAAATGTATCTTTTGTGAGATATGGCCTCTTGAAAATGCCCACTAGGCTTAATTTAGACCCTGTAAAATTGGCTCAAGTCCAGAAAAACAATAAAAAATGTGTTGGAGGGTAATTTTCCATGCTTGTATCTTTTGATGCATTATGTTGCATAAGCTCAAAATTAGCAAAAATGTTGCTTGTATGAGGTTTAATAAAATTATTTTACTTTTTGTCTTGAATTTGAAGTGTATGAGAGATATGTCATGTTCAATATGCCCACTAGGCTCTATTTGGACCCATAAAACTAGCCAAAATGCTTTGAAGGCCAACTTTGCATGCCCATAACTTTTGACACACTATGTCAATTGAGCTAAAACTTAGCAAAAATGTTTTTTAAATGATGGTTAATAAACGTATTTGACCATTTGTCTTGAATTTAAAGCACATGAGAGATATGGTCTATTCAATATGCATATTAAGCTCTGTTTGGAGCTAGAAAACTAGCAAAAATGGTTTGAAGGTTAACTTTGCATGCCTATAACTTTTTATGCACTATGTTGCATGGGATAAAACTTATTTAAAATAGTCCTTATACAAATGTGAACAAACCAATTTTACCATTTCATTTTAAGTTGTATCTCATGAGAGATATGGCCTAATGAAAATGCCTACTAGGCTCATTTTAAACCTAAAAAACACAGTCAAAAATACTTTGGAGGGAAACTTTGGATCTCTATAACTTTTGACCCAATTCATTAAGAGAGATAATAATTGGCACGTATAATATAGTCATAAATTTGAACTAACCCATTTGATAATTTATCTTGAAACATCCACATGTGTGAAATATAACTCTAGCAAATTGCCCATTCATATTTTTTGCCATCAGATCAGAATGTCTAGATGGGCACAATGAGGAACTAGCTAAATACCATGCAATTACATACTCCAATCACTCTTGGCACCCCATAGGGTCTCTGTAACCTATTTATGACCTTTGTAAATTGACAAATGATAATTTAAATGAACTTACTTGACTTTCTTTAGACCAAAGGCTAGTAAAGGACCAAATTAGGATTTAATCATGAAATTTAGACATAAGTCATTCAAGAAGGACCTCATCAAAATTGTAACCTAAATATGAAAAGTAAATGCTAATAAACTTAAATAGGGTTAAGCTAAATCCATGAACCAATAAGTTAATCATACCATGGTGTGGATGAGCTTCAAAATAAAAAAAGGTGCAAACATGCAAGTGACAATTTGATCAAGTGAATTTTCAATTTTAAGGTAAAAATTTTCACAATTTGATACAAGGGTCCCTATTTTTTACATATAAGGGTATTTTGACTTAAACATGCCCCTACATCCCTACATACAAGTTGGAGCACCAAAAGATATTCAAAACTGCAATAGATGCATGCATAATATCTCCAAATCCTTGATTCAAGGTATTAAACTTATTCTTCACCTCAATATTTATGCCATACTTCATTTTTTTTTCAATTTTTCCTTTAATTTCCTTCACCCACACCTTAGCATTATTGAAAATCTTAAGATTATCAACGAAGAAGTGGTTATGAAGACCAAAACTTAACTAAGACTCTCTATGGCATACTTGCATGGGAGATGTTAAATCAAAATTATCATTAATTTTATCAAAAATACTTTACATTTTTCAAAATATTCTTAAAACATACTAAGAGGGCATAATAAATGCTTAATTCTTACAATTAGCCTCCTAGTCTAAGGAAAAATCTAATATGACCTCAATATGACTTCACTATGCATATTGTCACTCATGAAAGAATGAAAATTATGATGAAATACCTTATGAAATTAACATACTCAATGATGAAAACCATGGTGCTGAAAATGTTGAAAGGCTTATTATGATCATATACTACAAGCTTCATTGATATATCTACTTAGACATGTTACTCCTATATAATACATGATTCATTCACCAACTTATATAGTTATCTTATCCTTTTGAGGTAAGGTAACTACCAGATTTAATTCCCCTCAACTTGAAAGGGGGTAGTATTAGTGGGGACATGTCATAGATACATTACTCCACACATACACAATTTATATAGTTAACATCATTTGATACAGTTTACATGGTTAAAATCTACACTTTGGGTCAAAATCCTATGCACATTATACTAATTTTAATAGTTTTGGGACATTTGTTTTGATTTTTGATAGATATTATACATAGTTATAGACTAGAGGTTATATTTTTTATAGATACCTTAGTTTAAGGCACTTTAGAGGTGCATAAGCCATGTAAGTGCAGCAAAAATTATTGATACATATTCAAACTTATTTACTAAGAATCACAGTTTTCACTAGGAAGCATAATTTTGAGGCTTTGTTGTCAATAGCAGTTGGCTCCTTTTAGTATTGTGGTTGAGATTCAACACCCTCAATGGAGTAACAGTTGATTTGGTTACACCACTTAATATGGATTTTATTTTAGTGTCACTTGAGTTGTGTGATTTGGATTCAATGATCTCGATGGTCATGTCACAACTTACCCTTGCAACAAATTAGGGGCATAATTACCTTCCAATCTCCCTCATCAAATCACCAAGGTTCAACTTTGAACCTCTCTCAGATTCAATGCTTCATAAGTAATCATATTTACCAAGTCAAAGTACCAATGGGAAACATGGTTGCATTAAAACATGTACTCCTTCCTTTGCTCTTTTTCTAGTTAATCATTTTAGTTATTTCAAATTTTAGATTATATACATTGATTTTTACTATAACATGATCTTGGTTACATCTCATATACTATAAAAACACTCAATGTGGGCTCAATCAAAGGCAAGATGTGTTTTATACACCTAGGTACACATTCATTTCCTTTGAACTAGTAATTTCATCCTTATGCATTACTATATTATAAGAGAGGAAATGCAGATTCTAAAATCTGATTTATATATCATCTTAGTCTTGTATACTTGACAAATACCTATGAGGTATCTACCCTTCATTTCTAGATCTTCCTATTTTGGAAAGGCTTGCATTTGCCATTTCATTGTGCCTAAATATTTATCTTATGGTCTGACCCTATCATTTATGATAACCTAGATATCTTGCACTATACTAAAAACTTAAAACCTAATATATATCATTCACCATGAGTTTTAGATTTTAGTAGCTTCTTAGCCTATCAGACACTTGTGTCCCACATAGGGACACTTGCATCGACATAAGTGTCCAAATTCTTATCGAGCGTCTAATCCTCAAAAGTCATCTAATTTATAAGTCTTTTGAATCATATAGGTCAACCCATTTATTTTATTTAACTCTTTCATGAGATATTTTCAAAAGGTGTGGTATAAACATAAATTTAAGCCTACTCATTATTCATCTAGAAAATACCAAGCAAGCACATATTCAAGTGTATTTAATCAATTATAAAATTGAGTTTTACTATCATATTCTTCCCTATTTGTATATTACTCATAGAAGAAGTCACATTATAGGTTTGAATCATTCAAAGAATAACCCATGAGCAATGTTTTTTAAATTTACAAGCTATATCATTACATGCCCTTTCATATATTATATTGCATCCTTTTACACACACAAGCCAACACCTAGGGGAGAATTACATATGTATAAGTCCTTATTCATGGTATTGGAAATGTATGTAATGTTCATTGATAAATGGGTCCTTGAGGTCAACTCAACTTTAGGATCCCATTAACCCATTTTTAGTAAGGTAAAAAAACCTAAGGTGAGGATCTAGGGTTTGATCTACATACACTCATCTATAAAAAGGTGAAAGAAAACCTAAAAGGATTCAGGTGGTCAATTCATAATATATTGAATATTTTGTACTAGACAAAACCATTGCGATCAAGATAGCTATGTCAACATAAGTGTCACAAGGTTGATGAAAGTGTTTAGGCCTCTATAAATATTGTTTTTATAATCTAACGACTGGATCCTGATCTTATCCTTGCTTATTTCCACCTCTACACTTCTTAGATTTGTCTGCACATTTGAAAATAAGATAATTATTATCTCTTATTTATGTTTATGTAATCAAATGACTATTTTGAGTGTACTTTCTATATTTATCATAACTCAACATTCTAATTGAAAACATTCATTTATTTGAATTTTGAATTAATTGGCTTGCTTTAGAATAGTTTTATTCATCCTTATGTTTAAGCTATTCTATATTTAAACCTATCCCCACACTTATTTATTTAGGGTTAAACAGTATCCCATAGTCTACATAAATCCCAATTTATATGCTACTATGGTATTTATTAATCTTCAACAATTTTTTATCATCTCAAACACTACCATCAAGACTAGGACACTAACATCGACGCTAGTGTCCCAAATTTGATACTATTATTTGAACCTTATAGATGATTAAAATTTAAAATATTTTGACATGTATAAGTCAACCTATTTATCTTAAATAAACCTCTCATGATATCATTTTAAATGGTCTGATATAAATAAAAATCAAATTTCATTCATTATCAACCAAGAGATATCTAGTAATTACCAAACAAACACCTATACAACTCACTTAATCATTTACACAACTAAGTTATACTACCCTAGTCTTTCTTATTTACAAATAAATCATATGATCAATTTTATTATAGGTTTTAATTAATTCAAAGAGCATACCATGAACAATATTTGTCAAATTACAAGTTATATCACTACACACACTCGCATATAACATGTTGCATAATGTTTCACACATAAGCCCATATAAGGGGGATAACTACATCAGTTTGAGGCCTCCTTACATTATATGGATATTTAGGTAGTGCTCATTAATATATAAGACTTTGAAGTTAGCTTGACTTCACTTGAGCCCACTAACCCCCATTTTACAAGGTGAAATGCCCAAGTTAGACCTATGGTTTTGAGAAAACCATGTTCATAATCTACAAGGTGATAATGGACCCTAATAGGTGTAGTTGGTCATTTTAAAAATAATAATTGTATTCTATACCATATGTAAGTGTTGGATCTAGGATAGAATCTTTAATGATAGTGTCTAGATCTTAATGTTAGTGTCTAGGCTGACAAAAAATAAATATCTAGAATTTGACAAATCATTGCAGAGAATCATCTTGTCTTCTCTTACACCTACATCTACCAAATCTATCTATGCACTATTAAATAAGTTAAGTATTATTTTGTTCATCATGTTTCTACATTCAAATTATTATTTGACATTGTACTTTTTGTATTTAGCATACTTTCATAATTCAACATTATATTAGAATATTGTGAATCTAAATTATTTAATTGACCTACTTTTAGAAAATTTTATCCATTTATTTAATCGCGTTATTATCCCCATAACCATCAATTCCAAAAAAAGGTTAAAAATTTGGTGAACCTGACCTTTGAGTCTTCTTGTGCAACCATAGGTTGCTCTAGGGTTTTCAACATTCCAGAATTCAAGATTATTGTGATTACTTTTCAGATCTAAAATTTTAAATTATTATTAATATCATTGGTTTTAATTTATAATAAATGAAAAATTTTAATAGAAAATATCATTTTAAAAGTAAAGATAAGGAGGCATTAATTAATCACCTTAATACAAATAAGGAATTTCTTGTGGCATTTCTGTATGTTACACAAGATGAAATTAGTAAACATTCTAAGGTTAATGCATCCACATCTAAAAATGGTGAATATTTAGGTGGTACTACTATGTATTTAATCACATTATCCCTCACTTTGATTACATCATTGATTACTACATCTAATGGGGGCACAAGATATGTCTTCAAGTAATTATTCCTTGAAGACCAAATAAATATTGTTATATCCTCCATGGGAACAATCAATGTTTCATCTTAATTATCGATTTCAATGCCTACATCAATAAAAGTAATGATTGCATCCCCTTTGGTAATTTCACAAATATAAAATATTTGTGGGTCTAATGTGCATACTCTTCTCAAAGTTATTCAAAATTTGGAAGTTAAGGTTAAAAATATTGAGTAAAAATATTCAAAATCAACTCATCTTATTGATTCACAAGATGTATTACATAATTATATTACACCTAAGATATATTTTTGTCCTTTTTCAAATAGTTTTGTAACACCCAATTTCATACTTTATGATGGCAAGGGTGACCCTAAGAAACATATTTGATATTTTGATGTAGCATGTCTTGTTTATTCTTCTAATGATTAACTTTTGACAAAAATATTTACAATAAATATAAAGAACTATGCTTTAAGATGGTTCTATGATCTACTAACACAATTAGTGAAAGCCTTCAAACCTTTGGTGAGTTAATTTATAGCACATTTATCTATCGGAATTACTAAAAATATATCACATGTAGAAATTTCAAAGAGCAAGCAAGGAACCAATGAGACCATCAATGAATATGTTTTGAGATATAGGATAATTTTGGCCAAAATGACAAATCAAATGGAAGATAAAGAACTTCAAGATATATTTAAGAAAAATTATCTGGCCACACTCCATGAGTCTATTATCTTTAATAAGTTTAAATACTTTTAGGGCTTATTTCATATCATCTGAGATCTAAAAATTAAACTTTATGGACTAAATCAAATACTAAGTTGCATATCAAACCAAGCTATAAGGTAAAACCTCTAGTGGCTAAGAAGGAAGTAACAAAAATGATGAATACAATTTCATAGTAACCTAATCAAATCATCTTATCCAATACACCTAAGAGATCATTTAAAATATTACTTCAGTCTCCAACTTTGTTCCTTAAGAATCTAGTGGATTATCATATCATATCTCTCCCTTCTCCCTTAGAGGTTGATATGATTTGACCTATAACAAAAGGATATGATGAAAATTCTTATTGTAAGTATCAATAATGTGTTTAGAAATATAAGAATATATGTTATAAGTTGAAGCACAAGATACAATACCTAATTGATAGTGAAAATATTACATTTGATGATTTACCAAAGGATTTATGATCAAAACATAGTGAGCATAAAAACCAAAAGGTATTCAAAAATCCATTATAAGAAGCACTAGAAGTACAAATTGCATATAATTCACATCCTCATCGATCATATTATGGGCAACCATTAGGTGGGATTTTTTTAACAATTACATGTGAGATACCTCCTATGGTTCAAAGGCCTTCTAATACATTTGATGATAGTGAAATTGTGGAAGATGACTCAAATCTTCACTTGTTATTTATTAGAGCACATATTGATCATTAGCCTATATAAAGTGTTATGGTTGATAATAGTTGAAATGAGAATGTAGGTAACATGAGATTACTAACACATTTGGGATATATATATATGATGATTTATACCTTTCGACCAAGATAATGAAAGCATTAGATGGGAAAGAAAAATAAGTTTTTGGTGAGATTGATTTCCATTTATAGGTTGGTTCAACACATGTGACCAAAACATTTTCAATTATAAAACAAATAAGAGCATTTGATATTTTACTAGGATGACCTTGGATTCATAATCTCTACATAGTACCATCTATTGTACATAAATATTATTGGTTGAATATTTTGTCGATCAGCATATTGATAAACAAAATAGGTTTAATCAGCCAAAGTAGGAAGATTAGTCATCCAAATGTGTAGGTTTACCACATCAAAAGGACAATGATCTCTCCTCTCATCAAGGGGAGGTTCCCTATAGGTATGCTATATATATATTATATATATATATATATATATAAATAGAAAATAATACTCAAGGGTAAGACAAACCATCCATCTCTCTTTCTTCAGAGATGATGCATACAAATCAAAGGAAAAAACTCAATGGAAATAACAAACAACACTCCTCTTCTTTCAGAAGTACTATTCAGCAAACCACAAGAATAATCATGGTAGTAACAACAAAATGTAACAAAGGATGTAATAACCAGCAAATCAAAATGCAGCATAAAGTCTACGCCTGAATTGCTCAAGAGTAAGATACGAAGGACAATAAGGGCACAAAGTCGCCCCAAGGTCATTTACATAGAAATGAAAAGAAAACACACTAAAGGCAATTATGGGGGCACAAAGTCTCTCCACAGTTGACTCTTCAAGATACCTTCTTGACTGTTGTCACTAATTCTACTTGTTGAATTAAAGGAATAGAAGATATATTAAGGAAAGAGACATAAGAATAGTTTCCTCAACAACAAAGATATTATAGCACAAAGTCTGAAAAACCACTTGCTTTCTTATTCCAATAAAAAAATATGATAAACAAACTGAGCTCAAAGTCTCAAAAGTGTCTTTCAATTTAGGTAGAGTTTTGTTCTGATTGTCAAAAAAGAGATCCTTTTACAATAGAAGAGAGTCCCTTATATAGCCTCTTCAAGAAGGACTCAGGAACAGTAACACATCATATTGTGTTGGAATTTATTAAGAAGACAGACTGGAACTTAGAGGAATTTACCCTTTTGATTTTATCAATGTAGAGAAAGAAGTGATGCTATTGAAAGTTTACAACTTTTAGTGTCCACCTGGTGATCTAATCCTACCTTCAGTGTTCCTCCTTTCCTGGTTAATTAAATTAGGTCCTAGATTCAATTTACTATTCTATTCCTTCCTCACTTTCTGTTGGTCTTGGCCTTAAAGCCTGTGAATGCATTCAGGTCAGTAGGTTCAAAGGATCAATGGCTATTTTATGAGCTTTAAAATTGACGTTCGTGCACTCGTCACTATGTTTTCAATAGCTAGTTTGTTGTGTTGAGTTTGACATCTTTGGGTGCATCACCCCTTGGTCCTCTTTCAACTTTTCTATTTGGTGCTTTCCTGGATTGAATTTACCATTTTGGGCCTTAAGAAATGACCCACTTTGGGTTGGGAAGAGCCCCCCGCAAGGGTATCTACCCTTCGGGTGGACTTCCAATGGCCTTCGGGCTTCTTCGGGTGACCCTTCGGCTTTGGGGAAGTATTCTTCAAATTGGCAGCTGAGAGTCCCCCATAAGGGCACCTGCCCTTCGGGGTCCTTTGGTGGCCTTTCACAAATTTCCATGGGTATTTTCCCTGAGCAAATTCCTGTAGACAAATTCCTATAGACAAATTGTCCACAAAAATTTCTCATGGATAAAAAGTCCGTAGAAATTGTTCCATTTTCCATATACATGAATTCCTTTGGGATTTGATCCCATGACTTCTCAAAATTCTTTCAGACTTTTTTTTTGAAGGAATTCCTTCAGACAAAAAGTCTGAAGGAATTATGCCTTAGACTTGCCTTAGTCTTTTTGAAAATGACCCTTCTGAAGGGTATTTTTGTTGACCAAGTGCCCTCTGCAAGGGCACTTGTCCTTCAGGAGGATATTTAAACTTTTACATTGGATCACTCTGTTTGAACCAAGCTGTTGAACCACTCTGTTGAACCAAGGCTTTGAACCTCTTCATTGAACTAAGGCTTTGAACCAACTGTTGAACCATTTGATTGAACCGCTTGGTTGAACCAAAATGGTTCAAGCCGATGAACCCTTTATTTGAGCCAATCATTGAACCTCTTCGTTGAACCAATCAGTTGAACCAACCAACTGTTGAACCAATCAGTTGAACCAACCGTTGAACCAAGTTTTGGTTCAACGGTTCAAATAAAGCCTTGAACCAACTGATGAACATTTTGACATTGAACCAACCATTGAACCAAATGCATTGAACCTACTGCTAATGCTTGCCGATGGAGATTTTTGTTTGAACCAAGGCACTGAACCAATCTCAAAAATGACCAAGTGTTAGAAACTGATTCTTTTGGTTGAACTCGCCTGTAGAAGCCTTTGAACCTATAGAATTGAATCTGCCTATCGAGTTCATAGAAACCAAGTCTGTAGTTTTCTCTAACCTTGAAAGAGTCCATAGATTTCAACCTGTAAAGCCCATTAAACTTAGCCTGTAGAGTCTGTAGATTTTTCTCTTCCTATAGAGTCCATAGATTTAAGCCTGCAGAGTCTATAGATTTAAGCCTGTAGAGTCTAGAGATTTTTGAGAAGCTTAAAAAATGAGGAATTTAAATGCCCAAGACAAATTTTGAAAAGGAAAGAGACAATTTTTATCTGTAGGACCAAAATAGTTCAAATGTTGTCCCAAAAATGAGTGATATTTTTGGAGGACAATAGCTAGCTCCAGTTGGGAAACTTTTATCAATTGCAAAAAGTATTAAAGGGAGTAGAATCTAGAATCTCCAGTGTCTTCATGTGTACCATTGAGTTATGGAGTCATGTTACCCAGAAATGAAAGGCATCAAAAAAAGGAAACAAATGAAACAAAATAGAATTAAAAACTGTACAAATATATAGATGCAATGCTCTGACACTTCAAGAGTTCAAGTGTTTTAGAGCTGCCCATTGTGAGGTAGAGAAAAGAGTGTGCCATCTTGATATTTCAGTAGAAAGCTATTTTCACCAATGTGCTGATGAATTAGAAATGGGCCTTTCTAGAGGGAGTCAAACTTTCCATGCATCCCCTTTGGTTCTCTCCTTTTGTCCCACAGCAGGACTTGATCCCCAATCTGGAAATCACAATTTTTGGCCTTCTGGTCAAAGAGTTTCTCTACCAAACTTTGATGAGCAGCAATTCTATCCACCACCATAGTTCTCTATTCCTCTAGCTAAGTCAGGCACATGATTCTTTTATCAAGAGAGCTTTCATATGTCTGATCTTCAATTGCCTTTGCCAATTTCAAGGCTGGCAATTCTAAGGTGATTGGTATCTCAGCATTGATACCATAAAGAAGTTGAAAAGGAGACATACCAATTGCCCTCTTTGGTGTGATCATGTCAACCCATAGAGCATCAACCAATGCTTTATTCCATGTTTTTTGATTGTCATCTGCTCGCTTCTTGATAATAGTTACCATATTCTTATTGCTGGATTCAACTTGTCCATTCCCTTATGGAAAATAATTAGAAGAGTGAGAGAGTGTAATTCCATAATGGAAACAAAATTGTGTAATCTCCTGAGAGGTGAAACAAACTGCATTATCAGTAACAATTTTGATTGGAACTCCAAACCTAGAAATGATATTCTCTTTGAGGAAGTTGCACACAACTTTTGAAGTAGCATGCTTAGTTGGGATTGCTTCTATCCACTTGGTGAGATAGTCAATTAATATAAGGACATAATCATGTCCAACACTTGAAGATGGGTTTATAGTCCCAATAAAATCAAGTCCCCATTGCTAGAAAGGTTCTTCTATGATCAGTGGCTTGAGAGGCATAACAGCTAACTTGGGTCTTCCAATAAATTGATGACAGAGTTCACATTTTCTCACCCACTTATGTGCATCTTGGAAAAGAGTTAGCCAGTAATACCTGGCTCATAAAATCTTGTGAGTAGTCACAGGAGCAGAAAAATGTCCTCCACAGGCCAAATTGTGGAAAGATTTCAAAAGCTGGCTTTGTTTCTCTTTGTCTACACAATAAAGAAATACTCCATCTATGCTTCTCTTGTATAGGCCATTATCCCAAAGGACAAAATTAGTAGCTTTTAACTTGATAGTCCTCCTTTCTTTGTAAGACAAATGAGAAAGACATTCACCATAGGTAAGGAAATGAGTGATACCTGAATACCACTCATTGGTAGTGGAGACAAAAAGGACTGTTGGTGTCTCTTCCACTTTTATTTCTTCATGTTGTGTGTCTTCTAGCTTATTGTTAGAAATTAATTGGCATAGGCCTTTACCCCTGACCAGCTTTGTTAATTTGATGTCTAGATCAAACTCTTGAATTTTTGCAATCCAATTACCTCTTTTCATGCCAAACTCCTGCTGAGTTAATATAGACTTGATTGTAGTGTTAGGCACTAGGGTAGTAGTATGTGAATTCAAAATATATAAGCAGAAATATTTGACTGCTTTCACCAAGGCATAAGCATGCTTCTCTATATTTGAATATTTCATCTCATGGGTTTTCAGAGGACAACTCATGAAAGAGATAGGAGATTCCATACCTTCCTTGTCTTTTTGAACAAGAATTGCTGAAAGAGTGTGTTCAGATGCATAGCTGTATATGATGAAATATTTGTTGTAATCTAGGCAAACCAAGGTAGGGCATGAGTAATGGCAGTTTTGATATCTTGAAATGCTGATTTGCCTTCTTTAGTCCAGCTGAAGATGGTCTTTCCTTTCATCATGTTCACAATGTGTCTAGTCTTCTTAGCAAATTTAGGGATGAACCTCCATAAGAAATTCACCTTTCTAAAGAAAGAATGAACAACATTCTTTCTTGTAGACAAATTAAGTTCTTGAATAGACTTGACTCTATTTGAGTCAATTTTTATGCCTTCTTTAGACATAATGTGTCCAAGGAGTTTTCCCTTTGTTACTCCAAAAATAGACTTTTTAGGATTTAAGAAAATACCATTTTGGCGGTAGCACTCCAGCACTTGTTGTAAGTGGAGTACATGATCAGATCGATGCTTTGAAAAGATAGTCAAGTCATCAAGGTATACCACTATGAATTTACCAATCTCATCTTTGAAATCTAAATCCATTTCTCTCTAAAAGGTAGCACCAGCATTTATCAAGCCAAAAGGCATTCTTCTATATGTAAATGTACCCCAAGGTGTGGTGAATGTAGTCTTGTGTTAGTCTACTTTACCAACTTCAACTTGATTATATCTTGAGAAGCCATCCAACATTGATAACATCTCTGAACCTGTCACTGTTTGAAGCACTTGATCCATGATTGGCAAAGGATAGTTATCCTTCAAAGATGCTTGATTCAAATTTCTAAAATCTACACAAATGCAAATTTTGCCATTCTTCTTCCTTACAGGCATTATGTTTGCAATCCATGTAGAATGATGGATTGGAAAGATGATTCTAGCATTTAACATTTTTTATATCTTAGATAGAATAGTACTTGATATTATTAGATTATCCTGTCTAGATTTTTGCTTGTAGGGCATTGAGTTAGCCTTGAGAGGAATGTCATGGCAGATTTCATCAAGTCTGAGAGACTTCAGATCTTTATAAGAATATGCTAAGACATCCATGTATTGACATAGTAAATAGGTGAACTTGAATCTTTCTTCAGGGGTGCAACACTTACCAATATTGACCATCTTAGGATTTTCTTCAATGGTCAGATTCACTTGATCGAATCCCTGAGAGAAACTCGAGTCTGTTTGCTATTATTTGATGAATCTATCATGTTTGTTAAATAACTTTTCAAGAGAAACCAGGCCTTTGGGAATTTTTTTTCTTTTAGCTGTAAGAATTCTTCATTTATATCTGCACTAGATTCAAAGGCTGATTCATTCTTTTGAGATTTGTTGCCTTCAAAATGTAGTTGTTCAAAATTATCTTTTCATTTCAAGAAAGCAATGATTTGATGATCATCATTGAATACTTGGTCTATAGACCAGATTAATAGTATATGTATCTTCTTTGAAATCTGAATGAGGAACTAAGAAAGTTCCTGAAATAGCAAGTGCATCAGCTCTGTCATTAGACTCTCTGGGTATGGCAGAAATGTTGAAAGCATCAAAGCTTTCAATTTGGTCTCAAACCAAGTTACGGTAGTGGCGTAATCTCTCATTATTAGTTTGGTATAATTTCCTCACTTGACAAACCACTAATTCAACATCCCCTTTGGCATGAAGAAACTTGATGCCTTTTTCTTGAGCAGCCTTCATTCCAAGTAGCAGAGATTCATACTCAGTTGTATTGTTAGTGTTGCTAAACTGTAGTTTGTAAGATAAAGGAAACATATCTCCTTAAGGACATATCAACATGATCTCAGCTCCCAAACTGGTAGAGGAACATCTAACATCAAATTCCAAATTTCATATCTCATCTGATACTAGTTTTTCTTTAGACTTTCCTTCATCAGAGGTGGAGGATCCTTCTTGCTCTGTATTGCAACGTACTAGTTTTTTTGTTGTTCTTGTTGAACTGATTTTTGAGTTGACACTTTCAAGAATTATATCAAGTGTTTCATGTACTTCATCTATGGATAGAAAATAGTTACCCATACCTATGGATTCAAAAAGAATCTGAGCTTAAGGGGCTGATGTCTGGGTGACCACATATTTTGCTTCCTTTTCAGGGATCAGCCTCTTCATTATGCCTTGGACAGGGATCCTTGCCTCAGATAGATCCATGCTTAGTTCTCCTCCCATGTCCTTGCAAAAATTTCATCCAAGAAAAATGCCATAGGATGCTGGGATGTTAGCCACCAAGACAGTCATCTTGATTGTCTTGTTTAAAAAGGCTACAAATGCAAATTGGGCATCTTTGATTTGCCCTAGAAATGGTACTTGCTTTTTCTCTATGGAGAAACATCTCCCAAATGTCTTGGTCAGTGTGAGACCAAGAGACTCAACTACTTTATTAGGCATGACATTATCAGATGCACCTGAGTTTATAATACAATTACTCAACTTGTGGCCATTAATTAACAGGGAAACATAAAAAGGTTCTATTTTTCCAAGAATAGCTAGGGGAGTAATGACCAGATTATTTAGAATATGCGTGTTCTTTGGAGAATCAAGAGTTACCTTTTTAGCCTTTTGTCCTATAGGGACAATTTGGTTCTTGATATATTGGACCAACTTATTCAATTGATCAGGATTAAACTATAAATATTCAAACTCAGACATTTGTATTTTTGTCATTTTGACATGATCAATTATGTCAAATGGCTGAATTGAACTAGGTATAGAGAAAGGTACTTCAACCTTATAAATTTTAGGAAGGATGGGAGGTAGGCTAGTTTGCAAATTTAAAGTAGAAGGGAAAGGTGAAATTGATGTATTTGCCTTTTGGGTGATTACCAAATCTTTTGACTGAAAAGGCAAAATGGTTCCATGCTTAGCAATCGTGACTGCTAGCTACGGTTGCTCTTATATCTTCTCTTTATCAACCTACTGGATTAATTGGTTTTTGGACCTAGTAAACACTGCATATGATCCATCAAAAGCTTCTCCTTTGATTTTGAGTTCATCTTGGTAGTTCAGGAAACCAATGTGGGAGTCACCAACTGATTCTTCTTGATTGTCTTCAAGGAGATCAGCGTCATTTTCTTAATTCAATTCAGGGAAGAAAGAGAATTCTAATTCTACTTCAAGATATCCCATTGCTGAATTAGTTAGAGGAGCTTCTAGGGCAAGTTTCCCTTATGGGGGAGGAAGGCAATTTTGTTGCCCTTGATTTCTGGCAGCATTGCCCTGATATGACTAATTTGGGAATGTCTTTTTGTATGAAAGAGCAGAAGAATTCCTTGAGCCATTTGCTTTTTGAGAGCAAGAAACTCATTTGCCAACTTCTGCACCATTTGATTTATGGTGCCTGTAGATGCATATTCGAAAGATGATGAAGCTATATTTCTATTTGGATCTCTTTGTATCTTCCCTACTAAAATGAGATCATCTTCTACTTTAGTGGCCAAAAGTTGAGCTGCAGTAAGATCTATTTGACCAGCACGTCTCAAGAGAAAACTTACTTCAGGTAGCTGAGAATTGATGAAAAAGCATTTGAGATTCTCAGCTGTAGGTTGAGCAATTATAGGGATTCTATTTTTTAGTTTGTAAAATTTAGCTATGAAATCTCTCATAGGCTCATGAAGCTCTTTCTTCATCTGTGTAAGTTGATCCAAAAGTGTATGTGCATTTTCTGTAGGTTTGAATCTAGCTTCAAACTTAGCTTTGAGAGTATTCTAATAAGTCACTGACTGAGCATGTAGATGATAAAACCAATCTATAGTAGCACCTTGTAGTTTCTCCACAAAAAGCCTGACTACTACATCTTCAAATTCTACTCTGATTACTCCATAAGCTATGCTAAACGCTGCAATGTGTTCATCAGGGTGAACTTTCCCATCACCATAGAATTTGGGGAAATTCTTCCTTGAACTACGTGGAAGCTCATGTAGAGGTGGAGTAAGATTGAGAGGACTAAAAGCATTACCCTAGGGGCCTTGAAATGCCATTGTAGGATTATGAAAAGGAGGGATAACAAATCTTAGAGGGGTAACTATAGGCAAAGCTTTATCAATAGCAAAAGTAGATACTTCATCTAGCAATGGAGATCTGACATTAGTAGAAAGAAAAATCTTGGTTCGTTGGTGACAAGATGGTGAAGGAAACATATCAAAATCACTTTGTTGTACCAACTCAAATACAGGGTCAACAATCCCTTTAGCCCTTTGGCTTCGTGTATACCTTGAATCTACCAGATTGTGAAACAAAAGTGGAAAAGAATTGACCTTGCTTTAGTTAAAGCTTGAGGCTTTAAACTGTGCATTCTTTCCCAGTTAGTGTGGAGGTGATGGATAGATTATAAATGGACAATGGATTTTATATTCCCCAACAGAGTCACCAAAAACTATTGGTTGAATATTTTATCGATCAACGTACTGATAAACAAAATAGGTCTGATCAGCCAAAGTAGGAAGACTAGTCATCCAAATGTGTAGGTTTACCACATCAAAAGGATAATGATCTCTCCTCTCATCAAGGGGAGGTTCCCTGTAGGTATGCTATATATATATATATATATATATAGAAAATAATACTCAAGGGTAGGACAAACCATCCATTTCTCTTTCTTCAGAGATGATGCGTACAAATCAAAGGAAAAACTCAATGGAAATAATAGAGAACACTCCTCTTCTTTCAAAAGTACTATTCAGAAAACCACAAGAATACTCTTGGTAGTAACAACAAAATATAACAAAGGATGTAATAACCAACAAATTGAGATGCAGCACAAAGTCTACGCCTCAATTGCTCAAGAGTAAGATACGAAGGACAATAAGTGCACAAAGTCACGCCAAGGTCCTTTACATAGAAATGAAAAGAAAACACACTAAAGGCAATTATGGGGGCACAAAGTCTCTCCACAATTGACTCTTCAGGACACCTTCTTGACTGTTGTCACTAATTTTACTTATTGAATTAAAGGAACATAAGATATATTAAGGAAAAAGACATAAGAATAGTTTCCTCAACAACAAAGATATTACAACACAAAGTTTGAAAAACCACTTGCTTTCTTATTCCAATAACAAAATATGATAAACAAACTAAGCTCAAAGTCTCAGAAGTGTCTTTCAATTTGGGTAGAGTTTCATTCTAATTGTCAAAAAAGAGATCCTTTTACAATAGAAGAGAGTCCCTTATATAGCCTCTTCAAGAAGGACTCGAGAATAGTAACACATCATATTACATTGGAATCTGTTAAGAAGATAGGCTAGAACTTAGGGATGTTTACCCATTTGATTTTATCAATGTAGAGAAATAAGTGACGCTATTGAAAGTTTGCAACTTTCAATGTCCACCTGGTGATCTGGTCCTACCTTCATCGTTCCACCTTTCTTGGTTAATTGAATTAGGTCTTGGATTCAATTTGCTATTATGTTCCTTCCTCACTTTTTACTGGTCTTGGCCTTAAAGCCTATGAATGCATTTGGGTCAGTAGGTTCAAAGGATCAATGGCTATTTTATGAGCTTTAAAATTGACGTTCATGCACCTGTCACTATGTTTTTAATGGCTAGTTCGCTATGTTGAATTTGACATCTTCAGGCACATCACCCCTTGGTCCTCTTTCAGCTTTTCTATTTGGTGCTTTCCCAGATTGAACTTTCCCTTTTAGGCCTTAAGAAATGACCCAATTTGGGTCGAGAAGAGCCCCCCGCAAGGGTATCTACCCTTTGGGCAGTCTTCGGATGGCCTTCAGGCTTCTTCGAGTGACCCTTCAGCTTTGGGGAAGTATTCTTCAAATTGGTAGCTGAGAGTCCCCCACAAGGGTACCTACCCTTTGGGGTCCTTTGGTGGACTTTTACAAATTCTTGTAGGTATTTTAACCAAGCTTTTCCTCAGGCAAATTCTTGTGGACAATTCTCGTAGACAAATTCCCACAGACAAGTTGTCTACAAAAATTTCCCACAGACAAAAAGTCTACAGAAATTGTTTCATTTGCCATTTACGTGAATTCCTTTAATATTTACTCCTGTGACTTCTTAGAATTCTTTCAAACTTTTTGTCCTAAAGGAATTCCTTTAGACAAAAAGTCTCAAGGAATTGTGCCTTAGACTTGCCTTAGTCTTTTTGAAAATGACCCTTCTAAAGGGTATTTTCATTGACCAAGTGCTCGCTGCAAGGGCACTTGTCCTTTGGGAGGATCTTTGAACTTTTACATTAGATCACTCCTTTTGAACCAAGCTATTGAACCACTCTATTGAACCAAGGCTTTGAACCTCTTCGTTGAACCAAATCTTTGAACCAACTGTTGAACCATTTGATTGAACCACTTGGTTGAACCAAAATGGTTCAAGCCGATGAACCCTTTATTTGAACCAACCATTGAACCTCTTCATTGAACCAATCGATTAAACCAAGCTTTGAACCAAAATGGTTCAAGTCGATGGTTCAATTAAATGAACCAAAGTGATGAACTAACCATTAAACCAAAAGACGTTGAACCAATCGTTGAACCAAGTTTTGGTTCAATGGTTCAAACAAAGCCTTGAACCGACTGACAAACCTTTTGATGTTGAACCAACTATTGAACCAAATGCATTAAACCTACTACTGATGCTTTCCAATGGAGATTTTTGTTTGAACCAAGGCACTGAACCAATCCCGAAAATGACCAAGTGTTAGAAACTGATTCTTTTGGTTGAACCCACCTGCAGAAGCCTTTGAACCTATAGAATTGAATCTACCTATAGAGTTCATAGAAACCAAGTCCCTAGTTTTCTCTAACCTTGAAAGAGTTCATAGATTTCAACCTATAAAGCTGATTGAACTTAGCCTGAGGAGTCCATAGATTTTTCTCTTCCTGTAGAGTCCGTAGATTTAAGCTTGTAGAGTCTGTAGATTTAAGCCTACATAGTCCATATATTTTTGAGAAGCTTAAAAAATGATGAATTTGAATTCCCAAGACAAATTTTGAAAAGGGAAGAGAAAATTTTAGTCTGTAGGACCAAAAAAGTTCAAATGTTGTCCCAAAAATGAGTGATAGTTTTAGGAGACAACAAATATCTCAAGTATATTCATGATAATAGGGTAATCATAATTTTAAGGATTCAATATGAACATCTACTATAATAAGATAGGTTTTTACAATACAAATATATATACAACATATTAAGGTTAATAATGTGAGAGAGGGTAAGAAAAAGGTGACCCATTTATTAAGTGGCCAACACTATAGAGGATGTTGCATTAGAGATATATAGTGGACTCCATGGAGCCATCATCTGTACCTTCATAACCCAACCAAATTTTGAGAACATATCAACATGTTTCAGAGAGAGTAAAAATACCCAAAATTATAGTTATATCAAAAAATCAATAGAGAATTAAGAAATGGGTTATATGAACCACTATAACTTATACTACAGCTTCTACTATTGCTTTATGACCACAAAGTTATATGAGACATAGGCAGAGTATTATAAATTCTTTAATTTTAGATTTAGTACATATACATGATCATTGGTAGCATGACCAATTTTTTTTACCCTATCCTAAGTCTAGATCACCCTATGAGAATACCTTATATGGTATCATCAACTATCATTCTCATTCCTAAAATACAAAATAAAATAAATAAATAAATAAAATATAAAAACATTCAAATAAATAAAAAATATAAAAATAATTAGCATTTACATGTTTACTATATTTTTTTATATGTTGTTTACTTTATGTTTAGTAAATACCATATCATTTGTCCTTTATATACACACATATGTTTCATAAGTAGTTGATGGTGATACAAGTATACACTAGCTCCATGATAAATGAGCCTAAAGATGTTAGACCTTTCTTCCACCCACATGACACACTATGTTGGGATGTTTTGATTTTATTGATCATGATTGATATAGGTTAGATTATTTTATGCTCACTTTATATTATCATTTTGAGCTTATATACTAACACTTACAGATGTCTATACTCATGCTTACATCTTGCATAGTGTGCTAGATATGCCATGCTACATGACATTTCGATAACATATGTATGCAGAGACTAATATGATATGCTTATTTTAGTTGATTATATTTCACCTATTCATCTTCTCACATGGCTTACTTGAGTGCACTTCTTATTTTATACCTCATCTCGATCATGTAAATTTTAACATGTTTATTCTTTTTTGACCATAGTGCCCTAAGTGTTATTTATTTGGTGTTTAGACATTTGAATATATCTTCCCCTTGAGTGTGTGGATTTGAACATGACCCTTATTTTCAATCTCCTTAGACCCCTTTTGCATGACATTGAGTGCTCTTGTGTGTGCTTGATTGTTTTTTTATCTTGTGTTTATTAATTATAGACATTGCCATGATCCATATTATGTATCTTAGGGCTTGTTGTGTTTAAATACTGTGAGCTTCATTTATACATATACTTAGACATGATACCATTATATTCTTCTTTAATACATGATTGATACAACTATAACATGGTTATCTTATTCTTTTGAGATAATATGAATCTCAAATTGAATTCCCCTCACCTCAAAAGGGGGGCATATCAGTGGGGGCATGTCATAGATACATGAGTCCACATACACACAATTGGTAGAATTTGATACAATTTACATTATCTATATACAGTTGGGTCATAATGTTATGCATTTGGAACCAATTTTATGAAATTGAGACATACAATTTTAGATTTGTGATAGATATTATACACATTTTATAGAATAGAGGTTACAATTTGATATATAATTTATCTTGATAAATATTATATGTGCATATGCCATGAAAATGCACCAAATCACAAATATATATTTAGATCATATACACACTTATGCACTAACCTTACCAAGATGCACCAATTGAGCTTTAACTATCTACAATAGTTGGATCCCTTAAGTAGTGTAGTTGAGACACAAAACCCTCAATGGCCTTAGTACTAATTATTATTTTCAAGTTGATATGGTTACAACATTTGACCTGGGTGAGATTAGCTAGATTGGTTAGATTATGTATACACTCAAGTTGTGTGATTGATATTCAGTGATCTCGATGGCCTTGACACAACTCAACCTTACACTAGATTAAGGGAATGATTACCCTCTGAGGTTCAATTGTGAACCTCTTTCTCCAATTCTTTAGCAAAGAAGCATCATTACTAAAGTAAACTACCAAGGGTAAACATGGTTGCATTGACATGCAAGTGTACTCCTTCCTTGCTCCTTTTTTTTAAATATTTAAATTATTCCATTTTTAGATTATATGAACTAATTACATTGTAACATTATATTAGTTTCAAGTAATACACAAACATCAAATTCAAATTGGACTCAAGCAAAATCAAGGCATGTTATATAAACCAAGGTACACATTTATATCATTTAAACCTAGTAATTTCATTATTATGCATTACTAGATTAAAGGGGAACAAATGTAGATACTAAAATATGATTATTTATGATAAACTAGTCTTGTACACTTGAAAAATATCACTCATGGGTCAACCCTTTAGTTCATGACCTACTCACTGCCAAAAGGTTCTTGTTCACTATCTCATGGTACCTAAATTATTATCTTATAGTCCAACCCTAATTTTTTGGTTCCCTAGACCACATTTAGCCTATAATTTTCATAAAACTTGATTTATATTCTACTCTGGTAGTTACATATCTTCAACAACATTCTATCCTCTTGATCACTACCATCTGAACTAAGACACTAACATTGATGCCAATGTCCTATATATAATGTTAGTGTTCAAACCTTACAAATGGTCAAAATTGAAAATATTTAGACATGTATGGGTTTGCCTATTTGTCTTAATTAACCTTCCCATGAGATCACTTTAAAAGGTGTGGTATAAATACAAATAAAATGTCATTCACTATCAACCAAGTAATGTATAACAATTACCAAACAAACACCTATCAAGCTCACTTAATCATTTTCACAACTAAGTTATACTACCCTATTCTTTCCTATTTAAAAATTGGTCATATTATAAATATACATATAGGTTTGAAACATTAAAATATCAACCCATGATCAATATTTATCAAGTTACAATCTAGATCGATATATGCACTCACATATAACATATTGCACAATTGTTCACACACAAGTACACACAAAGGAGAGAACTACATTAATTTAAGGTCCATTTTAGAATATATGGATATGTAGGTAGCACTCATTAATATATGGGTCTTTGAGGACATATTAACTTAACTTGAGCCCACTAAACCCAATTTTTCAAGGTGACATGCCCAAATCAAAGCTCCCAGGGTTTTAAATAAAATATTGATCTCCATAACCTATGTGCATGATCCAAGTTGATAATCTACAAGGTGATAGTGAACCTTAATAGGTGCAATTGGTAATTTAAAAAAAGGAATTATAAATCATAATAGACATAAGCATCAGATTTAGGATAGAAGTGTCAATAGTAGTGTCTATATCGTAATGGTAGTGTCTAGGCTGATAAAAAGTAAATATTTAGAATTTGATGAATCATTAAGGAATATCATCCTATCTTATCCTATAATTTCATATTCTAGATTTATAGTCATAATAATAAATAAACTAAGTATTGTTTCTTCTTCATGTTGATACTATCAAATTAATTTTTGAAATTTTACTTTCCATATTTAAGATATTTTCATAATTCAACACAATATCAAAATATTATTAATTTGAATTATTTAATTGGCTTAATTTTAGAATAATTTATCCATTTGTTTCATTAGGATATTCTCCCCTAACACTCAATTCCCAAGAAAGGTTAAACACATACATAGTTTCATGATTTGAAATGGGTTAAGTGAAGACACATGTATAATGACACTTCTTCACACTCTTGGGTACATAGACCATAATTTATAAGATACATGAAAATTAGTTAAAGATTTTTGTGAACATATAAAAAATAATCTTGGGCATATGATGCTACCTCTTAAAGTTAGTTCAATGAAAATAACTACTTAATTCTTAGTCATAAAAAGCATATGGGTCTTTGACATGTTATTAGGACTCTATTGGATACAAAATCCTCATGCAGTGCCATCCACAGTTAATCAATATCTCAAACATATACATTTTTATCAAGTAACCAATGTTTTAGGCATTTGATATGAATACCCTCTATAGTCAACAATATATCCTCCTCCTTCCCCACCACCACCATAGTTTATTATTATACCTTTTAAGGAACATAATGTAGAAGTAATTGTTGCACGTATGTAGGATGTTTATTTACAGTCAGTTCTAAGGGGAGTAGTATACCCTCCTAGATAATGAGATTCACATCAAACATTTATTCAAAGTTAAAAGATATAATCATATCTATAGTTCATCCTATGGTAGAACCAAAAATGGTTCAATATATTCCACAATGAACACAAAGTGAAATATTTTACTAATATACAATAGATACCACCAAGTCTTGTACCCTTTATAAATACACATCCTACACTTTATTCTATGGGTAGTGATCAAGACAATTACATTATATCACCCAATTACCTTTTATATTCTTATTCATCTAAGCACTTATTGTTCACAAAAATTCACCCTCCCATTCTATGATATAGGCACTCACTATGGTCTTCCCATTGATGGGATCATTGGCTATCTTATTTTATGCACATTCAAATATTTAAAAAATATAAAAAAAATCAAATATATCAAAAATACATAAAAAATAAAAAAATACAAAAATACAAAAAAAATAAAGTATTTTAAAAATACAAAAACATTCAAAATATTCTCAAAAAATAAAAAATTAGGAGTTGAGCATTACATGAATTATTAGTTTACTTATTTACATGTTATTTATCACATGTTTGGTAGATGACATATTATTTTTAAAACACATGCATTTCACAAGGTATATGAGTGTGATGCATAGATGAAAACTTAGATGTTGGACTCCTTTTTACCTAATGGTCATGCCTATGTTGGGGTTATTTTATTCTATAGGTCACATTGTCATATGTTAGATATATTTTTTACATTTATACCATGTTGAGATATATATCTTACAAATTATTTCTAGTTACTCATATCTTACATTGTGTTACATGGATATGCTACCTTTATATGATGTGACATTGGTACATATGGATGGTGTAGACTAGCTGTCACTTATTCCATGCTCATTTAATGTTATTAATTTATTGCATGATAAGATATACATTGCTTAATTATTGCATGTGGCCTTTGGGCCTTATGTATGTGATATATTTATGTCCCTTTTTTTCTATATTTTTATGTCCTTTGTAAGTGGCCCTTGGATTTGTTTGTTGAGACATGTTAATGTTCCTTGTATGCAACCTTTGGCCTTATGTGTGACATTGCATGAAATTTTGTGTTGTCCTTGATTGATGGTGTCATGATATATATCATACAATATTACTATGTACTCCTATTTAGATATGATTACTTTACTGCATACATCATTATTATATTTCTTTAGACATAACACTTGTATGCCTCTGATTACATATGTTTCATAGATGCCTTTATGACATACACTATATTATGATAACATACTCTCTACATGTTGATATGATTATACATGATTATATCTATATCACATGACATAGTTGGCTCTTCTTTTGAGTTGAGTGACTTGTAGGCTATATCCTTTATCTTAAAATGGGGGCATTACAGAGGGCATGTCTTAGATATTAAAGCCTTCTTGAATAGAAACATGAAAATTTATGACATAATACATGTTTCAAATATATAAAATAATTTAAAAATTATATACATTATAGATATTGGCACATTTATATATATTAAGGGGGAATATAACATGTATATACACTCACTTTACAGAGACATGAGTACATATTCATACACACTTGGATGCATCTACATGGACACATGCAAAACATTTACATGAACAATGATTCCAAGTTTCACATATAATTACTATTGAGCATATAGATGCACAACATTCTATATGATTTGTCACAAATTAAGTGGGCATAATATTGGTTCATGCACATATATGCATTTTTCAAATTGAAAATGCATGATGGTAGTTCATAAACATATAAACAATTTTCAAATTCAAAAAGCATGATACTAGTTCATGCACATATACACTACAATATAGTTTAAAGATTCAATGATAAATGGTTGTTATTTTAATTCAAATATATTAGCACAATAATCATGTTGTAGGCATGAATATTAATCATTATATTTTGATCATTTAAATACAAACTAGATCAATATGTAGTGGTGTGATTCATTATGTTATGGGAAATATACATTTGAGTCTGGAGACACTCAATGGTCTTGGAATTACTTCTAAAAAACCTATTGTGTGGTCCCACCTTATATTATGGGTGATGTATGTTCAATTATATTGACACTCAATGGCCTTGGCATCACTTTTAGTAAACCCATCATGGTTACATATTCTTTTGGGTTGTACATTGGGTACTTTTCCCCATTCAGAAGAGTTTAAACATGTATATTTCCAACTCAAGGGCTTGATTAGTTATTCAAAATTGAGACTTGATCCATCTATAGTGGTGTGATTTATTATGTTCTAGGAAGTGTACATTTGAGTCTAAAGACATTCAATGACCATGAAATTACTTCTAACAAACCCATTGTGTGGTTCCACATTATTTTATGGGTGATGTGTATTCGAGTCTAGTGACACTTAATGAACTTGAAATCATTTCTAGTGAACCCATCATCGTTACATGTTATTTTGGGTTAGTACATTGGGTAATTTTACTCATTTATGGTATTTGGATCATGTATCTTTCCAACTCAACGGCTTGATTAGTTATTCAAAATTTAGATTTAATCACTCTCAATTCGCCAATGATTCAACCTAAGGAATTTTATTTCCAAGTACTTTTTCAAGGGATCACATTTAACCAATGCTTTAATATGGAAGCATCATATTTTATAGGTTAAAAGGTGACATGGTTTCATCTCCCCACATGTTTACTCCTTCCTTTCTCTCTTTTCAATCTTAAATTTAAAAGTTTAGATTTTCAAATTTCAAATATGGACTTAACTACTTCCTATGTTGTTGTAGGTTTTGCTAAATTGAGTGTCCTACACAATTGGAGTTTCTTATCAAAAGACAAAGTGTGTTATACACCCTCAGGTATACATTTCTCCTTTACTTTATAAATTTCATTACTAGAATAATGGGGGTGGGGAATGTAGATACCTACATCTGGTTAGAGGTACTTGACAATGTTAAAACTTGACTTATGTTAAACAATTTGACTTACACTCAAATATCTGACTCTTATTCATCATTACTATTTCTATTTATCTATTTGCGGGTATGAACCCTTTGTTTTCCATCACCACTACACAATAATTCATAAGTCATTACTCAAACTAATTTATATCACTCTTAGACTAATCTCAACCTCAAGCTAACTATACATGCTTTGTAGGATAGGTTCATGTTCTTCAAACAAGTTTTTGTTATGGGCCTATTTACTTAGCATGACCTTATAATCACACTATTTAACATATAGTTTATAAAATTTGACATATACATATGGTGATCCTGAATGTTTTATAATTTGACTAAAGTAAATTATTCGATTGGAATCCTATAAATAAAAATCAAATTCCGTTCTTTAGTAAAATTATATCTCTTTAAAGCTTAACATTATGCTATTTTTTAATGATGTGACATTGGTACATATGGATGGTGTAGATTAGTTGTCACTTGTTTTATGATCCTTTGATGTTGTTACTTTATGTCATGATAGGCTAGACATTGCTTACTTATTATGTGTGGCCACTGGGTATTTTGTGTGTGATAAATTTATGTCCTTTGTTTAAAACATTTTTGTCCTTTGAATTGGTCATTGGAATTATTTGTTAAGACATGATCATGTCCCTTGTATGCAGCCCTTGGAATTATGTGTAACATTACATGATATAGTGTTTTGTGATTTTTATGCTTGAATATGCTTAATTTATGGTGCCATGATCCATATCATGCAATTTTATTGTGCAGTCTTATTTAGAGATAATTAATTTAGTGAATGTCTCATTGCTATATCTATCTAGACATAACCCTTATATGTCTCACATTACATGTGTTTCATATATGTCTTGATGACAAACACTATATTATGATAAATTACTCTCCACATGTTTACATGATTATATCTTTATCACATGATATAGTTAGCTCTTATTTGGAAATGAGTGAGGGAAAGTGCATGAAGTTGGGGAATAATTCTATGGACATTACCTGTAACATGATCACATTAATTAATAATGCTATCACATTATTTAATTAATTTGATCATGTTACTTAAATCTAAGCTCAAGATTTCTGAGCCATAATGTGATCACATTATGCAATAATTCAATTATGTTATATTAAACAATAAAGCAATCACATCCCCTGTGTGCAAAAAAAATATAAAGGGAAACCTGAACACAAAATTATTCATTTTACATTATGTTTCCTAGCTCTACCCTTGTTCCGTGATTGTGTTTTACTCAAAAGACTCCAAAGAGTTCCAGAAAGCTACCAAATTCACTCCATAGACCTATTGATCGATGATACCACCATGTAAGAGAGGCAAGTGATCAAAATCTTCCCTATTTGACCCTAATTTTTCATGATTTTCATTCTTTAACCCGTGTTTTTAATAGTAATATATATTTTTATTATAGATCATCCTTCTAACCCTCCCAACCCTTCATAAAACCCTCTTGTTGATCCTCCTCCTAACCTTCCATAAAACCATATTATTCCTCCTATTCCTCCACCTAACCCTCCTATTGTTCCCCAAAACCCCCTAGTATTCAAGAGGTTTTGATTGAAAACATTATGGGAAACACACTTGAAATTGAAGAATTAATTGATAGAATGAGGGATCCCAATTCGACCAACCCCCACTGCACCCAATTAGTTGATTCCCTACAGACCTTATTAGGTCAAATTAACTCGATAACGAGTCAAATTGACTAATGGACCTCATATAGGGATACTTGTAGGGCATATTATGCTAACACATTATCATCCCTTTAAATCAATAATTTGGATATTTTAAAAGCTAACATTTGTGCCCTATTCATCAACCCAACCACCAATGCCCCATTTCCCATAATTGTTAAAACTTTTCCTATCCATTGTTGTGTACATAACTTAATCATGACCAATTTTTAGGATCGATGGTGGATGGTCTTTGACTATCCACTATGTAACAACCATGAGGTCTCGTTATATTTTTTGAGGAAACTCTACTCTGAGTTTGACCTCAATTAGATTCCTAATTATTTTAATTTTAGTGAGTTTTAGGGCAGAGGAAAAGGCTTTGCACAAGATTGACCAAGTACACATCATGCATCTAATTATCCTACATGGATTCATTTACAAAAGACTTTTAAGCATGAGATACCCTTCATGTTTCAATAGGTCATGGAGATAAATACTCTCCACTCTCTTAGTTCATTCACTGATACACTCATTCAATGTATGAGTAGGCTTTCACAGAGTGATGCTACAAATATGACACAAGTTACCCAACCCCAACCTCACCCTTGTAGTTCATGTGGAGATATGTGTTGGGACCTTTTGATGATGATGGTTTTGATGGCTTAGATCATATTCTTATGGGTGATGAGTTTTTAGCATGCATATTTGGCATGCAGACATCAATCACCACATAGATACAAGTATATTTTATATAAATGTCACATTAAATTTAAGACATATTTGAAAATTTAACTTTTATGATAAAAATTTAGTATAATATATATGTCATTTTTTATGTCGAAAGAGGTGATAGTTCCTTCATCATCATAATTAACATTTACAACATTCAATTTGTCATAGCCGTTATTTTCATATTCAGATCCAACTACTGGGCCATCCATGAATGCATCTACCTCTATTAGGATAACACCATTTACCTATATAGAGGTAAAAATTATTTATATATATGTTTTTCTTTTGCATTTGTTAAGACTGCAATTATTTACATATATGTTTTGCTCTTTAGATCTAATTTGTAACTTCTCTTCTCAAGAATTTTTGCAAAAATCATATAACCTATATGCAAAAATAAGTTTTTTACATATATACCATGTACTAAAGCAAGGTTAAAAAATATTCATTATATTCCTTTTCAGTATTGGCATTTTTATAGAGGTTATGGAATGCATTTAATCTAGATCATTAAGTAGATATCCAACAAGTAGTGTTGTCTTTCCTTGAATGTCACCCAAGTGACTATGGGCATATCTAAATTCACAATTATTTCTTAATAGTCCCAACAAAACGCTGATTCATCTAAATTTTTTAAAACAAATAGCATGTCCATATTATTTATTGAAAAATATCTTATCCCAAAGCACCTTTTCACACCTATTAGCTAAACATCAACTTCCCTAACAAAGATTCATCCATTGAATTTAAGACCCTTTTCATTTTATTTAGTTTATGGGTAGTTCCACCCAAGCTTTGATGTGTGTCACCATTTTCCTTAGCTCCCCAAGTGGATGATATTCCATGTAATAAATTGGTATATCTCTCTTGCTGAACATTATGTTCATAATGACACTCATGGAATGATTTTATCTTATTCCATAAAATAGATACAATGGTGTGACCGTAAGGTCCTATTGGAGGCAGTTTTCCCCATCTAGAGGTTGTGCCTATGGATCCTACTACTACTCCTATGATAATTTCCCAATGTTGATGAGTGATGTGGGATACAATTTCTATACTTTTTTGTCTGGCTTGTACCTATGTGGGTGATGTACCTCCCACTATTTTTTGTCTAGATGGAGCCTAACCTCTCCTATCACTAACAATCTCATTGAGAGTCTTCATTTGATACTCTAAATCAACCAAATTTTCCTCTAGGCCAACTATCTCTCTCTCATTATGAGGGAAATCCACATATGTATGGTAAGCAAGGATGAAAACATATGTATGATTGCTTATTTAAACATGGAGAACCACATCCACCAGAATATCATTGAGTCTCAAATAATACTCACCTAAAAAATCCTTACCAATGTTTATTTGATCATGATCCACCACTAAGTGATTTACTCTAAAACCATATAACAAGAGAAGACATTAAATCTCTAGTCACATAAATAAATAATAACTGAGTAATGAATTACAAAGTAACATAGAAAGTAACTAAAAATAAACCAACTCACTACTTTAATTGGGTAACTTCATATTAGTCTAGGTATAATTCCTAATTGGACCTTATCTTAGCATTCTCCTCCTATCTTGTTGGTTCCTCTATAAAAAGTGTATGCTCACCCTTGTTTCCCCCTAAACTTCATTTCCTCACCCTCTATTCTATGCTTTTTTCTACATCTAAGTATCTGCATATTATGGTTTTGGTTGTACTTAATGTTGGCATCCTACCATAATTACAACATACACAAGATATTTTTCTAAATGTACTCCTCCAATTATTACTCTCCCAATTTAATCCATGATGGTAGTAGAGTGTCCACCTCATTCATAAACTATCCTAAAATACCCTAATATAGTAGAGCTACCAAATATATCATTATCAGTGTGTCTACCACTCATGGAAAGTATCTCAATGGTGGAATACCTATCTAATTAGAAGCCTTGATGGCCCCCACTATCCCAATATCTAACCCTCACTGGTAAGGGGTCATGTGCTCATACACTTAGCTAATGATGAGTTTAGGGTGGATGATAAACATAGACATAAACCTCATGATCTGATATATATCCCTATAAGCATATGCTAACACCTCTTAGACCCATGAAAATTTCCATCCTCTCTCCTTAATAATCCTAGAAATAGGTGCCCATATATACATAAGGAAATATGTCCCTTTTTCTCCTACCATATGGGAGGAAAAGATCCTATTTAATATCATTTTAGAGGTTAAGGATAATTACCCACTCCACCCCCACTAGTCTTACCCCATACTTAAAACCTATGTTATGTGCATCAACATCACCAAAGTATAACACCCAATTAATAACTTTACCTCTACCGTAATCCTCTATCAAAGCCACAACCCTACCTTTATCCAAAAAGCCTAGTATCCTAATCATAACCTTGAAAGTGATAATCCAATCTCAAGGGTCTTGTTGTAAAATTAAAGTATTTTACATGACACATCCTAGCTATTGAATAGGTTGCAAAGGAATCTACTTTAGGGGACAACAATCCGCACCTACACAATGCAGAGTATCCCTATTATATATAGTGTGGCGGAGTCATTAGTCATCAATTTCTCTATAATCCTAGGAATCCAATCATACTTCATCACTCTACTCCATCAAATGTAGGCCCACCTTTTAAATGCAATTCAAAATATCCCTTAATACTCTAAGTTAATCTTGAAAATTCATCCAAACAGAAGTAGTTACGAGGGTCCTACCTAAGTCAAACCCCTATTTTCAGACAAGTAATAAATAAACAAACAATATAGGCCAACATGTAATATAACATAAATTTAAGATCTTGACCCAAATATTTTTATATTTATCAATTTGAAAAAAAATAAGTTAGGATATTATATATTCCCTTTCATAGTTTTAATCCTCTAATTTTTCTTTTGGTACAAGGATTCTGCTCTAACACTTTAATAGATGGCTTATCAATTTAGATCTAAGTGTATTTTCACGTGCATGCTTGTCTTATTCTTTCCTATAATGTGTCATTGCATTCATGTACTTATATAGACATATATTTTATATACAAGTGCTTCTATTGATCATTTTGGTTTCCATATATAATATGTGATGTAATTTATATAAAACTAAGTGAGACCTTATTTCCATATATAAGATTTAATGTAATTTATATAAAACTAAGTGAGACCTTATTTACATGAATATTTTATGGATGGGACTAACACTCCTCCCTCTCTATGAGCTGAGACAGACATAGGCATTGCTGCTACAATGCCATCTGCACAAGCACTGACAAAGGTATATATTAGTTCTTTTAATTTTAAATTGTAAAAATAGACTTGTTTTATTAATTTTAGTATATGTACTTGGGGCAAATATAGCTTATGTAAATGTATTATGTATGCAGGGTTGTCCTATAATAATTGATAGTCCCAATCAGATGGTGATTGGGGTAACTTCTCATGTTCTTCCCATATTTGAGACATCTATTCAGATAGCTAAGCCTGCCATTGACTTTATTGAGCATGAAAAATAGATTGAGCAGGATAGTGAGCTTGTAGTAAGTGCACATGATTAAATGATTTTTTATTGTAGTTTAAAATTAATTTCTTAACAATTGTTTGAATGTTTTTTATGTTGATTTCATAATAATTCTTGTATTTAAATAGGATCAACTATAAAATAGCTATGAGTGTAAGACCCACAGTCAGATCATGGAGTAATCCAAGACATTGTAGGGGTCTCCATCTACTAGCATGGCATCCTAGGGAGAGTCTTCTTTAAGGAAGGCAAAGAGAGGGAGGTTATCTGATGAATAGGATGTCTTACACATGAGATGTACCTTTTTGTATGCCTATATGGTAATTGATGCATTTTTGGCATTGTATATGTGCATATGACATTCAACCAACATTAGATATTATGTTTATAGATGTAATTTTTTGTATGACTATCATGAAAATCTATGTATTATTGATGTTGGACATGTATGTGCCTATACTGTATGCCTATCATGGCAATCTATCTAATTTATATTCAGTTTTTATTTCATTATGTGTTATTGTACAATATTATTTTGATCTTCCAAATTATTATCTATTGAATCTTGTATTTAATGTTGTATGTGCACAAATGAGGATTAAAAAAATATTCTTTTCAATTCTATATATCTTGAATCTTACATGTTTATTTAAATTAAACTTTTTATTTCATTGTGTGTAGTGGAAATTATTAATGACACTTTTGTCACTTAGGCTTAATGGCCTTCTTATCTTTGTACCTAATTATTATACAATTTTTAGACACTTATTGGTGTCATTATACCTCTTAAAAACCTCTCACGTTCATTATCTAACTTATTTCATACATTCCATTCACAAACATCCTATCACTCTTTCATTATCTTCTCACTAGGCAATCCTCTTAGGTTTCAAACTTACCAAAACTTGATATAGGTCTCAAGGAGTCAGTATTTTATCATAGATGTTCTTAAATGGTCAAATCACACCTGAGTTAACCTATTACAAACACACTTCACATTCAATTTCACATATAGGGCACAACAAGGCACTCTACACAATAAGGAACCCTACATGCCTGTGACAACATGGAGTATTAGTTCAATTTCAAATCTCTCATGCATCTTCTTAGAGTTACAAAACCTGCTTTGATAATGGGACCATATTCCAAGTCCATATATATTCAATGGCATACTATAAAATATTAAGAAACACCTCTTACTTCCCTTTACAATGTGACTATTAACCCAAAATAGGGTATAGATAGGGTTTCTTTATCCTAGAGGTCAATAGGTCAATTACTCAATGTCATCTAATAGGTCAATAGGTCAAAGTTGTCAAAGTTATCAAAAATTTAAATTTGTCAAAGTTTTCAACACATCTAAGGGGGTGAATAACATATAGAACTAGGTTCTTGGCCTCATGTCAAGCCTGATCGACAAACCCACCACCCATTTTGGCATCGAGAACAACCTTTCCAATACAAAAAAAATGTAAAATTTTAGCCTAAGTTCAAACATGAATGAAAAAAACTATAAGTCATTTATGGGAACCATTAGATCCTTAACATACCTCATTAAGCCCTCTAATTTCACCCTAGAGCACTTGGGTGGAAGATTGAGATCAATCCATTAGACAAGTTGTTGTGATGGGTCCAAAAATGCAAGTTTTTATCAGTGAACAAGCAACTTCTCGAGCTCTAACTAGAATTTATACCTCCAAGACCTCCACCTAAAAATATATCACTTTGATCACATCTATATAGGTGAATTACATGTTATCACACTGCCACAATGTTTTAATCCACCTGAAAATGCATTTTCACTACCATTCTGGAGAGCATAAACACTAACAACAAATGTTATCAAAGTTTAAGTTGTGGTTGTAGAACTCTAGTTTTGATGCTTCTTGAGTGAAAAATGGCATCAATAACATGTCTAAGGTGGAATATAATGTCTAAGACTAGGTTCTTGGTCTCCCATCAGGCCTGATTGACAAACCCACCACCCATTCTGATTGCAAGAATACCCTTCCCAATACAAGAAAAATATAATTTTTTAGCTTAAGTTCAAACACACATAAAATTAAAATTTTAAGTCATTTCCATGAACTGCCAGATTCCTCAAATACCTCTTTAAGCCTTGTAATCACACCACAAAGCACTCAGGTGGATGTTTTGATATTAATTTGTTAGACATTTTTTCCTTTCTGTCTACACACTAACACAAGTAGTAATCAATGCCTTCTTCTTTATCCTCATTTGCAATAACTAAAAAAACATTCCCTATACATCACAAAAAATAATTTTTATAGAAAATATGAAGATATATAAATAATGAGAATAAATTTTACACAATGAAAAATATTCTACTTGGCTGCCGTAAATCAGATACATGGTCAAAGTCATTTGATGATGTCATATCTATAAGTTGCAATGCTATTGGAACCTGATGTGTTGATTTAAATTATAGGTTTGAAAATCTATCCACCCACTCTTTTGACTCATACTCATTCCAAATAGATTCCACACATGCAAAATATAAACATGCCAAGTGTCTCATATAAACTATCTAAGAACTTGAATTTGAGTTACAAAATGAGTGGAGGTCACTTGAACTCATTAGAATCATACGATCCTCATGCTTTTCCAAGTTTTATTCCTCCATTAACTAAAAATGTCTATGCACAATAGAATTTGGTTGATCGTCATGACACATTTTCTCATTACACCATTCAACCATAGTTTTTGTATCTGTCAAATGAATACCTTCTTCAAATTTCAGCTCTTCCCTTGCAATATCTCTTTTTACACATGCTACAACATCACCATGCTCCCATTTTCCATGGCTAGCCTCAATAAAACTCCAAATGTGTTCTACACCTGTGGTAATGTGCATCTTACTCAACTAATAAAACCTCCATGCATTTTTGAATTGAGATGTGCAATTTTCTGACAAAATGTAATGTTGATTGAAATTAATGTTCGTCTAACTCAAGTATTCATAGAAATTTTTAAAACAACCTTACACATACTTTGAACAATGTGATCTATCATTGTTGATATATAAATGATACTCCCTTAATATTTTATATTATTTCTCTATACTATCAGGTGCATGCATGAATGTTATATACATGAATAAGGTAACTTATGATGAGTTGTAATACTATGATTAAACTTCCATTTGAGGTTTGAATGTGTAATTATCTACAAAATAAAATACTAAAATAATTAAATCAATTGGGAATGTATCCTTTCATATCTTGAAATTTTAATCCAACCATCTAGCCCTGTGTGTGTGCCTTGCATAGTCATCAATAATCTTCTCCCGAAAGTTCACCAATTTTTTTGAAATAGGTATCTTTTTTGTAACAAGCTAACACCTTTTACATTCTTTGCCATCTTTTAATTGATAATTCACTGATTTATATTTACTTAAATCAACTAATTTCTATCCAATTTCACTTGTAATCTCCTCATGGATACATTTTTTTTAAAAATTTGGCAATCCACCACAAATGCCTTTTTTTTTTTTTAAACATGATTTGTTGTAAAATAATTGCCCATCTGGTCTTTTATAAAAGATAGTTGGAATAAATTCCCTGGCTGATTTTGGTGGCAATTTTAATGCCACACTCCTATAAAATGTTAGTATGTAAAGTACAATGAATATGGTGAAAAACATCATAGTGCATTGAAAATTCAACATGTTGCCTACAACAACAAGTGGTGCGTGTGTGATTTATTTTAACATAAAAAGGTATTGCCAGCTCAAAATATCTTTGATAACTAAAAATTTGTGGATGTTTTTCCAAAAATTTAGAATACAATTACATCTAAGTCATATCTAATAAATGCTTTGGATGTGGTTTATGGTTACAAGAACTAATTCTTCTTTTCACAACATATCTTGCATTGGGTAAAACTCTTATATTATCTTTCCAAAATTGAGCAAGTAACTTTTTGACAGTATCGGCTATAGCTTTGTCCTTTCATGGACATCTATCAGAGAATGACTAGAGCTCATTGGTATTAGGTTCATTAAATATCTCATGTCTTGCAATTACTTTCATTAATGTTTTTTTGTTTATATCAAGTGTTCAGCTAATTTTTGAAATCAATCATTTTTTCATTATTTTATCACTTACTGCACAAGTTGTCATTATATGTTGGGCAACATTAGAGTATTTGTTGCATGATATTAAGCCTATAGTATGATATGTTTCATGAAGATTTTCAATAATTTCATCATTTTCATCATCCATGTTAGATGTTCTTAGTCCTAATGTGTATATTATAGGTATCATCTTAATCAATTTTATCAATGAAATAAATAATTGACATCTTTGACTATCATACTCCAAATTATGAAAGAAAGTGTCCTAAATTTATTGAGCTAGTCTTCTTGAATGGTAATCAAACATTTTGCTATGCATTGGTTTTGAAATATTTTCATCAACTTCAATTAACTAATTGTCTTTTCTATGCATAATTCTTGGAGGTGTTGGTAATGGTGGAATTTGTTGAGAGGGTGTTTCAAAACCATTATTACTTTCATTATTTAGAGGTGGGATGACATTATATTCTTCATTGTTAATTTATTCATTATATGTTTCCATAAAATTTTCTTGATTGTTAATTTCATCATTATTTGTTTCCATCAAATTTTGTTCATTCATGGGGGTTGAAGAATTATACATAGACTCATCATCAATAAAATCAAAAACTTGGAACTTTTAATGTGAATTTCCAACATTAACTAATTCATTATTTTCAATTTCATTATTATTCATCTAATTATGGCCAGTTTCATTATTATTCATTTTATTATGGTCAATTTCAACATTATTCAATTGATTATAGTCATTTTCATCATTGTTTAATTCATTATCATCAATTAGCTCATTATTTATGGTATTTGGTTCATTAGAATTAGGGTTTGTACCTTGTTTACCATGAAAATTTTGCATTAGTAGCTTATGTTTCTCTTTGAAATATTCTAATTCCTCTAGTGTTTTGTTCTTTAAAAACTTCCTCTTCCTCTTCAAACGTGATTCAAAACCCATCAGAAGGGAAAATTTAGAACTTTTCAAAGGTGGGGTCAAATACATAGGTACATAAATCTCATAAAAGTATGCAAAGAATGTTTGTGGGGATAAAAGTCTCGATTTGGGATAAAAATAGTCATTGATAAGTGAGATTATCACTAAAATAATAATAATAATGTATTCATGTTATTATATAAAATGATCACATTATGTTTTCTATATGGTCCTAGCCCATCCAATCCATTGTGAATTTCATATCAATTGATCACATTATTACATACATGATCATGTTATTATTGATATAAGATTTGGGGTTAGAAATTGGTAATGAGGATTGAGTGTTGCCTATGTTAAGAATAACATGATCACATTATTAAATAACATGATCATGTTATACTTAATATAGATAAGGGATTATGGATTGGGGATTAAGGAATTAGTGCATAGGGTTTATGGATTAGGGATTACAATTTATGTTTTAGGGATTAGGGATTATAATTAAGGTCCAAAGTAAAGGTGCATGACTACTAGGACCTTTCCCCTAGAATGGCTTGGATTTATGGATACTCACATCTCTCCCTATGTTAAAGCCCATGGTTTTGAATTGGCATTGTGATGGAAGGAAAATGGCTCCCCTTAAATTGAATTGATGTGTGAACTTAATAAAATAGAAAGTAGCATGCTTTTATGACATACATGGCATGAACATGTTTTTGGGCACATTTCCCAAATTACATTAAATTCCATATCACTTACAGTTTTAATTTATTAAGTGGCTAGCCAATATGTTTCCCAAACTACATTAAATGCCATGGTACTACTTCTTAAGTCATTTTTTATTCTCCTAATACTTGGAGAAAGAAGCTCTAAGTATGTCAAAGCCCCAAAAAATAATAATAAGTCATTAATAATAAAATGTGTTTTTGGGTTATCATTATACGCTAGATGTCATCATGCAGATTGAGTGAATTAATCAAATGAGGCAATCAGTCATGTGATTTAGGCCAAACTGAGCCATGTGAACTTAATTCTTAGTCTAGAAATGATGTTAATTTGGGATAAAATGATTGGTTCAAGGTTTAAAGAGTTTATATTTGTATTTTAGAGTTTAAAGATTAATAAATATAAGGATTAGGTCTTAGGGTATATGTTTTAGGGTATATTTATACAATCATGTAGGTAATTAGGGAAACTTTGGGAGCCTTGAACCTATATTTGTGATTATAAAATATGAATTTACGATCAATTATCCCCCATATCATCACAAATTGAGCTTATGAAGTCAATTGTGGTAATGAGTGATGCAATTTTGATCAAGTTCATCCCTATGAACCTAATTCTTATTATATATAAAGGATGTTAATTGGGGCTAAATTTATTAGTTTGGGGTCTATAATTTAAAGGGTTTAGGGTTTAGGGCTTATGGATTAGGGTTTAATATAAATGGTATAGGGTCTGGGGTTAAAGTTAAATGGTAAAGGGTAATTTAGGGTTTAAGATATTAGATATAGGGTCCAATCACTAAGGTAATTAAAGAACATTTGTTCTACTAGTGATACCTATTTATGACTTGATTACCTTTATGTTTGCATTTCTAAAAAAAGTAGGGTCAATTATGCCATGTACATGTTTCATACATGTTATACAATAGATTGAACCATAAATTTGGTTTAAGGGCTCAATTATTCCTAAATCATGTAGGGAATTACACAAATTGATTAATTAGATCAATTCATGATAGAAGATTGATCCTTTGATTTTGTCCCAAATCATATCTTGCTATTGAAGGGGTTCAAATTGGCCTCAAATGCCTCCTCGATTAAAATAATCAACTAGATCTCCTCCTTTATGGTTAATTAGGTTGAAGGGGCTCACAATAGCCCCAATTTATTGAATAGTTACATAACTAGATTGGTACTCCAAAGACTTTAGCCATAGGTTTAAAAAGTGCATTTTATGACATCTCATGATAAAATTAGTTATATCGTAAGGCATGTATGTATGTAGTGGGAATTAGGGCATAGGGCTTACAATTTATGTTTTAGGGATCGTTAGGGATTAGGGTATATGGTTTAGGTTTAAGGACCTATATATTAATGTCTAATCACTAGATATGCCATGTGTTCAAACTAGATTCTTACTAAAAAAGATGTTAATTGGGACTAAATAGAAGTTGGTAAATACCTAGAAAGTAAATGGTTTATAATTTAGGGTATAGTGTTTAGGGTTTATGGTTTAAAAATTCAAGGTTTTAATACATATACATGTATTAGGGTACACATGGTCAATCACAAAGATAATTAAGGATAATTTGAATCACTTGGACTCATTTATGACTATAGAATATGTTTTTGGGTTGCCATTATACCATGGATGTCATTGTGTAGATTTAGTGAATTAGTCAAATGGGGTAATCAGTCATGTGATTTAGGCCAAACTGAGCCCTGTGAACTTAATTCTTAGTTTAAATGATGTTAATTTGGACTTAAATGATTGGTTCAAGGTTTAAAGAGTTTATATTTATAGTAAATAGAGTTTAGGGATTAAGAACTTCATGAATTTGGGATTAGGGTATAGGTTTTAGGGTATATAAGGTACAATCATGATGGTGATTAGGTCAAATTTGAGCTCCTTAAACATAGATTTGTGAGTAAAAAATGTGAATTTGGGATCAATTATCCCCCACATCATCACAAATTGAGCCTACAAAGTCAATTGTGGTAATGATTGATATAATTTTAACCAAGTTCATCCATGTAAACCTATTTATTACTATATATAAAGGATGTTAATTGGATATAAATTGATCTTAGGGGCATAATGAGCCTCAATATAAGGAATTTCATCCATATGATATTAATTATGTATCTAAGTGCTCACCATATTAAAAAAATAAGTATTTTTTTAGTTTGATATGCAATTCATTCCAAAGGAGCTATGTGCAAGGAATTACATCATATATAATGGAAATTGGGGCTTAATTGGCCTTGATTATATTCCATATTAAAACAATCAAGTATTTATTTTTAGATGATACATTATTGGGGCCAATCGAGGCTTTCCCAAGGAATTATGTCAACATAATTTTAATTAGGGCCCTAATTACATACTATATTCAAATAATTGAGTGTTATCATGAATATGATATGAAATAATGACCAATTTAACCTTTGGTAAGGAATTACATCCATCTCTAATAACAATCAAGATTCTGATTGTGCACCAAATTCAACTAAAATATTATTTGGTTCAATATGATCTATGAAATTTAGTCTAAACAAGCTTTGTGTAAGAAATTTCATCCTTCTACTATCAATAGGGGGATATGTTGGTCCCAAATACATAATATATTGAATCAACCAAGTATTTAGTTTAGTTGAATATGAAATTATGGCCAACCAAGGCTCATGTAAGTAACTGAATACATCTAATGTCAATTACAACTTCATTGTCCTCAATTGTAAACTATATCCAACTAATCATGTATTTGGTTTTATCTTATACATAATTGGGGCCAACTGAGCCCCATGAAAATATTTTTTTCCATATAATGTTCCATTTGGGTTCCATTAGCCCTAACTACACACCATATTGAACCAATTGAGTATTTAGGTTCAATATGATATGCAATTTGTGCCACTCAATCCCTGAGTAGGGAATTGCATCCATCTAATGTCATTTGGGGCTCTAATTATACCATATTAAATTAATTTATTTTTTTTGTAATACTATACATAATTGAGGATAACTAAGTCCTATATAATTAACTGCTTCCACTTAGAATATCAATTGAGGCATTTTTTACCCCATACAATGAATTGTGTCTATCTAATTTGTCCATTATGAATATTTCCCCTAATTGCACATCATATTTAACCAATCTAGTATTTTCTTTTGTATAATCTATAATTAAGAGTAATTGGTCCCCATGTAAGGAATTCCTTCAATATAATGTCCATTAGGGCTTTCATAACACACCATATTAAACTAATTAAATATTTATTTCAATTTAGTACACAATCAAGGTTAAATGAGCCATGAGAAAGGAATTATGTTAATATGATGTCAATTGGGTCTCGAATTTCACACCATATTATAAAAAACCAAGTATTTAGTTTAGTTTGATATGTAATTGGCACCAACCAGGATTCATCTAAGGAAACATGTCCATTTAATGTCAATTTGGGATCTATTGGCCCGATTGCACACCATATTGGTATCAAAGGAACAATAAATTGATTCATAAGTTAATACATATCCCATTATCATTCAATGCTATTAATTCTTGACAAGAACATTGGTCCCAAACAACAATCTTAATCTGAAACCAATATTTGATCTTAAGACTACTAGGCCTAATGGCTCTTATTCAGGTTTTAGGATGTTAAGAATATGTAACATGATCACATTATTAAATATCATGATCGTGTTATTAACATGATCATGGTATTTGAGTTTGAATTCAATTCCCATACCATTTTTCTTGGGAATGTCAAGCCATTCTTGAGCCAAATGCTTGGACTATCAATGTACAATCAAGTTTTGAAAGGTATGAAAATAAACAACAAATTCAACTTTGATTGTCAAATACACTAAGAATTTCAATACAAAAATTTAAAAACATGATATCATTGTGATGAGCATGCTCTCCTTTTTCTAAAAATATGATTCTTATAATTTTTGGACTAATTTAAGGTTTCGAACTATATTTATTTCTAACTATGCCTTTTTTAGGCCACTACATGCTACAAACATACATGCCTATACATGTTCATGTAGTTTGTCTTTCATTGATCCAAGTGAAAAAAAATTATATGGTGATGCAGTATGTATAATTCTACATAAATTCAAAAATATTGATTTTTGTTTTTTTTAAGGTAGTTAGGCATGATTCATGGATGACTATCCATTTCTTTGTCAATTTTTAGGATCTATTTACTTACAAAATTCATAAAAAAAAGGTATTCATTAAAAAAATGCAAAAAAATATAGGTGATGTGCTAGAAGATTTTATATAAATTTTCCCCAAAAGGTTTCAAATAATGTTGAATGCTGCCAAAAAAATGGTGCATGTCACGACCATCTATCTACTATGTTTTTAAAAAAAATAAGAGTTCTTCAAATTTTAGATGTTTTACCCAGTTATACTTAACCATTTAAAAAAAAATTAATGTTTTGGAAACTAGACTCAAAATGCTAAATTTCATGTTTTTACACCACCTTCAAATTTAGAGTATAGGTATCTCAAATTATCTATATAGGTTAAAATTTCTGAAATATTAGAAAAATCATGTCTACGGGTAGACCACTTTTTGTCCCCCAACCTTGTGCACTTATCCTGACTTGAATGCTACATCGCTTATCTCAAAAGGGGGGCATTATAGTGGGTTTGTCTTAGATATTCAAGACTTTATGAACAAAAATATTAAAATATATGACAAAATATAAGTTTCAAAGATTTAAAGTAATTCATAAATGATATACATAACATATATTTACAAATTGATAGAGATTATAGGGGTATGTGACATGTATATGTGTTTTATCAAATTTGGGAATAAAAGAGATTTAATCTTAATTAGACAAATTGTTGAGTAAAATCAAAATGAATAAAATAAGCATAAATTAAACTTTTTTGATTTGGAACTTACTAAATTTAGGATTATGCTAAAAAGTAAAAATATTAAAGAAGGATCACTTTGTAGGAAATCAGACATTGTAGGATTGTAAGTGCAAGTATGAAACTAATTGTAAGACTATGTGAGGTCATTGTGAATCAAGAATAAGGCTTCACATCTACCTATGATAAAGTTGTGTTATCTAGATGAGACTAGTCTACATTGGTGTTTATAGGGAATTCTAATGTCTAGTAGGGTTTTTTACCTCTATGAAAAATGGGTATGTATACATTCACCTATAGGTCTTGTGTGTTTGATCATATTTATAAGATTTGATGTGAAATCTATTGTATGCCTCCTTCACTTGGAATTCAAGCTCAATAAATCATGGAAAATAAATATAATAAATGGGAAAAAGGTTTTAGTGGCTGAATTTGTGCTTGACCTCAACACCCCTTGTGTTGAGAACTACTTACATACCAATACTCCAAAGAGGGATCAAAATCCATGTAGTTATCCCATGCTATGGTGGTGTGTGTGAAATATTTATGTAATGCTAGATGATAGTGTAATGCCGGTATGATTAAGTGATTCGACAATGACTTATGACCTTGGAGGTATATGAAAACTTAGATAATCAATATTAAGGTTGTGTGTACTTAGTATTAGGAAGAATAGATGCTTTCATCTCAATATTTAGTTAGATGTTCTAGTGTTTTTTCTTGATATAAGCCTACAATGAATAAATTGTTAGAAAATTTAGCTTTATAGTGATCATTTTGAAATTATTTCAAATAGGGATTGTGTAAAATGTGAGATGAAACATTTGGTTAATTTTAATTTTAGCAAATAGTTATTATTTATTAGGAGGACACAACCGATGGATTCAGACACTACCGATGAGAAGGGTAGTCTTGAAATTGTGACCTTGTCTAAAGAGCAAGGGTAACTAAAATAAAAGTGTGAATTTATGTGAAATTGAGTTAAGGATACTTAAAATGGTGAATATGGATATTTATAATCTCATAATTTGATTAAAATGTAAGGGTCATCCACATAAGAGTGAAGGAAGGGTGGTCAAAGACCATGGATTTGGGCATGAGCTAAGTGTGTACAAGGAATGGTCACAAGTGCATTATTTTAGTAATAAAAATTTAATTTATGTGTCTATAAAACCCCCTTTTATTCTAGTAGTGAAACAAAGTAAAATTACTAGAGTAAAAGGAAGAGAATTATACTTGAATTTACTTATGAATAATAATATTGAATGTAGGCCACACATTGAATATTTCTTCATGCAAACTTATAATAAAACATGTATAAATTAGTCCTTATCTAGGATAAAAATTTGAAATTAAAGACAAGGAATTTATAGATCAAATAAAAAGGAATAAATACACACAATTGGGTATGTGAAGCATTGTGTTTTCAGGTGCAAAACTAATGATTTTAGAGGGTAGGACCCTTGGATACTTCTTCTTTGTTGAAATAATTAGATTTGTTTGTGTATGCCCTAATTCTTATTATTAGGAAAATATGCTTAAGAAATGAAGGTGTGATTGATTCCATCATTTCATACCCAAGGTATTATAGTAGCTTGGAATCCTTTTATGAATTTTAATGGATCTTTTTGGTGAGAAACTAGTGTAAAAATATGAATCAACCATTGCATACAAAATAAGATTCATTATTGGAATAAAACTAGTGAAAAAGTAGCATAATCTGAGTATAGTGTATACAACATAGTTAATGACATGAATTTCTATGCATTTTGTGAAACTAGTGCAAAACTATGCAAGGAGGTAGTCATGTGCTATGTATATACCCCTAATATAATATTTAGGTGTATATAGATTCTACAATTGAGTAATATCATGTGATTTTTTGATCAAAATACATGTGTGCTAATTTTGAACATATGTTACACATGATGCCTCTAATCTGAGCAAAATTTAAAACAAATTTGAGTGCTCATCTAAAATAACTCTATATACCTATTGTATACTACTTTATAATTGATTATGGTTTTGAGAAATTTTGGAAGTCACTATTTTTTATCTGTTGGGACAAAAACACATTATTTTGGACATGGTTGGCCTGTGCCTTTGTTCAAATGGAGTATTATTTTATGAAAATGCTTTCTAGGTAATTTTTGAGCATGCATTATGTAGACTAAGTAAATCCTATAATTTTTTGTTTATGTAGTGTGTTATTTTATCTTAGTCTCTAAGACAAGCCATTATGTATGCCCCCTATTTTGAGGTGATTTGTGAAGAATGTGCAATAACTTCACTCAAAATAAAAAGTTATGCAAATGATATTATAGAAAATATTGAGATATGGAGTAATAATGATAACATTGTAAAGCATGGCATCATCATAGATAAACTGAGCAATATAGTAACATAAGATGCATGCAAAAATAAACATATACAATGTTATGTCAAGATAAATGTTAGGAATTAGGCATGTAGTGAATAGTGATCATATATTTAGCATTTAAAATTGATATAGATAAACACAAGGAGGATGCATGATATCCATCATGGCATCAAAAAGTTGGGAAGAAGCATAATTTCCATTATGGCATTGAAAAATGACCAAATTAAGCAAACAAGTGTCATGGCCACAATACATACATAAATAACACACGTAAAACCATGAAAGAAGGACAATGAATCACATATAAAGGACATGTTAAAATGTCACTAACATGCATAGAAGCACACAGTGAAGGATTAGAGACAAAATAAAGAACATGTTCAAATTTACACAATCCAAATAAGTTGAATACACACAAAATATGAAGCAAGAAATAAAACACAAAAAAATTGCATGAATAAGTAAAGTTGATCTACATAAGCAACTTATAACATCATGATATTTAGTACTATTTGATAAGTTTTACCTCTCAGGTCAAATTTTTATCCTTTAATTTAAAAAAATTCTTGTCTTGATTTTTTACCCTATTGATCATTGTGTTGGTGTTGTTATGTCCTTGGCATTGTCACCTTAAACCTTGATTAGTAGAGTTTAAGGTAGATTTGATAGATTTAAGGTTTTGTTCATCACAAGCTATGTACATGTTTAGTCACTCCATAACCTATTTCAAGTGATGAAAGGAGTCTAGGGTGTCTTGATAGGCCTCATATCATGTTTCAATATCATGTCATACTATACAAGTGATTAGATTGATTGATGAAACCCTTTGCTAATTTCATAACCCATTTGTGATGTTTTATTAATCATTTTATGACTTTCAAAGAAGATATTTCAAGGTAATGGCAAGAAATCATTAGAATAAGGTTGAAACACATCATGAAACATATGCAGCAAACATGTTGAGGTCTTGTGAATACTTATTTCAATAGTTTCATTAGGTTTTTTAAGTGAATATGGTAGTTTTAGTGTTTAAAAGGGCCTCTTTTAAATCATCTGTATGTGTTTTAAAGGTAAAATTAACTTTAGAACATCTCCAAGACTTCATCCATCCTCACCAAGGTCAAATCCATGATTTAGATGGAGTTACATGTGTTAAAATGAAGAAAACCAATTTATTTCTCTTATTGACTTCTTTGGTAGCTCAAGGAAGGTCAATGATTTTTGATTAGTACAGATAGGAAAGAGAAGGTCAGGTCAAAATATCTTGTAAAATGATAAGGACCCTAATGAACTTCAAGTTTGTGGCATTAGTTTTCAGATTCATTTCCTCTCCTTTATGAATAATTGTTAAGAAGGTAGGGTAGTCTAAAGCAACTAGTCAACCCCATTGTCTCAATTTCTCTCTTTGAAATGGCAGTTTGAGGATGTTTGAATGCATGAAATTAATCAAAGAGGATATAAGGGACATATTTATACATATCCCATGATTTTTAAAACCTTAATTGGCACATGTGCATCCATTTTGGTAAGAAAACTCTCTTCAAACATATTTTGCAAGGTGGTTATCATGACTTCTTGTTTGTATCAAGTTATTCAAAAATTTAAGGAATGGAATAAGATTATATAAACATGTTTTAAATATTTTAAATTAAACTAAAATTCCACCAATGATTCTCCATGCTCATTCCAATACCATTTCTCCAAGCAACAAATAATGTTTTCAATTCTTTGCACTGTGTCATGGATCTGCCTACAAAAATGGAGTAATGATGTCTTATATTAAATTTTTAAAAAGTTTAGGAAGGTATTGATCTCATTATATAGGTAATAAAATGATTAATAAGTGTCTTTAAGCTCAATATGTCAAAGTTTGCACCATATAAAGGTCAAAACCATAAGATATGCAGACCTATAAGTCTACATTTTATGAAAAATATGTTGAAATGTGCATTAAGAACCAAGTTTTAAAGTGAAAAGGGTGAATTAAATGAAATTTTCCAACACTTTTATAGTTCTAAACTAGTGAAGAAGGTCTGGTATTAAGACCCAATGTCAAGACACCCAAACTTACCTACATGCTAGTTTGAAGGCTTAAATAAATATGGAAGACATTTGAAATGTGCATCTGAGATCAAGATATTAAAAAGGATATATTAATATAGAATCTAATCTCTCATAATAATCTTACTTATACTACTAATACATTGAAGAGGTGAAGGTTACAAACTGACCTATAAGTAAAAATTAAGAGAGAGTGTATTCAAGAGATGATGTAGGGTCTTGAAAGGTTGTAAAAGTTAAAAATAAGGTTATGAGACATCAATAATATAAAAAATCTTATTATTTTGGTTAGTGACTTGTATAATATATCTATGAACCCCAAAATGTAGTAAAACACCAAATAATCACCTACAAGGTTGTTTGAGTACCTCAAGTTGGTTTTCAAACTTGAGAAAAAGGTGAATGCTTATGAGGAGGCGAGATATTAGAAAAGTTGTAGAGGATTAAAAGAGGACCAAAATACTCTCATGAATTTGATGAATATCATTGCAATGCTTAATGATCTATTTTGAGGTCTTAAACTTCAAATGTAGATGAAGTACCATATGATTGCTTATAGGCTGGTTTGAGTAACTCAAGTGGTTTCCAAACTTGAAAAGAGGATGCAAGGTTTAATGTTGGAGTTTGGGTGAATATTTAAGATACAAAATATCACTGTAATTTAAAATAAGACCTAAATAATATCATATAAGGTAACCAAAACAAATCCACTAACCCTTGTAGGCACACAGTTCAATTTGACTCTTATAGGCTTGGATGGTCTTGATAGGAAGGGTGTTTATTTAGTTTAATTAAATATGTTTAAAAATAATAAAACATGATATTGATAATATAAAAAATACCTTTTAAGTAGTCAATGTCTTGTTAAAGAGTTCCTAAAATTTCAAAATACAGTCTTGATATCTAGTGAATGTCTGCAGTCATTCAAGCTAAGAAGGTAATCATATGCATAGTGTCATGGAGTTATTAAAGTGTAACTCAGGTGAGGAAAGGAATATATGCATTTTAGATAAGTATATTTTATTTTAAAATAAATATATTAGTGACTAGTTTCTCAAAATCACCCTTGAGGATGCACTAATAGGTCACAAAGCTAAAAAATAATGGTATAGTACTTTCAAGGTAGATCTTAATACTTATAGGTAGTTTTAGATATTCCAAGAGGCCTTGAACTCACAAATTTATCTAAGGGTTCATACAGATGCTAAATAGGTTTGATATACCAAGAAATCATGTCATTAGTGGCTCAAAAGGTCTAAGCTTACACACACATGCATATGTGTGAATTTGTGATGAGAGTGTGTTTATTTCAGGTAAGATGGAGACCCATAGGGACCTAATAAGGTGTTGAAAGCTTCAATGAGACATTATATAAACTTTCCAACTCCTCCAATAATGAGAATATCTTAAATATAAACAACTAGGGTCACTAACAATGATTTGCTTAAGAACCCTGACATGAACCAATGGAAGCTACAATAAGCTTAAAGGATAAGGATGATAATAACAACCACTGTTACATGTCATAAGGATGTTTTATATCTCCTTGAGGTGTTAGAACTCATAATCAAACTCCAAAATTTCACTTTCAAGCTTGTTTCTCTCTCAACCTCACATAATGAATAGTTTTCCAATTGAAGGTCATCTTTGTGAGAGTATCTTACTCATGCTTGATAGGCTCTAGGTATTTGTGTTTACCTAGTTTTGTAATACTTTGCATATCTTATTATGTGTTAACAATTGATCTTGTTTTCAAACAATTTCTTTTGAGTGTATGTTGAAGCATCAATGGCTGTGGTAATGAGCCATTAGATAGATCTTGACTAAAGAGTTTTGATAACTCTTTAATTGTACTAGATCCACCCTCTAATAGCTATTGCTTAGTGTCAAATTTCTCCCATTGTAAATCCACCATAGCCATTTGAGCCACTTTTTTAAGCCAACATTTTGGTGCATTTTTAGTTCTTCTAACCTATGCCATTGAGTCCAAAAGGCCTCAAAACCTTAGGAATGCCTATCAATTTATCAAAAACAAATATTTTTGCAAAACCCATTTTTTGTGATTTTTTTAACGAACCAATTATTGATCCATACAATGAAATTATTTACATTTTGTCAATAAAATTTTCTAAGTTTTTTTGGGTTTTATGAGATCTTTAGTGAGTCTTTGAAATTTTCTATGTCATAACACCCCTACTAAAAATTTGGTGAGCTATACATTTTTGAAGGGTTTTTCACAAATTTTTTGCTTCCATGGTTATGGATTATATTTTTAGTTTTCAAGATGTGAGCAACACATATTTTCACTTTGTAGACATAGATCTTGGTTTTTATTCTGAGTTCATTTATGGTCTTTCTACACCACATACCCTAGATATTTGAAGTGGCATTTGCTCTTTTGGTATTGCTGGTCCAAATCTAGATCTAGGTGTTGAGTGCTTCTGATCTTGTTGACCCATAAAAAAAAGATTAGTGGAAATATTAACACCCTGGTGCTACCCAATGAGCTCAGATATACATTGAATTAGCTTGACCTTTAGTGACCTAAGCTGATTCACACTCAAAATTATGATCTCAACCTAAGTCTTTTTCAATCGGTCATCACCCAACTTGCAATCAAACATGGTGTAATAAGTGGGTTCAACATCTGATTCAACATGATAGTCCTTCAGACTTCATCTAGTTATACACCCACCATAATACCTCTTTCCTATCACTACTACCATGGATCACCACTCTCCACAACCTACCATTTTATGCACTGGTCAATGGGCCAACCATCAGATTCAACCTACCGTTTATGTTTTTTATAAATCAAAGATGGGTTGTATTAAATCAAAAAATATGATTATTTGAACTTTAGGTATCAACTATTACATGAAAGTACTAAAATTATCTAAAGCCAAATTGGTTAAAGCAAGTTCGTAAGAACATTTAAAAGTGAGAATGTATATATAGTTCAACCCACTCCACCAAAGTTTGTTTTTGGTGTGCATGCTATATTGAAGTTTTGATTTTTATTTAAAGGGAGAGAATTTATTATTGCACAGGATAAACATATTATATGGTGGTAAGATAAGTTTTAAGTGGTGGTCCATTTTGACATGGGCAAACAAATTTTGATGTGGGATTTTATTTGGGGCATAGTTTTTTATTGTTTTTTTAAAAATAATCTCATTGTGTTGTGGGCAATTATTGCAAGGAGAGTGTTTGTATTATTTCATTACCATTTCTATCTCATTTTTTGAAGACCGGTGGGTGAGGTTTGATTTGACAGGTGGCCAAACCCCCTCAAAAGTAAAAAAAATATTTTTCTCCTTTACTATTGATTTTGCATTATGATTTTGGATGAATTTTTGACTATGACTGATGTCGTATTTACATGAGATTTGACTTACATTTCTCCTTGGCCCACATTGTACCACTTATTCCACTATTATACTTTGAATTATTTCTAACACATTTTTGGTTGAGTCCAATGTCCTTTGCTTGTGCTTATAGTTTATGGTGACATTTTAGTGGTGATACATTTCCTATGTTGTGATAATTTTTCAAGGGAATATTCATTATTTTTCATGTACCATATCTCTTTTATTTGTTAGAGATCAGAGGGTGAGGTTCAGTCTGGTAGGAGGTTAGACCCCATCACAAGCAACACAAACTTCCTTTTTGCTTCTTTTGAATTGCATTATCATCATTTGTTTCACTCATGAACACATTTTCAATTGAGTCTGATGTCCTATTCTTGAGTATGCATTATCACTACTATGGGGTTTCATGTGCTATGGCACCTGCCTTATACTTTGCACATGCACTATCTTAGACACATTTTTGGTTGAGTCTGATGTCCTTTTACATGTGCTTTATAGGTTTCTTTTTGATACTAATCTTTTTTTGGTGTGTTTGCATACATTATGGATTTTTCATTATTTAACACACTCTTCCATCAACCCACAACATGCATTAGTACGTTAACACACTGATAGTTTGTGTCATGTCTCCTTGAGGCCACTTTAATAGTGCCTTACCTTCTTCTATGGAGACACCTCTTCGATCCCTTAGTTTTTAGAACATCTCTATTGATGGATTATTCGATAGGTCAACAATCTTCTTATTTGGAGCTATTATGGTGAAGCCTACTGTCTTCCTTGTTTCTATCTAGTGTTTTTTATGTATGGATTGAATTGTAGTCACACTAATTAATAAAGTGTCATGGGGGGTTTACTAATTCAACCTTATTTACCTTCATGCATTTGTGTGCTCTATTTTGGGAACCTTTTTGATTTGTCAGTTTCTTGTCTCTTCCATCACCACCATGGGCCATCATCTTTGAGAGACATTTTTTGTATTTTTGACACCACATTTTTAGATAGTTGACAGTCTCCTAGAGCTTGAATTTTAGCTATTCTAGTGAATCCCAGTGTCACTTATCTTTTTTGATAATTTGATAGTCTCTTTCAACATGATATGGAGTTATTTTAGTGTATACAATGTCAACTTATTCAATATTTGATTAGTGGATTCAGACCACTCATGTAGACCTTTTTTCTCCACTATACCCAATCAACAGTATGAGGGGGTGTGACGTACATTTTTCTTCTTGATGTTGAAAGCTCCTTGCACATGTAGTACTCTTTTTGTACTTTCATCACCATTGATAATATTCTTGGTTGAAGCTATTCTGGTGAAGCCCAATGTCAACTATTTTTATGATCAAGTAGTGGATTTAGACCACTTATACAAATTGAGTTCTTTTGTGACTTGAGTGTACTTAGAGTTCAAAGTTTTTTAGCATCATATTTGGGGGGATTTCTAGCTCTCTTCTTCTTTTCTCTCTTTTGGGGGAAGAGTTTTTACTATGCTTTTTCTCCACTTCATGAGAGTTATATTTATTTTTGCACTTTTTTGAGTGTTTTATGGATTACTCCTTTAAACATGGGTATCTTATTTAGGTACTTTGTTTATTGGAACCCTTATGAGGATTTGTACTTGACTCCATGGCATTCTTGGTGATTATTATAGTGACAATAGTGTGGTAGCCCCACCAATATTTATGCTCACTTATCACCATCATGTTGGAGGGTGTTTAAGTGATGATTCCTTGAGTTTATCACTCTACCTAGTACTTTATAGCATCATGTTTGTGTTTAATGATCCTCATATTTAGCATCAATCTTATGTCGACTTGGTGGTTACAGTGACTCAACATCCATATCTCTGACATGATGGATTGGCATCCATAGGGACACATGAATTCACATTGCATCCTCTATTTTTATCCCATAGATTCACTTGAGGGGGGTGTTAGAGTATCTTACTCATGCTTGTTAGGCTCTAGGTATTTGTGTTTACATAGTTTTTTCTTATGAGGGGTTTAGTCCTACATTGGCTAGTTTGGATTTCATATTGTTTTGCCTTGCCTATATAAGTAAGTGTTATTCATTGTAATATACATGATTATTTATGATTTTACTTGTTTTTTTAATACTTTGCATATTTAATTATGTGTTAATATTTGATCTTATTTTCAATTGGTTTCTTTTGAGTGTATGTTGAAGCATCAATGGCTATGGTAATGAACCATTGGAGAGATCTTGGTTGAAGAGTTTTGATAAAAATTTCAATCTTCTTATGCTCAGATCTTTCATGATAGTCTGTATGGGAACTAAGGCCCATAGGGGATGTTGGATTGGTTTTCATACTCCCAATTTTTGGCATTAGTTCTGGGATTAACCCCTTATGCTTTATGAACCATCGTTAAGATGGTAAGCTCGTTAAACCCTTGTTAAACCCTCCTAAAGGAATTGATGATTAAATATGTGATTCTAATGATTTAAAATGGAATGATTAAACCTAAAAATTAACTTGATCAAATATAAAGGTCTCATGAACATCTAAACATAGCAAGTGATGGTACATTTGTAGGTACAGGTATATGAAATAGGCCTAAAAGCTTGGTTGTAGGTGTGTTTGTGAAGAATCAAGATATGATTTGGCCTCCAAATTAGGTATAAAGGTCTATAAAGATTGAATAAATGTTAACAAAACTTTTAGTCACCTTTTTGGGCCTACTAATAAGTTATATTATCTTTTCAAGTTAATAACTTGGTTAAGATGAAAAGAATGCATTATTTTGCAAGCCAAAAGGCCTATATGCAAGATTATAAAGTAATTTAAAAGAATTATCCTCAGAATATTGAGTTTTAATAAGGTGTTTTATACCTCAAAAAACCTCTTTCAAGCATCAAAACTTGTAAATGTCTTGAAAAATCACTTCAAATATCTCTTAATCATGCACAAGCCCTTAGGTTAGGGTTTTAGCCTTTTCATGGTTCACATATCCATAAAAGGTTTTAGACCTTAAAAATTGACATGGAACATGTTTAGGGAATGATTAAATTAAACAAAACACTTCATATAAGTTTCACATGTGTGGGATTATGTTTGAGCAAAAATTTAGTTTTTTAGGCTTAAAGGGTTAATGGAGGCCTAATTAGAGAGAGAAAATGGGTTGATAAGTGTACTTACACTTGATTTAATGTATTGAAAATTATTATGGAGATGAAAGAGGATAATGGGTCCTCAAAAATTTATTTATTTTACAAATATACTTTGTACATTCTTTTACACAATGAGGTTTACCTATTTTGAGGGATACAAATAATTGGAAGAAATGCAAGATATAGGTGCAAAACTATATATTTTAGAGTGTTTGATGGATTAAAGTGATTTTTTTAAGGTTTTATATGATTTATAGAGGCCATAAATAGATGGATATTATTTTATTGGAGGTAAAACAAAGTTTTCACCTTTCTACACTATATTAGAAAATGATTAGTTCAAGTGATCAAATAACCAAAGTAATGCATAAAAACTATTCAAAAAGCTTTTAAAAGTGACCTATATCTTATAAACCACTTGGAGAGTAATAAAAATTCAATATTTAGTTGCAATAAGTATTAAAATGGTTGAAGGAGTCTCTAACAACCTTAAGGAGACCTTTCCTCTCTCCTATGCAAAGTCACGAAGATAAAGTCAAAGAGGCTTCAAGAGTATTCTAAAAAACCCAAAAAAATGGAGAGACATCATCAATAAGTAACGATAAGGATTAAAATGAGGAATTTATGAGTATTTTAATACCTATTTTCATGGATAATACTTCTTCATCAATAAGGACATGCAAGCAATGATATAGGGTATGCAAACAAAGATATATGCATTTTCAAGTGGTAAAACTCTAGCAATAAATGCACATGACTTCTTAAAGCCTTCCAAAAAATTCTAACACTACCCATACACCATTTTGAAAAGGAAAAGAGAGATAAAATTTAGGGAATACTACATAGGGATTGAAAGGGCGTGAATGTAACTGAGTCACCCCTATTTTTGGGGTGTCAGGGAAGTCTAAGAATAAACACACCTATTCTGATTCCTCTTGTTGGATCTTGCTCCTCAAAAAGAGCACAGTATGATTACTAGATATAAGCAATTAAATATGCAGAAATAACCAGAAGCACAAGTAACTAGAATTCACCAATAGCACAGAATATGAGAGACAATACACTATCTTGTATTAACACTTTACAGAAAAGAATACAACAAAGAGCCGCCACACTCTTTCACCTTACAGAGGTTTGCCACACCTCAAGTGTACAGTAATTCTTCTCACACAACACTCTCCTACACAAAAATGGTCCCAACAACCAACTCACAAACAGAATTGGTGTTCACCTCTCTAACTAGTCAGTAATAACCCTGCCAGTTCACCAAGCACTCTAAAGTACTTCAAGTTGATCTCCCATGAACCTGCAACCTACAATTCAACAGACCATACTCACATGTAGATCCCCTATGAGCTTGCAACAACCTGCAACTCAATGATCTTACAATGGAAGCAACTTACTTGCCTTCCTTTCTATCTCATACTTATACAATACATGCCAATTGGTCTATAAATAGATCCCTAACTTAAACAATAACTTAGACTCTTAATTTAGACAATTATCCACGTAGCCAAAGACTCTAACTGGCCTTTACATGCAAACACTTCGTTCACTTAACTAACTATCTGTGTAACGAGCAGTTTTGGAACACACAGGTGACCGACGTCGGTCCCTACTTGTTTGGTTCTGCCGACGTCGGCCGACTCCTTACCATCACCGGTGGCCTTCTACACTGGTCACGATCGACATCGGTCCTGCTGCCGATGCCGGTGCTCTTAGATCTCAGCAACCTTCTTGTTCCTTTAGTTTGCAAAGAGTTAAAGCTTTTAGCTCCACAACTCAATAATCTCCCACTTGGAGATAAACAGCTGCAACCTGTACCTGTACCTGAACTTAGTCTAGTTTGTTCCCTTGGCTTTGTATCCCTCCTCAAGATCACTCTTAAAGACCAACCACCACAAACCTATAGTGCAAAACCTGTCATCCAAATCACCTGCCACATCCACATCTATAAACCATGTAGAAAATAACCTGAACTTGCATAGCATGTGTACCTACTGCTAGTTCCTGTAAGAATCCACTGAACTACCCTCCAATGGTTCTCTCTCGGATTGGCTCCAACTTGTGACAACTCCCACTGCTTGGGAAAACTCAGGTTTAGTACATACCATGCACTCAACCTCATTATGTGAATCAAGACACCTGTTTATAGAACTGTCCAACCATCGGCATGCTAATCGGTTTCACACAATCATCCTGAAACAAAGTCAACATGTGACCTACCATGTCTCTAGAACACACTCATGCCAAAGAATCTTGCTGCTCCCAAATTCTCCATGACAAATAGCTGAACTAGCTTTACCTTTAGTTCAACAATACCTGTATATGTAACCCTGCAACAAGCACATCATACAGTAATAGGATAATGTAGCTGATATTATCCAACTTGGTAAAGAGAAACACAATGATCAAACCTCCATTGCCCTGCAACTAATATAAGACCATATACCCTAATCTTCCATCTCATGTATCCATTTCCACTCTTCTTTATCCTGAACATCCATTCATCTCTCAGTGCTTACTTCCAGCTGGCCACTCTAACCAAAACACTTGTTTAGTTCTCCTCCAAGGAATCACATCCTCATCCATGCCAAGCTCCCACTATTTCCTAGATCTACCTGTTCTGCTTCTTCAACAACTTCCTGGTCCTATGCCATAAGTGAGAAACAAGTAGTGTAAAGAAGGGAAATGATGAATTTAAGAACTTACTTACACCTTCAGTCCTCCATATGGGTCCTTGAGACACCTTGACAGCTAGCTATCCACCCAAAATTCATCTCAGTAACCGGTGCCAGTCACATCTCAGTCTACAGACAACCGAAGTCAGTTCCCTGCGACTGCCAACTTGCCAACGTCGATTTCCCCTGGGTGACGCCAGTAGTTATCTGCCCTGAGTCACCGACATCAGTCTGCACATAGCCGACGTCGGTCCCTGTCTGGACGCTGACACTGGTTTTCCTGCCGACTTCGGTCTCTGTGTTTTTCTTATGAGACCTAACTTTTTCCTGCGAGCTCTTTTTGGATCAAATCCTTGTCCAAATCACCCTTGCTCTACTCAGAATTCTTTTGCATCTTGTGCTAAACTCTGTCTGTCACCTTCTCCTTGAAAACCAAGGCTTTCTTGTTCTTGTCACTAACATCAGATTCCTCAAGAAACGTTACCTTCTTCTTCTGCATATAGAAACCACGATCCATACCTTCCAAATCCAAAAGCATATCCTTTGACTCAAGAACAAGCATCTCCTTCTTATCTATGTGACCAAGCCTATCAAGCCACATCTCTGAATCTACAGTTGAAGTAGAAAACCCAGGAAGAGAATCAATAGTACAAGTAGATAGATAAAGCGTACCTACTTTCTTACCTCTAGCTACAACAAGTGTACCCTTGGTAACCTTCTAAGAGTTTGCTATGAGAGTTAATGTGCAACCCTCATCACCCAAACTTCTAACAGAAATCAAATTCTGCTCTAGAACTGGGACGTGCATGACCTCTTTTAACACCCATGTGTTACCTGTCTATAGTTTCAGCTTCACTTTCCCTTTGCCAACAATTTGACAAGGCTTACCATCCCCTACATAAATTTCTCCAAAATCTCCCTGGACATACTCATGAAAAAATTCCCTATGTGGGGATGCATGAAAAGAGGCACCAGAATCTAAAACCCAAGATTCTACTTTATCCAAAGAACATACCAGAGCATCCCGTGCAGCATAATCTGCAACATCTACTTCTTCTTCATGTCCTTCATGCTGATCTGTTCCCAATCTGCAATCTCTCTTTAAGTGCCCCTGCTTTCCACACTTCCAACAGGTTATTCTGCCATACCTAGACTTGGATCTCTTGCCTGTCTTGGACCTTGATCTCCCATGCTCTATCTTTTCTCTTTGCCTTCCTCTGCCTTCAACACTCAAAGAATTTCCTGATGATTCACCTGTGCTATTCCTACGTATCTCTTCATTCAAGATCACACTTACAACATCATCCACTTTTAAGACTTTTGAAGGAGACACAGTATTAGAAACTGCCATTACCAAACCTTCCCAACTTTCAGGTAATGAACACAAGATTAAGAGAGCTCTAATTTCATCATCAAATACAATATTGACTGAACTTAACTGGTTTACCAAACCATGGAAATCACTAAGATGGCTATGAACAGATCCACCTTCCAACATTTGCAAATTAAATAAATGCTTCATAAGAAATACCTTATTAGAAGCTGAGGGTTTTTCATATAAATTTGCCAAAGATTCCATCAACTCCACCATTGTCTTACATTGTGATAAGCTGGAAATCACAGATGATGCAAGACTCAATCTAATAGATCCCAGAGCCTTCCGATCAAGAACCTCCCATTCTTCATCTTTCATATCTGAGGGTTTGCAATTAACCCCTCCCAATGGTAAGTACAAATCTTTTTGATACAGATAATCCTCAATCTGCATCCTCCACAATTGGTAGTTCTTGCCATTAAACTTTTCCATCCATAGCTTACTATCTTCTGTGCTCAACTCCCACTCAAATAGAAACCCTGTGAGTACCTGTAATCAAAACACACTAACCAGATCTAATCCAATCTGTTAGTATCCCAACCAACAGCTCTGATACCACTTGTCAGGGAAGTCCAAGAACAAACACACCTGTTCTGATTCCTCTTGTTGGATCTTGCTCCTCAGAAAGAGCACAATATGATTACCAGATATAAGTAATTAAATATGCGGAAATAACCAGAAGCACAAGTAACTAGAATTCACCAATAACACAGAATATGAGAGACAATACACTATCTTGTATTAACACTTTACAGAAAAGAATACAACAAAGAGCCGCCACACTCTTTCACCTTACAAAGGTTTGCCACACCTCAAGTGTATAGTAATTCTTCTCACACAACACTCTCCTACACAAAAACGGTCCCAACAACCAACTCACAAACAGAATTGGTGTTCACCTCTCCAACTAGTCAGTAATAACCCTACCAGTTCACCAAGCACTCTAAAGTACTTCAAGTTGATCTCCCATGAACCTGTAACCTACAATTCAACAGACCATACTCACATGTAGATCCCCTATGAGCTTGCAACAACTTGCAACTCAATGATCTTACAATGGAAGCAACTTACTTGCCTTCCTTTCTATCTCATACTTATACAATACATGCCAATGGGTCTATATATAGATCCCTAACTTAAACAATAACTTAGACTCTTAATTTAGATAATTATCCACACAGCCAAAGACTCTAACTAGCCTTTACATGCAAACACTTCATTCACTTAATTAACTATATGTGTAACGAGCAGTTCTAGAACACACAGGTGACCGACATCGGTCCCTGCTTGTCTGGTTCTGCTGACGTCGGCTGACTCCCTGCCATCACCGGTGGCCTTCTGCACTGGTCACGACCAACGTCAGTCCTGCTGCCGATGCCGATGCTCCTGGATCTCAGCAACCTTCTTGTTCCTTCAGTTTGTAAAGAGTTGAAGCTTTTAGCTCCATAACTCAACATGGGGTTGCTTTGTCTCCCCTCTCCTACTCTTTCTTCTATTTGTATCTTATTTTCTAGTATTAACATATCAATTTTATGATTTTTCTATGATGAAAGGCTATCAAAATTTTATACTACACATTTTGAAGTAATAATAAGTTAGTTTTCTACATTTTTAGATTGATTTGTGAAGTGTATGTGTGATTGCATTTGACATAACTTAGTGAATCAGTTGGTTTCCTAAGTTAATGTATATTATTTGTACCTTTATACAACATATGTGAGTCTATATAGGTCATATTAAGTGTCCAAGTTCAATATCAATCCAATTTTGGAAGTGAATTGAACAAACCTTCATTCTTTCTATGCCAAAAGTGAGCATTGTTAAGGCCTTTATGTGAAACACAGTTGTAAAAGCAATTGAATTGAAGTGAAGTGAATGTGTGCAGGATGATTTGATTTCTAAGAGTTTCCATTATAGGAATACATGATAAAAACATTAGTGCATCACCCCTCTTTCAAGTTTTCATGTCAATTTCAGTTCTAGCACTATCCTTTCACCCTTTTCCTTAGTAAAAAATTACTAGTTAGTAGGATAAGAATCAAATTAAATGAGTGCATCAAGAGAACTAACCCTTTATTTGGATATTATATCTAACTCAAAGTCACTCACACTATGGATAAATTCCATTATTTCAACAAGAGTGGGAAGAGGCACACCTTCTCATAAGGGTTATACTCTTAATTGACAATAGTAACTTATGTATATATTAAAATAATAATGTGAAAGTAAGTGAGCAATTAATCACACAATGTAATGTACTAAAGTATGAACAATAGAGGTAGTCATAAAATGATAAAACCTATATAAAATGATGCAAATATTGAGATTTTTATAATATAAACAAGTTTTAGAAGTCTTGTGATTACTTTGAATCTAAAAAAATAGAGCATTTGTTCACTTGGACATGTTTGTCAGAATCATACAAGAGCATAGTGCATTACTATCTAAATTAGAGTGGTTTTGTCTATGTAAATCATTTGGATAGTATCACCACTTTAAATTCATCTAGAAATGACAACTTATATGTTATAAAACTCACTCAACTACACTTTTAAAGCATGTTTGATATAAAACTAGATATAAATAAGTACTATATATACCAAAGCACAAATCAACTGATGTAAATGAACTAAACACAACATGCATAAATCATAGTTTTATAATTTTATGAAACATTTTATTTCATTTTTATTTTTTGAATATATTAAAAATGAAAAATTACCATATTAACCAATGACTCCCATAAGAGACTCAAAATCAATAGGTCATATATCTAGCATAAGAAGGATGGCCTCTCGTGAATGGAAAATATCATGCCACTATGAAGGAACCGATCCCAACTTTGACTTTAAAAATTGATATAAATATATATAATAAAATCACCATTGTTTTAATAATTCTATGTAGTATATTTTATATGAGGATTGAGAGTAGAGATAGGTCTAGATATAGGACACATGGTGATCATTGGGCTTCTACTTCTTGGTCCTAGTATTAGTAGTTATAGATGATGTAGAGCTGGATGTAGAGGGACACATGGATCAGTATCCTAATATTGAGTGATCATTTATTACACAAAAATTCATTATATATCATGTTTTTGGACAACATTATATATATTAGTTGCTTTAGTATGTTGATTTGTTATTATCTTGTATATTAGTGTATGTTTTACTTTTAAGTGTGTGTTTTTAATTAGATGGATTATTTAAAATTTTATAGTTTTTAAAATATAATTATAATTTTTATCTGATAATTATGTGAAATTATTTTTTCCCCACATAATCATCTAACTAGCCTAAAGGAAATAAAAATTGTGAGCTATAATAATTATTCTAGATGCCTAAATCACTATACTCTGGTTGTGGAACTATCTTGTTGTGAATAATTGTAGTAGGAATATATGTAACATATTGATGAGGGTTGTTGTGCCTGATTAATTCAATCAACTAACCCAAGTTGATGTCATATAAAACTAAGGTCATTCTCCAATGGAAGTCAACAATAAGGTATGCAAGATAGTGACTAACAATTATCTATTTAGGGGAATTTTGGATCATTAACTCCTAAGGATTTAATCTAATTGATTGAATTTAAAAATAATATATTAATTTTAAAATTAAACACTCTTTTATTAATTTAAAATTATTTTAAGGGAACACACTTTTTGTAACTAAAATTACTTTGAAGGAAACACACTTCTAATCTATTTATAGAAATGTAAATTGCATAGAAATAAACACACAATCGTTCTACTTGCTTTGAAATGGAAATGCTTAAGAAATGAAATGATTTGGAATTATATTTTATTAGAACACACACATTAACAAAAACCTATATATTAGGCATGAAACATAACACTTTGAATAAAATAATAAATGGAAACTTTAAGACACATAATAATATTGAATAAACATATAAATACTAAACATATATCCTAATTCCTTGGTTGAGTGGGTCCTTGATCTCCCTTGAAATAGGATTATAACACACTAAAATTATATATATACCATGAAATCAACTGTTCATTATTTATATAAATGCTTATAATGCTATAAAAACTTAAATCTGTGCTTCAATCATCTACTTGTTACATATCCCCTATGTTATTTTCTTTACTAGCTATATCAGTAGGAAGACATTGTTTATATGTGATAACGCTTTTACAACAATTGATAAAAATAGACTAACCTTATAATAAGAACATGACTAACTAATATCTTGTTTATTGAAAACAAAAATACATCTTTTCCATGTTTCAAATGAAAAATCAGTGGAAGAGTACTGATGTTGGTTCTCACATTCTACCTTTGGCTATTGCTAGTTACAACTTATTTTTATAGTTGAAACCATACATATTTTATAAAAAAGCCTTAATACAATAATTACAATTAATTTTAACAAAAATAATATAAATACTTATGGCTATAAATACACATACTACTTTTAGAAAGTTTATACATGACTTTTATAATAGTTCCAAAATTAGATTAGGATGCTTTTGATCAAGTAGATATGGTTTTCAAAATGATGAAAAGTATTAAAAATGTATTTTATATAGATCCCAAAAGAATTTAGAGTCGATCTGATCATCTTTGAATCCAGTCTGGCGATCTTTGGAGTGAGGTTAATGGATTCCAGACCCAACCTAGTGATCTTTGAGCTAGGATGGAGATCATCAAAACTAGTCTAAGCCAATATTATGATGTCCTTTTACTTGAAAAAAAAAATTATTTACCTATAGTACATATAAATGACCTATATACACAAAATTGGTGGTATTTTGATACAAAAGGTTTGAACAAAGTGGTGTAAATAGGCAATATTAACTTTCATATAATAATCAAGGCAAATTACTCATTTTCTACTTTAAATTAGACATAAATCCAAATAAAAATGAAGGTTATTTAAAAAAAATTAGGTCATTAATTGGATATGATGATCCATTTTATGGGCTCATCATTTCCCCCACACTTTACTCTTGTAATTCCTCTTACAAGCTAAGGTCTCCTTTATTCCTTACTAGATACAATATCTCCTACTTTCTTGTTGAGGTCATAAGTGTCATAATAGGTATCCAAATGTAGTTGTGTTGTGATGATGTAACTTTTATATGGTCTAACATAGGCCTTCCACCTTTCAAACTATTTTTCTACCTAAACTTCTATATTTTTCCATGAGGGCATATGATTGAGAATTAATGGTGGCCTATATTGCATGCTAATCCATTCTTGCCCATATGTTTGATCAAATTTTTAATCAGCTCTATGATAACTATATATATCATAAGACATCATTTGAGATTGTTGGGAGAAATTAACTCCCTTATTTTCAAAATAATACTAAATGTATCCCACCTCTGATCACAAGTAGCAAGGGTGGTACTAAAATTACTTTGAGCATACTCCTCATAATTAGATATGAATTTATTTAGGATATTTGGATGTTTTTCCCTAATCATGGAGATATATAAAAGACTTAATAAATAAATTAATAGCTTATCCATATTATAGAGTTCAAGCCTCATATAGAGCCCAATAATTTTGACTTCTACATAATATTCTTTTGTTCTTTCACTCTAGACAAATTAATTTTGTAGGGTGGAGATGAAGGCTTCAATATGTACTTCTCTTAAAAATATGTTAATTATGAAGGAGAAAAAAAAATCACACAAAATATTTTACCATTCAAGGGTACTAGTGTGATAGGATTACATAAACTCATTATCATCTTCTAGGTTAGTCAAAACCACATGAAATTCTTAGTAATTTCTAGCTATAGAACTGTGTAGAGTTACCAGATTGTAGAATAAAAATGGAAAAGAAATGGCCCTACTTCAACTTAAAGCTTGAGGCTTCAAACTGCATGCTCTTCCCTAGTGGAGTCACCAAAAAATTGTTCGTGTGAAGCTGGCAGTGTTATTTCCTATTTCCCGTCATTCCCCAACGATATGAAATGCTTTAATTTGAATAGACTAGAAAAGGACTGGAAATACTCATCGATCCCTAGTGGAGTCAAGAGAGGTGTCACAAAGTTACCAAATTGTAGAATAAAAATGGAAAATAATTAGCCCTACTTTAGCTTGAAGCTTGAGGCTTCAAACTGCATGCTCTTCCCCAGCGGAGTCACCAAAAAATTGTTGGCATGAAGCTGGTAGTGTTCTTTCCTACTTCACATCACTCCCCAACGATATGAAATGCTTTAATTTGAATAGACTAGAAAAGGAATGGAAATAATCATCGATCCCTTTTATATTTTTTTTATCTCCATTTAAATATACTTCTTTAAATTATTATTCTCTACCTTCACCTCTTTGAGGGTTTGACAAATTTCTACCCAAGTGACCATGATGTCATCATAAGACAATAGTGTTTGCAACCCATAGTCTACTTGTTCTTTAGGTGTCATAATTTTCTCTTTAAATATATATATTTCATTTTCTTTATTATTAAAATGAATTTTAGTTTATTCTTATTCCTTATGTAAATATTGGATAACTTGTTACTTACCTTGTAGTTTATGCTTGAGGAATGATTTTTCCTCTTCTTATAATTTCTTGGTTACTTCTAACCTTGATAGAATCATGGCCTGTTGTACTTGTTCTTCCTCATCATGGTTGAAATTTTGATCTTCTTCCTCTATAACTTGATATTTTACTTTGTCTAATGGTGGCTTAGATGAATAATATGGAAGGGGTTCTTCTACAACTTCTTCCACTAAAAATACTTATGCCATGGCTTCCAATTCCTCAATGCCAATTTAGTGTTCTTTCATAACCTTCTCTTATACAAGTTATTATAATGTCTCCATGCTATCCTATATTGAGAAAACCAAGGGTATTTTCATCTATTTTGTCTACATCATCCTCTTCAGGCAAGATGAGTCTTATTTTTCTCCTCAGTAAGGTTTTCGATCTTGACTTCTCCATTGGAGTATTAATTTTTATAATTAGCCTTAAAATCTTGAGCTAAGTTGTCTCCATAATTTCTTCCTCCTCATAAGATATTTTCATGATGGATATTTATTCTACAAGATTTTATAGAGTCTCTTTAGAGCTCACTCTATATGTTTTTGTGTTCAATTTCCTCTTCCTCATAAGTTCTAGACATGGCTCCTCATTAACACATTCCTCCTCTAGGCTAATTGGGTGTAATAGAGGAGTATACCATTTTAAGTCTTACCTTAAATGTATTCTTTAACTTGTTTTTTATAAATGCTTCCCACTTAACCTCTTCATATAATTTATTTAGGAAGTGGTGTTGGCATATGAGTTGAATCAACTCATGATGTCTAATGGAGGCTACACATTATACCTACCTTTCTACCATAAATTTGATGGCCTCACTGAGAAATTTTACTAAATTTTCCCTCAATTTAGGTTTATGTAGTCCTTTATTAAGATGGTTCACAATTTTCATTACATCCCCTCCAAGAGAGTTATATTGTCCATCACAAGTAAAAAATTTATAACCCAAAATGCAACAGTCCCCCATGGTTCTAAAAATATTTCTCTCTTGATTCCTTTGGTTATCCCCTAGGGACTAATAATTAGTTTAGGCATAGGTTCCCCTTATTCATGGAAGACTTGAATTAGGTCTTTGAATGTGGATTTTTCTAAGATCCTCATCACTATTTCTAGAATCCCTGAGAACTGACTGATTAAAGTGTTGTTAACATGAATATTAATGCATTTGACCTTAGTATATTCACCCTTAATATTGATGATAAAATAATTTAATAAATACTCACCATAACCTTGTAATTTATTAGGAAACTCTATCCACCCAGCTTCCTAAAAAATCACATCCACTGCCTCATCTTTTAATAATAGTTCTACCAATTCAGGTTCTGATTTCCTTTTCTAGCCCATTATGTGAATTTGTCAAAGATATTTGGTGCTATGAAGAAACCTTGATAAGCAATTAGAGGAGTGAAGTATCATGTTATCAAGTGAGATTCTTTTATAATAAGTAGAGCATAATACCTTTGGGGAAAATAATAGAGCAAGGCACACTTAAACAAACTCTATAATTAATTTCTTTAGCACTCAAAATAATTAGATATTGAGAAATATATGAGTTGGGATTTTTGAGGGGAAAATTAGTTATTTTATACATTTGGAGTGACTTGAGAGGACCCAAATATATCCCTATCATTTTCTTCTACAAAAAATTATTTTTAGTTTGTTACCTAACTTGGTTCATGACTTGAACTGTCTCCATCATGATGAGTATTTTTAACAAATATTTTTTGCCTCATGGTTTCCCATACATCACCTTGATGACATCATCTCTATTGTTAGTTAATTGGAAAATACATCCAAAAAAATATGCATTATTTTTTTAAAAAAGTTATTTTTTAACTTTTTGAAAAGACCCCCTTTTGGTATGTCCTTATTCAAAAGAATATTATTTTTGAGAGTGGATTAAATGACATCTGAAACTCATAAATAATCCTATTCATACAATAATGAAATAAAACTACCTTTAATTACTTGTGTTTTATCTTTGTTCCTAGTTCTTCCACTTGTCTTGTGATAGAAAGACCACACAAGTTAATTCAAAGTTTTATACAAGTCAATTAAGAGTAATATTTTATTGCTTTGTTCCCTTAAAAAGTATTCATTTTCTTGTTTTCCACTTCACCCCCTTTATATATATTTTTATGTGTGTGTGTATTTTTTATGTTTTTTTTTTTTTTGGGAAGAGGATCAACATTTAATGGGTTTCAATTCACCTAATTTATTGGACTCAAAATCCCATTCTTTGGTTATGATGGAAAAGTAAGGTTCTTCTATATAACCAAATTCTTTTTAAAATTGAATCTATTTTAAGAATTCACACTTTCTTGAAGGCTGATGATATAGCCTTAACCTATGTCCATTTACCAAGAGTTTCTTCTTATTTCCATCAATTATAAACAATTAAACTAATCCATTATCACAAGTATTTTCTACTTGATAAGTACCTAGCCATCCAGTACATAGTTTACCTTTTAAATGTTAGTACTTTGGATGTCGCCAAGATCCCTAAATTATGCATCTAGTGGAAATCCATGCTCAAATTCTTGAAACCCTATAATGTATGATGACTATGTTAGAGGAAATGTTACCTCAAGTTTCTATGTTGAAAAATTGAGCCTCTTCACCCCAACAAGGGAACAAGCAAGCTAAGAAATCTTCAACATCTCATTATCAAAAGAGGAGGAAGGTCTGCCTTCAACAATATTATAAGATTCAATATACATGACATAAGATACACCTATGAAAATGTGGATTCGAAACCAAGTATGACCCAATGAACATAGTTTTGAAGGGACACTATTCAAGGTACTTTATTCAACTATGAAGCTATGGATCATTATGCATGAAATTATCCTAAGAACACTTGATCAGGAGATATTCAAATCTTGATGTGGATGGGTTGTGAGAACCAAATTTTGTTATAATCCTTATTATACTTATTTTTTCAAAACATGAAATGACTTTTATATGCTATATATTTGAAATCACAATGTGCCTTCTTGTTAATAATTCCTTGGTATTTGATGTAAGCATGTGTTTGTGTATGCACATGTTGCTTATTATTTTAGTGCTAAGTTAGATAGATGTAATTTGATTTAGGTGTTACCATGATAATGGGAAAACATTAATTTGAATGAAGTTGGCTTGATATGCTTGAACTAATACTCAAACATTGATAAATTGAACTAATAGTTATAAAAAGGCTTTAATGACCTCTCTTTTGTGAAATTGTGAATTCCATAAATACGTTGATTATGTATGACTTGATTATGGGAAAGTTATAGAAAGTGATTTTTTATATGAAATCATTAGAACTAATTGAAGAATCATGGAGTAATAAATCTATAATATTAAGGTTATGCCTTATTCTAGGAATAAATCTAATATTGCTTATGCTAACCAGTTGAGGGATAATCTTGTATATTGAGCTAAAAAGGTAAGATAAATCTCCTAGGAAATAATTGGAGTAGTTATGTCTCCACATAATTATTCTTCATGAAATAACATGCTATAGTTAAATAGATTTAGGTTACTAATTACCTTGTTGTGCATATATAAGCATATAAAGATTAATGATGATATTTATGACTGATTGTCAAATGGTTACAAGGGTATCATCCTAGTTTTGAAGCACATGGAATGAATTAAAGTAAATTTACACATTATTGATATTATGATAGATCTATATCTATGATAATGCTGATTGGCTAAATGAAAGCCTAAAAGTGTTGATAATCATGATTTGCTAAGAATTTGTGGAAGTAACCTTGAATGAATATATTTGGTATTTATAAATTCTATCATAATGAGAACTTACAGACTTTGATATCTTAAGATGTTAACTACCTTGGGTAATTCTAAAACATTATGTGCCAACATGAATTAGAGGTGGTGACTGTGGAGGTATCCTTCTCTTGAAATAATGGCTCTGAATCTTTCTTTCCATGAATATTATGTCTTCACATATGAGTGGGGTGTAATTATAGGTGGCATTATATATAATTCTCATGTTAAAATAGGTAAGGGCTGATTTCAATGCTAGATCACACCTTAGTGGATTGTGAATATAAATTAACTATAAGTATGTCCTCTAGAAAGGCATCGAGTACCCACTAATCAAAGTATCATTTTATGTAGTGACAATGGTGTGGCACCCTCCTACATGTTATTCCTAAAATTGACAATATCATTATGTATAGTGGTATTTGTGTAGTGCCTTCCTACATGTTATTACTCATAATCAAACAACAATGAATTCAACATGATAAAGTGGTAATTAACTCCATAAGAGATTTTGTTAGCAATGGTTGGTGGAACATATCCCTTATGATATAACATAGTTTGATTATCTAGATGGCTAGTAGATAACCAACACCCTCTTACATTATTCCTTCTCCCCCTGAGTGGTTCATAGAACCACATAGTGATCGTATTGTGATTTTTTTTGTTAAATGTGCTTGTCAAACTTATTTTAAGTTGTTTGAGCTCTTATTTAAGTTTCTTGAAAACTAACATTGTTTTATTATTCACTTTGAATGTTCTTAGCTAAAGGTTGATCATGGAATTCATTGATGAATTTTTATTTGAATTTAATTTCATTATTGAGACTACTTTGTCTCATTTTATTAATTTTACACTTATATGATTAATTGATGTTTCTTCAAGTGATTGTGATGCTTGCTTGTGTTAATTTCATGTTTTAGTATGTGCATAGTCACTTCAACCAAGTATAAGGGAGAATAAGTATCTTGAAAATGATATATAAGTGGGTCATGATTGGGACTTGTCATATAGGTCCAAGATCCCATCCTTCCTCACCCACTAGATGTGGTAGTATTAGACATCAAGGTGTGTCAAGAGCACTAAAGTGTCTCTTCACTCTATTCCTTTACATGCATGTGGCCGTCAATGTATTAAATATCTCTTAATCTTTGCACCTTAACTTGCATGAGGTCATTGACATATCAAATATCTCTTACTCTTTGTACTTTGACATGTGTGAGGTTGTTAACATATCAATTATCTATTACTCTCTACACTTTAACATGTATGAGGCCATCGTTATATCGACTATCTCTTACTCTCTATGATTTGACATGAATGACACTATTGGTGTATCAAATATATTTTACTCTCTATAATTTGGCATGCATGAGGCCATCTATACATCAGTTATTTCTTACTATCTACACTTTGACATGCCTGGGGGTTGCATGTTCATTGACCATTTCTTACTCTCTGCACTTTAACATGCTTGAGGGTCATTTGTGCATTGACTATTTCTTACTCTCTACACTTTTACATGTTTGAGGCCATCTACACATTGACTATCTCTTAATCTCTATGCTTTGACATGCCTAGGTCCATCTGCGTATAGACTATATTGGTTGGTGGACTGATATCCTAAAGGCCACATACATATTGATTAGCACACTAATTCTTGGTTAGTGGACTGATGTCCTAAGGGCCACATACATATTGAATGTCCTAAGGGCCACATATATACTAATCTAAACATAATTTTATGGGTTAGGGGATTGATGTCCTGAGAGCCTCTTGCATATTGAGTTGCATATGATATCTTGGTTGGTAAACTGAGATCCTATGAGACCACATATATTAAATGACATGGTAGAGGGTTGCTTAAAATATTTCTTGAATGGCATGGTGTATTGAAAAGGGAGATAGTCCCATGTGTGTATTCTTCTATAATAAAATTGGTGTGATGGGAGGTATTTCCCTGTGCCCTGATTAATCAAAAGAACCTCTATATTAAAGATAACACTAGCTATGGTGATTTAGTATTAGATCATATGATTCTAATGATACAAATGTAAACTTATTATGGTTTAAATTTAATTAGAATGATATGCCCATAGAAGGATACCTAATTTATCAAGATGGTTTTTATTATTTATAACACCATTAATGTTGTCTCCAAAGGAATGGTACATCTAAGGAACACTTGGAATCTCATGCTCATAATGGAGAAACTATGGATCTCAATGGTTGGGACAATTATGTTAGAGGTATGGTCTACAACAACACCCCTTTTAGAATTACTGGCAATTCGACTAACGTCTTATTAAATGAAACAAAACAAAATAAATAGTTGCCTTTTTACACATCTCACCATCATCTAATGTAGCTAGAAAAGTATTACATGGTAAGTATCCTTGAATGAATCAAGGCTTGGGTCTAAAATCGGACCACCTTCATCTCTAAATTAGAGAGATTTTTCTAAAAGGAATTTCAAATTATTATGATCCATAATTGAATCACCCTTTTGATATGATCGTAGGAAATTCTCATTATACTAAAATACCAGTAACAATCTTGTAGGAAAAATGTGGGAAATAGATAAGTTGTTCCCCATTATTTTCATGAAGTGATTTTATTCTTATGTGCATATTGGTATATGATGTTGTGATACTAAGTGATGGTGGTTTGTGAGAAATATCTTCATGTTGGTAGCATATCAAATTCCTTCTATGCTAGGCATAGTGAACGGTTCTTTGACCCTTACCTAAACATCATGATGGAAGTGGATGAAGTCCTTCTATGTTAGACATGATGGTAGGTTGTTCAACTCTCCCGTGACTATTTCCATATAAATTTCATGAATAAGAATCCTTTTGAAAATGGAATTCATTAATTATGTTGTAAGATGGAAGTGATTATGTTTTACTATTCTAAAAACCAATAAGAGAATTGGTGTCAAAATATTTGATAATCCAAGGTTGTATAAACCTTGAAAAACAAAATATGACTTAGAAGATTGTATTTGTGTGGGTCAAACCCTCATATGTGCTTAAAGATACTTATAAATGAAAAATGAATAAACTCAAAGGCTATTATAAATATAAAGGAATATTTTAACTGGTTTTAGGTAGTCATTATCATCTATATTTGAGAATGTCCTTTAGTGATGAAACATAATTATCACCTTGGGTGCCTATTTGGGGTGGCACACAGGTGATTCAGGATGATGTTCCACTAATCCAATGGATTTATAAACCTTGTTGGATGAACAAGGTAGACCAACATTGAGGATGATGATCCTTTAATGGGGCAAGAATATAAGTCCCCTCCTAAGAAAATAATGTGACTATGCTAGATCGATGGTAATACTCCCTTGATGGTGCTAATTATAAGGTGAGTGGATCATGAAAATGGTAAGAGTGGCTAAGAAATACATGAATTATTACCTTAAGTTGCAATTTAAATTACATATACATTAGGTTTTATAAGAATATTTCATGATCTTATGAATTAATAAGAAAATTAGGTTAGTTTATGTAAATGATCTAGCATGCTTATGATTGCAAGCCTCGGCTATTAGGATAATGAATTTCATGGGTGCAATAAGTGTGTAGGAATAAGATTGGGTATATGAAGGAAAGAGACTACACCAATCATGGTTTTATCACTAAACAATTTTATCTTGACCTTTCCTAAACTCATGCTAAGTAATTGGTTATCTAGTCTACCTCCTAGTAGATGTATCATTTGATTAGGTGGCTAAATTTTAATCTTGGTTGGTGGAACTTATTATTGCTTGAATTGAAGATATTATAGTGAATTTTTATATTATTTAGTGGCCAATTATAATATTTTACTTTGATTTCCTTATAACTAGGATCAAGTGGGAAAAGAGGGAAGGGAGTCTGAAAAGTAAACACAAGAGCATGTGAAGATACCATATACATTAATTGAACATGGAAAATAATGTCCCATAATGAGGCATGGGTTGTCAATAAAATGGTGGTTGGATGATTCCTAGATGAATATATGTAAGAGTCAAGCTCCCTTGGTTCAATACTTTCTACCAATTTGAAAAAGAAGTTAGATGTAGCATAAGAGAAGCATCAAATAGGAACCACATGTTAGGTGAGCTGAGTCTAGACAACTAAAAGATAACACCCAAGTGGTCTAGAGGTTGACAGGTAGGTTTCATAATAAATTATGTTTTTTATACTCATTTAGAGTGAAATTATTGTATTCTCTATTTATTATTTTACTTTTAGGAGAATAAGACCACTTGGTTTATTCTACCTATTTCATGGTTTGCCCATGGTTGTGTTTTGGTTGCCATTTAGTGTCTATCTATTTGAGGGACTTGGAGAGGTTGTGTTCCTCCTTACTTGTCTTAGATGTTTTAGCTTGTTGATTAAGTGTATTAATGTTGTCATGACATAATAGAGTGGTTGTTTGTGAATAATATCTTCATGGTGGTAGGTTACCTGAACCTCTCATGACCATTGGAAAGAATCAATAGAGTCAAACATCCTATTGGTACTCAAATATTTTGGTGAGACTTATTATGTTATAAATACTTACCTGATTGACTTAAATTTATGAATGCTTAACTCTACTAGTATGATCATTTGAATTCTTATTTGCCTTATATTTGGGACTGGAGTTTCCTTAGGTAAGAACCAAGAATAGGACTATAGGCATTGCATGTTTATTATCTTATGTTAAGATACCCTTGCTTAGATATCCACCCCTACCTTTACTAAGTAATATAAATATGCTTAGAGTTGAGATCTTGAACTAGGCAGTGTCTAGAGAAACATCTTAATGATGATAAAATGTTGGGTGGTTAGCCTTCCTTCTAATGGCTAGTAGATGCTTGAAAGTGGATAAAGAGTGCCATTGAATATTTATTGGAATTCCATTATATAACCAAGCCTAGAAATGATTCTTGATTATGTGGATAAATGGATGCAATTTGATGTAACTTTTATGCTTTAATCACCAACCTATTGGTATTATTCTTATAAAAGAGAGAACTTGGATAATATTTCAAATGTGGATCAAAACATTTATTTTATATATATTGAAACCTCAGTGTTAAAATGAGATGTAACTACTTATGAATTATTGATTTAAAGGAACTTGGGAAGAGTCCTGTATGTATTAAAAGTCTTTATACTTAGAGGTAATTTAATGTTGCTTAAATCTTTGTCATGACTAGCTATTCTTTTAAGCATTGTGCATCTATTTATATATAATTAATAAGAGTTAATGAAATTAAACTTATCAAAGAAATAAGTGGAACCTGTAGACACCTAAAACTAGCCACCAATAACCTCCAATCAGGCTTTTGCCTAATTTTCACCTAAAGTGCATAATTTACCCTAAAGATACTAAAACATGCTAAAAGATTTGAAACCAACATATTCAAATGCCAATTTTGACTAGGGTATCACTAAATGAGGTAATGCAATTTATGGGCTATCTAACTTTGATTAGATCATTTTGAGTCAAAATGCAAAATTTGTGCTTGGGTGCTTTGGATTGATCTTTCTTATCAAATATTTTTTACAAGGCTTGTGCCTTTTTTATTTGTTATTGGTAACATCCTAAATGGGAATACACATTTAATGCATCTGATAGTGACTTATAATTCCAATCCAATCAAATTTAGGACCAATAACAAGGCATTCTAATCAATTTGAGTAATTTGTGCATAACATACTTAATCATATTTAAGGCTAATTAACCAAAATCAAGGCCTAAGCAATAATTCCATGGAAACTTGTTGAATACTTATTTTTGGAAATGAATATTAGATATCTGCATCATCAAGTGACTTCATTTCTTAAGAAGACATCCTTAGGCCATAAATGCCACAAATATCAAGATTCATGCCCTCCATGCCTCATTAATGCATTCCATGATGCTCTCTATGCCTCTTAATTTCCCATTCTTCCAATTCCATGATGAAGATAATTACAAACTTAATTCCAAAAATTGAATTAATCCTCAACCACACATCTCAATCTTGAGATGGATAGTTGAGGTTGATTCTGATCAAATCTAAAAATATGTAAATAAGAGAACTCACAACATCATTTCTAAGCTATTTTGGTGCAAAATTATTATGCTCAAATATATTCAAAAGCTTAATTTGTGCAAAGTTATAATGTAGGATTGGTTTCAAAAGCTTCATGCAACTAGTGTTACCATGCCAAATTGATTCCAAGCCAAGCCAAGCCACAAGCCAAATGTGCCAAGGAGAGATGGAAGTAGCCAAGCTTCCATTGCTAAGGGCTTCATGAGAACAAGCTGAGCAAGCCACTACTATAAAGGCATTTAGAGCATCCAAGGAAGGTGAAGGAACTCTTGTATTTGATCCCTTGCTTTCTAGTTGTGCTTGTCTTTTACTTTTGTTAACTAAGCTCTCCCTAGTGTCTAGGCCTAGATATGTTATGTTATTAGTGTGTTTATTTCATTTTATTTTCATTTTGAAACTAACACCATACTAATCATCCTCTCTTGATTCAAATTCATAGATCACATTATGGCATGCTTGGTGGGACTAGATGAATTCCACATATGAAGGAGATCATTTTTCAACTCTAAAATATTTATTTGAGCCTTTAAAACTCTTGTAAATTGATTTTCTAACTTTATTTTTCCATTTCTAGTTTCCATGGTTTTTACATAGTAACTGACATTAGTATAAATACTAACAGTGGTTACCTAACATAACTAACGTCGATTAGAAAAATTGACATCAGTTAGATCTTAGTTAGCTGTAATTGATGTCGATGGTATTAACTAGCGTCAATCACTGTGTTTTTCAAAAAAACATAGACCCAAGAGCTACTCTTCTAATGATTATTGTTTCAAACTCAAAAGAGCTTCAAAGCTAAAGGACATGCTAATAATTTTGCTATAGGACCAAGTTTAAAATTTGCTCAAAACATGTTTAAATCACCTTTACATGCTTAAAAATTGATTAGGAACCTTGTTTTGGTATTTAACAAAGAATTTTTAGATGTTTTTGGTTAATGTTTATAAAGTTTGAAACTAAGACCAAGGGGTTAAATGATCACCACCAAACATTTCATTTAAGTTTAAAATTGAACACACTTGTCAATTCTTATTTGTAATAGTTGATTAGATTAATTTTGTTTGGAAAAAAGAAGAATGTTGTGTGTATGCTCTTCTATTTGTCCCCTATAGGGAACCCTTAGAATCAAAAATGCCATTCCTATTTCAAAGTAGCCTAGTCCAAGGATTAGAAATAAATTCATCTAAAGAACTCCCCAAAAACTCATCAAAGTTTGGGTGACCTTGAAAATGACCCTAAAGTCTTTCTACTTTCATGTTTTCTTTGTTTTTATGCATCTTGGCTTGCAAAGGGGACTTCATCACCTCCCACAAGTTCTTTAGGGAAGCTTTGACCCATTGTTTCATCTCCTAACATTGACTTCATTTATATCCTTTGGAGTTGTACATGAGACATAGTGGCACTTTGGACATCTCACTACACTGAGCGAATAATAGGATGTAGTGGTTACGAAAAGGACTAGACGTTTTTATAATAATCCAAGTGATACGAACCTAAAATTTGTGAATTTTTTCTAATTATTTAGTGTGAAAGTCATTGTGTAATTGATTACCCTAGATCATTTAGAAACTTGTTAGATCTTAGACAAATCCCCACTTGCCATGGAAGTATTGTTGGTATAAGGTGCACCTCAAGGTCCATGTCACAATACTATCATTTGAGAGAAGGGGGGTTGTAAAAACCCTACTATATAATACACATTTACTTTTATATGAACACTTAAAATCCTCTCAAATGATGTATATTGATGGATTCCAATAATACCAAGCAAACTTGTCAGCTTTGGATCTAAGAACAGTTAATTAGTTGATCTTGCCCTAGTTTAAAGTCTTGTGTGGAGTCAAAAACTTGGTGTAAACAAAAAATCCAAACCAAACACATAGTTTAAATTTTCCTTTGAACAGAGAGGTGTTATGTTACTTGCATGAGATCATCCATTTGACTTGTTCAAAGTTCATCAAAAGCTTGAGAGTCATATCATCCACTTTGGCATAGTTATGCTGCCTAATTGAGTCTAGACCTTTACCAAAGTTGTTTAAGTCCTTCAATTATAATTTAAATTAAAAATTACACCTTTACAAGTTCATAGGTTTGATGTGTTAAGTGGGTTCACCATTTACACTAAACTTGAGGGAACTTAGGTTTAATTTCCAATTTAGGTTGAAGGTCGTTTAAGACTCATAATCATTATCATCACATGATAGACTTAAGCCATTTTTTGCTAAACACTTGAACTTTAAGTCTATACACCACAACATTTTGAGTCAAGAAAGGTATTGTTATGTTGCCAAAATTGTAGGAAAACATCTTTGCCTTAGAAACTTTTTGAAGCAAACCTTTTTTATCACACCTTTTTGGGTAGTATAGAATTGTTACACTATTTAAAACATTTTGAATATTGTTTCATAGACCTTCTTGCATATAGTTTCAAATTTGTTCTTGCATTTTTAGACAAATCCAATTGTATTTTTGTGATCTTTTGCCTAAAACATGGTTATACTATTTAATTTTGTCTAGCTTATTTATCCAAAAGAACCTAGTTTTATACCTTTTTTGTGAGAAAATAAACTATAGCTAAAGTGCCTTTTGTTTTCTTACTTTATAACTAGTTAACCAATTTCATGTCCAAGCATCAAATTCCTAGTGTTTATTAGAAATGTTTCAAATCCGTTAGATTAAAACTTTCATCTATTTTCAAAGTCTAGCTTTTGACGTCATTTGGCCAAGAGTCCTAGCACATGCCTTATTTGAATCTAGCTTTTGATGTCACATTTGGCCAAAAGACCTAGTAACTTTTAAATTCTTAGATTAGATTGATTTGAAACACTTTGACCTTAGAGTTTGGCATTTTGATTTTTGGTCTAGTTACTTGCTTATCTTTGTGTAAATAATGAAATGTTAGATACTTTATGCTAGATTGTTTCCTCACAAACCTTTGCATAAACCTATTGATCCTTTTGGAAAATCTAGACCAAGTTGAAACATCATCTATTTTAGACATTATCCTTTTTAGAGTTTGTATAACTCTTTAACCTTTTATCACAATGCATTGACTATGGATCCCAGCATGTATTCCTACACTCGTAGTGGCCTCATGTAAAATCTAGGGATTAGTAATGTAGTTGCATAGGAAGAAATGGTGCAAGACCCATTTACAAATAACATTTCTTATGATATGGATTATTATCCCTATTATAATACTCAATTAGGGGCATAAATCCAATATCCATTAGTTAACTATCTAGTTAACACACCACCTTGTTCAGAATAAGACCAAAAATAAATTGAGTAACACCTAGCTACAATACCTATAGTGGATGAGCCAATACTTAAATAGTCATATTTTACTAATATGACTTCCACGTATGATCCATTTTTGTTTGAGTGACATTTCTTATAGATCAAAGATGAGATTTTGGTTAGAGCCATAGAGGTAGGGCCTAAGTTTCTAGTAGACTTCCCCCATGAAAATTTACCAAGTCTAGTAAGAGTGCCCCATAATATCATTTACGATCAATAGGCTTCTTCTAGAAATCTTATGGCTCTAGTCCAAATAATGTACCAAGATCCTAATATATCTGATCAAAGAAAAAACATCATGGAAGAGCACTTTAACCAAATGCATACAACATATCAAACATATCTAAATCTCACATGTGATTTTAATTAGATGAACATGGTAAGTAAGCCTCTCATTGACCTAGTTCCTTCAACAAGAGTGATGATAGAGTTAAATAGATAAGAGAATCCAAATTCTAACCCATTTGTATAAACTAATTCAATAGATAACCTGATGCATATGCCCATTATTGAAGAAGTATCTTTAGCCTCTACACTGAATACTGAGCCAAATATAGTAGATAATGTGAAAACACCATCCAGTCTTGATCAAAGTGGTACTAATATGCAAACAACTATCCAAAAACATATTCCTATAGTTAATCCTATAAATAGGTCATATACCAAGGGATAAGATTTTTTGCACCCCAGCCTCAACCAACTGCTTCCTCAACTTTACAACCTATGGGCTTAGGTAATCAAACAATAGCCAATATCACACTTCAATGATAGAATGTGATGAATCTTACTCCTCCTCAATAAGTAACAAGTAGTATTACACAATAATAGACATAACTTAGTATATCAATGAAATAAAGGATGAATGCATTACCAACTCAATCAAGACCAATAAATATTCCACCTTACCAGGTAATGATGAACATACCTTTTTAGTTTTAGACTAATATGCTAGTTTAAGACCAAGCAATGACTAGTCAACAACATGAAAATATTGGTAAAAAATAGATGTCAAATATACAACCTAATTTCACTTCCTCATAGGGATTCATGCAATAAGGAGGTCTACATATTTCTCAAGTAACTACTAGATAACCATTGGTTCAAAGTATGCCACAAATCTAGAAATAGGGTCTTGGTCCACAAGTTCTCACTCAACAATAATTTTTGATTAGTCAACAACATGTCCATTTTCAAGAAAAACAAACATAATATAATTATATCCCTCCATCCCAACCACAAAATCCTCTAGGTCAAACCTTTATCACCAACCCAAACTAAAATATCGCACAACCGAATGTGTAATTTCAAGTACATCTCAATCCACGTATGCATATTCCTAGTCCATTCCCCAAACAAACCAATATACCCTAATAGCAATCTACATCATACCTCAAACAAAGTGTTCCACTTGTGACCTCCCAACCATCTATTCAAATCCAAATTCTCCCTCAAACCAATATTCCATCTAGTTTCCTATCCCAAGAATTACAATCGATGAAGGGTGTAATTACTGCCATTCAGGTTGGGAAGTAGACCGACAAGTTAAAATTAGATGACGTATATTCCTATCCATTCAACATGAATTATTTGTAGATACCATTTCCTCTAGGATATGAACCACCAAAATTTGATAAATACAAAGGGAAAGGTGATCCTAAGGCTCATTTGACTGAATTCTTTATCACATGTCAACCAATGGCACATAATGACATATACCTATTGCTGTTGTTTCCAAGAAGCTTAGATAGATAAGTGTTGGAATGGTTTTGTAAGTTTCTCGAGAATTTAGTAACATACTTTGATGATATTTTTGATAAATTTATGTAGCACTTTTCCTATAATCTCAAGCATGAGATTTCATTAGTAGACCTGACACAAGCAAATAAAAAAGTTGGGGAGAGTTTTTCAAGTTATTTATAGTTATGGAGATCCCTTTCAAGCCATTTCACCCACAATTTACTAGATAAACAATTAGCCGCTATGTTTACTAAAAATTTGCATAGTGAGATAGCCTATCATCTGAAACTGCATTATGCACATACATTCAAAGAGATCATTGATAAAGGTTTGTTGATCAAGAGAGTGCTCATCAATAAAGGAGTCATAAAACTTAATTAAACTAATAAAAATCAAGGTACCAATTAGGGAAATGACCAACACGCTAATCAAATGCAACCATCACAAATGGCACATGTTAATAATCATGAAAGACTGAGGCAATTCAACCACAACAGGAATGTTATGGGAAATGTAATAACTAAATATCATCATGTCTAAACTATGTAAACATCATATACACCACCTTTTTAACCTATTCCTACCCAATAAACTCTCCAACCAGTGCTACAAGTGCAACAAGAAAGACCTACACAATAAATACAACAAACTTTACCATTGCAACCCCCTCCTCCTAGAAGAACCATCCCTACACATCATGTCTTTAGTGACCTAGGAAAACCTATTGAGTCTATATTTTTCAAGCTTTTTATTGCTAATATGATTAGTTGGACCATAGAAAAACATTATTTATAAGCCATTCCTTATCTTAATTGGTACCATGAAAATGAATTTTGTGACTATCATCAGGTTAATGGGCATAATCAATGAAGATGTGTTCAAATCAAGCATTTAATCAAGAATATGTTGGAGAATGGGGAGATAAAATTAGATAATGGTGCTTACACTTCTAATCAAACTCTTGGGATCTATCAAAACCCCTTTCCCTAACATAACAATCAATAACAGTAGAATAATCAACAACAATAATGACCAATGTAGTAGCAGAATCAATAATATCAAAATCAAAGACCAAACCAATAAAATCAATAAAATCAATAGTAGAACCCATAATGATAGAATAATGGACAAAACCAAGGTTAGAATGGTAAAAACCAACAAACCTACCATGCAGTTGCACATGACTATAATAGGGTTGTAGGTCATATTGCAAGGGGTAGTGTTAATACCATCTCCATTAATCCTAGACCAAGCATAAATTAACCTAGACCATTCATAAACAATAATATTTATCCAAATCACATGGATAATCCTTCTTTGACCTAGGAGTGCATATAGGCAAACCAACAAACTAGGACTTCCCCTTTTAGATCTTATAGTGACAACTTGTCCTTACCACATGATCACATACAAGTACACCAGTAACCAAGACTTGTCCTATCTGGTCCCACACCATTCCCAACATTGATTAACAATAATGGTCTAGTATTTAATCCTAATTATGTAATCAAAACTTGAAGGTTTAAGATTAATATCCTAATCCCACAACCATCCACCACTTTGTCTATCATCCAACCAATCATTTAGCCTTAGAATAAACCATTCACTACTGACCAAGACAAGAAGTTTGATATTGTGGAACAATTACAAAAGACACCAACACAAATTTCTTTCTTAGATTTGTTGTAAACGTCAATAATCCACAAAAACATCTTGAATGATTTTTTGACATATCCCCTAATAAATTTCAAGCTTTGGTTAGATACCTAGCTCTAGCCCAATAAGTCACATTCAACTAAAGTGATATGTCTTCCCTTGGCCTACTCCATAATAATGTATTATGCATCAAGGTTTATATAAAGTGGCATAAAGTGAAATGTGTCCTTATCGATAATGGATCAAGCCTCAACATAGTGTCTCTAAAGCTCATTAATCTTCTTGGGTACATAATGGTAGATCTCCAACTAGAAATAATAACCATCAAAGCTTATGATAATAAAGAAAGAGAATCACAAGGCAACATTAGTTTTCTAGTTATCATTGGGCCTTTGACCCATGATACACTTTGCCATGTGCTTGATCTTGAGTTATCATACTATATGCTTTTAGGTAGACCTTGGTTACATGAGATTCATGTAGTCCTGTCAACACTACACCAATGTATCAAGTTTTCCCACTCGAGGATGGAAGTGAATATTCTAGGAGATTTACACCCATATGAGCATTGCAAGCATATTGAGGCTAAGTTTCAAAGCTATAATTATCAGTATAGTATGAATCTAAGTTCCAAGTAGGATAAACAAAAAGCTATACTTATTGATCCTTCATTAGATAATTACATAGATCCTAATAACTTAAATTCCTTTTCCCACATGTCAGCTCCTGAAGCTTCTAATCATTTCACCATTTTAGATAATGGACTGGGAGAATATGTGACCCATGACACATTTCATATTTCCAATCTTCCTCAGAATCTAAAAACTTGTAGGTGATTTAAGGTCATCCCAATATGCATTGGCAATGAAAGAACAAAGATAAGGGACCTATCACATTTGTACTAACATCTGGCCTAAGACCTGATCCTCTTAAAGGGGATGAATCATGGTTATATAATGATGACCAAGCTAATTGTTATAAAAATGCAAAGTATCCTATTCTCAATAAGATCATGGAGCATCATAATTGTGAAGGAAGACGCCTTAGATTGAATCAACAAAGAACCATTGAGCTAATTTCCATGATTAAATATGAAAGACCTTATGGACTTGGATTTAAACCACCTAGAGGTGACCCCACATATCTTATTCAAACTCCATCACCAACTAGTGATGATGATGCTGATAGTGAAGTAGAGTTTGATCATAGCCTTACCTTTGATAACCTAGCTAAAACCAACCTATTTGATAACAATTCCATTTATACCCTTAACCAAGCTGTTTATCACAATCTATTGCCATTATATTATCCCCATTTGATAGATTAGGAAAAACAAGAATCTAGTCTATTGATTGATGAGTTCTAGAATGATGAGGTATTCTGTGATTTCCTAGGCCTTAGAGACAATGTTTCATTAGAAGATCACAAACTAGGATTATCAATCACATTAGATCATGCAACCTATTTTGGAGAGTGAGTGAACACTCTTGGCCAAAAACAAATAAGTAAAATATTGAGGTCCCAAAGTGAAAACCTATTTAAGGCACTTTTTGACCAAGGAAAAAGTAAAGATAAAGGTCAATCTAGTGGTGAAAACCTATTTTAGGTGTCAATAGATGGGGGTGTTCATTATTTTTAAAATTTAGAGCAGGAGACCACCAACAATGATCTTGCCTATGGATCAAAGTTTAGTTTTGAGCAAAAACAAGTATTTGATCAAATTCTTGAAGAATTTATGACTATTTTTGTCACATGGCTAGATCTCCCACTAGGGGACTCAGATTCATCATGCCTAGGAGAAGTTGAAGATCAAGTCCTAACAGAGGACCCTAACATAATTCAATAGTTTAAATCATTACCTACTATCCTCGAAGATGGTTAGACCATTCTAGTCAAAGCTACAATAGAGGTAAATATCGACACTTCATTAGACATAAAATGGATAAAATTAGGCACATCCCTCATTGAGGAGGAACATGACATATTTATAGCTCTATTAAGAGAATTTGTAGATATCATTGCATGGGCCTAATCTAACATGCCATGTTTAGACCTTGCCTTGGTTTTGGACCACCTTATGGTTAATCCTGATGCTAAACCAATAAAATAAAAGCTACGTAAGATGCATCCTCACATTACTATATTGGTAAATAAAGAGTTGGAAAAACTCATAGAAGTAGGATGTATCTGATCCATTGACTACTCTGAATGGATCTCTAATGTTGTACCTGTTACTAAAAAGCCTAAAGGGATCAAAATTTGTACTAATTTTTGAGACATCAACAAATATTTTCCTAAAGATGATTTTCCCTTGCCTAATATTGACATGATCATCAATTCCATGATAGGTTATGAAATGTTTTCACTTATGGATGGATTTTTAGGATATAATCAGATCAGAATAACACCAAAAGATCAACATAAAATAATATTCACCACTCCATGGGGAACATTTTGTTATTAGGTGATGTCATTTGGCCTTAAGAATGCTAGAGATACATATCAAAGGGTCATGATTATCATATTCCATGATATGATGCATGATATCATTGAAGACTATGTCGGTGACATATTAGGAAAATCCAAAACTAGGGCTGACCATGTAACAGTGTTGTACAAGATATTTGAAAGACTATAGGAGTACAAAGACTAAATCCAAATAAATGTGTGTTTGGTGTAACCTAAGGCAAATTACTTAGCTTCATCGTGTTTTATAGAGGTATTGAAGTTGATCTAGCTAAAGTCCATGCTATAATTGAGATGCCACAACCAACCAATTTAAAACAACTCCATTGTTTATAGGGTAAGATCCAGTCAATCTGATGTTTCATCTCTAAATTAGTAGATAAGTGTTATCCATTTACACACCTTTTAAAGAAAGGAGTTGAATTCCACTAGGATGATCACTGCCAAACAAATTTTCAATAGGTCAAAGATTATCTTGTCAATCCACCTATTTTATTACCTCCTATGCTAGGAAAGCAATTCTTATTATACTTATCAGCTACCAACCATGTTCTGGGGGCACTCTTGGCTCAACATGATGACAAAGGAAAGGAGCTTTCTATATACTAACTAAGTTTTACCTTGGTTACATATGAACATAACCATGCACCTATTGAAAAATCTTGTCTAGCCATAGTTTTTAGAGCTTAGAAACTACATCATTAGATGTTGAATAATAAAACTATGGTCATTTAAAAAGTGGATCCATTAAAGTATCTATTGTCTAAAATAGCTTTGTAAGGTAGAATGGCTAAATGGATCATGCTTCTGAGTGATTTTGACATAGATTATGTCAATCAGAAGTCAATCAAAGGAGAAGTTCTTATAGATCAACTTGTTGAAACACCACTCATAGACACCCAACCACTCACATTTTAATTTCTTGATGAATCCATCATGACCATCATGGACACACCCCTTAAGGAGTAGCACTGGAAACTATATTTTTATGGTTCATTCACTATGCATAGATCAAGGTTAGGCCTATTATTTATTACACCACAGGGGGATCTAATCCCTAAATCATTTAGAATCAACTTTCCTTATAAAAATAACATGGCTGAGTATGAAACACTTGTTGTAGGTCTTCAACAAGCAGTGCATTGGAATATATCTCATCTTCAATTTTATGGTGATTCTTAGTTAATCATCAATTAGGTCACAGTTCATTTTTAAACCAAAGATGAAAAGATAGTTCCATATAAAGACATGGTTGACACTCTTAAAAATCAAATTTCCAACATTTAGTTTGAGCATATACCAAGGGCTAGTAACAGAACTGCAAATGTCATGTCTACTATTGGCTCTCTGATTCAACAAATAGATAAAGCTAGAGAGTATCATTTCTTCATCAATAATCTATTAGCACCAGTTCATGAACCTTCAATCATGAACATGATTTGTGATATTATTGGTCTTAATTCTATTTGGTACTCAGACCTTTACAACTACCTTCATGACCAAGTTTTACCACCTAACCTATCTCAAAAATAAACCAAAGCCTTCATTCATCATTCCACTCATTATACTTTACTTGGATCCACTCTTTACCATCATAATTTTGATGAAACTCTAATTTATTATTTAAATTTGGTAGAGCCTATGCTAACATTAAGAGAAGTTCATGAAGGAGTATGTGGAGCCCATTATAACGAAACAATCCTATCCAAAAAGTTCTTGTGTACTAGTTATTATTGGCCCATAATAGATGTAGATGCCACTGCATATGTAAGGAAATGTGACAAATGTTAATGGCATGCTAATTTGATTCATGACCTAGCAAAAACTCTAAAACTAATGTTGACACCATGGCCATTTTATACATGGGGACTTGACCTCATTGGGAAGATTAACCCCACTTCATCTGATGGACATAAACTTATCCTTACCACCACCAAATATTTCACTAAGTGGGTTGAAGCTATACCCCTTACATGATTGGAAAACAAATTTCCAAATTCATCTTCAACCATATTTCAAAATTCATCTTCAACCATCTCATCTACTACTATGGTATCCACTTTGACATTATATCTAATAATGGAGGATCATTCAAGAACAAAGATGTAGACCAGTTATGTACTGAATACAAAATCACCCAACATTTTTCTACAACATATTACCCTTAAGGTAATGGCCAAGCTGAGGTATCCAATAAAACCATTGTCAACATTCTCAAAAATATTGTCAATGATGCTGGTCATGATTGGCACCTCCAGATATTCCCTACCCTTTGGACATACCATACCAATCATCGTACCCCCATAAGAGCCACTCCATACTCACTTGCTTATGATACTGAAGCCATCCTTCCTATTGAGGTCAAGTTGCCTTCACTACGTGTCTCTTTCAAGCATGTCCTAGATGATCACGACTATCAAGTAGTTCATTTATAAGAGCTAGATCTACTTGATGAAAAATGCATAGCCTTGCTCAATAATCTTCAAGCATATCAGAATCAACTCAAAGGCCACTATAATCAACATGTGAAGTATAAAACATTTGAACTTGGTGATCTTGTTCTTAAAGAAAACCAAAAGAATACCACAATTGAGAAGAAACATAAAGGAAAATTCAAACTAAATTGGATAGGGCCTTTCATCATCACTACATATTATGGATCAGGAGCATACAGGGTTGCCACACTAGATGGCGATGAACTTCCAGAGCCAATAAATATTATTTATCTCAAGTGGTACTATACTTGAATGCTAAGGTGTATTGTCTGTAAGGACCATTTTAGTTATACCATTTTATCATTATTCTTCTTTATATACATACCACCCTTATTCATCATTTTTCCTGTATCTACTTTCCATTTTTGACCTATCGACCCAACATGTTCTAAAGCCTAGCCCATTTGACCTTGGTTTTTGTCATTTGTTATGTAGTTTTAGCATCAAGGTATCTTATTAATTCATCAATTAGTTCAATTATTTCAAATAGGGAGTGTATCTTAGGATAGTGTGATAGCAATTTCAATAGTTGCATCCTTCATTTGTTAGTCCTTGCTTACCATTAGTCTTTCTACTAAATATAACCACCTTTGGGAAAATTAGTAGCATTAATCTATGCTATTGTGTCCTAGTTATAACTACCTATGGGTAAACTAGGGGTAACACTAAGCCTTGACATACCAACTTACCACTTCCTATGCCATACTGTGTCTTTTTACCAACTATGCCTATTTTATTTGAATTGGCTGCCAGACTAGTCAAATTCCTCCACTAAAATGGTGGAACTATAGTGACTTGAGGTCCTACTCTAGGAATATCTAGGCAACACTCAATACTTATTGAGGTCAGCTCAGTCACCCTTCTCCACCATGCTCTCACCATTTTATGAGCAATATAAGCCATGCTCTTGCCATTTTGTGAGCGATCTAAGCCACACTTCCACCATTTTACAAGCAATATAAGTCATGCTCTCACCATTTTGTGAGTAACCTAAGCCATGCTCTCTCCACTTTATGAGCAACCTAAGCCATGCTCTTACCATTTTGTGAGCAACCTAAGCCATGCTCTCACTATTCTATGAGTAACCTAAGCCACGCTCTCATCATTTTACAAGCAACCTCAGTTTGAATGCTCTCACTATTTTGTGAGCTTGAACCATTTAGTGTCTCATCTTTCTTAATTGAGTTGAGATACCCAAAACAATTCCAAAAACATTTGAAAAATCATTGAAAAATAACAAAAACATTGACCACTTCTTTGCCTTAAGAATTCTAGGAAACCTTATTAAGTTACAAGCAAATCACTTGTCATTTAGTTTCCTCATCCTTTTTGACCCTTTTCTCTTACACACTTGACATTTTGTAAGACCATTCCTCTTCTTCTATCACATCTATTCTATTTATTTTCATTATTTATCACATTCTTCTCATTCCCTGGGAGAAATACATTTGGCTTAAAGTTTTTAATTGGATATTACATCCACAAAACTATGTAGGCAGTGTCCACTTGCCTCATGCATATGGAGACAACTTGATCACCCCCTTCCCTTTATTTTATTCCCCCATTTTGTTTATTTGCTAAGTTTTCACCTATTTTCTACGGGTAATGTTTGTAGGGTTTCTGTTGCTTTGTTTATTTATTTGTTTGTTTATTTTTGGTTATTTTATTTGTTTGTCTACCTATTTGTTTACATTTAGCACTGTTACTTGGATTCAGTTTATGTGTGCTCATCGGGTGATTTTCCCACACTTATACTCGAATCCATCCATATTCATATGTTTACATTATCATCATGGTTTCTATCATTGGTGCATTATTTTCTATTAACTATTATATTGTAGGAGTTAGTCCTTATGTATATTTTGGCTAATTATTTATGGTGTTCTATCATAAAGCTTACCATCACATGCTACAAAAAACCTCAACTTCAAGAAGTTTATTCAATAATGGCAACATCTCTTCAGCATCAACATCCTGATTCACTCCCAATCATATCCCAAACAAAAGTAATTAAACATGAAAGAATTTCAATCTTTAATAGTTTAGATGAGGATCTCCCTACTAGTAGGTTGTTCCAATTCATCATTATGCTTTGTGTTAAGTTATCATCATCCTTGGATGATTTTATCATGTTTGCCATAATCAAGGTCTAATGATTATAATTACCTATGGGCAAATAATTGCACACCATCCCACCTGCATTTCTCAATGATTATAACCACCTTTAGGCAAATCATTATGTTGTCACCACTTTAATTTTTCTATCTATACAAGGGCATGTTGTTATTTTTTTGTCTATTCTAACTAGGGTAGCTCCATCTTCTCAATGATTATAACCACATTTGAGAAAATCATTATGTTATCATATTGCATTACCACTATCAAGGTACAATGCTTATAAATGCCTTTGGGAAAACCATTGCACACCATCCCACTTGCATTCTCAATGATTTTGACTATTTTTTTAGTATCATTATATTTTCACCCCATCTTTTTTCCTTTCTTTGGTCCCCTCATTTTGCTTCTTTCTTTTCAAGGGACTATTTGCTGACCTATTTGTGCCAATCATTCCCTTGAGGGGGCATCATATATTTAATTTATCATCATTTTAGTTGTATGCATACAAGCCATCTCTCATTATTTGAGAAGACATTGCTTTTCCTATGGTTTATATCATCTTCCCAAACATGGGCAAATTGTAGACACTTAAAACTAGCCACTGATAACCTCCAATCAGGGTTTTGCCTAATTTTCACCTAAAGCACATAATTTGGTCTAAAAACACTAAAACATGCTAAAATATTTGAAACTACCACATTCAAATGCCAATTTTGGCCAGGGTATCACTAAATGGGGCAATGAAATTTATGGGCCAGCTAATTCTGATTAGATCATTTCATGTTTAAATGCTAAATTTGCACCTGGGTGCTCTAGATTGATCTTTCCTATCAAGTATTTTGCACAAGGCTTATGTCTTTGTTATTTGTTGTTGGTAACATCCTCAATGGGAATATACATCCAATACATTTGACAGTGATTTCTAATTCTAATCCAGTCAAATTTAGGACCAATAACAAGGCATTTTGACCAATTTAAGTAATTTGTGCATAAAGTGCTTAATCATGTTTAAGAGATAATTAACCCAAATTAAGGCCTAATTAATAATTCCATGGAAACTTGTTGAATACTTATTTTTGGAAATGAATATTGAATATCTACATCATCAAGTTCCCTCATTTCTTGGGAAGACATCCCTAGGCCATAAATGCCACAAATATCAGGATTTATTCCCTCTGTGCCTCTTCAATGCCTTCTATGATGCCCTTCATACCTCTTAATTTCCCCTTCTTCTAATGTCATGCTGAGGATAATTACAAACTTAATTCCAAAAATTTAATTAATTCTCAAGCACACATCTCAATCTTGAGATGGATGGTTGAGGTCGATTCTAATCAAATCCAAAAATCTATAAATAGGAGGCCTCACAACATCATTTCTAACCTATTTTGGTGCAAAGTTATTATGATCAAATATCTTCAAAAAATTAATTTATGCAAAGTTATAATGCAGGATTAGTTCCAAAAGCTTCATGCAACTAGTGTTACCATGCCAAATTGATTCCAAGCCAAGCTACAAGCCAAAAGTGCCAAGGAGAGATGGAGGTAACCAAGCTTCCATTACTAAGGACTTCATGAGCACAAGACAATAAAGCCACTACTATAAAGGCATTTGGAGTATCCAAATAAGGTGAAGGAAATCTTATATTTGATCCCTTGCTTTTTATTTGTGCTTGTCATTTACTTTTGTTAACTAAGCTCTCCTTAGTGTCTACACCTAAAGATGTTATGCTATTAGTGTGTTTATTTCATTTTGTTTTGATTTTGGAACTAACACCATACTAACAATCCTCTCTTGAGTCAAATTCCTAGATCATAGAACTTAGATAAAAAGCTAGGAGATTGTTATTAGGATTAACAATATAGCTTGTTGAAATGAACTAAACATTGATGTTTTTGGTATATTTATGCCAGTGATGAATAAAGACTATGTTGTCTTGTGTCAAACCCTTTTTGTAAAAAGAGTCTTAAACTGGTTAGGAGTGTTGCATATATACCCTTTATAAGGATTTTTTATGTAAAGAAACAAATCCCTTTTGTATTGTGGCTTTTCAAAAAAACAATAGTGAGTTATTTGATTATATCTCTGTTGAGAATAGTTCTCGATTATGCCTATGTCTCTCCTTATAATTGTTATGATTAATTTATTTGGATTGAGCCTGTGTAAGATGAGTAGACATATTTTTGAGTTGTGGTTGGTTATTGGGAACAAAAATATAGTTAACTTATTAAATCTTTATGATGTTATTGTGGATAGAAATGATGCTTTATGAAGGTTCCCCTTTGGGATTTTGTACACAATTTATGCTACCTATAATAAACCCTACCAAAAAAGAGATCAATTAATTATATGAAAGATTTTTATAAATCATAGTTCTCCTATAATGATCTTATCAATGTTTAAACCTTATATTTGTTTGACACTCCTACACCTCAATGGAATTCATAGTTGACCTTGTAGCTTGATTATAGGAGTGAGTCTTTGAGTCATTACTAGATGTATATTCTACTAAAGACTAAATCAAGTGACTTATTTTAACAAGCCATTCCTTTAGAGATGTTGGCTTAAATAGACTCACCTTGTGTTCATTTGATAAATTGACTAAACTAATGAGTTTATTAGTTTAGAATCATGCCTTTTGCTCTAATCAAGCTTTGGCTTCTTATTGAACTTGATAGTAATAACATAGGCATACATAATTTACCTTGATATGTTTCCAATTATAGATCCATCTCCATGTTTCACTTTGGATCATGCCTTAGCTAATTACTGAGCTCTTGATGGATTTTAGCCTTAGTCATTTTCCTTGTTATCTAATTTAATGTTTTGCCTTAGCTGCTTTTGCTTTAGGTTTTCTTTAGCTTTTGCCTTAGCTAAATTTTGAAATTTTAAAAGTTAATTAGATGATGCCACATGGAATCTTCCTAGTTACTTGAGGGATTAGTCAAAATTCAAAGCCTCTAATGCCTCTACATTCTATGTAAATCACGAAGCCTAAATCTAGAAGTATGAAATCTCATAAGGTTTGAACCATTAGGGAAAATATGCCAATGCTTCCACATTTTTCTTAATTAAGATGGTCAGCATCCAAAAGCATAAAATATTAGAGGGACTAAGTCATTATGGTTAATACCCTAATACCTCTATGTTATACATATCCAAGTAGGTCATTGACCTAAAGGGTTATGCCTTTGAGGTTGGGGTCCTTTGCTTTATTTTTCCTTAATTATTGTTATGAATTTTTGTGAGTGGTTCAGAGGAAGTTGTGTGTCATCCTCTTGCTAACCCAAGAGTGACATCCACTTGGTCTATAGTATGGTTAATGTCAGGATAATGAGTTAGTAGGATATTTCTATGTGGCATCATCTTGATAACCTAGTATCCTGGGAAGGCCCATATAGTGTGCAAACCTCTGGGTAAGTAGGATCACAAGATGCTACCATGTGACATCATTCTAGTGACCTTATAATCTAGACATGTACATGTAGCTTATAAAGGCTCTAGGTAAGTGAGCTCATGTGATGCTACCATGTGGCATCATACCAATGACCTATTATCCTAGAGATGTCTGTGTAGAGCACAAAGCTTATGGGAAAGTAGATGAGTGGGATGCAACCACATATCCATATCTCACTATTCCACTATTACAGGGGTGTCTATACCAAGAACAAAACCTATGGGCCAATAGGCTAGTGGAATGTTTCCACATGGCATGATTTCTGCTACTCTAAAGCCCCAAGGAAGTCATGATAGGTCTACAAAGTGGTAAGGTAGTGGGTTAGTAAATTATTACCACATGGAAATTTTATCAGAGTCACCTAGGAAGTGATAGGTGGTAAGAGTGGCCCAAGGAATTGAAGAGGGGTAGACATGGCCATATAACCTACCAAAGTGAACACATGGAGACCAACTATGTAATAAGTGGTTGAGGTTAATTTTGACATTCATATCAACATCATAAGCATAGTTGTCATTTGGTGTGAGCCTATGAAGGAATTTTTGAGTGTTGGGCTAAATGGATTAGGATTGTGGGATTCCTAATTAATGGTTTACACTTGTGTGAGTCTTAATGGTAGTTTCAAGATTTGTATTTTATTGTGTGATTGAATGGATTATGTATTTATCCATGTTCAAAGGTGTTTTGTTGGTTGTTATTATGTCATGCCTATATTTTAAATAAAAAATAATGGGGATGACAAGAGTGCTGACATCACTCTCCATTCTACCTTTGGCTACTGCAAGTTAAAACTTCTTGTAGAAAATGGGGACCCACTTTTTTTAGACTATGGTCATGAATTTATGCCCCTCTTCTATATGTTTATGCAAAATCTAAGAGAAGATTGATTATTTGCCTTTTCATAATTTATCAAAATGGAATTGGTATTATGCTCATATATTAATTCTTTTTATTAGGCTTATTCTATTGGGCTTATCTTTGTCAGACTTATGAAATTTATCTCTATCAAGTTTTATGTTTTTGACTTATCTTTTCCAGGATTTTGTCTTTAGAAATTTTGTTCCATAAGAATTGGTATTCAAGTTTATTGTGTTAGATATTTTATCTAATATAATTTCCTTGCAACATTCCCTCAATCCAATTGAATTCCTTCAAGTATTTTGCCTGATGAACATTCCTTCAAACATTTTATCTAAGACATTTTTCCCTTCATACTTTTTGAACATGCCCTTTGGAATTTTTAAACATGTCCTTCAGACTATTTGAAAATGCCCTTCAGACTTTTTTAATATATCCTTTGGGCCTTATACAACCTACCCTTTAGGACTTTTATCCTGGGCCTTTTTGCCCTTTGCACCTACCCTTTGGGACTTTTTTCCCAGGCCTTTACCTCAAAAAATAACCCTTTAAGACTTTTATCTCAAGAATTTTACCCTACGAGCCTATCCTTTGGGACTTTTGTCTTGGCCTAATTTTTTTGGGCCTTTTACCTCAGACCAATTCCTTTAGAAGTTGTGTCTCAAACATTTTGTCTACTGAAATTACAATTCCTTCAAAGTTTGTGTTTTGGACATTTTGTCTGATGAAATTGGGTCTTTAGGAGAATTGTTATGGATATTTTGTCTAAAATAATTTCCTTGATGAAATATATTCCCTCATATAAAAGGCCATAATAATTACCCTAAAATAATACCGTACTACCAATATTAATAGACCAAAAATCCTATGAAATGGCCAAGTGACACCCCTGCTTAGAGAGAATTTTATCTTATTTTGAGCTTAACTTAAGATTTTAGTCTAGGTCATAATTGTATTTTATTAATATTAAGACCTTAGGCTAAAAATATATATGCTTGGTCCTTTTTATATCTTATGATTTACGTAGGGTTGAAATTAATATAGGGGCTCTTTTATATATTCTAAGCCCAAGTCCAAATCGTATTCATTATTACAACTGAAACCTCAGGATATAATTTTTTATGTAGGGTCCTTTATATTAAATTATGTCCTTTATTATATGCCTACATATCTAATGAACCATATTAACTCAGGCCCAATTGATCCAATGAAGTGAAAGCAATGGTTGAAAATTGAAAAGACCTATTGAGCTCTATGAGGGTGACAAGTGTCACCATCATAAGATCTTGGTATAAAGATCCAATGACATGAGTAAATTATGAAATTTCAAATGTTATCTAAAGCTCCATGAACATGATAAGTGTCACCATCACATGATAATAATATATAAAGATCAAAATATGTGAGTATCAATAGTTGAGAGCCCCAAATAGCTGCCAAGTGGCACACATAAGAGCACCTTTTTTTTAGGATTTATTCTTATTTAATTATGTCCTAAGATATTTTTTGAGACCTAAGTTATATATATGTGTTAAGTCATTTTTGTTTATGATTGCAGAGTAGAGATAACTAGGACATGTCAAGTATAGGGCTCGTAGGTAATTAAGTCAACTTGACAGTTGTGTGGACATCTTTAACATTCATAGGAATGTCAAAATAAAGATCAAAGATAAAATACATAGGATTAAATTTTGACAGTCACGTGGATGTCATTGACAGTCGTAAAGATGTCTTTAAGGGTCATACAAACATCATATTTAGGCTCAATAAAGAAAATATATGGGATTAAATTATGATGATCATGAGGACATCATTGATGATCACACAGATGCCAAATTTAAGCTTGTAAATTGGCCATTTTGAAATCAAAGGTTAATAGGCTCAAGAAGATCAATGATCAATGTTAACTCAAGCACATACGATCGATGGTGCGAGATCAACATGGAAAATTCAAAGGTTTTGAAACAAGTGAGGATTAGCTAAGTGACACAAAAACATTTGAGCTAGGAATGTAAAGATCATAGAGGCCCCCATGGAGATACCAAATGGCACACCCATGTTTCATCATGTAGAAGATCGAATAATGTGACTCGATAGTGGAATTTTCAAAGATGTAGACTTAATCAGGTTTTGACATGTGTCTTGAGACAACAATCACATTTCAAAAGATAGCAAACAAAATGACATGGACATAGTATGTAGAATATTTTTTACACTTGAGCTATATTTATTGATGGCCAATGGGTCTCATAGTTAAGCTAGATCAGGAATATGAACATGCATGCAAATATGAAATTAAAGATCTGGTAATAGAACAAGAAAATGCTACAATTACATGGCATCTCAGAGGTAAATTAAGTAAACACCATCAAATATTTCAAGATAAGGACCCTATAAATCCTTCCAAAGGGATAGTTTATAAAGGCATAGGTGACATGCATTGCATAATTTAATTAGATTGGTCATAGCTAACAATAGTGTCACTAGTTCTAAAACATTGATAAAGTGTTACTTATGTCTAAGTTCTATTTGAAAATGGATAATATAAAAGATCAACAAGTTGTTGTCACAACCTATAAAAGGAAGTATTGTCATGCAGTTTGAGCTATAATTGTAAAAAAGTGCCTTTATACACATGTACACATTGTATAGCTTTTGCAAAGGCTATTTTAAATTGATAACTACAATTGGAACCTTCTATGATTTTCTACCATAGTTAGAACTCAAGTTGTGACTATCACATATAACAACCTTGCATGAACTTGGAGGATGAGGTGACCCCTTCCCCAAGTCTATATAAATAATTGTAATCCAACTTGGATTTTTGTCAGAGAATTTTGAATATAGGAGCAACATAAACTTTTATCATCAATGAATGTGTTTGTGTATTTTCTTTCCCATTTCTATGTAATTATTTGTTACTTTCTTTGGTTGTATGTTTAAAAAATATTTAGTGTGAATAGTTGTGAATGGGTTCTTGATTATTTTGATTGATGTACTGATCTATAGATGTGCAACAACTATTGAAATATTAGTAAAATATATTGGTTAAGATAGTCAAGTTATTTGATTCATAATTCTGATTGTGCATGAGTGCTTTCTTAGATGTAGTTTTATGTGTGTATGTAAAAGATGCTTCAAATAATTCACTAGCCTAAGCCATAATCTCCTGATTAAGGGTGTGAAATAGCTACCCTAAAAGGAGAAACCTTTGTTTGAGGATTTTGAATTTCCTAAATCTTTATCCCCTTAGACTTCTTAGATGTGTCTGATCGTGTGTGTATAATTACTGCTAGCAATAAGCATAGGTTTTGAGAGCACTTATCCTTTTGGAAACCAACTAAGGATGTAATTCCTTAAAACCATATAATCTTCCTTTTCTACCTTACCCTTCCCTATTTTTTGAGTTTGTTTTGAGATATACCCATTTTAGATTAGAAAACAAACACCCATCTAACTCACTTAGAGATTCACTATCCTTATTAGGAACCACACCTCCATCCAAAAAATCTTGTCAACAACCTGCATGCCCTACCAACTATTCCATCAATAAGTTTTCAAATACACATACCTAAAAATTATGATCTGGAGTGGAGTTTACCTCCATTGAGATCCTAAAATTTTAGAGGCTACCTCATTACATTGTGGTGTGCATAAAACCCACATCAATAGTTTCCTAATCATGAGGATATATAAAATACTTCAGAAAGACATGACTAGGTTATCCATATTAGGGAATTCAAGCCTCATATAAAGCCTAATAGTTTTGAATTGTACTTAATATTATTGTATTCTTTCACTCTAGACAAACTAATTTTTTAGGGTTGAGATGAAGGTTTTAATCTATACTTCTATAAATACGTTAATTAGGAAGGAGGACATATGTCATGGGATAAAGTTACACAAATAAATTCACATAAAATATTTTAATACTCAAGGGTACTAGTGTGATAGGATTACATACACTTATTATCATCTTCTATGTCATATGGGAAACCACATGAAATTTTCAAAAATTTCCATATATAGAACTATTCTTGAAGAAAGATATCATACCTAGAGGCATGCCTACTATAAGGCAGGAGTTTTTAACCCAAATCAAAATTTATTTTTCATGTGGATTATTCTTTCTCTTTTTGTTTTCTCTGCACTTAAAGATCCTTATTTAACTTCTTATTATCTACTTTCACCCCTTTGAGGGTTTGACAAGTTTCTACCCAAGTGGCCATGATGTCACCATAAGATAATAGTGTTTGCACCCCACATTCCACTTGTTATTTGGGTGTCATAATTTTATCTTTCAATTAATCTATTGAATTATCTTTATTAAGAAATTAAATTTTAGTTTATTATTATTCCTTCTATAAATATTGGATAACTTCTTCCTTGTAGTTTGAGATTGAGGAATGCTATTTCCTCTTCTTGTTGTTTCTTGGTTGATTCTGACCTTGAAAAAATCATGGCATGATGTGCTTTTTATTCCTCATCATGGTTGAAAGGATGATATTCTTCCTCTATAACTAGAGATTTTTATTTGTCTAATGGTATCTTAGATGAATAAGACATAAGGGGTTCTTCTACAACTTCTTCCACTGAAAATACTTATGCCATGGCTTTTAATTCCTTAATACCAATTGAGTGTTCTTCCATAAACTCCTATTATATAAGTTTTTTATAATTTGTCTAGAGATCCATTAGGCTGTCCTCAGTTTAGACAACCAAGAGTCTTTGCATCACTTTTTTTTTATATCATCCTCTTCAGGTAGGATGAGTCTTCTTTTTCTCCTAGGTATGGTTTTTGATCTTGACTTCTCCATTGGAGTCTTCCTTTTTGTAATTCTCATTAAAATCCTAAGTTGAGATGTCTCCAAAATTTATTTCTCCTCATCAAATATTTTCATGATGGGTATTTATTAAACAACAAGTTCTAGAGTCTCTTTGAATCTCATTCTAGATGTTCTTATGTTCAATTTCCTCTTCGTCACCAATTCAAAAGATGGATCCTCATTAGGACATTCCTCCTTTTGACCAAATAGGTGTAAGAGAGGAGAATAAATTTTTAAGTCTTACCTTATATGTCTTCTTCAACTTGTTTTGTAAAAATTCTTCGCCCTTAACCCCTCCATATACTTTCTTTAGGAAGTGGTGTTGGCATATGAGTTGAATCAAACCATGATCTATAATGGAGGCTACACATTGTACCTACCTTTATTCCATAACTTGGATGGATTCATAGAGAAAATTTGGTAAAATTTCCCTCCATTTAGGTTTATGTAGTCCTTTCTTAAGATGGTTCACAATTTTCATTACATCCCCTCCAAGAGAGCTATATTGTCCATCAACAATACAGAATTTAATGACCCAAAATGCAGCAATCCCCCATGGTTTTAAAAACATTTCTCTCTTGATTCATTTCATTATCCCTTGGGGACTAATAATTAGATTAGGAATCAGTTCCCCTTCTTCATGGAAGACCTAAATTATGTTTTTGAATGTGGATTTTCTTGAGATCCTCATCCCTATATCTAAAATCCCTGAGACCTGACTAATTATAGTGTTGTTAAATTGAATATTAATTCCTTTTATTAATATTATATTCAGCCTTAATATTTATGATAAAATAATTGAATAACTACTTATCATAGCCTTGGAATTTCTTAAGAAAATTTAGCCACCCAACTTCCTCAAAAATCACATCCATTGCCTCATATTTTAATAATAGTTATACAGATTTAGGGTCTAATTTCTTCTTATAACCCATTATGTGAATTTTTCAAAGATATTTGGTGCTATTAATAACCCTTGATAATCAATTGGAGGATTTAAGTAGCATGTTATAAAGTGAGAGTCTTTTATAATCAATAGAGCATAATACCTTTGGAAAATAATAGAGCAAGGCACACTTATACAAACTTTATAATTAATTTCCATAGCTATTAAAATATTTAGATCTTGATAAATATATGAGTGGGGATGGTTTGAGGGGAAAAATAGTTATTTTATATGTTTGGAGTGATTGAGAGGACCCAAATCTATTACTGTTTCCTCATGCAAAAATTTATCGTTAGTTTGTTACCTAATTTGGTTCATGCCTTGAGTTGTCTCCATCATGATGAGTCTTTTAAAAATATTATTTTTGCCTCATGATTCCATACCTCATCACCTTAGCGACATCATATCTATTTTTATTTTATTGGAAAAGACATCTAAAAAATATGCATGCTTTTTTTGGAAAATATCTTTTTAACTTTTTGAAAAGATCCCCTTTTAACATGTCCTTATTTAAAAGAATCTTCCTTTTGGGAGTGGATTAAATGACATATAAAACTAATAAAAAATAATACTCATATAATACTAAAACAAAACTACCTTGAATTAGTGTTTTGTCTTTGCTCCTAGTTCTACCTCTTGTCTTGTGATAGAAAGACCACTAAAGTTAATTCAGAGTTTTATAAAAGTCAATTAAGAGTAACATTTTATTGATTTATTCCCTATAAATGTTTCCATTTTATGGTTTTAAACTTTTCATCCCCATTATATATATATATATATATATATATATATATATATATATATATATATATATATGTGTGTGTGTATTTTATATTTTATTTTTTTTGGAAAGAGGATCACCATTTATTGGGTTTCAATCCCCCTCCTTTATTGGACTCAAAATCCCATTCTTTGGTTATGATGGAAAAATAAGGTTCTTCCATATAACCAAATTATTTTTGAAATTTAATATATTTTAAGAATTCACCATTTCTTGGAGGTCGATGATATATCCTTAACCTATGTGCATTTACCAAGATTGTCTTCTTATTTCTGTCAATTGGCAATAACTAAACTGATCCATTGTAAAAAATCTTTTCTTATTGATAAGGAACTAGCCATCTAGTATAGAGTTTTCCTTTGAAATGTTGGTACTTTATATCAAATAATAAGGCCCAATATCCCTATTTTAATGTGACTATCATACCATGCCTTCCTCTAATGTTGAATAAGTTCTATTTGATGCAATGTCTCTAGCTTCATCTAGATCTATGCCTACATCCATTGGTATTCTTAATGTCTGTAACTCAAATTTAGTTAGAAGTAATTTATTCTTCCCATACACAAGTTCATATGGAGAAAAGCCTTTGGTGGTCTTCCATGTTGTGTTTTAGGTCCATACTGCTTCAAGTAACTTGCTTGTCTAATATTTTTTGCTAATATTCACTATCTTGGGTAATATATTCTCTAGTTCCATATTGGCTACCTCAATTTGATCATTGGCTTGAGGATGGTGATGAACCCCATAAATGTCATGTTCTTGTCCCCATATATTTTTCTCATCTTGCTTGTTAACCATGCTTTTGAACACTTTTACATATAATTTTCTTCCTTAAAAAGCCATATAGCATTATGTTTATATACTCTTTTAATAGTTAGAATTATGTATACAAATTAAATATATGATGGTTATTTATTAATTTAAGACATTTTTTCTATAATGTGTTTTAAATATGTTTTATATAAATAGGTATTTAGCATGGAATGTCCTATAGAAAAAGAATCTCATTACATAAACTATCCTATAGCCACTACATGACCAAAGCCACAAATTAATAGATTTTGATTCCTCTTTCAACTGACTCATAGAAATAACCATAATGTCCATGGAGCCCAATAAGGAAGTAGTTGAAGGTTGAAAAAGTTTTATTTGTCCTAAAATAATGTCACAAAATTCATATGAAGATGTCTTTAGCAAAATGAGCTAATTTCAGTTATCTTAAATTGAATGAATCTTATATTAGAATATATATTATTTTATATAAAATATCCTCTATAGTATATATATATATATATACATATATATATATATATATATATATATATATATATATATATATATGTATATGTATATGTATATATATGTATATGTATATGTATATGTATGTATATATATATATGTATGTATATATATATATATATGTATATATATATATATATGTATATATATATATATATATATATATATATATATGTATATATATATATATATGTATGTATATATATATATATATGTATATATATATATATATATATATATGTATATGTAGGTATGTATGTATGTATGTATGTAGCAACAGAGTTGAGATATAGTAGATGTTCATTAGAGATTATCAAAAGTATATTTTGCCAAGCAACTGTCATTATAATTTCCTATAAAAATTCATTTCTGAATTTTTAATTAATATGAACAAGCATTTCTGAGTTCAATTTAGTGTTGTGAGAAGAAGGATTAAAGCTGGAGTCAAAAGGAGGAAGGACCCACTTTGGAAGCTTGCAGTAACAATCCAACCCATTTTAATAGCTAAGCATGTTATTTGATTTCTTTATGTATTATGTGTTTCATTTTTAAATTATGTGATTTATATTGATTATATTTGTTTAAGGAAGCTTACAACACATAAGCATTTATTTCACAATGTTTTGTTCATGTTTTATTTCTAGCATTTCATTTATTGCATGACTTCAACATCTTAGATAACAATTAACAAAAGGTCAAACTAGAAGATTGAGTCTGCACATACAATGACATCATCCTATAAGGTATACATCCTTGGATTGACATTTAAATGAGATAGAAGGTATAGGTACATGGTAACTCTCCTTATTCATTTTGATCAAGAGAAGTATATTTGATTATGAATCGATTACTAGTCAATTTTGGCACCATTATTGAGGAAGGGTGTCATACACTTGTAATCTTTAATCTTGATAGAAATTGTTTCCATATGTTATTATTTTTATTTCCAAAGTATTCTATTATTTGGATTTAATATTTCCTACTTTCATAGTTTAAATTTCCAATTTTGCAAGTAGGATAGTGAAAATTTTCAAAAACCCCCATAGTACTAACCCTGTGTAGGTAGGGTGGGAAAAAATTAAAAAAAAAGTGGTTGATGTATGCAAAATGAAGGGGACTATATAGGAATATTTTTTTCCTGAATCATCAAACTTTGATACAATATCTAAAATTCATCCTACAATAACTAAGGAACATGAAGGAATTCCTAAAGATCACTCATAGTTATCAATAGAAGAGGTAGAGAAGGAGTATTTTTTTGTTGGACTGGTAGCACAAGATGAAGACCTTAAAGAGGTTAATACCCTTATAATAGAACCACATGTACCACATCTAATAATTATTACCTTATCACTTCATACTCATGAATTTGAAGTTTGCTTCCCTTCGTCACCCAAATTTCTTGCTAAGGAGCCATTCAAAGCTATTCTTGATCCTATAAGAAACACCAGGCCAATAGAATCTTCCAATTTAGAGAGACTCTTTGTTGAGACACTAGATGAATCTTTTGAAACCTCCACACCATCCCCATTATATAGGAATCCATACATTACTAAGAAAGAAGATAAATTCTTTATCTTCTACACCCTAGGAAATAAAAGAATTGATAAGAATTTTAAATGATGGGTAGTAACAACCTCCTATTTACCAACATAAAGAGTATTCATGGGGGATCACCAAGAATAAAACACTACCAAAGAGTCTATTAATTTTGAATTTCCTATCCTCAATCCTAAAAAAAATGTACCCATGAAGAATATCTCTCACATTGCCCTCCCTAATTTTAGTAGAAAAGCATATGAGGATCTAGACACATTTCTTTTTGAGTTTAATATCTTATGCCGTATCTATGATTATAAATAAGATGCCTAGAAAATCAAATTGTTTCCAACAACACTCAAAGATGTAACACTTATATGGTTCATTGGACTTGGAAAGGATGACAATTTTACTTGGGACGAAATGAAGGAGTAGTTTTTGATGAAATACCAAGACTATTGTAAGGATGAAAAATACAAGAGAGATGCCATATTCTTAATGACACAAACTGATGATGAGTCATTAGAAGAATATATGGAAAGATTTTTGTTTATATTGCAAAAATGTAAGCATACCTAAATGGATAAGGAATCAGTCAAGCTAATATTCCTAAAAGGAATTAGAGATGATTGTCTGGAGGCACTAGATCTAATGTCTAGTGGTGATGTTTTTACATTGCCATTTGATGAACTAATAGTTCTATGTACAAACTACTCCAGATCAACCATGAAAAAAAGTAGAGGTAGAATCCTTCTTACAACATCTATAGTAGGACTATCTAAAGGTGAAGTTAGCAACATGCTCTAGGACATGAAGTAGGATATTATCAACCACTTAGGTACTTAGCTTGATACATTACATACATAGAGAAAGCAAGAAGAAACTCAAAAATTCTTAGCCACCTATTTCCATGAATGCAAAAAAAAGAAGGTGGATTACACATGACATTAAATGAAAGCTCAGGTAGCCAACATAACTGAGGATAATGATGAGATAGTGGAGCTACATGCCATAGGAGAAGATGAAAATCAAGTGTTTTTCATGGCTCAATAGAAACCATGGGTACAGAGACTAGGTATGCTATCAAACTCTATATTTTCAAATTATCAATTCTTAAATAACCCTCAATATGGTTCTTGGATGAATAAACCCAATAAAAATTGGTCTCAAATAAGTTGTTAACTACCCCTGAATCAGTTATAGATGCAAGGAATGGACAACAACCTCAACTGAGGTAATTTCAAAACTATCAATGGTTCTTTCCCTCTAATCTATGGTAACAACAATGGAGAGGTAATCAAAGCTTTTATCAAAAAATGCAACAACCATAAAAACAATAGGACATAATTATAAACACTCAACAACCTATTCAAATTAGTCAATTACTCACCCAACCTTTTGCCAATAAGTTAGTTTAACTGACACAATTTACTGAAATAATGCAATATCCAACATAGACCTTAGATATTAATCAAATTTAACTTTTTTCAGGTTATTTTATTCCACAACCCACCTCACCCATAATCACAAAACACTTTGACCCAACTCCACTCCATACTAATCCATAGCCACCCATAGCCAATCCTAAACTAAGTCCATTAGAAAATAAAAAAGAAGTTGACAATTCTCCTTTTTTGGAGAGATTGAACATATCACATCCTAAACTAGAGCTTGAATTTGATATTTTAGGTTAACTTAAGAATGTGTGCATAAAAATCACACTCTTTCAAGTAATAAAGGATGTTCCTATCTAAAATAAATCTATTAGAGATCTATGTTTGAAAAAACTAAGAAGAAAGAAGAAGGATCCTAAAATAGTCTAGGTCATTGATCAAATAACAGATATTATGTTGGGAAACATAGTTCCCCAAAATATTCTGATCCAAGAAGTCTTGTAGTTAATGTTAGCATATATGGCCAACCCATATCCAATAATTTAATTAATTTGGGTGTAACCATCAATATGATGACCATGTAGGCCACACAAGAACTAAAACTTACCACTCTCTATCCAACACCCACCATCCTCTAGATGGTTGATAGATCAACTATTAAGCTTGAGGGGACTATTGAGGACCTTGTCATCATTGTGGATTCTTAGAAATATCTAGTGGAATCTATTATAATATAGCTAAATATCAATTTGGGGGGTTATATTCTCATCTTTGGCCACTCATGGTTGTCCATTACTAATGCTTTTATTGGCTATAGGTCAAGAAAAATACTAATTTCCAATGGAAATGACACCAAGAAATTAGTTTTTTATCGACCAACTCAGCCTTCCCAAAATGATAGACCAACCCCTTAGATTGTTGACTTTGAAGAAGCTATCTTGTTTCAGACTCTCTACATAATTTACCATAGTTGAGCTCTACAAGCATATTAAGAAGACACTATCCTTACTTGTATCTTGAAAATCACCTATTGATAGGATCCTATAGCCACTAATCTATTGGAATGTACACCATGCCCTCTTACAAATACCTTTCCTCAGAATGATCTTGATATAACCAAAAGAGACATTTGGACATTCCATCAATTACTTCCCTATCATTGAAGTTATGCTCCTTTAATCACCAATGTAAAAACCATGCTTTCTTTAACAAAGCAAGTAGACATTCTACCAAACATACCTCTCAACATCAACACCTCTTTAACATCCAAATAAGAAATTTAGTTACTTATAATGCTAAGAAAGCACACAAAAATATTTTCCTAAGATTACCATGACATGAGAGGAATACCCCTAAATTTATTCATGTATCACATTTACATTAAATAAGAATTAAAACCTATTTGCCAACCCTAATGACAAATAAATTATGCAGTTAAGGATATTGTCAAAATTGAGTAGCAAAAACTCTTAGATGTAGGATTTTTTTATATTATTTTGGATAGCTAGTTGGTCTCTCCTCTAGTTATTATCCTTAAGAAAGGGGGATAATGGTGTATTTTCATTAATTACTAAGAATTGAATGATGATACTAGGAAGGATCACTTTCCTCTTCATTTATTGATCAAGTGTTTGATATATTAGCAAAGAAAAAGTACTTTTCCTTCCTAGACAACTATAGTGGTTATAATCAAATATGAATTGATCCACAAGATCAAGATAAAACCACTTTTACTTGCCCTCAAAGAACCTATGCCTATGCCATCTTACCATTTTGTGTTTTAAATGGCCAAACTAATTTTCAAATCACTATTTTGAGCATATTTTTTTATCTCTCTGATGACTGTGTTGAAATCTACATGGATGATTTCACTGTTTATGGGCAGACATTTGAAGAAACACTCACCAACCTATATAAATTTATCTAACATTTCTAGGACCCCCAATTATCTTTGAGTAATGAAAAGTGTTACATGCTTATGACTGAAAGGATTATGTTGGGGCATCACATATCCCCTACTAGAATTCAAGTTGACCCAACAAAGATAGGTATCATTAAGGATCTACCCACACAAAAGAAGAAAAAAGATGTTAGAAGCTTTTTAAGACATGTTGATTATTATAGATGATTCATCAAATATTTTATTAAAATTACCACCCTATTGTTTGGATTGCTTACTAAGGATGTTGAATTTACATGGACTAATGATTGTCAAACTACCTTTCATCAACTCAAAGACCTTCTCATAACAACTCATATTCTTAGAGGGCCTAATTGAAATAAGCCTTTTCACATCCACAAAAATTCATCTAACACCACTTTAGGAGCTATCCTTGGTCAAAAAGATGAGTCCTTGAGTTATGTAATCTATTTTATCAACAAGAATCTTTAAGGGGCTGATTTCAAATGCATTATAATAGAGAAGGAATTTCTTGCCATAGTCTATGCCATCAATAAATTTTGACACTATATTACAAGTTACCAAGTATTTATCCACAAAGATCATGCAATAATCAAGTATTTAATGAGCAAACCTACTATAACAAGTAAGATAATTCATTGGTTGATTTTGCTATAGGAGTTTGATATTACCATTGTGGACAAACTAGGTAAGGATAATGTAGTAGAAAATTTTATATCTTGGTTGTAAAATGATGAGCACAATCCTATTATTGATGATTCTTTTCTTGATGAACATTTATTTTTTTTAATACTTTAATATCCATGATTCACAAAAATTACTATCTTGCTACAAGATCACTACCACATCATTTCTCACCTAGGTACAAATAACACCTGATCTAAAAGAGTAGACATTATTCTCAAATTATAGGATATCTCTTTATCACTAGACCAGATTTAGTTATGAGAAGATGTATCTAAGAAGATGAAGCTTATGACATTCTCAGATCCTACCATGATAAACCTTATGGGGGTCATTTTGTTTCCAAATGGACTACTATGAAAGTAATCACTACCAAATATTATTGGCCTTCTTTACATAAGGATACTATGATGTATACCTATAGATGTGATCAATGCTAACATATGAGAAAACTAACTAACTCTAATGAAATGCCATTACAGCCACAACTAGTTTTAGAACCCTTTGACAAATGGGAACTAGATTTTGTAGGTCCCATTAATCCTAAATCTAATAATAAAGAATATATATTGGTATGTACTAATTATGTCATAAAATGGGTAGAGGTCAAATCCATAACCCATGCCTAAGATGAAAAAGTAGCTGAGTTATTGTATGAATAAATATTCACCTACTATAGAGTACCAAGAGAAATAGTCAAAAACCAAGGCCCATAGTTCACATCAGACCTCATAGCTACCTTGATTAAAGAATATGAAATTAGACACAAAAATTCTACCCCTTACCATCCTTAGTCAAATGGTTAGGTGGAAATGACAAATAGATAATTGGAAAATATACTCACTAAGACTATTATCTTGCATAGAAAATATTGGTCAACTCATCTTCTAGAAGTAGTATAGGCTTATAGAATCATCTAGAAAATCACAATTGGTTTCACTCCATATGAACTAGTTTATGGTAAGCAGTTGATGAACTAAGAAAAGAAGCACTTCATCACACTAAAATAGTGAAAAGATAATATGTGGGTTGGCATGATAGGAACATTAAGAATAAGAATTTCCCACCTAGTGATTAGGTACTCCTTTTTGAATCTAAATACAAGGATCATAAAGGAAAGTTGTAATCTAGATGATTTAGGCCCTATGAGATTGAACAAGTTTTAAACAATGAAGATGTAAAGCTTATGAGCATTGATTCTATTTGATTTCAACTACTTGTTAATGACCATAGGCTTAAGCTATATAAGAAACCATTTTCTAAGAAAACTCTCACTTGCCAACTTCTTGAAGAAAAACATCCATCTCTTCTTCATGAAGTAAATCAACTTGTTCTCTGCAGCCGAAGGGTATTTATATCAACCCTTCTCTAATATTTTCTAAGAGCAATAAAGCTTTTTGTAGTAAAGAATAAGTCATTCACAATGGCTTGGTTTTGATTTAATAAAATGCTACCTCTTATATTATTGTGTATTTAGTTGAGTTTGGACCAAAAAATATAAAAATATAAAAAAAATCAAAAAAATTAGTAATGAAAACCTTTGGGCATTGTTGATGGATGTTGTCTCGGAAAACTAGGTCACTGGCTGATTGAAATTCATTAAAAAGAGAGAGAGAGAGAGAAAAGGCACTACTATAATAAATTTTTTTTGTTTTCAGTTATTTTTGCTTTCAGATTCATTCCCTTAGAGCATAAATAAATTTTCCTTCTTACTATAGGATGAAAAACTTGCTACCACAGGATAAAACTTATTGTTGCAGGATAAAACTTGTTACTGCCAAATAAAACTTACTACTACAAGAAACATATCTTGCTACATGATGTATTCTTATCATTCCATCCTACATCAAGAATTTTCTCCCACTCAAATGATAGAATACACTATGACCAACACTTTAAATCATCATTTGCATATTTATGAAAGGTATTTCTATAAGTAACATGGTGATTATTATATATTTATTTCATGTGATCTATTTTAATTATTATTAAGATGATGGTATTTAATGATATTAATGCACTACCATATCTTCTCCTTATCATGCTAACTCACCATATCATCCTCCTTAGTTGATTGATGTGACCTTTGACACACTACTACCACCACCCTTTGTTATTACCACTATTCATTTTACATGTCAATTTTGTTCCTTGAGGATAAGTGGGGAGGGAGATTTCCTTAATTAATATGGATTATTTCTCTCCCAAAGCAAAAATAATAAACATTTCACCAAAGCCATAAAACCCTTGCTGCAAGAACATAGCCTACAACTTAAATTTCATCTCATAATATAGGAGGGGACTTACTAAAACATGAATAGCTTGATATCACCCCTTTAACCAATAGCCTATACATCTTGGTCCTATTTTAGAATGTAAAATGGACATAGTATTTTGAGAAGATACATGCCCTAGAAGAAGGAATTGTAGAGGAATTCACTAGTATATTGCATAATAACATGGCAATAGTATGAGGAATGGATATACATTTGACATAGACTATCATAAGTAGAGTAATAGGATTGTTGTGAACAAAGAAGGCATGGCAAGATAAATTTGATGCCAAAGTAGAGAGGCAAAAGTTCATTAGAGGAAATGAAAACCTAGAAAATTCAAAGTAGAGTACTGCATGGTTGTCTCTACCAATAATACAGGCTAAATCTATTGAGTTTATCTCCATATATTTTATTTGTGAAGGGAGGTATTCTATGCTGCATGGCCTACACTTCAAGTTCATAAATCATTTACAACATATGATATAGATAAACATTCCCAACTTCTTACTCTACATGATCATAAAAATGTGAGAGGCATTTCAAAAAGGTAATCCTAAAGCTCTTTCCCATCATTGCTTAATCCAGTTGATTGTTGAAGACTATTTGCAAATAACTAGACCCAACATCAGTTGGGAATAATTTCTCCAAGTACCAAGAAATATAGAAAGTAATAGAGAAGGAAATGAAATAGAAGAGGAAATAGAGGTAGAAGCCCTTCCTATATCTCCACAAGAAATTATAGTAGAAAACCTTCCTATAACTCCATAAGAACCTATAAAAGGAGACCTTGTAACAACATAAGAACCTATAGCAAGGACTTCCAAAGGTAAGGAATCCAGAGGGGAAATGAAGAAACTCATTCTCCAACTTGATTTAGAGGAGTCTAAGGAAGAACTTCCATGTTCTCCCAAAAAGGCCAAGGTAACCTCTACTCCTCATAGATCCCATAGATTAAGGAGAAAAATGAGAATTAAACCTTCTATTATTAAAATTAATGAAAAATCTAGAGAAGAATAGATTGCTAGTAGTGATGAATCCCTAGAGGATGAAATAAATAAGGAAGAATGTTATTTAGAATATAATCAAGAGGTAGAACAAGTAGAGTATAGTTTTGAAGAGTTAACCAATTGTGAAAATGGAATTTACCACTCTTGAGTAAGCCCTACAAGAAATTGAGTGGCAAAAAAGAAGATACAAGATCAATCTAGAGGAGGACTAGATGCACTTGCTAAAATAACTTCTTAGCTATAACCCTCTATCAAATACCATCCTACAGTAATTATTTCACAACCATCTGTAGAGGTAAATCAACAAGAAGAACCTACAACTACCTAAAAAGTTAGTTATCATTCCTCATTTGCAATATCTTCTAAATTAATGAATTGGATAGATAGTCAATCTAAAATTCTGAAGGAATTAAGAAAAGAAAATAAGAAATTGAAAGAAGAGAATAAGTTGAAGGAAGAGAGAATATCCATACTGAAGTAAAAAATTGAGGATATGGCTAGTCTTACCCAAGAGCTTCTAGACTGCAGGCATCCTTCAAGAGTTTATTTAGTCTACCTTAAAGATCAATGGTATAAGTTAAAATTTATGATAATTTATTATGATATTCCTCATGAAGTTATTGATCCCATTTTCTTCTTTTCTATATATTAAAAAAGTTTAGAGGAAGAACAAACACATTTATGTGAGTTCTACCTTCACAATTATGTTATTCCTTATGACAGAGAGTGGAAACCTAATTTATATGTTGGAGATATCTAACTACAAGCATTTTCATCATATTTTTTGAATGAGTAGAGAAGAGGAAGAGAAGTATAAGAATATAGAAAAAGGATAATGAAAGCCAGCTGCTTATCAGAAGAGAATCAATGACACCTGATGTTGTATTGGTTGAATGGGATAATATCATGTTAAAAAAAGAAGTCAGAGCCTAGTTTGTGAAGAATTGTGATGAATCCCAAGATTTTTATTTAGGATTGACAAATTATACTAGTATTTTAGATAAATAATCCTATAATTAATGATGGAATGAGCTCATTCCTGCATTGAGAAAGAGAGAGCAATACTCTTCTTTTAACTTGAATGTAACATTTAACAAGATCATAAAATATATTTTTCTTGTAGGAGAAATGGGATCCCAATTGTTAAACCTAAAGTTATAGATACCTCTATTCTGGTATCTTTTTCTAGATTGATAGGTTAAGGCCCCAATGAATGAAGCTAAAGAAGTCAAAATCTGGAAACTATTTGAATAGAGGTGTGGATTCTATGCTTACCTTGCTAGTGGTGCTATAGATCCCATGGATTTTAGAGTTCTTTGTGAAATGGGAATGGATAAGTTTATTGCTCAAGGTTGAGTAAGATCTTAAGTTGGGAGGTGTGATGAGCCCCATAAATATCCTATTCTTATCCCCATCTATTGCACTCATCCTTCTTATTAACCATGATTTTGAACACTTTTCCATATAATTTTCTTCCTTAAAAAGCCATATAGCATTATGTTTCTATACTCTTTTAATAGTTAAAATTATGTATTGGAATTAAATAAAAAAATTAAGATGCTTTTTCTATAATGTATTTAAATATTTTGGATAAATAGGTATATAACATAGAATGTCTTGCAACAAAGGAATCTCATTGCATAGACTATCCTACAATCACTACATGACCAAAGCCGTGAATGACTAGATTTTGATTCCTCTTCAACTGACTCACAAAAACAACCATAATATCCATGGAGCCTAATAAGGAAGTGGTTAAAGGTTGAAACAATTTTTTTTGTCTTACAAGAATATCACAGAATTCATATGAAGATGTCTTTAACAAAAAGAGCCAATTTTGGTTATTCTAAATTAAATGTATCTTATATTATAATACATATTGTTTTGTATAAAACAATCTCCTCTGTGGTATATATATGTAGCAATAGAGTTGAGATATAGTAGATATTGATTAAATATTATCAAAAGTATATTTTTCCAAGCAACTATCATTGTAATTTCCTACAACAATTCATTGCTGAATTTTTAATTAATATGAACAAGAATTTTTGAGTTCAATTTAGTGCTGTGAGAGGAAGGATTGAATTTGGAGTCAGAAGGAGGAAGGGCATCCTTTGAAAGCCTGCATCAACAATCCAACCCATTTTAATAACTACGCATGTTATTTGATTTCTAAATTGTGTGATTTACATTATTGATTAGATTTGTTTAAGGAAGATTAAAATGCAAAAGCATTTATTTCAAAGTGTTTTGTTCATGTTTTATTTCCATCATTTCATTTACTGCATGACTTCAATAGCTTAGATAACAATTAGCAAAAGGACAAATTAGAAGATTGAGTGTGCATATATAACGACATCATATTATCAAGTCTATGTCCTCAGGTTGACATTTAAATGAATTAGAAGGTAAAAGTCCATGGTAACTCTTCTTGTTCATTTTTATCAAGAGAATTGTATGTGATTATGAATCAACTACTAGTCAGATGGTATGGTGATGACTTCTTATGGGTGATTTGGTAGTGTTCTAGGAAAGCTTTGATCATGTTGGATGCAAATTGGGGTCCTTGATATGATACTATTACTCTTGATACTCCAAAACATTGAATGATCCTATATTACAAGAAATCAATAATTATTTCTTCATGAGCAAGTGGTAGAGATTGAACTTCTACCCACTTAGTGACATAATCAATATGTACTAGGATGTAATATGTTCCTTGAGATGGTAGATCAATGGACCAATGAAATCTAACCCCCATTTCTTAAAGGGTCCTAAAACCACTTGAGGATGGAGTGGCATCTCATTAGACAATGCAAGTTTCCTCATCCTTTGGCAAGGATCACATTCCCAAATATATCTTTTCACATTTATATGAAGTGAAGGCTAATATTATGTAGTCATAAGGATATTTTGAATAGTCCTTTTGGTTAAATAGTGGCCTCCCCCTGATTCATCATGGAAAGATCTTAGGATGTCATAAATTTCATCTTCTATTACACACATATGAATCACCATATCAGGTCTAGATTTAAACATGACACCATTAAGCCATTTATAATTAGTACTATTTCTAACCAAACATTTTCTTTGTTTATGAGTAAAATCACAAAGAAATTTTTCTATGGCTAGATAGTTGGCCATATCAGCAAACCATGGTATGCATGTTGAAACTATGAACAACTATTCATCTGGAAAACTATCCTCCACTGGCTCATGTTTGCCTAAAACATTCAACCTTGATAAAAAGTTAGCAACTACATTAGCCTTTCCTAGCTTATCAATGATTGGGATATCAAATTCCTATAAGATTAGTAATGATCTAATGATCCTACCTCTTACCATTATGTTGTTCATTAGTTAACTTAAAGCTAAATGGTATGTGTAAGCAAATATTTTTTATCCAATGATCTAATGACATAACTTGTTCATGGCATAGATAATAGCTAGGAACTCCTTTTCAGTAGAGGTGTATTTCCTTTCAATATAAGTTAAATTGTTACTAATGTAATAAATTGCATACATCTTACCTTCATCATATTTCTACCCAAGGAATACCGCCATAAAATTATTAGAGGCATATGTGTGTATATAGAAAGGCTACTCCCAATCAAGACCTCTCAAGATTGGAGCATAAATTAATTTTTATTTTATTAATTCAAAATCCTATTGACACTTGTCATTACATAAAAATTCACTATCCTTTAGTGAATAAGGAAAACATAGCTGAAAATATCTTACTAAAATATTCTATAAAACACCTATAATATCCTTCACTTCTTAACAAAAATGATATCAATTTGTTTCATATGTGCACATAATTGTAAGGTAACTTCAATATTTTAGGGTCAACCTATATTCCCTGAGATGAGATGTGTGACCTAAGACTATTACTTGATTAACCATCATCTAAAATTTCTCATGGCTTATGGATAATTGATGTTGTTCACACCAAGTTAACAATTTATCTAGATTGTTTAAGGCTTCATCAAAATAATCACCATGCACTATAAATTAATCCATGTACACTTCAACACACTAATTTGTAAGATAAAAAAATATAGCTAAGACTACTTTTTGAAAAGCTACTAGTGTATTATATAAACCAAAGAGTAAAAATATATATGAAAATGTCCCCCAAGGACATGTAAATGTTGTTTTTGTTGACAACCCATTTTGGCCACAGTCCTAGCCTAACCAAACTTCAAATTGATTTCTACCAAATAATGTAAATTAAGCCTATGAATCACTGAATGCTCCAATTTCATCCACACATAGGACATTAGTTCCCAGAATCATGTCAAGGTATATATATTTGGGGTATTATCTTATATGCAAAATAACCTCCCACATATTCATTCTTAGTCAAATTGTGACCTATCAAATTTACAAATTGGCCTTTGGACCCATTAAGTGGGACACTTAAACAATTCCTAAAATGCAAAAAACCTAAGCATAACTAATTAACTAAGCAAATACAATTAAATTTTTAGGTACAATTTCCATGCGCAATTAGTGAATATGAGTTTTATAAAAAAGAAATTACAATAAAAATGAGGTCATGATTATGTCATCATCCTCAAAATTAATGAATTAAAAATATATCCATTAAAGCATTAAATTCAAAAATGGAGATCCTTGCTTAATAAATGGGATCTCTATCCCAAATATTAATTACTTGTTCCCTCTTAAACCTAACCATGGTTGAGTCTAACCTAAATACACATGAGTTAGGGTTAGTTTTGGAACTTATAAATAAGATATCCCTCACTCTCTTTCAATAAGTTGTCAAGCCAAAGTTATAATTCCATATTGATTAGAGATAGCTTCTCATGCCAAGCCAAGCTAAGCCAATCCAAACAAAGTCAATCCAAGCTAATACAAGCCAAAGCCAAGCCAAACCAAAAGTGATGAGAAAAAATGATGCAAGGAAAACAATTGTTAAATACTCTCTGAGCACATGACCAAGCACATTCCTCCAAGGTCAACTTGTAACTCTTGCTCATAAGGAAGGTGAAGAATACTTGTTTTATCTTATTTTATTTTTTACTTGCATTGTTATCTTGCTCCTTGAGTAGCTAGGCTTGAGGTGTTAGATATCTATGTGTTTCTATTGATTTTATCATACTAACATTTTAGTAACCCTCTCTTGGATTACTATGTTATATAATGACACACCCCAAAAACACTATGGGAGTGATCTTAGACCCTTAAGATCTAAAAATAAATCACTTAAGACCTTTTTTTGGAATTTTTTACTTGAAAGTTTTCATGTTTTTATTCCACCAATTTAACATGTTTTTTCAAGAAATAATGACTATGCTACTAACCACTCGACTCTACCACTCAATAGCTCGATTGCATTACTTGATTATTCATATATTTGCAAAAAAACTTGGCATCTTTTCATCACTATAGACTGATAATTCCACCATTAATAGATAATATCATTATAGACTAACAAAATCACTATCAATAGACATCATCACTATAGATTGACAACATCACCATTGATATATAACATCCCTATAGCTGAATCCATCATCATTGACTAACAAGCTCACATCATCATTGACTACCTTACTATTAACTGACACCATCTTTTTATTTCCCAACATAATCTTATCATTGATTGACAAGTTCCTACCATTATTGACTACCCTATAATTGATCGATGACATCTTATTATCATCTAACACCATCCTACAATTGATAGATAAGTTCTTAACATCTACAAAAACCCTTTCATCATCAACTACTTTACCATCAACTAATAACATCATGTTGTTGCTTGACACCATCCTAATGTCACCAAATACCCTACCATCATTTACTACCCTATCATCACCAACTAACCTACCATCAAATGATAACATCCTACTATCACCTAACACCACACTACCATCAACCAATAGTATCATGCTATTACCCAACACCAGCTTGATGTTATTTTCCTTCGTACCATCATACAACAACTCCTATTGTCAAACAACTATTATCGTCTGATAGTTACTTGTAGGAAACTAATTCAAAGGGATAAGATTTCAAACACTTTAAAAAAATCATGCACACTTTCTTTTGGTGTTTAAAATTTACTTTACGAATTTCCTTTTTAATTTTCAAAGTTACAAGTGCAAACAAAGCCAAGGTGACAAATTTTACTTCACATCTTATTTAATTCTCTAAAAAAATAACTTTAAATTAGTGCTCCTAAGAACTTTTGATTTTTGTTTGTTCATTATTGAAAAGGTAATTAGTTTACATTTCTTAGATTAATTGTTTTTGGAAAAATGAACTACACACGTATGTTCTCCCCCTATCCCCTTTAGGGAACTTGATGGATCAAAATAACCTTGTTTCTTGCTTTATTTGGTTGAGTTTAAAAAGAAAGAAAAGTTAAGTATGCTATCCCCAAGATCCAAGTGATTGGATAACTCAGAAATGACCCTAAATTTCATTTAATTTATTTATTTATTTATTTACATTAACTTGTGGGTAGGAGTTCATAGCCTCCTCAAAATCTATTTAGGGTAATGTTGACCTGAGTTTCATCTCCCAACATCATTCCAAATCCACTTTATGGTGGGGTGTATAAATTGGGTACATATATTAGAATTGAATAGTGGCTGAGTGGTTAGCCTGATAATTATAATAAAAACTTGGATTAGTTCATTCTAGACATTGGACTTCACTAAGCAGTTCATGGTTAAAGTCATTGTGTAAAGGACTAGACCTTTCCATACTAAGTGAGTTTGAATACAATTAACATGATGCACCCTTCTATTACCTACATTTGGGACCATTTAAATCATTTTGAAAATTGTAATTTTTAGTAAACCCCACTTTACCATGGAATATCCTACTAAATGTTGAGTGCTTCATCACTCTAAGTTCCTTGTCATTTACTAGTTATTGGGAGACAAAGGGGGGCTTAAAAAACTCTGCCTACATGTGCTCGTTAATTTTTGGATTAACCCCTAATTCCTTTCAAGACTAGTATATCAATGGAAACTTTGAGGGAAGATATGCACACCTTATTAGTTTTAGGGTAGGATGTGTAGTTAGTTGTTTTATTTATTTATTTTAATAGCATGTGTTTTTGGATCTAAAATTAATTTTTTTTTCAAAATTGAGCCCAAAACTTCTAGAAAAAACACAAGTTACACATACTACTTTGAGTCAAGAAGTGTTACACTATCAAAATCACTCAAAACATTTACCTTAGAGATTTTTAAAACCACCGTTTGTATCTTTATTCAAAAATACATTGTTATATTGCCAAATTTATTCCAAAACACTTACCTTTATGCCATTTGTTTCAAATCAGGATCCTTAGACTTAAGAGTGTTTCATAATTCACATGACTAGATTAAGTTTGTTGTCAATGACCTAGTTAAGAGTTTGTTTATAGGACCTATTTCACTTTGCCTAGATCAAGTGCGATGACCTATTTTCTTTAGAGTTAGAGTGATTGTAAGTTTTTACCTTGATAATTTATTTCCAAGTCTAGCTTTGTGACATTGGTTAAAGACCTAGCATTTGTTTTCACGTTTTACACCTAGTTTGTTTCTAAGTCTAAGGTTATGATCTTGGCCAAAAACCTAGCACCTTTTGTTTCATTATTGGACCTAGATCAAGTTTATTTGAAGTACCTTGCCAAGGACCAATTTCATGTGCCTATTTTTAGACCTTGGTTTGATTGCTTAGTTCAAGTCTCACATTCTTCATTCTAAGTTTTAAGTTTATTTTAAATGATTTTCCAAGGCCAAGATCCAAATTTTCCATTTGTTGATAGTTTTTTCTAAAGACCTTAGAGTGATAGAGATATTTTAGACTAAGTTTTGATTGTTAGTTTTTAAGAAGAGATCCTTTCTAGGCCAAGAGGATCAATATTTTTAGATCATGTTTCAATTAGTTGTGAGCATTATAACTTTTATTTGAGAGACATTAGTTGTAGATTCAAATATGCCTCACTATACACGTAGTGGGATAATATATAACCTATATTGTGAGAACATAATCATGAATAACCAATTTATTCAAGATCCATATGGTGATAACATATTTTATGAGACGGATCTATTTCCCTCTTATACTACTCAATATGTAGAACAAGGGTAGGACCCATTATAATAATAACTAGTTAATTCACCTCTGAATCCAGACCAAGAGCAAGAATAAATGAATCAACACCATGCTAATGTGTCACCCATCATTGAATAAGTCTAATAGTAACCTTAATATCTAACCACACTAATAAGTTATTACCCATACTTGTTTGATTGTCACTTTCTTGAAAAAAAGGGTGAGATTTTAGGTAGAACCATAGAAGTAGGAGATAAATTCTTGATAGACTTCCCCATGAAAGTTACCTAGTTTAGTTAGAGTGCCTAACAATGCACCTCAAGTCTAACCAATTGAGTAGACCTCAACTAGTTACCATTAGACACTCATATACCAATGCCTAACCAAGACCCTAATATTATTCCAAAAGGAAAGGGTTTGATGGAAAAAAAATTCATGCAAATGCAAAAAACATATCAAATGTATCTTAATTTAACACATATTTTTAATGCTATATCCATTTCAAATACCCCACTTATAGAGATAACTCCTTCAAATAGGATGCAATTTGATTTGTTTGGCTATGTAAAATGAATGTGGACCTATTTGTTGAAAATACATTAGTTGGAAACATGTTCAATGCCTTGATCATTGAGGAAGCAAATGTGGTTTCTACTCAAGACCAGTTAGAAAACTTAGTGGATAACACATATGTATATCCTAATTTAAACTAAGGTGGGTTGAGTACACCATAAAACAATTTATAACAAGTGTCTCTTACCAATACCATGAGTGGTTTGAAATAACAAGTGGAAATCATGTTTATTTCCCAACTGTTGTACGTCACTACCACCCCTTAAATAGTATATTCTTTGAACACACAATAGGGGGAAAATAATCAAATGCAAACCAACACCCTAACCAATAAGTCATGAATTTTACCCCACCTCAATAGGTGGTGACTAATATTATGAAACCATAGGCATAGACTAATGTGCCACCACAACAAATGGTGGGTTCATCATAGATATTGTCTAATCAATAAATTATTATTATTATTCAACAAAGTATGGTAAACACCCAATAAATGCCCAATCCATAATAGGTGTATATGCAAAAAAGAGGTCTCAACATATAATAAGTACCTATTAGGAAACATTTACCTTTTACTCAATGTGTACCTCATATACAACAAGGACCCAATATGACACATATTCAATAATAGGGCTTTAGTCAACAATGGGTACCATATATATAAATGGGTTTGACTAGTCAAAAATAAATTCTTACTCAAACCTAACAAGCACAGTACCTTCCACCTAGCCATATAATTCTATCATAGCCATAGTTCCCTCCAACATAAATCCACATTCTAAACCCTAACCATAATGTTTATTAGAAATGAATTTTATATAAATAACCTAATATTGATGCACAAATGCATATTCATGGTTGATTGGTTCAACAAACCAACATTCCTTAATACCCCATTCCCCCATTGTACCTCGATTAAGGTAATCCACCTTTGATCACCCAATCATAACCCCAACTAATTATTCCATAGACATTTTAATCCTAAGAACTATAAAAAATGAAGGATGCAATCTATACCATTTAAAGAGGGAATAAAACTAAAAAAATCAAATTAGAAGATGTGTGCTTGTATCCATTTAACATGGATTGCATCCATATATCATTTCTTTCAAATTATGAGCCACTAAAATTTGATAAGTATAAGGGCAAAGGAGACCCTAGAAACATTTAAAAGAGTTTATTTTCATTTTACATCCAATGGCATATAGTGATATCTACCTACTTCTTTCCTTTCCATGAAAGTTAGCTAGATAAGATTTAGAGTGGATTCTTAGGTTACCAAAGAATTTATTGTTTGATTTTGATGATCTTTTAGATAAATTTGTACAAAATTTATCCTACAATCTTAAGCATGAGATTTCAATAGTTGATTTGAGTCAGACCAAGTAGAAGGTTGGTGAGAGATTTGTAAATTACTTTTAATGGTGGAGAGTGCTTTCTATCAACTCCACCCATAATTTACCAGATAAATAATTGGTAGCTATGTTTACCAAAAAAATTTAGAGAAAAATATCCTATCATTTGGAGATTTAATGTGCTCACACATTCAAGGAGATCATTTAGAAAGCCATACATAGTGAAAATTCCCTTATCAATAAAGGGATTATCAAGTTGTGTTAGTCAAAATAGAACCAAAACCAGAGCCAAAAATAAAATTTAGGCCAAAGTTATAACCCAAGCCTAGTCCAAATGTGAATGTTTACACTCATTCAGGTTAATAGCTATGAAAAACCTAAACTATATAGCTACAACAAGAATGTTGTTAGTAATGGAGTCACTGAGTCATGTCATATCTAAATGGGGAAAACATCATCTACTTAACCTATGCCATAACTAAAACTTATTCCCTAAATGTAGCTTATTTAACAAATGCAATCTATGCCTTAACCACTACCAGATCCTCAAGTGTAACTACCTCTATGCAAGTAGGCACCTCAACCACCACCTTTGTAAACCCCTCCTCCAAGAAGAAGACCCAATATTAGAGTTTTTAGTGACCTTGGTGAGAGTATTAAAATAGTGTTTTGCAAGCTAGCTATGGCCAAAATGATTAGTTAGCCGATTTCAAAGCACTTACCTTAAGATATACCTTATCCAAATTGATATAAAGAGCATGAGTTATGTGAATACCATCATGTTCATATAAATTCTATTTGCCATTATGTGTAGTTAAAGCACCTTATTGAGAGAATGTTGGAAAATGGAGAAATCTAGCTAGATAATGGGGCTTCTATGACAAATCAAAATCTAGGTATTTACCGAGACCCATTTCCACAACATAACAATACCAATCAAAATCAAAACCAACAATAGTGGAAAAAACAATAACAACAATAATAACATAAATATTCCAACCCTAAAATGGATGGAACCATGGCCAAAATAACCCTAATAACCAATATACCTACCATACAATTGCACATGACTATAATAGAGTTGTAGGTCTTATTGTGGGTGGTTATGTATCCACAATCACTATCAACCCTAGACCAAGTGCCAATAGACCAAGGCCATTACCTAACAATGCCTATCAATTACTTTCCACTGGTAATCCTTCCTTAACCTGTGACCATAACCAAGCACAACAAAAACCAAGTATTGCCATCTTAGGCCCCTATGCCAATAATCCTTCTTTGGCCTTTGAATATAACCAAGTGCAATGATAATAAATAATTACCATCCTAGACCCCTCTCCATCCTCTCCTAGTTTTAGTGGTCCTTTACCCAATCCTAATTATGAAATTATAACTCAATGGACCAAAGTAACTGTTCTATGCCCACAACCTTCTACCAATGAGCTAATCAACCCACTATGCTGATTAGTAGTAATCTAATTACCAATATTAAATAAAAAACTAATGATATTATGGAACAACTAAAAAATAAGCCTACAAAAATTTCTATTTTGGATTTATTACACACATCTTCCATCCAAAATAATATCATTACTAAACTCTTAAGCCAGTCCCAATGCCTAATGACATTATATCAGACAAATTTAAATCTTTGGTTGGACACCTAGCCCCAAGCCAATAATTGACCTTTGACCAAAGTGATATGTTATCCCTCAGTCCTCTCTATGACAACCCATTATACATTGAATTTTTTATAATATTACACAAAGTTAAACATGTCCTCATAGACAATAAATCAATCCTAATTATTGTGTCTCTAAAGTTAATCAAGCATCTAGGATACACAAAAACTAACTTTTAATGAAATACTATTACTATCAAGGCCTATGATAATGAATAGTAGGAATCACAAGGAACCATCAGTTTGTTAGTGGTCATTAGGCCTTTGACCCATGACACACTTTTCTATGTGATAGACTTGTATTTATCATATAATTTGATTTTGGGTAGACCATGCATACATGAAATCTAGGAAATACCTTCAACCTTGCACCAGTGTATTAAGTTTTCTCACTTTGGGATGGATGTAACTATCTATGGAGATTTGCATCCATATCAATACTTTAAGCATTTGGAGGCTGAATATGAAAGCTATAATTACTGTTTGGTCTAGATCTAATACCAAATAAGGACAAAGACGAGGAGATACTTATTGAATTTCTAGAGACCAATTAAATATACCTTGACAACCTTGCCTCAACTTCACATATGCCTCTTGTTGAAATTTATAATCATTTTACCATTTTAAACAATAGTCCATGATATTAATTTGCTTATGATACCTTCCATATATCCAAGCTTCTATAGAACCCTAAGACTTATGGAAGGCCTAAAGCTAAGCCAATTTACATGAAATGGTGACAAATGGGAAAAGGAAAGCTTTATATTCTACTACCTATTATTTTCAAACTAGCAACTAGCCAAGAACAAGACCCACTAGCAAAATAAAAATATTAATTATATAATGATAATTTAGCTGATTATTATTGTTGGCCAAAGTTAGCTTACATAAATTTTTTTTGCTTGGATGGATCAAGCCACTCTCTTGCTTCAGGTCACTAAGGAATGAATAAATTAGTTTGGTTATGTATTTGATAAGTGTACTTGGGAAGAAAATCAAAGTTGAAGAATTACATGAAAATGAAGTATTTTGTGTCATGAATATCAATTACAAATTTGGTGTCTTGGTATGTTTCATATCTCAAGACATAAGCCTTCAAAAAATGATTTAGTAGTGCGGGACATGCTAGGGCATGTCAAATTAAAGATATAAGAAATAGCCATTTGGATTCAAAAATATTTAGAAAGATATGAATTAAATGTAGGGTTGTCAAGTATCTAAACCTCTATTAGGAATATGACCAACCCGGAAGCACACAATTGATTACCAAATTCAAGCAACTTAATATGCGGAAATAACCAGAATCAACAAGTAACTAGAATTTAGAATAACATAGAATATGAGAGACAATACACAACTTGTATTAATAACTCTTACAGAAAAGAATACAATAAAGAAGATGCCACTTCTTCTCCACCACCTCTTCAGAGGTTTCCCACACCTCAAGTGAACAGTAATTCTCTCCTCAACGCTCTCTCTACTAGGTCCCAACACCCAACTCAAACACAGAGTTGGTGTTCACCTTACACCTATGCTCCATGCACTCCACAAGTGCTCCATGCACTCCACAAGTACTCAAAGTACTTCAAGTAGATCTCCCATGAACCTATAACAACCTGCAATTCAACAGACCATACTTATGGAAGGAACTGCCTTGCCTTCCTCTTAGCTCTCCATGTACTCCACGTACATACCAATGAGTACACACCGTACTCCAAGTAGATCCTGCCTGATCCTGCTCCCTGTTGTGTTGCTGTCCTATCTGATCTCCAACCTACAGATCAATAATTGTTTTGCACACCTGTGAACCTTGACCTTGCAAACACACACACACACACACCTCCAGATCAATGATCTTACTTACCATGTAGATCTCCTATAAGCCATGCTCACCTGATGACCAAGATCATACATCCATGAAGAATCTAGCTGACTCTCCAATCCAACACCAACACACCTGATACTGCTATGGAACTAGGAGGAACACCCTTGCTCACCTCACACACAAAAGGAGCTAGCTTTGCTCAACTCAAACTAGAACACTTTTACAATACAACCATGAGTCTATTATATAGAACTCATCCAAACAATAATTAGACATCTAATTACAATAATTAGATCCGTAGATATGAGTCTAAAATTAACACTCATCATGCAAACACTTGGTTCATCAACCAACTACCCATAATTAACTCACAGTCAAACCACACAGGTGACTGACGTTGGTCCCTATCTGCCTGGAGGTGACCAATGTCGGCCGATCCCTGATCGACGTCGGTTACTTCTCTTTGCTATCTTACCAACGTCAGTTGATCAGACCGACCCCAACTTCTCTGCAAATCAGCAACCCTCAGCAACCTCCTCTCCAGTTTGCATCAGTGAAGCTTTTAGCTCCACAACCTAACAATCTCCCACTTGGAGATAAACAGCTGCACTGTACCTGTACCTATACCCCATCTAATCTATTTCCTAGTTTGTATCCCTCTTCAAGCTCAATCTTGAAGACAACCCACCACACATCCTGTGGTGTACCTCCTATCATCCAAGTAACCTACCACATCCAAACCTACAAACACATGTAGTGAAGTCTTGACCCTGCATGTATACCTGCTGCTGGTCCCTCTCAAATCCCTGAGAACCCACTTCCCTGAATTGGCTCCTAACTCTCTGATAGCTCCCACTACATGGGAAAACTCAGGTCTATACCAGACCTCATGTGATTTCAGACACTGTACCTGTCTAGCCCTTAGTGTGCTCTAGCTCTCCATCCTGAACCTCACCAACACCTGATTCACATCAGCTCCCACTGGAGACAAAATCTACCTGTGATCTCCATGTCTCCCATGTCAAAGAATTCTGTTGCTCCAAACTCCTCATGACATGCCACTGAACTAATCTTACCCTTAGCTCAGCAAAACCCTGTATGTATACCCCTGCTAGCTAGCATACTATCCACATATAGCAACATAATGATGTTGCAATCATCATCCCCATAGTAAGTCAAACCACAGTAGTTACCCTGACATTGACTAGAGTCATGCTCTGTCATCCCACTGTCAAAAAACCTGTACCACTGTCCTGCAGCTCCTCAAGACCATATGCCTGGCCTTCCGTCTCATGTATCCATTCTCTCTATTCTTCTACTAAGGTATCCATTCGTCTCTATGCTTTCATCCAGCTGGCAATCCTACCAAAACTCCCGCTTGGTTCTACATCATATCCCTGCCATGCTCCCACCTGTTTCCTGGATCCTTCCTGCTCTATAGTCAGCAATGAGTATAAAGAAGAGGAACAACAAATTTGAGGGCCTACTTACGTCTTCAGTCCTTCGTATGGGTGTTTGAGACTCCTTGACAGCATGTTGTCCACCCAAAATCTGTTACAGTGACCGACCTCGATCACTCCACAGTCTGCATCTGACCGATGTCGATTTCCATGCATCTATCCCTAACTACCAACCTACTGATGTCGGTGTCCTCCTGTTGCTGACGTCGGTCCTCATGACCGACATCGGTCTTACACACTGCCGATGTCAATTTTCCTACTGACGTCGGTACCTGTGTTTCCTGTGAGTGATGAATTTTTACCCGAGAGCTCCTTTGAATCAAAACCCATGTCCAAATTGCTCTGCTCAAAAGTATCTAGCACCATCCACTAATTTTTGTCCGCCATCTCCTCCAAGAACACCAAGGCTTTCCAGTTTTTAAGCTTGTCAAATACATCTATCTTCTGCTTAAGAACATGCATCTCCTTCCTGCTCATGTGACCAAGCCTACGAAGCCACGTCTCCGCAACAGAAAAAGAATCAGTAATATAAACAGGTAGATAAAGAATACCTATTTTCTTACCACCAGCTAATTCAAGTGCACCCACTGTGAGAGTTCTTGTGCATCTCTCATCACCTGATCTTTCTAAAGAAATTAGCCATATCTCCAAACCTGGGACCTGCATGACCTTCATCAACACCTGTGTGTTGGTTGCCTGTAATTTTAGCTTCACTTCCCCTTTGCCAATTCTTTGGCAAGGCTCACCAACTCCTCTCCCTGGGTCTGCATGGAAAGAGGCAACCAAATCTTTTATCCAAGATTTAACTTTATCCAAGAAACTTGCAAACACATCCTGTGCAACAACACTTGCTACATCTGTATCTTCAGTTTCTTCATGCTGATCTGCTACCAACCAACAATCTTCTTTTACCTGCTCTTTCTTTCCATGGGACCTTAAGTAACCATCTGTGCTTTTCAACTCCTCCATCCTTAGCTTACTTTGATCTATCATTGCTCTACTCCCACTCAATCAGAAGCCCCTGAGAGTGCCCTGTAACCAAACACAACCCTGCTTCCTGCAACCTTAGCTCTGATACCACTTGTTGGGAATATGACCAACCAAAAGCACACAATTGATTACCAAATTCAAGCAACTTAATATGCGAAAATAACCAGAATCAACAAGTAACTAGAATTTAGAATAACATAGAATATGAGAGACAATACACAACTTGTATTAATAACTCTTACAGAAAAGAATACAATAAAGAAGATGCCACTTCTTCTCCACCACCTCTTCAGAGGTTTCCCACACCTCAAGTGAACAGTAATTCTCTCCTCAAAGCTCTCTCTACTAGGTCCCAACACCCAACTCAAACACAAATTTGGTGTTCACCTTACACCTATGCTCCATGCACTCCACAAGTGCTCCATGCACTCCACAAGTACTCAAAGTACTTCAAGTAGATCTCCCATGAACCTGCAACAACTTGCAATTCAACAGACCATACTTATGGAAGGAACTGCCTTGCCTTCCTCTTAGCTCTCCATGTACTCCACGTACATACCAATGAGTACACATCGTACTCCAAGTAGATCCTGCCTGATCCTGCTCCCTGTTGTGTTGTTGTCCAATCTGATCTCCAACCTACAGATCAATAATGGTTCTGCACACCTGTGAACCTTGACCTTGCACACACACACACCTGCAGATCAACAATCTTACTTACCATGTAGATCTCCTATAAGCCATGCTCACCTGATGACCAAGATCATACATCCATGAAGAATTCAGCTGACTCTCCAATCCAGCACCAACACACCTGATACTGCTGTGGAACTAGGAGGAACACCCTTGCTCACCTCACACACAGAAGGAGCTAGCTTTGCTCAACTCAAACTAGAACACTTTTACAATACAACCATGAGTCTATTATATAAAACTCATCCAAACAATAATTAGACATCTAATTACAATAATTAGATCCGCAGCTATGAGTCTAAAATTAGCACTCATCATGCAAACACTTGGTTCGTCAACCAACTGCCCATAATTAACTCGCAGTCGAACCACACAGGCGACCGACGTCGGTCCCTGTCTACCTGGAGGTGACCAACATCGGCCGATCCCTGATCGATGTCAGTTGCTTCTCTTTGTTATCCTACCAATGTCGGCTGATCAGACCAACCCTAGCTTCTCTGCAACTCAGCAACCCTCAGCAACCTCCTCTCCAGTTTGCATCAGTGAAGCTTTTAGCTCCACAACCTAACAACCTCACTCGATCAGATCAAGGATCAATGACATGTGGGGGATAACAAACTCAAAAAGTTAAGATAAATCTATGATGCATTTCAATCATGCAAATGGATATCTAATGATGAGCACAAAGTTAATAGGTTAGAAGATCTTGAGATTGAACATGGTGGTGACACATGTCATGATCATGATGAATTAGTAGATCAATGATGTGTGTTTGATGATGTAGATCAAATATCAATGATGCACATTCAATTATGCATATGGAGATTGATGGTGTAGATCAAAGTCAAAAAGTCAATAAGTCTATATTACATGTAAGGCTACCACATGGTGTAAGAGTGTTAACTAAATGGAGACTAATAATAGGGTCTATATAAGGCACATATGGCTACCAAGTGTCATAATCTTAAATGTAGATCAAAGATCAATGGCCAATGTTGAAATTTAAGTCTAGAAGATTCTCAAACAAATTTATGGAGTAAATTTGATCAAGTTTCAGGGGGGCACAAGATGAAGACACTTGTCCAAAGTGACAATAATCAAGTTTTGAAATGAAATAATTAGTATGGAAAGGGGATGCCACATAGGAAGACATATTATATCAAAATATTTTGTGGAACCAATATTGTGTGTATGAATAAAAGATCAAAATATGATCTAGGTTACTAGAGCAAACACTACAATTTTATATGCCACCATTAAAGCTCAATTTTATGCAAAGGTCTACTCAGTTCGGTTATGAATTTTATCTTGGATTTTGAATTTATGTCTTGATCTTGATCATGATTAGGAGACTAAGTATCTTATGGATCTTATTTGAGATTAAAACTATATGAAAAACAATAAGAGGATTGGTTTTCATCTATAGTGGACCTATATTCAGGGTTTGGAGTAGGGGCAGAGTTGTGATTGTAAAGGGAGTGTCAGAAGGGACACTAGATAAATGAGTTAAAGTGACTATCTAATAACATAAATAACATATCAAGATGAAGCACAATGCTATAAGATCATTAAAATTATGGAGAGTTTAGAGGTTGAGAAAGGTAAGTGGAGCATTCAATGAAATTTCAAAAAAAGTCTTTAGAGACTGTTCCCTTTTAATGGATCATGACTCATCATCCTCAACAAGTTCTTATCTTCTAGTGTGTTTCTAAGCGAATGAGAGGTCTTGAAATCTATTTGGAGATGATGAAGGTTAATTTTTTGAGCAATAATTACTGATAATCAATCAAAAGGTGGATGAAACTCTATGAAAGTGGTTGGATCTCATTTATTGATTTCTATTTGCTTGCCTCTTTCTCTTCTCCTTTTATCCTATATCTCCCATTTAATCCCTAATTGGTGGAGGGAATCTCAATTTGACAAGAAAAAACTTTATAAAAATTTGTATTAAAGACCTCTTAAATCAATAAAGATAATTTTTACCTTTATCTTACCTCTAAATTGTGTTTAACAATTTTGTGCATGATGGCATTGTGAAGAAGTGTTCTTCCATGTCCATTGCCCTTCTTTCTTTCCTATTTTTAGGTGTTTTCAAGTTAGTTATAGATTTTAACTTGAGTGATTTCTACCATTAATTTATGCTTGGTGTGAATCTTAGAATTCTTCTTTCCTTCATTTATTTCTTAGTAAACCTATTTTATGAAACACTTATGTAAATTGGCTAGTTTGTGAGATTATGTGAGTAAGGATTATCTTATGATAAATCAGTATTTATTTCATGCTTATGTGAGTATCATTTAAATTTGGTGCATCACCTTTTTATCTCTCTTAGTTATCCTATAACCCCTCTCTATCCCTTTTCCTAGCATAATAATTAGTTTAGGTGATCTATCAAGAGGAATCCAACCTTCACCAGAGGTTCAACCTCACTATATGTTGAGGTCAACATACCCTCATTTCTAAAAAATGGGGACCCTTATTTTAAATTTTGCAAATTTGTACCTTAAAAAATCACTTAATCAGAGTACCATTAACATGTTTGCACATTATGTTTATTTGAATATCATCCACACATAGTTCTCATTTGGATTAATTGACATATTTTTAATTGATCATGGTTTCACCCCTTCTAATGTTGCTATTGATTGTTGCCTATGTTTCTATAATGCAAGTTCAATGAAATATCATTTGGTAATGAACATGCTTAGGGTTTTGTGCTTCAATGATAAATTGATCTTTTATTAGGCTTTGATTTCTCAAAGATTTATTCAAACTATATTAAGTCATGTTAAAACCCTAGTCTAATGTAACCAAGATCCATTTTGAATTAAATTCAAATTTATGCAGGAGAAATTTGCATGAAAATAATTAATTAAACCATAGACTTAGTTTAATTTTTATCCCAAGGCTTAGTTGTGTTTATCAACATGACCAAACCTTAGTCTGAAAATTCATACTTGGTCCTTTATATCCCGAGTGCCCCTTTGTTCCTTTTATCTCCACACAGTTTAACTAATGCAAGGTCCCTTTTGTTATGTTCCAAGCTTAGCCTAAAATCCTTATCATAAAGTTCTAATTTTATATATTAATACAATGAATACCTTAGGCTAAAACTTTATAACATAGATTTTACCATTCATAGGGTCCCTTTTATAATGTTTTAGAGCTTAGCCTAAAAAAATTATCCTAAGGTTTTATCATGTTTATCAACATGAATAAAACCTTAGTCTAAAATATTTAACCTAAGTTCTTTATGTTCCTCAAAGTGACCTGGTTTTATTTTATTAAACATAGAATCAATGGTATGTATTTACTCAGGCAAGATTGATTTCATGATGTGTGTTAAGTCAAGACTTCAACATAGCCCCCATATGAGCAAGAAGGTGACAAGTGTCACCATCATGGGAACCCTACAAAAGATCCAATGGTACACAATAAAAGATGATCTGATGGAACACTATTGATCAGTCAAAGATGATTTAATGGTGTGAGATCGATGTTGATAATTCAAAGGAACTTAAAGGCAATGCAGAGATGCCAATTGTCAAGCTCATAATGGATGATTAAATCTTGAAAATGTCCCTAAATATTGATGTTACACAACTAAGCATACACATTCTGATCAATGGTGCATGTCAATTCAAAGCTTCAATAGAGCACCTAGATGAATGAGAAGGTGACAAGTGTCATAATTTATATGAAAGAACATTGAGCAACCAATGGCATCTAACCCTTTAGATTGGGATTTGATGGAGTGAATTAATCTAAATGAATAAGATCTAGTAGTGCATAATGAAGATTAAAAATTCAAGAGGGAATGCATAGATGATAAGTGGCATAACTATTATCCATAAATTAAATCTTGAGCATATTTCAAAAATCAATGGTATGTGGATGAGTTTACACATTCTAATCAATGTCATGTGGAGAAAGGAACATAATCCAATTGATCAAGATTGATGGAGTGCATTCATCTAGGTGAGAATGATTTGACAGTGTGAGATCAACATTGACATTTCAACAATGATTACTATGAATGCAAAAGTGACAAATGTCACAACCATGAGGAATATAACAAAGAAACTAATGGAATTCAATTTCTTAGATCAAGATCAATGAACCACATTGATCCATGCAAATGGATCCAAAATTGTAATGAGAAGTAGAATTTTCAAAAGGGACATAACATATAAAATATTAACATGTGTCCAAATGTGACAAATGGTCATATTTTAAATATTAATGAGAAAGATGCCATGGTGATACCACATTAGAGCCACATAAGCACAATATGCCAAGTTGAAGATTTTGTAGTTTTAAGAAATGCAAAGGTATAAATACGTAATCCAATTGAGATCTAAGGAATGAAAATTGTAAATTTAACTATTTTCCACCATTAAAGCACTAAGAAGACCTTTAAAAAAAATCCTAACAAGTGCGAGAACCCTAATTCGACCCCATACTCATTTTGAACAAGGCAAGGAAAGTTGAATTATCACATATGTGAGAATAAATCAATTTAGAGCCAGAGTGCAATCTACTAGCAAAAATTTAGAGAAATTCATAGCCATGGTAGCTAGGAAGGGTGTTTCCAGAGAGGATGTGGAACTTTATTTGACATCAAATGTAGAAGGAAGAGTTTTAAATTACACACAGTTTAATGTCATAGCTTTGAACATAGGGGATAATAATTGGTTGATCTTGCTTTAGACCATTGAAAACTAGTAGCCCATCACAAGAGAGGAAGAGAATAACATGTCTACAAAAAGAATATACTATGATGTAGTTACCATCCAAATGACTAGCTTACACTACATAGCTACAAAACCTAAGGTACTACATTACATAGTTATCCTTTTGTCTAATTTTTAAAGATGGTAAAATAGATAAGGGCATGATTATTCATGAACATAGTTTGAAAAATATTGATTAAATTTATCCCATAGATTTTGAGAATTATTACAAATTGGTTAAACCTCAAGTAGACCTAACTACAATCAATAATTGGGCCAAAGATAATGATTTTAAGAGCATCCATTCCATGTAGCTATATTCTAGAAACCAAGTGTTTTCTGACTTCAATAATAACATCCCCATTAGTTAATTTAGGCCTGAATAAGGATGATCATGATAATGATGAATAGATTATGTGGAAATGTAGCCACTACATATGTAGATAAACTTTGGGTCCCCTTAATCTATTCATGGTTGAGAAATAAGTCACCCCTCCTCTTCATGAAGTAATAGGCACTTGTTTAAGTAGATAGTTTTCTACAATCAAGAAGAGTAGTAGGGATCAATTCTACATGATGTCATATCTTATTGATACCCTTTTTTCCATAATAAAGATCCCCAACCTTAGGGAATGGTCACCTGATAGGACATAAACTGTCTCATAGTATTACTCCAAGTTACATATCTTTAAGTACAGGGATCACATATAATTCATATGTGATTATTTCTATCCTACCCTTAATGAGGATATCATAGGGATTCTAATGATGAGAATCAACCCCCTAATAAATAAAATTGTTAAAACCATAGGGGATATATGGCTAAATCTAGATTGTACAATCATCAATATTGAGGGAACCTAATGCACTCCCCTTAGATTACCAGTCCATGTGACAAATAAGCTTACAGAACTAGAAGTAGTTTACCAAATCTATAATGGAATAGATGGTCTTTTCAAGACTGAAAGGAAGGGATTACTTCACACCCTCCCCATAACCATTGATAAAACTATGTTTACATCAAGGGAAAATATTGAGGCTACTTCCAAACACATGACCTCCTTTAATATTCAAATTGATGAGCTAAGGTAGTGGGATCCCCATGGAAGGGTCAAGGAGAATTTGAAGGCTAAAGGAATAAATGTACCTTATGATCACCAGCCTAGTCCTTTTGACCCCATATACACCAAATCCTCTTCATTATCTAAGGTCACTATTAGATTTATAAAACACAACATCAATCCAGAATCTAGGATGTATAGGGAACAAAAAGGGGATGCTGACAAACGGTAGTTAGGGCCAAGGTAGTACCATTTGTTGAGTGGTGCATCTTCTAGATCTTCACTCTCCCAACTACAAATAGAGTCCAAACTTGAGGCATGAATTGAGTAAAGGCTAGAGGAGAGAAGGCCTAATGAAATTGCATTTTCTTTAGTAAGTAAATGGAAGATGTTTCTAAGGATCTTAAACGATAAGAAAATAAGATGTTTCACATATTGGATAGCTTGATCAAAGAGCCCACCATAATTATTCCATTGGACCTCATCACTGATAAGGAGTTCAAGTAGAGAAATACTAAATTCATGCAGGAAGTGAGAAATCAAGGACAACGGAAGATAGGGGTTGATAACAAGAAGACTATGGGCTTACTTTTGTCATATAAGGAGAAGGTAGGAGACACTAGAAACATTAAGAAATCATTATAAAAGAGCTGAGAAGGATCTCAAAGGCTTAAAAGATCAAGAAATAGACCTCTTGATGAGGCCTATCATTAACCTCCAACTTATCAATAAACAACATTATAGAATGATGATCCTGTAGGGAAGGCAAAAGACTGCAGCAACACAGGGGTCTACAAGTCAAGATAGTTGACTTAGGATATTCTATTATAAAGAGACATTGTATATTTTTAAAAATAGAATATTCTTTTTGTAAAGGCATGTATAACTTATAAAATACATTGCCTATAGGTTAGTCATTTTATAATGTTTAAAAGGTATTAGAAGGATTATAAAAGGATAATTGTCCTTAATACTTGACATGACTAATCAAAAATACCTCATAAATTATCTATTTAAACATGTATTATCTATTATAAAAGGGGAGAGTTTTTTGGAGACAAAAAATATTATATAACTTTTGAGAAAATTAATTCAAGGAGTTATGCAAAGTTTGTCCACATTTTATATATGAATTGCTATCATGGCTTCTCTCTCATTTGTTTGGTCTTATTTTCAGGTTTAAATGGTTCTTTTGAATTCTAGATGTGCATCTTTAAATACAAAGTTTATAATTTGTGATAATGCTAGATTAGTTGAAGGTTCTTAAGTTTACTTTGATTTCTTGACTCTTCTTGCATCTGAGCTAATGTTATTTACTTTTAGGGGTGAAGTACTTGAAGTGAACCTGGTTCTTATTTGCATCTTTTCATAGCTTCCTTAGATGTTTGCTTGATGTGTGATAGGATTTGAGCTTATGCTAATTCACCTTATATATTTGTTAAATGCATGTTCAAATGAAATTGGATATTTTTCATAATGTTTGAAATAAAGATAAAAACACTTGTCTTTTTTTCCCTGCCCTTCATTTTGCTCCTTTTTTATCAATTTGCCTTATATTAGTTTTATTGTGAATACTCATCTTGGTTTAGCTTTGGACTTAGGTTTAATCATAATTCACTTTAAATAGTATATATCATCTTCAAAATCAAAGATCAACTATTGAGCCACCAACTAATATAAATTTTTTAAGTAGTCACTTGTTCAACCTCTATTCTACCAAATATAATAGGATTATCACAACCTACAACTCATGCATTGGATTATCTAAATTCAAAAATGAGTAGTGTTTCTTAAACACTAAGAAACACCTATGATACATGTTTAAGCATCAATAGGGAATGAATTCCACTAGTATTAGAAGAAGGTAAGTTAAATCTTTTAAAATTTGCAACATCTCTGCTAATTTTGGTGAATTATATTCAAATATTGATGTATTCTTTACATATTTATGTTTATTTTAGAAAAATTATGTAAAGATAATTGATCTTAATCATTTCAAACCAGTCTGTATGCTTATTCAGACAAAGATAGATATTATTTGAAGATATGTGATAAATTATGGTAAAGATAGCTAAAGCTTTGTAAATCTAAGGCATTTGAGGTTAGTAATAGCTATTTTGTTCAAATATTGATTGGATCTCTACAAATTTGAGTTTATCTAAGCATGAAACATGTAAATATCACTCATACCTAAGTATTTGGACATATCTTTAAACTAATTTAATTAAATATTGATGTCCTTTATCATTCTTTAGAAAATTTTTTGCAAAATTTGCTTAATTTGCAAGTTTGATCATTATTCTTTGTAAAGATAATATTTACACATCATATTTCAAATAGGGTTCAAAGATTTCAAGCTAAATTGCAAAGGATAAGGACCAGGTCACATTTAGAGACAAGGGTTCCTTTTCTTTCATTAGAATTTCATAGGAGAGCTAGGTGAGACAAAGGTAAGCATAAACTTTCAATGTCTCAACCAACTTCACTAGTTCAGGGTGTTCTTGTGTTCAATCCCTATTAAGGTATGGTTTGGCTAGGTGGTTCTTCAATCATTGTGTTAGGTGTGGTACATAATCCTAAAAAGTATTTGCCTACTTTTAGTCCTCATGGTGTTGTAACTACTAAAGAACACATTAAAAATTTCAAATTTGCTTTAAGAATTTTGAATGTTATTCATGAAGATGTAGCATGCAGATTGTTTCCATTTACTTTCAAGGATACTACATATGAATGGTTCCTAAACCTTCCTAAAAACTACATAGCTATTTGGAATGATTTTATTATTATTTTATTGGTCAATTTGGTGAAATCATTAGTCCTTGTGTCCTTTACCAATAGTTCACCATAGTTAAAAGAGATTCAAATGAGCCCATAAGAGCCTTTAATGCTAGGTTCCAAAAATACTTATTAAAACCATAGCTCATAACAAGGAGAAAATAAGGCTTTAGCCTTAGACATTTACAATGATGCCTTGAATCCCATGACTTCTATGTTTCTCAAAAGATTTGTTCATGTCATTAATACACTATCCCTAGATTATGCTAAAGCTATAATCATTAATAATCAGATGAAACCCTAGGGATAAATGACATATACTATTCCCAACATTAATCCAAAATCACCTATTTTGAATGTCATTCTCAATTCAAATCAAAAAATGCCTACCTTAAAACAACTTCTAATCCTAAACCAATTGCCTTTGAGTCATGTACATCCTAGACAAAACCTAGGATTCTTGAACAACTATGCCAATGGATCTCATCCACAAGATTAGAGAGATTTGATGCCTACAACCATTATAAATAATCAAGTTCATAATTATAAGTCACCCAAGAATGAGAATTATTCTATCTTTAAAATGGTTTAGAAACTAAACACTAACTTCCTTCAACTATAAAACCAAGTTGACAATACTAGGAAAAGCTCTGATAAGAACTTCTCTTTCCAAAGATTTAATAGGCATTCAAATAGGTTTCAAAATATCAATAATAATAACCACAATAATGAGTCATAAAATAATAATGTGATTGATATAAATCTTAGTGATATAGCATTTCCTGATTATTATAGAGCACATTATACTTTAAAGCATGGTGAATTAGATTGTCTAGAATTTTGCAATGCTTTTGAAACCTTTCAAGAAAATTTAGACACTTTTGAAGTTATACCTAATAAATATAATGATTTAGGTACCTAAATTTCTTCAAGGCCATCTAAATCTTATGATCCAACTCTCATGGTAAAAAAAATTGGGTTCCCATTTCAAGAAGAGAATGAGCCTAAGGATATTGTTGAAGAGATTCATGCTTTTCAACAATATCTGAAGAAGACCTATCCTCTAAGAAATAGGGAGTAGAAACAACCTTTGACTACCTCAACCCCACCAAATAACTTTCATACTCCTCTTGATACTACATCAAATAAAAATTTAGAGCCTCTTTAGGTAAGTACATCTAAACCCAATGCTGATGCATCTAATTCTTCCAATAGGACTAGATACAATATAATAGAGGACATGAAAAAGATCAAAGCTAAATTTAATTTACATGAACTAAATTAAATTATTGAGAAAATGGATTTATTATTGGAGTCTTTATCTAAGAAGCCTGGTAAGTCTCAAAAAGCTACACATGCTAATGTTGCAATACAAAAAAATAAGGTAGATGTTCTACCTTTCCTGCTTATAGTTAGGATATTTGGTAAGAATTTAAATAATTACTTGGTAGATTCATGTGCTTCTGCTAATATCATGCCTAAAGGTATTTATGATCAATTAGATTTCAATCCAATTAAATATGATAAGGTTATGACTCAATTAAATAAATCAAGAGCCAAATTTATTGGTGAATTGTTGAATGTTTGCATGCAGATTGCTTCTAAACTAAGGATCCAATAGTTTATTAACATACAAGTGATGGATATTCTTAATGCATATGGAATACTGCTAAGTAGATATTAGACCATATCATTAAATGGTTATATGTCTACTAATTGTTCACACATGTGGTTACCCTAGAAAAGAGTTCCTAATTAGATTAGGATAGAGAGGGAGCCCAAGATGAAGCATATGATCACCAATTACAATTCAACCAATGAGAGGGTCAACATGGTTAACTTTGATTTGGGTTTTTATACTCTTGACATCCCAAACGTATGTAACTCCAAAACTTCTCATGCTATGCCTAGATTATGGAAGCTATATTTTGATGGTGCTAGATGTATATCAAGTTCTAGAGTAGTAGTAGTGTTAATAAATCCCATTAGGAAGGAATACAATGCCTATTACAAACTCTAATTCCCATACACTAACAATCTTATAAATTATGAAGCACTTATTCTTGGATTACAATTTACAATAAAAAATAAGGTCAAAGAACTATTAGTTTTTGGTGATTCTGAACTAGTAGTTAATTAGGTCATAAGTAGATATCAATCCAAGTTGTTATACCTTAAGAAGTATAAATTTAGAGTGTGGGAAATAATTAAATGTTTTGATGCTTTCAACATTTTAACAATCCCTAGGGAGGAAAACAAGGTTACTAATGAACTTGCTTTAGCTGCAACCAACGTTATGCCCAACCAAAATTCCAAGTTAAAAAACCTTACCATTAAATTAGTCCCATATCCCTCAATACCAAATAATGTCAACCACTTGTAAGTACTCAGTGATGATCAATATATCATAGACTTCATGACTAGCTCAGAAGTATTTGAGGCTTACATCATTGATGAGGTTAATGAAAATACCCTTGATGATGACAAAGTTTAAGGCAATATTGATGGAAATGTCATTAATCTTAATGATAAAAAAATCCCCAAAGGAATGATTGCCCTAGAAAGACTATTTGATTTAGATAGACTAGCTGAGTTTGTCAAGATTCCCAAAGTAGATGGGAGTGACTATAATGTAATTGACTTAGGTTCCTAAGGTCAAACTTAATTGTTGAACATTAGTACAAGCTACACAAACATTGAAACTAAGAGATCCAAATATATGTTGACCAAGTATAAATAAATAATAGCATGGTCTTATGAGGACTTAAGGATTTTTTATCCTAGGGTCATAACCCACACCATACCATTAAAACAAGCCTATAAACCTTTTGGGTAGAAATAAATACTAGTCAACCTTATCCTAGAACCAATGATATATAAAGAGGTTAAGAATTTACTAAATTCTAAGATAGTGTTTCTCATTAGACACTCCACTTGGGTAGCTAACTTAGTACTTGTCAGGGAGAAAAATGGTGAAATTAGATTGTGCATTGACTTTAGAAATCTGAATAGAACATGTGAAAAAGATAATGACCCCTACCTTCTCTTGACCAAGTAATCCAAAGTGTTTTTGGTTTAGCTATGATGGATTTTCTTGATGGATTTTTAGGGTATAATCAGGGTCTAGTGAACAAGAAAGATAGGATGAAGACTACGTTTACTACGAAATGGGGCACTTTTGTTTACAAGAGAATGCTTTGGGTTAATCAATGTGGGTGAAAAACTTTCAAAGAGAAATGAACCATGATTTTGAAGGAATTATTAGTAAGTGTATTATTATTTACATGGATGACCTGACTATCTTTTCAACAAATAGGGAAGACCACAACATACACTTACAATAGGTATTTGAAAGGTGTAGGAGGTATGGAATCTCCCTCAATCCCAAGAAAAACATCTTTTGTGTAACTGAGGGAAAGTTGTTAAGCCATGTCATAACCAAGGAGGGTATCTCTATAGACTCTGATAGAGTAAATGCAATATCAAAGATAGAACCACCCAACATTAGGAAGGAATTGAAGTTTTTCTTTGGTAAAATCAACTTTGTGAGAAAGTTCATTTTTGGTTTTGCAGAGAATGTAAAGCCATTGAATGACATGTTGAAGAAAGATGTCAAGATCACATGGAATGAGGAGACCAAGAAAGCTTTCAAAGACATAAAATATGCCATTGTATAATCTCTAGTCCTCATAAGTCTAGACTTCACTAAAGATTTCTATCTTTATTCATTAACCTCTGATCATACAATAGTTACTATTATAACTTAGAAGATAGATAAGTATGATAACTCCATTGATTTCATGAGTAATAAAATTAAAAATGTTGAGTTGAAATATTCTTTGATTTACAAACAAGAATTTACTTTAGTCAAGGTAGTGAAGAAATTTAGGCATTATATCCTTACTACTAGACCTTGTCATTAAGCTAATGTTGAGTCAATGTGAACTTGGAGAGAGAAGCGTAAGTGGATGTCTATCCTTCAAGAACATGATCTAGAGATGAAGACTACCAAGTTGGTAAGATTCCAAGGTTTGATTTAGTTAATTGCTAATACTAATCCCAAATTGAGTGTTATGTAGGTTGATCAACAAAGCTTTCAATCCAATGATTGGTATGATCCCATTATTCATTTGCTAATCAATGGATATTGTCTTATAGGATTAAATAGAGAACAAAAGAGAGATTTAAGGCTCGAGGTAGCCCATTTCCTAATTAAAGATGGGGTATTATATAGAAGGAAATTTTAAGGCATTTACCTAAGGTGTGTTTTCAAGGAAGAAGAATTTGAGATCTTGAGCACCTTCCATGAGAAGCTAGAATCAGACATCCATCTAGAAGGATTACAATCGACAATATCCTTAGATCTAGTTATTACTAGCATACTATCTTTAAATATGATCATAAGCATGTGAGAGAATGCCACTCATATCAAATATTCAACTCTAAAGAGCCTAAGGTAGTCATGCCATTAAAACCAATAATCATTGATAAATACTTTACCCAACGGGGACTAGAGTTTGTATGGGTCATCAAAACCAATTCCTCAGACAGTCACAAGTATGTTATGACTACTACTAAATATTATAAAATATAGATTGAAGTAGTGCAAACAAGTAGTGTAGGACTGAATATGTGATCAAATTCTTGAAAGAGAATATATGCACAAGGTTTGGCATTCCAATGTCTCTAGTCTATGATAATGGATCTACTTTTATATCCATTGAGATGACTGAATGGGCATATGAAAACAACATTATACTCAAGTTCTCATCAAAACATTAACCTCAAGGAAATGGAGTGTCATAATAAACAAATAAGAACTTGATGAAATCCATAAAAATGTTTGCAGCTAATAAGCCATTAACATGGCACAAACTACTTAAGTATGCACTTTGGATAGATAAAACTAGAGTTAAGTAAGCTCTTAAGGTATGACCATTCTTACTGGTATATTGTTAAGAACCTATATTAACTATTAAACTCAAGCTACAAATATATAGGTTCATGTAAGAGTACATGAAAGGAGAAGATCAAGAGTTTGTAAGTTTAAGGTTGCTTGACATCATACATATGGAGGATACAAGAGAAGTTTTTGCCAATTTTAACAGACATCAAACCACAATCAAGAGGTGGTTTGATAATCATTAAAAGATAAAAGTTTTTAGACAAGGATACCTGGTCCTTATTTGGTATAAAACCTTAGAACCAAAAGGAAAGCATGGGAAGTTCACACCTTGGTGGATTGGAATATATCAAATTGCTGAGACCTTAGGAGATAACACCTTCAAACTAAAAGGCTTGAAAGGAGTAGAGTTTACATTGCCAAAAAATGGGAAATACCTCAAGCACTATTTCTCTACTATCCCACATAAAACCTTCAAGGAGTGAACTATAATAATGGCTAGGTTTAGTATAGTTAGGCTTTAGTTTAGTTTCTTTGCTTTTGTTTCCTTCTTATCCCTTGTTTGGACATAGTGTGTGTATAGATTTGTTTGCTTGTTTCCTTTGCTTTTTATTTGGTGTGTTTGCTTTCCCTACTTTATTATTTGATTTTAATATGTCTATTCTATATATCCCTCAAATCAAGATTCATATGATTTATCAAAGAAACCTCATAGTTTAGGAATGTAGGTATGGCCCCTCAGCATTGGTTGATCATGAATTATTGAAATGTGATCATGAAGCTATAGTTTGGAGAAATTGGTAAGGATTAATAAGTAGGTTAATTTATCATTGATATTTTAAGCCTTGTTCTGATCTAATTTTGGGTTTGAAAAATTTTACACATATAGGGTAAAGGCTTAAATTATTAGGACAAAGTCATGTTTGCACTTAAAAAACATTAATTGCCTGGAACAAAGTTTACAACCAAAGATGACTATGTGAAGATCAAACATTTGACCAAATATTGAATCTTAGCTAATTTAGTTCCCAACCTTTGATATAAAGTCAAAATATCTAAAAAATACAAAAAATAAGAGCCTATTGCAAAATTAAAAAATTTCTAAGTAAAGGTGATTTTGGTAATATCCATCAAGGCTATGGACACTTGGATGAAAGTGGAGCAAGGACATAAGTGGAGCCAAAGGTATCTCTATCAGGGCTATAGATGCATGACTAGCCATAGAATAATTCCCAATCCTTCCCTAAGCTAAAAAAATATTATTAATGAACATATAAATATGTTGTAAGTCAATATTAATGGTCGAGGTCATGAGTCTAGAAGATGTTCGCTAAATCCTATGGTAATCAGTAAGTGGAATCAAATCACATACATTGCATGGATATGTTTTGATGTTTGATCCTAATTTTTCATGTACAAAGCTTGTTTTGACCATGAATTGTTCTTAATAATGGTGCTTGATCAAGTGGATCAAGTAACCTAGTTATTAGTCTAAACCAAAGTTTTTGAATTATAACATATTGTTATGTTTCCCCAAGAAGTCAACATTTGTTGAGGTCAACATACCCCCATTTCTAAAAATGGGGACCATTATTTTAAATCATGTAAATTTGTACCTTAAAGTTAAAAAATCACTTAAGCAGAGTACCATTAGCATGTTTTCACATTATCTTTATTTGAAGATCATCCACACATGGTTCTCATCTGGATTAATTGACATATTTTCAAATGATCATGGTTTCACCCCTTTGATGTTGATAATGATTATTACCTATATTTTTATAATGAAATTTCAATGGAATCTCATTTGGGAATGAACATGCTTAGGGTTTTGTGCTTCAATGATAAATTGATGTTTTACTAGCCTTTATTTTATAAAAGATTAATTCAATCTATTTTAAGTCATGTTAAAACCCTAGTCTAATGTTTTAAACTAGGTCAATTTTGAATTAAATTCAAATTTACATGGGAGCAATTTATGATGGAATAATTAATTTAACGATAGACGCAGTTTAATTTGTATCCTAAGACTTAGTCATGTTTATCAACATGACTAAACCTTAGTCTAAAAATTCATACTTGTTCCTTTATGTCCTGAGTCCCTCTTTGTTATTTTTATCTCCACACAATCTAACTAATGTAGGGTCCCTTTTGTTATGTTTCAAGCTTAGACTAAAAGCCTTATCATAAAGTTCAAATTGTATTTATTAATATAATGAAAAACCTAGGCTAAAACTTTATGACATAGCTTTTATCATTCATGGGGTCCCTTTTATAATGTTTTAGAGCTTAGCCTAAAATTTTTATCCTAAGGTTTTATTGTGTTTATCAACATGAATAAAACCTTCGTCTAAAATATTTAGCCTAAGTTCCTTATGTTCCTTGAGCCTGAATTATTTTTATTTTATCAATCGTAGGATCTATGGTACACATTTACTTAGGTAAGATTTATCTAATGATGCATGTTAAGTCAAGACTTCAACAAATCCCTCAGATAAGTGAGAAGGTGAACAATGTCAACATCATGGGAACCCTACCAAAGATCCAATGGCACATAGGAGAATATGATCCATTAGTGTGTGATTGATTAGTCAAAGATGATCTGATGGTGTGAGATTGACATTGATAATTTAAAGGAACTCAGATTCAGTGTGGAGATTCCAAGTGTGAAGCCTAAAATGGATAATTAAATCTCAAACATGTCCTCAAATATCAAGGTATGTGACTAAGTGTACATATTTTGATCGATGGTACATATCAAATCAAAGATTCAACAAAGCCCCCAAATGAATGAGAAGGTGATAAGTGTCATAATTTTAGTGAAATAACATTGAGTAACTAATGGCATTCCACCCTTCAGATTGAGATCTAACAGAGCGTATTGACCTAACCAAACAAGATATAATGGTGCATAATGAATATTGAAAAGTCAAGAGTGAATGTGGAGATGAAAAGTGGCATAACTGCAAGCCACAAATTAAATCTCAAGAATATTTCAAAGATTGATAATATACAAATGAGTGTACACATTTTATCAATGGCATGTAGAGCAAAGAACATAATCTAATCGATCAAGATAGATGGAGCACATTCATCTGGGTGAGGATGATCTAATGCTATGAGATCAACATGGTTATTTAAATAATGATCAAATGAATGTGGAAATACCAAGTGTCACAACCATAGGGAATATAATAAAGTAACTAATGGCATTTGATTTCTTAGATTAAGATCAATGGACTGCATTGATCCATGTAAATGGATCCAATAGTGTGAGGCAAAGCATAATTTTCAAAAGGCCTAAAAATAATAAATATTGACACATGTCCAAAAGTGATAAATGGTCATAGTTTAAATATTAATGACCAAGATGCCATGATGATGCCACATCAGAGCCACATAAGCATAATATGCCAAGTTGAAGATTTTGTGGACCCAATAAATGTAAAGGCATAAATATGCAATCCAATTGAGATCTAAGGCATGAAACTTGTAAATTAAACTAGCTACCATAATTAAAGCACTGATAAGACCTTTACAAAAACCTTAGAAGGTATAATAACCCTAATTTGACCTTGTGCTCATTATGACCAAGCGAAGGAAAGTTAAATTATCACCTGTGTGAGAACAAATCAATCCAGAGCCAAAGAGAAATCTACTAGCAAGAAATTTAGAGATATTCATAGCCATGACAACTAGGAAGAGTGTTTTTGGATAAGATGTGGAACTTTATTTGACATTAAATGTAGAAGGAAGAGTTTTTAAATATACATAATTTGATGCAACAACTCTAAACATAGGGGGCAAAATTTGGCCAAGCTTATTTTGGACCATTAAGAAATGACAAACCATCACAAAAAAGGTAGAGAAGAACATATATACAAAAATAAGATACTACAACATATTCATCATCTAAATGACTAGCTTATACCACACAACAACAAAATTAGAGGTACTACATTGCATATATATCCTTGCTCCAATTTTTAGAGATGGAAAAATAGACAAGGGTATGTTTGTTCATGAACATATTTTCAGATAGATTGCTTATATTTCTCCCATAGATTTTGATAATTATTATGTTTTTTCTAAACTTCAATTAGACCTAACCATATTCAACAATTGGGCCAAAGATAATGATTTGAAGAGCATCCATTCACTATGGCTATATTCTAGAAACCAAGTGTTTTTGACTTTAATATTAACATCCCCATTAGTCAATTTAGACCTAAATAAGGATGATCATGATAATGATGAATAGATTATGTGGAAATTCAACCACTACATATGTAGATAAATTTTGGGACCCCTTAATCTATTTCATGGTTGAGAAATAAATCACCCCTCCTCTTGGTGAAGTAATAGGCACTTGTTTGAGTAGATAGTTTTCTTCAATCAAGAAGAGTAGTAGGGCTCAATTCTACATGATATCATATATTTTGGATGCTCTATTTACCACAACAAAGATCTCCAACCTTAGGGAATGGTCACCTAATAAGGCATAAACTATCTCATAGTATTAATCTAAGTTACATGTCTTTAAGTATAGGGATCACATATAGTTCATATGTGATTGTGTCTCTCCTACCCTTAATGAGGTCATCACAGGGAGCCCAATGATGAGATTCAACCTCCTGATAAATAATTTTTTTGATGTTATAGGGGATATATGGATATATCTAGATTTTAAAATCATTAGGATTGAGGGAACCCAATGCACTCCCCCCAGATTACCAATCCATGTGCCAAATAAGCTTGAAGAGCAAGAAGTAGTTTACCAAGTCTATAATGGAATAGATGGTATTTTCAAGACCAAAAGGAAGGGAATACTTCACATCCTCCCCATAACCATTATTATAACTATGTTTACATTATGGGACAATATTAAGGATGCTTCCAAACATAAGACCTCCTTAAATCTTCAAATTGATGATCTAAGGCAATGGGATCCCCATGGAAGGGCCAAGGAGCATCTAAAGGCCAAAGGAATAAATTTACCTTATGATCACCAACCTAGTCCTTTTGACCCAATATACATGAAAGCCTCTTCATTATTTAAGGTCACCATTACATTAAAAAAGCACAACATCAATCTAGAATCTAGGATGTAGGAAGAGCAAAAAGGGGCTGATGATAGATGGAAGTTAGGGCCAAGGTAGTACCATTTTCTAAGTGGTGAATCTTCTAGACCTCCACCAACCTAGCTAAAAATAGATTCTAGACCTGAGGCATAAATTGAGAAAAGGCTAGAGGAGAAAAGGCCTAATGCAATTGCATCTTCTTTAATCTACGCAAAATGGAAGATGTTTCTAAATATCTTAAATAGTAAGAAGATAAGATGTTTCACACATTGGATAGCCTAATCAAATATCCCATGACAATTAGTCCATTAGGCCTCATCACTAATGATGATTTCAAGCACATAACTACTTAATTCATGTAAGAAGTGAGAAATCAAGCACAAGGGAAGACAAGCGCTGATAACAAGAAGATCATGGGCTTACTTTTATCACCTAAGGAGAAGGTAGGAGACACCAAAAAAATCAAGCAAGCATTAGAAAGAGCTGAGAAGGATCTCAAGGGCTTGGAAGATCAAGAAAGATAACTCTTCATGAGGCCTATTATTGACATCCATCTTATTAATGAATAACATTATAAAATGAAGATCCTATAGGGAAGACAAAAGACTGCAACAATATAGGGTCTAAAAGTCAAGCCATTTGACTTAGGATATTATATTATAAAGAGACATTATATATTTAAAAAAATGGAATATTATTTTTATAAAGGCATGTACAACTTGTAAAATACATTGCCTATAGGTTAGTCATTTTAGAATGTCTAAAAGGTACTAGAAGGATTGTAAAAGGATAATTGTCCTTAACACTTGACATGACTAACTGAAAATATCTCATGAATTATCTATTTAAAAAGGTATTGTCTATTGTAAAAGGGGATATTTTTTTGGAGCCAAAAACTATTCTATAAATTTTGATCAAATAAATATACATAAGGATTTATGCAAAGTTTGTCCACATTTGATTATGTAAATTGCTATCATGGTTTCCCTCTCATTTGTTTAGTATTATTTTTAGATTTGAGTGGTTCTTATGAATTTTTTATGTGTATATTTAAATGAAAAATTGGTAATTTGTGTTAATACTCTATTAGTTGAAGGTTCTTAGGTTTACTTCACTTTATTTGCTCTTCTTGCATTTGAGCTAATGCTATTTGCTTGTAGGGGTGAAATTCTTAAATTAGAATTGGTTCTTATTTGCATCTTTTCATAATTTCCTTAGATGTTTGCTTGATGTGTGATAGGATTTTAGCTTATAATACTTCACATTGCACATTGGTTAAATGCATGTTTAGATGAAATTGAAACTTTATCATAATGTTTGAAATAAAGATCAACAACACCTCTCTTTTCTGCCCTACCCTTCCTTTTGCTCCTTTTTTTTATCAATTCACCTTAGATTGGATTCATTATGAATACTCATATTGGTTTATATTTAGACTTAGGTTTAAGCATAATTCAATTTAAATAACACATATCATCTTCAAAATTAAATATCAACTATTGAGCCATGGTGGCTCCCAACCACCAACTAATTTAAATTTGTGAAACAAGCACTTATTATACCTCTATTCCACAAAAGCTAACATGATTATCATAACATACAACTCATGCATTGGATTATATAAATTCAAAAATGAGCAGTGTTTCTTAAACACTAAGAAACACCTGTAATACACGTTCATACATCAACTCTATAGGATACCCACAACCTGGGGTTTTCCCCATATTATGGCTGGGAGTGGGAGGGCCTAAAGAACTCTCCCACAAGGGTGAAATTCCATGCCACAATAGTTACCAAAGAAAAAATTATCCCATCCCTATTAGGATTATGAATAACCAAGCTTATGAAGGTAGAGGCATGGGGGCAAGTCAACAGGGTACTATCAAGCCTATCTCTATAACCAAGTACAAATGGACTCAATGTCTTGGATTTAAACCACTTAGTTTTGATCCCAACTATATTATTTGAGTTCTTACACCAATTACTAGAGAAGATGATGTTGATAACAAAGTAGATTCTGATCATAGCATATATAAAGACATAGCTAGTACCATCTTATTTGACCCTTATATTTGTACCATCATGTTAATGATCTACCATTCCACACTTAACCTTTATCATACTCAAATTATAGACTGGGACCAACAAGAATCCATAGTACCTCTATACAATTTTGAGAATGATGAGGCCTTTTGTGATTTTTCAAGCCTAAGAGACAATGTTACTTTTAGAGACCATAAACAAGTGTTCTCTATCAAAATTAATCTTGCTACCTTTTTTAAAGTACGGGTGAACACCCTTATCTAAAAATAAAAAATAAAACATTGAGGTCCCAAATTGAAAACCTTTTTAAGAAAATTTTGGACTAGGGAATAAGTAAATAAAAAGGCCAATCTCTTGGTGAAAATCTATTTCAAGTACCATTAGATGGGGATGTTCACCCTTCCTCAAATGAGCTCAAGAGACCACAAAAAATAAACCTGATTTTGGGTCTAAACTCAATACAAAGGAATAAAAAACTTTTGATTAGATTATTTGAGAGTGACTTGATGTGTTTGTTACATGGCCCTTCCTACCATTAGGAGATTCAGATTCATCCTATTTTAAAGAACTTGAAGAACTAGTCCAGCCAGAGGATTTTTTCATTGCTAGCTAGTTTACATCTTTTCCAACTATTCTAAAAGATAGCACTACTCTCCTTGTAGAGGATAATTTTGAGGTTATTATTAGGACTCTAGATGACCACAAGTGGATAAAATTAGTCATGTCCCTCACTAAAAGTGAATTTGAATTTATTACAACTCTTCTTAGAGAGTTCATAGACATTTTTACATGGGCCTATTCTGATATGCCAGGTTTAGATCCATCATTGGTTATGCATCATATTGTAGTTCATTTAAACACTAAGCGAATTAAGAGAAAAATGAGAAAAATGCATCTTCACATTTCCATCTTGGTCAAGAAAGAAATAGAGAAAATTTTAGATGTAAGATGTGTTAGGCCTATTAATCATTTAGAGTGTATCTCTAATATTATGTAAGTTAGTAAAAATCTAGAAGATATTAGGTTGTGCACTGATTTTTGAGACATTAATAAGGCTTGCCTAAAGTATAAATTTCCTCTACCAAACATTGACATAATTGTTGACTCCATAACTAGTTATGAAATGCTTCCCTCATGGATGACTTTTTAGTATATAATCAAATCAAGATTGCACCTAAAGACCAACACAAGACAACTTTCACCACTCTTTGGGGAATGTTTTGCTATCAGGTCATGTTGTTCAGCCTCAAGAATGTAGGGGAAACATATTAAAGGGCCATGACCATCATATTCCATGACATGATGCATGATATTATTGAATACTATGTCAATGACATATTAGGTAAATATAATACCTGTATAAACCATCCAACCATACTATAAATAATATCTGAGACGTGTCATGAATACAAGGTTTAAGTCAAGCCCAAGAAGTGTGTCTTCAATGTTACTTTAGGAAAATTATTAGGCTTTATTATCTCTCACCAAGGCATTAAAATTGATCTTGCCAAGGTTTTGGCCAATATCAAGATGTTACCACCTTATACTTTCAAGAAACTTCATAGTTTCTAGGGAAAAATATAGTCCATCAGATGCTTTATTTCATAATTAGATAATAAACATCACCTATTCACTCATTTATTAAATAAGGTAATTAAATTTTCATAGAATGAAGATTGTTATAAGGTCTTTGATCACCTAAATGAATACTTGGCCAATCCACCAATTATTCTACCACCTATACTAGGAAAGGCATTTTTTCTTTACCTATCTACCACTAACAATGCCTTGGGAGTACTTTTGGCCCAACATGATTATCACAAGAAGGAACATGTAATGTAGTATCTAAGTCATACATTGGTAGTGTGTAAACATAATTATATGCCAATTGAAATTTTTTATTTAGCTATGGTCTTTGCATCTTAGAAGCTATGTCATTACATGATTAACAACAAGACCATAGTCATTGTTAAATTTTATTACCTCAAGTATCTACTATCAAAACCAACTTTACAAGGCTACATGGCTAAGTGGATTATGCTTCTGAGTGAGTTTAAGGTTGAGTATGTCAATAAAAAGGCCATTAAGGGATAATTACTTGCATATCAAATTGATAAAGCTCCCATATCAGATACTCAACCACTTACCTTTATATTCTAGATGAGTCCATTATGAAAATAGTAGAAACACCCCCTAAAGAGCAGCCATAGAAACTATATTTTAATAGTCCCTTCACATCTCATTGATCATGATTAGGTTTGTCATTCATAACAACATAGTGGATCTCACTCTTAAATCATTTTATATCAACTTTACTTATACCAATAACATAGCTAAATATGAAGCACTCATTGTATGGCTTTGTCAAGTGGTAAAATGGAACATTCAACATCTCTTAGTTTATGGTGATTCAAAACTAATTATTAATTAGGTCACAGACCAATTCTAGACTAAAGATGATAAACTAGTACCTTACAAAGCCATGGTGGACACTCTCAAGGAAAAAATTACTTACATTCAGTTTGAATATTTACCTAGGTCTAATAATAAGATGATAGATGCCATGGCTAAAATTGGTTTGTTGATCTAAAACATAGAGAAGGTAAGAGACTATGATTTCCTTGTTAAACATCTTCTAGCACCTACTCATGAACCTTTGGCCATCAAAATGATCTATGATATTATTGATCCTAGTTCTATTTGGTATTTTGACCTATACAATTATGTCCATGACTAATTCTTACCACCTAACCTTTCATGTAAGCAAAAAAAATCCTTCACACACCAAGCCTCTCACTATACCTTACTTAGACCTAGACTTTACTGAAGAAAGTTTGAAGAAACTCTTCTTCATTATTTAAATTCAACATAATATAAAATAGTGTTGAGGGAAGTTCATGAACGAGTTTGTGGGACCCACACTAGCAAGGCCATCCTTAACAAAAAAATCCTACATATGGGTTATTATTGTCCAACCATGGAACTAGATGTAACTGATTATGTTAAGAGATGTAAACAATGTCAAAGGCATACAAATTTTATCCATTCTCTAGCATGATCACTCAATCCAATGACCATGCCATGGCTATTTTTAATGTGGGGAATCTATCTTATTAGGAAGATTAACCTTACCTCCTTAGATGGCCATAAACATATCCTTACCACTATCAATTTCACTAAGTGGGTTGAAGTTGTACCCCTCACTTACGTGATAGGAAAGAAAATTTCCAAATTCATCTTCAACCATCTCATTTGCTGCTATGGTATCCCATCTGACATTATATCTAGTAATGGGAGCTCATTTAAGGACAAGTATGTCAAAGCACTATGTGTAGAGTTTAATATTACCCAACACTTTTCCACTATATCTTACCAAAAGGTAATGTCCAACTAGAGGCATATAATAAGACCATTGTCAATATTCTTAATAAGATCATCAATGATGTTGTTCATGATTGGCACTTACAAGTATTTTGTGCACTCTGGGCCTATCTTACTAATTACTACACTTTAATAGGAGCCACACCATGTTCCCTTATTTATGGCATTAAGGCCATTCTTCCCATCGAGGTCTAGTTTCCTTCTCTATGAATTTCATTGAACCATATCCTTGATAATGAGGATTACAAATTTTATTGCTTGAAAGAGATAGAACTAGTAAATGAAAAATACATGGCCACTATTAAAAACCTTAAAGCATACCAAAATGAATTATGTGGATAGTATAATAGGCATGTGAATCATAAAGAGTTCAAGATTGGTGATCTTGTCCTCAAAGAAAACTAGAAGAATACCACAATCATGAAAAAGAAAAAGGGCAAGTTCAAGCCTAATTGGATATGACCTTATGTGATTGTTGATAATTATGGATCTAGAGCTTATAAGTTAGATACATTGAAAGGAGATGAACTTGATGAACTAATGAAGTTAATATATCTCAAGTGTTACTTCACTTGAGAGGCCTGAGGTATTATCTATGATGATCATTTAAACTTGTACAGTAATATCACCTTCCTTATACTATATAGTCTATCATTCCTTCCATACCTTCCTTATTAGTTTAAATTGTCTACCCTCCCCTACCAACCCATTTTTCACCTTGTTTATAATCTATTGATACTTAGGGCACTTTCAATGATTGGATTTAGATGAAGTTTCAATAGCTAATTCAGCCTTGTAATTTTTTAAACACAATATTTCAAAAAGAGATAGTATCATGGAATAGTATGATAGTGGTTTGATAATTTCATCCTTCATTATTGCCACGTTCTATCTCATTTTTGGTGCTACTAATTATAACTACCTTTGGAAAAATTAGTAACATAGACCCTATGTCATTATTTCCTATAGCCTAGGAGTAACCTATATTACCCACATATATACCTCATTGTACCATACAATGCCATTTACGTATTCATGAACTTGTTGTTACCTAGTCATATTCTCCACTATAAGGCATAACTAGATTGACTTTTAGTCCCTAAGGACTATGTAGGTAGTGCTCAACTTACATTGAGGTCAGATCAATCACTTTTTTCCCATGCTATTACCATTTTGTGAGTAATTTAAGTAAATTATTTTCATATTTTATGAGTCACCTTTATGTTTATTATGCATTAATGCCAACTTGGTTTTTCTCGATGCTCTCATAGTTTTGTGAGCATTTCAAGTAACACTCTCAAAATTTTGTGAGTAACCTAAGTCACACTCTCACCATTTTGTGAGTTATCCCATTTTATGTCTCATAATTATCCATTAAGTTGAGATGTCTAGAAAAACACAAAAACATGCTTGCCTTCAACATTAGCCCATTCAGATTATATCCTCACCACTTAGGATGCACATTTCCTAATCATTAGGTATAACTGAAGCATTCTCATTGCTTTTTCCATGACCATTTTCATTTTCCTATTTGATTTTACAATAGTATTCCATCCCATTTTTGGGATAACTAAATTTTTCTTGAAGTCCATGTTGGAACTTATGTCTATGGAACTATGTAGGCAATGTCTAATTTCTTAGTGCATTTGGAGTCAACTCGAATAGTTTTGGTGATTGATTTCATTAAATTTTCTCTTGGATCATTCTTTCCTCTATGTTTATCTCAAAAAATCTCTTGCCATTTTGTGAGTCATAAAACTTTTACACTCTCATGATTTTACGAGTCATAGACCTTTTACTCTCTCACTATTTTTTGAGTGATAGACCTTTTATGATCTCATTATTTTTTGAGTCAGACCTTTTACACTCTTGCCATTTTGTGAACTTATTCTCATTCTCAACCTTATTTTTAGTAATCATTATGAACCAAGTTCATGTGTGAGTGCTTATCTATTATCTTTTGGTGTGGTTTTAACCTAAACCACACTCTCGTAGTTTCATAAGTTTTAAGTGTTTGATGCTTTCATGATTGTGAGTGCCACCTTATCTTTACTTTATACTCTCATCATTTTATGAGCCCATTCCTGATTTATTCTCTAAATAATTTATTTTGATTATCACCATTTTATTTTATCCCATATCCTAAGAGAACTACATTTATCCTAAAGTTCATGTTGGACCTTATGTCTATGGGACTATGTAGGTAGCGTCCACTTTCCTAGTGCATCTGGAGTTAGCTTGGCCACCCCTTTCTTATTATTCTATTCCACTCAACTATTATAATAGTGGTATTACCTATATCTTAGGGGTAACCTTTTGTGCCAAGTGTAACACTTTTACTACACATGCATAAAATTTTAGATTATTTGTTTGTTCTTTTGTCTTAACTTAGGTTTTTTATTGGTTTTGCTTGAACTCATTTTTTTAGTGCATTAATTTAGCTTAGTTGTTTTTTTCATGCACCTTAGAGAAATTTATTTATTTCTTTATGGTTTTTCATTTTGAATGTTATGTGTATAAGGATAATTAGTTTACATTTGAGTCTTGATCACAACTTGGGCTTGAGTTGTTTACTTTTTGAAGTTAGATTATGTTTTTGTGATTCCCTTCCCCTCAATTGTCAAAAGATTCTTACACTTTGCGTTTGAGTCTTGATCAACCATATACTATACTTAAATTGTGACTTTGTGTTCATTCTTACACTTAGTTTATTGTATTATATTTACTTGGGATTTGATTTTACATATCTTACACCTAAGTGATTTGTATTTTCATTTAAACTAAGTTGTCCATGCTTGAGATACACATTGTTATTATAGTTGTCTATAACTATGATGCCTAATATCGCAAGATATAATAAAAATCAAGCCAATGGATCTATCAATAAATGTAGTGGGAATTAATTATCTTTATTCATAATTTTCATGTCCTAAACATCACCCAAACATAGAGTAATAAAACCACAAATGAATAATAATCCCTACTAGTTATGACATGCATATCCATACTAGCAGGTAGCCTAAATTCATGCCTATCCTCTATTACAACTTATTTTTAAAACATGAGTATAGATTCATTACATAAGTTCCCTTTATCAATTTTCCATAATGGGGTGAATTATTTAGACCTTCATAAATCATATTCACCCTACTAGGGCAAATTAGAATTGTATTAAACTTGCATCTACTATACTAGGGAATTTTAACTATGCCAATGATTATAATTGCCTTTGGGAAAATCATTATTTCCATTCCATATACCCCTCTTGGGAAAATCACTTTACCACTGGTTATAATGGCCTTTGGAAAAATTAATGTTTTCACCCCCATTACCTATAAATCATGTTGTTTTCTTATTTTTAGGGAATGTTCAACGACTATATTTGATGCCCGATCCATTGAGGGGTAATCCAAGGATCATCCATCTCCCTCTAGGGGATCAACCAAGGAATTAATAAAATTTTCATTATTTGAGAAGATGTTATTGTCCTTATGTCTCACAACATCTTCCCAAATAGGGGTAAAATATAAATACCCCATTTTGGAAACATTCCCAACCTAACTAGACTTTAGATTAATTTCTACCAAATAATGCAAATTAAGTCTATGAATCACCAAATGTCCTAATTTCATATGCACATAAAAAATTAGTGCCCAAAATTATGTTGAGGCATCCCTATTTAGATTATTATCTTATATGCAATGATAAGGTCCCATAAATTCATCCCTAGTCAAATTATGACCTAAAAATTTGATAAATTAGTCTTTGGACCCATTAAATAGGACACTTAAACCATTCTTAAAATGTAAAAAAACTAAGCATAATTAATTAACTAAGCAAATCCAATTAAATGCTTAGGTAAAATTCTATGTGAAATTAGTGAATATCAATTATATAAAAAATAAATTTCAATAAAATTGAGGTCATGATGATGTCATCATCTTCAAAGTCAATAAATTGAAAATATCCCCATTAAAGTATTCAATTCAAAAATGGAGAGCCATGCTTAATAAATGGGATCTCTATCCCAAGTATTAATTGCTTGTCCCATACTAAACCTAACCATGGTTGAGTATAACCTAACTACATATGATTTAGGGTTAGTTTTTCAACCTATAAATAAAAGAGCCCTCACTCTCTTTCAACAAGCTCTCAAGCCAAATTTATAATACTAAATTGATTGGAGATAGCTTCACATGCAAAGCCAAGCCAAACCAAGCCAAAAATGACACGAAAAAATGATGCAAGAGGAACAATTTTAAATACTCTTTGAGCACATGAATGAGCACATTATTCTAAGGCTAACTTGTAACTCTTACTCACAAAGAAGGTGAATAATAGTTGTTTTGTCTTTTTCTATTTGTTATTTGCATTGTTCTCTTGACCTTTGAGTAACTAGGCTTGAGGTATTAGATATTTATGTGTTTTTATTGGTTTTATCATACTAAAATTTTAATAACCCCCTCTTGGATTCCTATGTCTAGAAAATTTTAGCTCTGGACTAGGAATCTTCAGAGCTAGATTGGGTTCTTCTATGCAAGATATTAATTCCTCTAAATCATTCACGTGGTTTTTGATTGCTATTATGGCCAAATTGGAAATAATATTATTATTTTTCTCTAGTTCATATACCCATAAGTGATCCATAAAATCTATATATGGTTTTATAGGTGGATATAAATAAATTTTATTTCATTTTATTTCATTTGAGATGGTTATATCTCCAGATTTATAATCTATGAGTGTTGCAACTATGGCTAGCCATGGTCTCCCTAGGATCAATAGATAACCTAATTTTTTAATCTTTGGTTGAAGTATCATGAAATCAATGAGATATTACAAACATTATAATATTACTGAGACATCCTCTATAATTCCCTCCAATTTGGATATGGATTGATTAACCATTTGTAAAATCATAATAACTAGTTACAATCTAGTTAGGGAGAGTGATTTCAATGTGTCTAATATCATAAAAATAATATTATTTCCTAATTCAACTAACACATTAATCATTTCCTTCTTTCCTATAGATAAAATTATAATTAGATTCCTAGGGTCTCCATATTTTGGTAGAAATAAGTTTCTTACTAAGAGGTCAACAAGTTTCCCTTTTACCTATATGGTCTTAGGATATCAATTTATTCCCCCTAGGGTTTTAATACACAAACCTTTGATTATTTTATTAATTTATGAAATGTCTCTTCTTGCTTGTAATAGTGGTATATTAATAATTAGTTTTATTATATTTTGGACTAAGCTAGATTTACTTTTATTCTCTGTTTCCTTAAGTCTTTTAGGAAAAGGAATTGGTGGAATAGTTTCCTAAGGTTTTTATTTTTATTTAATGTCTTCTCTCTCTTTTATTATCTTAGTAAAAGGGATTGAAATTTATTTTTAAATCATAATTTTTTTAATGGTGATTGGAGGATGAATCAATATCTTACCTGGACATAATTGAACATTACTATAGTCAATGGCATTGACCCCTATAATTTCATCTTATTCAATTCTATGGAAATGGGATACATATCTATTCTTGGGTTTTTATTTCACATGTATAATTATTTTAGGCTGAGATACTTGTTTAGTTTATTTTTTTTGGATAGTAGGAGAAGACATCAACACCTGTTAGGGTGGAAACCTCCTTTACTGATTGAATGTTTGAAGTACCCATTGTTAATTTATTTATGGAATCCATGGTTGTTGGTTTTGATGTAAAACCCATGATTATGGTGATGTACATTATTATGGAGGCCAATTTGGTGGTCCCAATGTTTATGGAGGTGCTAGTCTAGCCCATGACATCGTTGATGGATTGAAAGGAGCTTTGGGAGCAAAGTGATTTGGATTTTGACTATAAGGGAAATTATTCCCTTATCCTTGTATATAATTGATCTCTTCCATTGTTTGGGTAGTTTATTTAAATTTATTATTTAGGAAATGTAAGAGGATAAATTTATTTGTATCATGGTCATTTGTATCACAAATTATACACATATCTATTCTATCAAGATGATAGTCTCAATGGGCATGTTTTAACATATATTTTGGAAAATACATGGCTAAAATTTTGTAGTGGCATTATATTTTGATTCTAATCCATATAATTTGGTATTTAATCAAAAAAAAAATATTTTAAGGTTTGAAAATCCTCCATGAGATATCAAACATCAATGCTTCTTTTTCTTGATTTCAACTTCCTAATACTAGCTCTTGTTCTTCAGTAATTCCTGCATAGTTCAACAATATAATTGAGACCTAGTCTATTTATGTCTCCTTTTCCAATTAGGTTAAAGGATTATCTATAATCATCATACAATCCCTTTAAGGAAACCATATCACTCAAATATTCTTCTAACTCATATCCGCATCTTCTATGTGCAAAGAGGAAATGATCAAGATAGTCTTCCATATTATCATCTTATTTTTGTTTTAAAGGGAAGAATTCCTCTTTTATATATCTTAATCTATATTCCTCCTGATATTTATCCAATATTCCATTTTAAATTTCATATCATGTGTGAATATAATTTATTTTTAAACCCATAAACTATCTCATGGTTGAATCTTTAAGTGTAGAAGGGAACTTTTTTAGTTTTTGATTATCAATTTTGTAATCCTAAGTCTGACATAAGAATCTAAAATCAAATAGAAATTTGTCAAGATATTTTATAAAAAATCCCTTAAAATTTTACAATATGGATGACATATTTTATTCATTAAAACATTTTCATCTTGATTTAGGACAATAAGAGAGGTAGGATTTCTCCTTGATGGTTGAGCTCTACCTCATGCAACACTATTTATTGGATTATTTCATAGATTATCTCCCATGTTTTCACAATAGATGTTGTAGTGAGTTCTTATGGGAGGTGTTGAATCTTCAAAATTGGTTGGAAGGCTTCTTGATTGGCATTTAAAAATTTGGTTTACAATATCTTTTATCCTTGATTTTTTTGGTTAGAAGGATGCACCTACATCTGGAAAATGTTACCAGAGTTTAGGGGAGGATAAAAATGGTTCCTTCTCAACAATCTAAAGTTATTTTCCTAGAATGTATTCTAGTAAAATTTATTATTATAACTTAATGATACTTGTGATTTATTGAGGGTTTATAGGAATATATATTCCCTTTGAATCTCTTTGTCTATTCATAAATTTATTTGATTTATGGGGAGTTTTTTTAAATTAACTATTAGTTTAGGATATTATACCCTACTAACACCTGGAAAATCCTTATAAATGGAACCATAAATTATGAGGGTCATTTTATCCTATTCATTTATTCAAATTATCTAAGTTGATGTCATATCAAACCAAGGTCAGTGTCTAATGACAACCAATAGTAAGGTAGGTAAGATAGTGACTAACAATTATCTATTTGTGGGAGTTATGGATCATTTACTATGATAGATCTATTCTACTTGAATTAAAAACTACTCTATTACTTGTAAAAGTAAATAGTCTTTGATGAATTAAAAATGTGTTGAAGGGAAACACACTTTTTGGAATTGAAGTTGATTTGAAGGAAACACACTTCTAGTCTATTTGAAGAAATATAAATTGCATGATGATTTAATCTTTTAGGGTTTTATAATGAAAATCCTATGTTTAGATTAAAGGGCTGAGATGCTTAAAAAATTTGAATAAATTAAATATATTAATTACTAATTTATTATGACCTTTGACCTTTTTTAAGTTTTTAAAAATAACAATAACTAGGAAAAAATAAGGACTTATCTAAAAATTAACTATCATAAATGATTTGGGTTCTAAAATTTAAGATCTAGATAGTAGTCTATGTCATTAATAGGATCCTAGTGTTCATTTACTCACTAGATAGTAGCACCCAATATGGATAGTAGTGCAATTTATGTGCAGTGTCCTTAATGTGGTTCTAATGTCCCCTTTTTAAGACTATTCCTATTTTTTGAGATCACTTACATCTATGTCTGTATGTCCTAATCTCACATTATTGAAACTTTGAGGTCTATGTTATGCCTAAAAAACTTTATTTAATGTGAAAACCCTAATATCCTTATAAGCATGACATGAGCAATAATTTTGTGTGTTAGTAGGATGGACTGTACATCTTCAACACCATACTTTGTAGAGAGTTTCCTATATACCAATACTCCAAAGATGTATCAAGCTTGAAGTAGTTCTCCCACCTAGTGTTTGATGTAAGTACAAGTGAATGCTAGTATGAGATTGGCCTTGGATGCCTTGAATGTGCTTGAGCTTTGAAATGTTTAAAAATTGGGCTTAGGGTTGATGCAAATGGTAGTATGCATAAAGTAGAGCAAAATAGGGATAAAATACCTTAATTTTGCACAACTTTGTCTGGTTTGAATAGATTTTGCATTTATTTTCCATCTCATGAATAAAGGTGGATTAGACTTGTATTTATAAGGTTATGTTACTTGTACAGATAAGAAAATGAGTTTAGGTCAACCTTAGGAGGGACGCATATTTAAAAAACTATCTATTAGGAAGATATGGGGATAAGGATAGTTTCACCTAGTTGGGGACACTAGCACCATGTGGCTGTAGTGTCCTAAATGTGGTGCTAATGTCCTCTTGGTAGACTACTAAGAAATTTGGATTAGAGTCTAAGATGAAAATTCTAAGACTATGTTTTGATTAGTTATAGGTGACTATGGTCTATTAAATAATTGTAAAAGTAAGTCTAATGCTCGAGGGTAGGGCTATGGATAGCCTAAGGATATGTTAACTCAAGCGACACTCTTAACATCTAATTACTGCTTTTAGGTGATTACATTTTCCTCCCCTTTATGCTAGTAATGCAACAAAGCAAAATGACTAGTATAAAGGAAAAATAAGCATACTTAGATTTACTTTGGAAGTAAAGCCTATGTAGTTGAGTTTGAATATGTGAATATGGGTTTATGTATGTGGAACATGATCTAAAGTAATGTCCTGCAATGAAACATGTAAAAACTAGTCCTCACTTAAGAGATGATTAAAATCAAAAGACTATGTTGAAATGAAATAAATGAGTAAAGCTGAGTAAAGAGAGAGGAAATAAATGAATACACATCATTGGGTATGCAAACTAATGCATCAACCTAGTGATAACATGTGTGTGAGTGTGCATAGTGATCATATCATTGAATAACTTGAACTGAGTCGATGGCTTGCTCAATCCTCATATGGGTGTCTCAAGAACTTGATCCAATTTTGACTCCATCATTGCCCACCCATAATTGGTGGATCTTGTACTCTATGAGTAGATTAGGTAAGACTATTATGTTGTCTAACCCTCTCATGTAGGTGGTTCAAGAACTCAAGTAGGCCATGAATCCATCATTACCATTATGTGAAGTAGATGCATTTGTAACTAAACTAGGCAAAGTGCTAAAAGTATCTAAGTAAATGTAACTATGTATTCATCTCTATGGCCACTCATGTATATTAGGTGGCTCTGGGCCATTCAAGAATGTCAACAACTGTAGATGGAATAAGACATGAATCTGGTGACAACCTAGAATTTGATATTAAGTGTATACAACATAGAGAATGACATGGAATTTTTCATTCCATATGATCAACCTATTTGAAGCTGAGTATATAGAAACCAATATGACACACACATGCCCCTAATCTGGTATCTAAGTATACTAAATCTGAATCAAGTATATAATAGATAAACATGTGTAACTAAACTGAATGTGGGAGTGATCATCCATACATGATGCCCCTAAATCTAAGTAATTGGTATGAATTTGAGCTAAAATGAATGTATCTGAGCTAGATCTAAACATAACTACCAAATTAATGACTTTATCTATGTAAATTTGTACTATACTTGGTGTACTAATCTAAATGATCTGGACTATCCTAAAGTTGAGGCTACTAAAAAATAATACATTATAGTGGACAATAGTTCCCTATGGTACTAGTATCCAAATCTGAGCACTAATGTCTACCTAGTCTAATTTTTATGTGATCTAAAATGAATTTTGAGCCTCTATTCTATTTTATGTCTGCCTTGAGTCTGATATCTGAAACTAAGCTTGTGTACTAAAATATATCTATGAATAGAAAAATAAGAGCTTGATCTCTGTGACAAACCCCTATGAATACCCCCTCTTTTGAGGGTAATTGTGAAATCTATGTAAGAACTACCCTCTAAAGAAGTAGATCTACAAAATATGTTAGCTAGAGCATGTCCATGATATTTTAATATAATATACAAACATAACACCAAAATGTAAATGTATCTGAACATAAGTAGGAAATGTAAGATGTATGTTGTAATCTAGCATTGCACAAGGGTGCCAAGATAGATGTAATCAATGTAACTAGAAAAAAAATATGAGTAATTACCTAGTGGGATGGGGCATGATGTCTGTCATGGATCCCAAGTAAGAAGGGTAGATGAATGAGGTCTCTCATAGCATCAAAAATTGGTGTGTGTGTAACAAGCAAATATAAGTGTCATGGTGTAGAAGGATACAAGGAAGCAAACATATAAGCACATGAGTTACACAAAATATAGGCCAAGGGGCTATAATATAAGGGACATGGGAACATGTCACTAAATATGAGAATGAAGACATACAAAGACATGTTCAAATGTCTACACATGTAAACAAAAATCAATTTGGTGTAGAGCCACATATAAGGACATGTTCAAATGTACACATATAGAAGCATGATAAGTCACACACAAGGGACATGGGGACATGCCCAAGGCATAAAAATAGAGAAGTGGCATATAAGCCAAAGAATAATGGCATATTCAAATGCCCTCAAAGATGGAAGAAGCAAAAGAAACATAATCAAGTCTGATCTAGGAACTATAAATGAAAGCATGTATAAGTATGTAATATAAATCTATGTAGATGTGAGGATGCATATATACTGAGGATAACTAGTGATATAAAAAATATGAGAAATGAGGAGCAATGATCAATATTAATATAAATCAATACATAAACTAGAATGTATAGTATGTAAAGATAAAACTTGGTTATAAAATTTTTGTAAGATATGCCCCCAAGTGGGTAGATATATCAATGTATAAACTTGGACCAGTGTAAATTCCCCCAATGGGTAGATGATAGCTAGTCGAGATTAGTGTAGTGGACTAGAGTCCTATCTAGAATCTGTAAGCACTCAATAAGAATAAGTGAAACATATGTGTCTGATAAAATTGACTATACTAGGATAGATAACAATATGCAATATCTGGAAAGTAGTAGAAATGTAAACATAGCAATGCATACAATTTGTAAAATTTCATGTTTTTAAAATATTTGAATGTTTTTTTATTTTGACATGTTATATTAATTTTGTGTTTTCTGAGTATAAGTTATGTACAAGTAAATGAAAATAAACTCTATACAAGGAATGAGAGAGAGAGAAGGAAGTATGTGCAAGGGTAGGAACCATACTAACCAATGAGTTTCATGAGAGACTCACCATCATAATGACTTGTGTCAAAGAGGGGAACTATGATCATGCATGTGGTTTGAAAGCACAACTATGAGCTCATGATCTAATTTATTATATAATCTGAGTCTGAATCTACTTGAGTAGTGATGCTCTGACACTTGTGATTCCTTATAAACTATAGGGGTATTACAGACCCATATGGTAGAAGTAGAAGCTATAGGTGATGTAGGTACCCTATGCTAAGAACCCATAAAAAACAATATAATTACTCTCAATGTAAACTGAGTTAGAGGAAGGTCCTCTAAAATTTGTGACATATATCTGATGTAAAGGTCTATCTAGTAATTGTCTTCAAGGGAGAGTATGTGTGCATGTAGATACTATAGAAGTAGACATAGTTTGCTCTAATGAATCTATTAAACATTGTGATGTATGCACATGAGTTGTACTCTTTGATGTAATTGATAACCATGCAATATCTAGTAATGCTAGAACTATAACTAGTGTTTATGCTAGAAATGCTTATGGGATGGGAAGAGGATACTCATATAGGACATACTCAATCTTAACCACCTAGTTAGCATGTATATACTTTAAGCATCAATGTACTATAGATGGGATATCTCAGAGCTGATGTAACTGTGGCTTACCTAATAAAATATCAAATAAAGCTACACTAGGTACTACTAGGAATTGAGTGGCTATGTTTGCTAGTCCAACAAGTAATAGAAGCATGATATCCCTAATGGAGCTTTGAACATGGCCACTGAAACCACTAATGACTATATTTATGGGGAATATATCCCATTATATGTATCCTAAGTGATGTAAGAGTGTCATAATACACATACTTATGTTTGACCCATTATCAACCATGACACTGTGAATAATATGGTGGTATATGTATGCTCGTATGAAGAGTATATGTAAATCTATGTCATCATCCACAATCTCTTACTATGAAAATGTGATAAGTGGTCTAGGAAACACTATAGTGTGATACATACCAATAATCTTATGCAATAGATGTGTCTTATCTATAACTATGTGATAAGAAGATGGTGGTGGATGAGCATGGTATGTATAGTGAAAACCTCATGCACCCCTTGACTCATTAGTTGTATGCTTTAGAAAAGGATAAAAAAATATCTTAAGTGACTTTACCTTTATTTGATATTTTAGTGACTCTATGGGTGTTCCCACATTAGTAATGTTGGCCTCAATGAGATATTATATCTTGTGCTTCAAGATAATGCATCTATTTATTGTCTGGCTTGGTGCCCTATGATACTCATAGAATGAATCTGAATCATAACTTTTTGGAAGAGGATGTGTTGTATCAACCTTTTTAATGGGAGGGAGAAATATCACATTACATTACAATAGTTGTTGTAGAACTCATGCTGGTGACTCTGGAAGATTAGTGAAGACTCTACACTAAGGAGTGGATAAAACTAATTTGGGAGAAGGCTCTAAAGCTATGTTGATGATGGCCTTTTGATCACTTTTATTTTTTTATGTCCCTTACCTTGTATGGAGGTTTCTTTTTACTCTTAATATTTAAATTTGATTCATTTGTGTACTTGAGTTTACCCATTATTAAGAGCTTGACCTCTCTTTCCTTTACTATGTGGCACATATCAGTAAATGTGGGAAATGTATTGAATAAGATTATTTCATGCAGTGCTAGTAATAGATTCTATTTAAAGATAGATTGAAGTTCTCTATCTACCATGAGGATAGTCAATTTTGATAATATTTTTTTGTATTATAAGACAATTGGCCGTGGGATCATTTGACTTTTGATTTAGCTGTGCCACTTATGCATATGATATCTTATCATTAATGTTAATGGAAAAGTGTTCTAGGAACATATTTTCCAAAGGAATTAATGCCATGATAGATTAGTTTATAAAATCATAGAATCACTATAGGGTATAATCCTTGAGACTGCATGGAAATAACTTTATAAGAAGCTAATCATTAGACATATATTCCAATCATGATACATGAAAAGATCTGAGGTGATGATTTGGGTTCCCCTTGACACCATATAATGTGAGCTTGGGTGTTATGAAACTAGATGGAAAATGTGTTTCCTCTATGTGATGTGCCAAAGGTTTATGTAAGAGGATGTTGGAATCCAATGCATGTGATGGCTTAGCTGCTCCCTGATCAAAATGTAACACTAGATGGTAGAGAAAGAACTTGCTACATAAGGGATTATACATCTAGAGGAGAAGAAATAGATATAAGTGGTGTAGTTATCACTAATGGTTGAATAATAATTTTGGGTTGTGTTATCTAAGTTGGTTGAGTAGGCCCCATTGAAGGTGTAACAACATTGTTAACTAGAGGGGTTGAATATTGACCATTATTTATCTTTTAGAATTCCTCTTGAAGAATGTTTATGAAATAATCTTGTATATCCTTATGTTTGAACATAAATTCTTATGTAATTGATGCTTATTAGTTTCATCAAACCTATTGTTAAATTTTTCCATTGTAGGTTGAAAGGTAGGAAACATGTTTTGTATATTTTGAAATGTTTAAGAATAAGAATCTATTGAATATTGAAAAAAATGAAATATTATAGAAAACATGATATTTTTGAAATTAAAATTTGAGTATAGATAGAAAAAGATACAAATCTTAAGTGTGTCTAGGGTTAGGGTTTTTGAAGTTAGGGATTTTTTGTAATAATTTTAATTAGATGTAAAATAAATTAAAATAATAATGTAAAATTGATTTAATTTAGCTAGTTTATCTAAATAAAATTAGAAAATAAAGAGTATTGAGCCTTAAATTTATTTCACAAAATTCAGATGAATGTAATCTAGGGTTTGATGTAATGTTCAAAGTAAGATGGGTTCACTAAAATATTTAACCTTTTAGGGGTTTACAATGAAAATCCTATGTTTAGATTAAAGCACTGAGATGCCAAATTAGTTAAATAAATTTCAATAATTAAGTACTGATTTATTATGACCTTTGACCTTGTTTAAATTTTTTAAAATAGCAATAAGTAAGGACAAATAGGGACTTATATGACAATTGACTATCATAGATGATTTAGGTTCTAAAATTTGAGATTTGGGTAGTAGCCTATGTCATCAATAGGATTTTGGTGTTTATCTACTCACTAGATAATAACACACATTATGGACAATAACACTATCTATGTGTAGTGTCCTCAATGTGGTGTTAATGTCCCCTTTATGAGAGTGTTCTTATTTTATGGGAGCACATGTGCCTATGTTTGTATATCCTATTATTTCATGACCAAAACTTGGAGCTCTATGTTGTGCTTGGAAAACTTGATTTAATGTGCAAAACCTAATCTCCTTATAAGTATGACATGAGAAATAATTTTGTGTTAGTAAGATATAATAGACATATTCAACACCCCACTGTGTAGAGAGTTGCCTATATACCAATACTCTGAAGAGGGATCAAGATTGATGTAGTTCTCCCACCTAGTGCTTAATGAAAATGCAATTGAATGCTAGAATGAGAGTGGCATTGGATGCCTTGAATGTGCTTGAGATTTGAAATGTTTGAAAACTAAGATTATGGCTATTGTAGATGGTAGTATGCAAAATTAGGACATTATAGTTATCAAATACCTTTATTTTGCACAAATTTGTCTTTGGTTTGAATATATTTTGCATCTATTTTCCATAAAGTGAATAGAGGTGGATTAGACTTGTATTTATAGGGTTGTGTTGAATGTGTAGATAAGAAAATGAGCTTAAGCAGACCTTAGGAGGGGCACATGTTTGAAAAACTATTTGTTGTAAAGAGCTAAGGCTAAATAAAGTAGCACCCAATTAGGGACACTAGTACCATTTGGTTGTAGTGTCCCAAATGTGGAGCTAATGTCATCTTTTTAGGTTGCTAAGCAATTTGGATTGGGGTCTAAGATGACAGTTCTAGGACTATATTTTGATTGGTTTTAGGTGATTGTGGTTTGTTGAATGACTAGAAAAGTAAGTCTAATGCTCAAGAATAGGTTTATAAATAGCATAGGGATAGGTTAACTCAGGGGACATTCTTAGCATCTAATTACCACTTTTAGGTGATTACACATGAAAACAAACACACAATTAATATACTTGATTTTAAAGGAAAATTATAAAAAAATAAAATGATTTGAAAGTATTTTTTCTTAGAAAACACATATTAACACATAGTCCTATAGGTGAGAGATAAAACATAACACTTTGCATAATAGTGTAGATGATATTTTGTGAATATGCATCACCTCAGTCTTGTACACTTAGCAAACTCAGATCTTGGTTGTTCCTCTTAGTTATACATATGCCTTACTTCTAAAATCTTCACATCTACTTTATCTTTTGTCCTTTAGCCTATATATTAGTTTTACCAACCTTATATTGATGACATTGACATTATATCTTGCCTAGAATTCTTAAAATTTACTTATCTTACACCTCTACAAGTTTTGAGCCTATACCTACTCTCCTACTCCTTGGAAACTAATGTTTGAGATAAATAGTAGTATCAACATTACTATCTTGACTAGACACAAGTGTCAAGTTCCATAAAGTCATCCAAATTACAAATAAAACATATTAAAATGGTCAGCCTAAGTGTTTTAATGAAATTTATGTCCTGATAAGATTGGTATAAATATAATCTCAACCCTTATTCATTCTTCACCTAGCAATCAAACCAAAACAACACTCAAGGAGCACTCAAGTTACCAAAAGCTTTCCTATTCTACCCTATTTTGATATCAGTCAAAGGAATAACCTAGCTACAAGTTTAAAGTACTAAAGGAGTAATCATAAGGTCATATTTTCAAATTTATAATCTAGGTAATGGTTATACTTACTTTACACACATTTTGTGATTCACACACAAGCCAACATGTAGGGATAACTACATGAGTCTGAAGCCCTCTTCTAGAGTATTGGATATGTAGGCAACACCCTTTGAATTCGAGGTCATTATGGGTTATCTCTATACTATGTTCCCACTAACCTATTTTTCACCAAGATCACATTTAATATGGAAAGCTAGGGTTTTTACATTTCACCAGGAGTGATAATCCATGATCTAGATCTAAATGCACTAGAGAAAAGTGAAGCCAAACCTAAAAGTATATATGGGGTCACATCCTATTTCAGTTGATATTTCATACTGGACACTAACATCAAACCTAGATAGTAGTGTCAACATAACTATTCCAAGTTGACACAACTATCCAAATAACCAAAGGCACTAGATCTAGAATCTAATAACTATTTTAGAACTATCTTCCTACCTAATTTTCATATGTACCAGATGTAGATTTGAAATAACACCATAACCAACTAAGTAAATCATTTTTATATCATTTATATATCTAGCATAATTGTACTTTCCATTAATAGCTAATCTTAGTTTAATAAATTTAATATATGGTACATCAGAGTTTAGCACATTAATTTACATGTTGTAGATTTAATATTCACATGTGTGACCTATCATTTATATATCCTTAACCCTATCTACCTAATTAAGGATTCCACATACAAATTAGGTTTAAAAATTTAGTGAATCTAATATGTGTGAATGCAATTTTGTTTAATTCTTACGATTTTAAACCAATTAGGGTTTTAAATTGATATACTTTTTAATTTTTTATTGGTAGTATTTTATATGCAATTTAGGCATAACCATAGATTGGGGGAGTGTGTCTATTGAACATATTGAGCTTCCCATCAACCCATCCAAGATGTATCAAACCAATGAGGGATATCATACCTTGGATAATGATGATACCCATGTTAACAATGAAAAATGCTGATAGGGTTATCATAAAAGAAGATTCTAATGATGAAAATTTAATAACAAATGAAAATGACTAGGTAGATAATGACCAAGTACATGAAATTATAATGTTTCATGAGTTCATTTGATAAAACCCTGAGTATCTTGATAAAATATTAAAAACTATAATTGAGGCTAAAAATTCAAAAATGTTAGTGGATACATGCCTCCCCTTGAAAACATTACAACTCAATACATCTAATGGGGGCATAAATTATGTGTTTCAACATTTGTTCCCTAAAACTATTATTGATACACCTATCATGATCTTATTGTTTTAACATAAATACCAATTTCAATGCCCATTACTACTCAAAATATGTTTCCATCCCCTTTGATGACTACTCAAATTGCTAATATAAATCCCACTAGGCCTATAGTTGAATCACTCCTTTAAGTCATAAAGACTTTGGTGGATAAGGTTACAAACATTGAGTAAAAGGCTTTAAAGTCTTCACATGCTATATATTCACAATATTTGTTTCATAACCCTCTTTTACTTGAGATCTCTTTTCACCCTTTACCAACTATATTTGTTTCACCTAAGTTCACATGTTATGATGTCAAGAGTGATCCTGAACAACATCTTTGAACCTTATATGTGGCATGCCATGATTATGTTTCCAATGATAAAATTTTGACCACATTATTTCTAAGGAACCTCAAGGACTATGATTTGAGGTGGTTTTATAAATTACCTCTTCGATCCTTAAAATAATTCAAACCTCTTGCATATCAGATTTTGGCACACTTTTATATTAATATTACTGAAAGGGTTTCCTATGATAAAATTGCAAAGGTCAAACAAGGAACTAATGAACCAATCAATGAATATATCTTGAGATATAAAATAATGCTAGCCAAAATGACTAATCTTATGGTAGACAAAGAGTTGAAAGACATATTCAGGAAAAGTTTACTTGCTCTTTTACATGTGTCCATGATTTTCAAAAAGTTTCAATATTTTGATGACTTATTCCATGTTGTATGGGACCATGAAATGAAGCTTATGCCATTGAATAAGATCAAGTATGTGGAAAACACACTAGCTACATCTACATATATTATAAAATATACAATCAAAACAAGTTATAAGGTAAACCCTCTTGAGCCTAAAAAGGAAACAACCACCATGATTAACATAGTTGCATAATAGCCTATTAAAATTGTCCTATCTAATGCACCAAGGAGATAATTTACACATTTACATAAGCCTCCTACTTCAATACTTTTGGGGTTGTTAGAGTGTCATCTTATATCTCTCCCTCTTCCTATAGAGGTTGATGTAAATAGACATCTACCCAAAAGATATGATGCAAATGCTTATTATGATCATCACCAAGGCCCTGGGCATTCTATGAACAAATTTCTTACCTTGAAGCATAAGATATATGACCTCATTAACGACCAACAAATTACATTTGACCATCCTAAAAAAAATTAGGTTCATAAACTAATGATCACCATAAAAAATATATATTTAACAACCCTTTACAAGACCATTCTAAGAAGGAATAATAAGTCCAAATGACATATAACACACATCCTCCTCCATCATATTATGGACACACACTAGATAAGGTTATTGGTACTTACACACAACATATACCTATAGTGGTTTAGAAGCCTACCATTTCCTTGAATGATAATGAAATTAAGGATGATGACTCTAATCTTCATTCTGTATTCATTTGAACATACATTAATAAACACCCCATACATAGTCTTATGATTGATAATGGTGAAAGTGAAAATGTTTGCACCATGACATTACTTAATGCATTTGGGGTATACTCATCATGATTTACACTCCTCTACTAGATCAATCAGAGCATCTAATGGGACATCCCAGAAGGTTCTTGGTGATATTGATCTACCTTTATAGGTTGGTCAAACACATGTGGTTATTAATTTCTTAGTTATACCTTATACAAGTTTATTTGACATGCTTTTGGGATGATCTTGGATACATACTCTTCAATAAATACCTTCTACAATGCATGGGTGTGTTAAGTACATTCATGCCAATTAGGTAATTTTAGTTATTGGTGTTTCATATGAGCATCCTCTTGAACAAGATATATTTATTATTCATGCAATTAATTATCAAGCCTATTAAGGATAATCAACCACAAAATCGTAAGCAACAAACAATTCCCTTTAATAGGTAGTTAGTACTTGAGAGACCTTTACATCAAAGACAAATAATGGGGTCCACATAATCCTCATCTTCTGTGCACCATATTCAGATATCCAGAGCACCTATAAATGTTCCTACTACTACTATTCTGAATAAAACCATAGAGTATATAGATATGGGTTCCAAGAACCTTTATTCCTTATATTGGTACTTCATGACCCTAGAGTCCTACTATACATATGTTGAACATCATAGATACTACAGTGACAAATATTTCACTTATACATGTTCCTTGGTAGTACCATTAGTTTATTACACCATGTTCTAAATGGGGAGATACTTATGTTCATCCTTTGGATGAGATCATATGATGATCTTTTCTCTTTAAAATAACCAAAAAAAATCAAAACATGTAAAAATCCAAAAAAAATTGGCATTTATATGTTCTATTGGCTCCTTGGCATTTATGTGTTAGTTCCATGTTGAGGACTAGTATATCATTTACTCCTACATACACATATACAAACATACATAGATGCATGATACACTTATGGGTGTTGGGATTTTCCTCTACTCAGGTCACTAGGATGTTGAGTGCATCCATCTTCTATGATCTTGATACACACATGTTATATGATTTGATGATCATTCTACATTATCATGTTTGAGCTTACATATATGTTTACACATGCCTTATCCATGATTATACTTACACACTTTACTTCATATGCTATGTACTTGATGTTTTTATTTAACACATTTGATCCATGGGACATTATGACATGTTGATGTTGGTTGATTATGTTTTTCCTTTACACACTTTCTTGAGTGTTTTGCCCAGCTATTGTCTTGTGTTTTTGAGAATTTAACTATGCTTCATTATATGTGACCCTTATGCCTATATATGATTTCATTGACATTTTCATATGTCATTATTTGTTGTATGGACATTTTAATATGTCATTCCTTACTTTTTTGACATTTGAATAAGTCACATCCATTAAATTTTATAACATTTGAACATGCCCCTTGTTTGTAGTCTCCTTAGACCATTATTTTTGACTTACTTTTGAGTGCTATTGTGTGTGTGTTTATTTGCTTATTGATCTTATACTGTTACTATTTAGACATTGCCATGATATTTATCATGCATCTTAGGCATAAATGTGATCACATTAGTTCTAAGCTCTTCAATGATACACTTACCTAGACATGTTTCCTTCTCTATGTTACATGGTTATAGATTTTATAGTTGTCTTATCCTTTTTAGGTGAGGTAACTTCTAGATACTATTTTTACCTCACTTGAAAATGAGGGAAAATTATTGGGGGAATGCTTTGGAATCATGTTCTCCACACTTTGAATAGTTCTCAAATTTAGTGGGGGTGGTATGTCATATGGACATGGATCCCACACATTCATAGTTTATAGATTATAGTGGGGGCATGCTTTGGAAGCATGTACTCCACATTTATTTAATATTTAGTACTTATACAAATTTACAAATTCAATAGGGGTATGTCATATGGACATGGATTCCACACATTCATAATTTTTAGATTTAGTGGGGGAATGCTTTAGAATCATGTTTTCTACATTCATTCATTATGGTACTTTTATCAATTCACAAATTTAGTGGGGGAATGCTTTGCAAGCATGATCTCCACACCTCACTCTTCAACATCTCTAATTTATAGTGTGGGCATTCTTTGGAAGCATGTCATCCACACTTACATAGTTATTCAAATTATCCAAAATGCACAATTATATGATTCATATTTACACTTGTAAAATTTTATACATGATACTATTGTTATACACAATTTTAACATGAGACATATCTAAAGTGCATATGTTATGTAACATGTGCCTAATATTGAAAAAACCAAATCCATATCAGATTCCAAAACTATTAACAACTAATATATTTTAGTAGTTGGTTCAATTTTTATTATGGTTGAGGTGATTAAATAATTCAATCTTGCCAATTTTTTAGTTTGGACTTGATCATCTAGACTCACCAGTTTATAAGTATCATTAGCTTGCACAGTTGAGCTAATCTCAACTACCAGGTTGTAACTCATTTTTTCTCCAAAGTTAGGGGCAAGTGATTTCTAATATATATATATATATATATATATATATACACACACACACACACACACACACACACACACACACACACACACACACACACACACACACACACACACACACACACACATACATAAATACATACTTGGATATAATAACTTTAAATATTTGTCTATATTTATCCTAATCTCAAATTGAGAGACTTATAATGATACATATTTAGTAAAACAACTTGCCAATAAGCAAGGTGGCTATATCAACACATAGGTGTAATAATAAACCTTTATCTTTCAATTTTAATATATTTCAAGTACTTTTGATCCAAATTTTATGCACTAATGTTACACTATAAATGCTTTTGGTTGAAGGTTAGTCACTAGCAAAACACTCAAATTCAACTCAAGAAAAAATAAGGTGTGCATACACACCTAGGTACTCATTTATTTCCTTTAAACTAAAAATTTATTTAATAAATTAAATGGGGGTAAATATATATTATATTTTGTGATTATTTTTCACCTTAGTCTTGTACACTTGGAAAACTTAAACCCTGGCTATTCTTCTACAAGCCTTGCATATGCTTTATATTGTGCCCTTGGATTATCTCTTAGTTTGAACAACCTTATATTGATGACACTAACATCTTATCTTATCAAAAATTCTTAAAATATACTTATCTTACACATCTATAAGTTTTTAGCCTCTATTTTCTCTCCAAATCCCTAACACTAATGTCTAGGATAGATAATATCATTGATGTTATTATCCTACCCTGACGTAAGTGTCCAGTGCCCTAAATTAATCCAAATTATGAATGAAATATATTAAAATGGTTATCATAAGTGCTTTGATGTGAATTATCTCTTGATAGGATTGGTATAAATACAATATCAACCCTCATTCATTCCTCACCTAACAATTAAAATAAAAGAGCACTAAAGTTATCAAAATATTTTTTATTCTACCTTATTTTGATATTAGTAAAAGAAATAACCTATATACTTGTTTTAATTACTTAAGGATTAGTCATAAGGTCACATTTTCCAAATTACAAGCTAGGTCATGGTTGTACTTACTTTAAACATATTGCATGATTCACACACAAGCCAACATGTAGGGGAGAACTACATGAGTATGATGTCCTATTTTATCCTATTGGATATGTAGGAAACACCTTTTAACATTGGAATTAATGTGGGTTATCTTGACGCTGTGTTCCCACTAACCTATTTTTCTGTAAATTCACATTGAAAATAAAAAATTAGAGTTTTTCCATTCCACCAGGAGTGATAGTTTATGACCTAGATTTGAATAAACCAAAGTTAAGGTGAAGCCAAACCCAAAATCATCTAGGGGTTCATATATATTTTTAGATGATATTATATACTGGACACTAGTGTCAAACCCAAATAATAACATTAATTTAATTGTTTCAAGCTGATGTAACTGTTTAGAGAGTCAGAGGCACTAGATCCATAATTTGATAACTATTCCAAAACTATATCCCCCCTACTTTCTACTTGTACCAGATCCAATTCTAAAATAACATTATAAACAATTAATTACATCATTTTTTTAATCATTTCTATATCTTTCATAGTTGTATTTTTCATTAATAACTTATCTCAGTTTAATAAATTCAGCATATGGTACATTTGAGTTTAGCACATTAATTGGCCTACTGTATATCTAATATTCACCCCTGTGACCTATAATTTATATATCCTTATCCATAGAAACACAAGTAAGGATTACAAATCCAAATTAGGGTTAAACAAAAGGAATGAATGAAAAATTAAAGACACATAATAATCTGAAATAAACATATAAATACCAAACATAGATCCTACTTTCTTGGTTAAGTGGGCCCTTACTCTCGTTTGGAATAAGAGATTAGATCACACTAGACTTGTATAAATACCATGAAATAAAATCTTCACTAATTTTAGAAATTCTTACAATGCTATTAAAGCTTAATTCTATGCTTCAATCATATATTTGTTACATACCCCATATTTTCTAATCTCTACTACCTATATTAGCAAGAAGATATTATTTATATGTGACAACACTTTTATAACAACTCATTAAAATAGACTACCCTCATAACAAGACCATAACTAACTAAGATTTTGTTTATTGAAAATATAAATAAAACATCTTTTCCACCTTTTAAGGGACAAACTGGTAGGAGAGTGCTGGCATCGATTCCATGTTACCTTTGGTTATTGCTAGTTACAACTTCTTTTTATAATTAAAACCATACCTATTCTATCACCAAATGTTATTACAATATTTACAATATTTTTAGGAAAACTACTATAAATACTTATGGCTATAAATGAACATACTACTTTTGGAAAGTTTATACATGACTTCTATAAATGTTCCAAAAATAGATTATGATGTTTTTGATCAAGAAGATATGGTTTTCAAAATGATTCAATGTCTTCAAAATGCCTTTTGTCAAGATCCTAGAAGCCTTCAAAGCCAATTTGAGCATCTCCAAAGCTAGTCTGGTGATCTTTGGTGCTTGACTGATAGACTCTATATCCAACCTAGTGATGTCTTGATCAAGGCTAGAGATCATTAAAGTTGGTTTGAGTTGATATTATAAATTCATTTTGTTTTCCAAAACACTTTATTTGATTTTAGTACATTTGGATGACATGTATACACAAAGCTGGTGGTATTTTCATGTAAAAGGTTAGAACCAAGTGGTGTAAACATGCAATATTAACTTGAAAAAAATAATTAAGGCAAAGTACTCATTTTATAATTTGAATTAGTAATGATTTATATAATGAACATCTAAATCCACTTAAAAAATAAGGTTATTTAGGAAACATGAGGTTAATGATTGGATATTATGAGCCATTTTATAAACTCATCACACATGCCAATTATTTTGTTGGATGTCGCACTATCACTTTTGGTTGATTATTATTTCCTTATATTACAACACTGATATAAGTTTATTTATCTTTATGTACTAGCTTCCATTATTATTAATTTGATGATGTAATGTATCTCTCATAATGTGGTCCTCTAGATGGATTTTTAGCCACATGATGATTAATCAACGATTATTTAACATGAATGTCATAGGATAACTCAATTATGGTAGAATGTGATATAGTGAAATAATGAAAAGGAGACTTGGATGTCCCCATATAAAATGTAATAATCCATTTATTAAGATACTACTCCATCATGTCTCTAAGTACACAAAAAATGTTATCCCAATGACCATTAATGCAATGATAGTTTTAATAAGTATTATTTATGATTTTGTCTAGTCAAAGTGGTGGATGATAATGATTAGGAAGAAGTGTGATGATCCTCATAACTAATCATTTTTGAAGAATGTCATGAGGATTATCTATGAATGGATCAAATTGTATAGATTATTTTTTATCAAAAGGTGTTTTAGTGACTATAGGAGTTGATCTAAGAACTTATTATTTTTATTTATGTAGTACCTTAAATTTGCTTATTGTAGAATATTTTACTTGGGAAAAGGTGGATTTATTTCCTGAACAAAGTTAGATGATGTTTATGGTAATAATTCAGTATCAAATCTGTCTCTATATATATTTACACAGATCCTAATTTCTTCTCTAATTTAATAATCTCATATCAAAGAGTCTAAAATTATTTTAATGTTTGATACAAATTTTCTTTAAGAGGAAAAATGATACCTCTACAAAGGATGTACCATGTCTCTAAATAAGTTGGTTGATAAATTAACTATTGCACAACGGTCTTAAATAATAATAATATGTAATTAAAAATGGCTCTAACTTTCCATGATGTAATGATTGTAATCATATATATTAAATAATTCTTCTAAATCATCACATGTGTGTAAATGTAGATAATATAAATTTGAATTATATATCACCTTAGTATTTTACACTTATAAAATACCTATCATGGTTGTACCCTTCATCTATAAGACCTTCCTAATATTGAAAGGCTTACATCTGATATTATTTTGTGCCTAATTTCTTATATCTTATTTTTAACATATATTATATTGATGACCAGGTCTTGTATGATATGTAAAATATTCTAAACTTGATCAATATCCTTCTCTACCTATTTGGACATGTACTTATTTTATAGCTTCCTAGACACTTGCATCCTACCTAGATGCTTATGTAAACATAGGTGTCCTTTTTCCAACTAATTATCTAGTGCCCAAAAAGTCATCTAATTTACAAATGTAACATGTCCATATGGTATGCATAAGTGCTTTAGTGTATGATATTTTACCAAAGGATTGGTATATATAGAATATCAATCCTCATTCACTCCTCACTTGTCAATCACCTAAAAAATTCTTACCTAAATGCTTTATAATAAAAACAAAAGAACTATAAATCAAGCATTAAAGTGAGTGAATTTTCCCCATTCCTTATTATTTCCATATTAATCATAAGATCAGTCTATCTATAGGTTTGAAGTATTGTAGGAGTAGCCTATGAGCCATATTTTATAAGTTACAAGCTAGGTCATTGTATGTATTATCTTATCACATATTTCACCCTTGTGCACACACAAGCCAACATGTAGGGGAGAATTACATAAGGTTGAGTCCCTCTTTAGAGTATTGGATATGTGGGCAGTGCCCATTGATAGAGGGGTCCTTTGGGTAAATTGACACCATGAGCCCACTAATACATTTTTCCCATAATCATTCCAAGGGTAAGGAATCTAGGGTTTGATCATTTTAAAAAGAGTGAAAACTTATGTAAATGATATGTATACATCATAAAAAGGTGAAAAAAACCTAGAAGGATCTAGTTGGTCAAATTTAGATCTAGTTAATATTTATTATAGGGCAACTATGTCTAGATCAGACACCTACATCTATTCAATTGTATAGATCCAATACAAGTGTTTAAGGCCATAAAATGCAAAATTATAAGATTTTTTGACTATTATAAGACCTTGATCTATTCCACCTCTAGCCTATTTTAACCTAGTTATGCACATACATAATAAATTAGGTAAGCACTCTTGTTTCTAATTTATTGTGTTATCAATCGATAATTGTACTTTCTATTTTTGGTATATCTCAATATTTAGATTCATAATATTATATATCTAGGTTTGTAAATTAATTAGCCTCCTATAGATATATTTATCACCTTATGCTTGATAATTTCTAAATTCTTAACCCTAATTGAGAAATAATTACATCTGAGATACATAGGAGATGCCATAAAATTCTCATCTACTACTACAAAACATATTAAATTACCTATATAAATGAAACATGTTCATATTAACTATCTTACAAAGAAACCACATATCACTCCCATTCCTTCTATTGTTTCCTCATGACAAAAATGTCCTATTATGCATACATAAAGAAACACTAATATTATAGTGCTAGATAGTACACCTATACATGCTCCTTGGTAGTACCACCAATTTGTTTTATAAGATTATGAGTGGGGAGATATCTATGAACATCACTTGGATGAGATTTTAAGATACATTTTTATTTTAAAATATTCCCAAAAAAATATTAAAAAATTCAAAAATCAAAAAAATATTCAACATTTCCATATTAGCTCCTTGACATATATTTTGTTAGTTCCATGTTGGTAGATATCATATAATTTATTTATATAAACACACATATGTTTCATGTATATTTTGAGTGTGATATAGGCATACCCAGCTACAAGATATATACACATACAAATGTTAGTCCTTCCCTCTACTAGCATCATTAGTACATTGGGGGTATTTAATTATTTGATCATGATACACTTAAGTTATATTATTCTATGATCACTTTCCATTATCATGTTTGAGCTTATATACTCACACATGCCTTTATCCATGCTTATATATTTCATAGTTTACTTTATATGCTATGTACTTCACATTTTTTTCTAACACACATATATAGGGACTGATATGATATGTTATGATGGTTGCTTATAATTTTATGATTTAGTTTATGATTTTCCTTGAGTGTTGCATTTCTTGCTTTTATCTTGTTTATTTGATAATTTGAATATGATCCATTTCTTGTGGCCCTTGTGTCTTTGTTTTCCTATTGTGACATTTGAACATATCATAGTTTATTATATGTGGACATTTGAATATGTAATTCTTTGCTTTGTGGATATTTGATTAAGTCATGTCACTTTTATTGTGAAACATTTGAACATACCCCTTGGATGAGGTCTCCTTGGACCATTTATTTTTTCTTCACTTTTGAGTGGTCTTGGGTGGGTGCTTGATTACTTGTTGAGCTTGTAATGTTACTTTCTAAATGTTTCCATGATTTTTATCATGTATCTTAGGACTTTATTTGATCACATTATATGTGGTTCAATGCTATATCTACCTATAGATATTACTCATATATGTTACATCCATACACAAATTATATAGTTATCTTATCATTATAAGGTAAGGTGACTTAAAGATTCTACTTCCCCTCACTTTAAAAGGGGGGAATATTAGTGGGGGCATGTCAGAAAAATATGGATTCCACACTTTCACAGTTTTAGATTATAGTAGGGGAATGTAAAAAAGGAATGACCTTCACACATTTATAGATTATAGTGGGGGTATGTTATGAAAACATTTTCTCCACACCTACACTAGTTCTCAGATAGTTCAGATTTGGTGGGGGCATGTCATGGAAACATGTCCTTCACACTTACACAAAATTTTTGATTATCTAAATTTCATAGTTATATGATTGAAATATGCATTTGTGGTATAATTATATACATTGGTACCATTATTATACCCAAGGTTCAAATTTGAGACATATATGAGGTGAATAAGCCATGAAAAGGGAACCTTAACTTGTAAAACCAAATTAGTTTCTAGATTTCAAATATTACTATGGGCTGTTATCATACCCAGGATAGAATTTTACAAACTATTATTAAGCTAATCTACTATAGTAGTTGGTTCACATTTGTAAGGTTGAGATGATTAAACCAGTCAATCTTACCAAGTTTATAAGTCAAACTTGACTAAATGATCTAAATTCACTAGATTTATAAGATAGAGTAATTAAATCATCCACCTTCCCTAGATATATAGTTTAATGTCATGTCATCACTCACACTTGATAGGTTATAAGCATGATTAGGTTTCATGATTAAGATAAGCTCAATGGTCATGTGGCAACTCAAATTTTCACCAAGGTTGTGGGCATGTTGTCCTCCAATATCTATACATGTATGCACTTGTAGTTTTAAAAATATTCTTAATATAATCTCTAATGATTTATATTGAAGCATCTCTTCTAATCAAATTTGCAAAAGCCAAGATGGATGCACCAACACATAGGTACACTCCTAGACCTACTCTCTTTACATTTAAACATTTCAAATGCTTTCAATTTCAGAATATATGCACTTATTATACATTGTAACATGCTCTTGGTTGTAAGTAAATCACCAATAAAGCAATTAAGTTAGGCTCACACAAAGGAAAGGTGTGTTATACAAACCTAGGTATGTATTTATTTTCCTTTGAACTATCAAAATCATTATTATATTAAGGGGGGACATAGATAATAAATCTAAATTATATATCACCTTAGTCTTGTACAACTAGAAAATACCTATAATGGCTATACCCTTCATTTCTAAGACCTTCTTATTGCCAAAAGGCTCACATACACTATCTCTTTATGAATAATTGCTTATATTTTAGTCCAACCATATATTATTATGATGACTAGGCCTTCTATGTCATGAAAAATTCTCTAAAACTGATCATTATCCTTCTCTACTAGTTTTAGACATGTACCTATTTTCTAGCTTCTGGACACTTGTAACCCAGGTAGATGCCTATGTTGACATAGGTGTCCCTTTTCCAACTAAGTGTCTGGTGCCCAAAAAGTCATCTAATTTTCAAATTTAATGTGTCATTATGGTTAGCATACGTGCTTTACTGCAATATATTTTCCCAAAAGATTTGTATATATATAAGATCAATCCACATTCACTCCTCACTTAGTAATCACCTAGAAAATTCATACCTCTCACATATAGAGCAACAAAATAATTATCAATTGAGAATTAAAGTGAGTGAATTTTCCATATTCATTCCTATTCCCATATCACTCATAGGAGTAGTTTATCTACAAGTTTGAATTACTTAAGGAGAAGCCCATGAGCCATGATTTCTATGTTACAAGATAGGTCATTATGTATACTTAATTATCATATATTTTACCCATGTGAACACATAAGATACCACATAGGGAAGAACTACATAGGTTTTAAGACCTATTTTAAGTATTGTATATGTAGGTAGTGCCCATTGATAGAGGGGTCCTTAGGGTAGCTTGACACGATGAGCCCACTAACACATTTTTACCATAGTCACTCCAAGGGTGAGGAATCTAGGGTTTGATAATTTTAAAAATAAATATAACATGTGTACATGATACACATATGTAAAAATAAAGGTGATATAAAACCCATAAGGCTACTACTAGTTACATCTAGATCTAATCAATATTTCATATAGGAAACTTTCATCTAGATCAGACACCTGTATTGACATAACTATCTAGATCTAATACAAGCATTTGATGCTATAAAATAAAAATTTCTAGGATCTAAAAACTATTTCATAACCTTGATCTAGTCCACCTCCAACCTGTTTCTTCCTAGATTTGCATACACAGTAAACTAGATAAGTACTATTGTTTTTATTTTTTCACAATATCAATCAATAGTTGTAATTTATATTTTTGGCATATCTTAGTATTTAAAACCAAAATATATTTACTAAGATAAGACCACATAGTTTCTTTCCTAATCAATTTAAATGCACTTTATCCCCTCCTTTGGTTAATTTGATTCAAAATTATGCACATTTATCTTAGTCTGATCCATCTCCCTTAGGATTTGATGAGTGGGATCCCATTGCATAACTCTATAAGATCCCATAAAAAAATAATCTATTTGAGCTCATTAGGACTTTTCCACACAATCACAATAGATTATTGTAACTCCTATTTGAAATGAATATCCCTTAACCTCTCCCTATGAGGAAAGAAGCTACATTGCCCAGGTATGAGGATAGCATTTTAGAATAGTGTGAATAAATTTATGTATGTAATGGGTTAGGATCAACTTGTAACTATCATATCTATTAAATATATAGACTCAAATAATGTTAATCAAAGGAAACCCAATGATACTTAATGATTCAAGATGTGACCAATAGATCCATAAACCTAGTAAGAGGAAAACCTATAACATAATGATAAAATAAAGGGTTACAAAGAGTAGATCTAATTAGATATATATTTATAAATAGTATAATATTTCAAATAAGTAGTTTAATTAAGGGGAATGATTAGAAATATATCAAAATTGGTAAGGATCCTTTTTAGGCAAATGGGGGCCTATACTACCCAAGGTGGATAATTGGAAAGTTAAAGTAATCTTATAGCCACACTAAGTATAAGTGTAGATAAAACTCAAAAAAAGATACACACATTCATTTAGTAAGAAATAAACAACTTATATATACTAAATCAAAGAGCTAGGTTTATAATATACTTACATTGAAGAGGACTTGTTGAGTCTCAATATCCCCCTTTCCAATGGTGATTTGTAAGAGATTTTTGTGGTACCATGTAAAACAAAATGTCACACATATAAATCATCACAAAATATAATACATGATCAAGGATAACATCATTTATCATCAAAATCAACCATGTAAAAGATAAGTAACACTAGTCTACATAATCAATCCATGTCACCATCACATATTATAAAGTAAAATATTCATAGAATGTAGCACTCTAAAGATTATACGTAAGAGTAAGTCATGTCTAATCAATTTAAGTATTTATATATAATTAATGTAATGGTTATACAAAGATAAAACTTGTATAGTTTACCAATATGACCCTAATGTAGCATGTCCTCAATGTAGGAAGGTATCCCCTAGGTATAAAAGTGTCCCACATCTGTGTGCAAATGTAATATGTAACATGTATTTTCTACATCCCACTCATGTATACTATGAAAATAATGTGTGTAGCCAAAGTATATTTAATAAACCATGTATATGATAAATAACATAAATAAATCATGTAAACTAATAAAACATGTCATGCATAGGTCTTGATTTTTTTATTTTTTAACATATTTTATGCATAATACATCTATGTGAATGTTAGATTCCTAATATGGAATTTAAAGGATGTAAAAATTCATATGGATAATATAGTGATAAATTTTTGAGATCTAGATATATAATCTCATCAAATGCCCATATGTAATCATCATTATTGTCATATCTATGTACCTCAACTAACTTCATCTTTCCTTTTGCTCCTTCTCAAATTTTATGCATACATATTACATTTTATTCAATTGTATATTATGGTTCAAAATATATCTTATACAATAATGACATATCACTTGTGGTTGAGTATTTTATATTTTGGAGTTCATTTTTTCCACCATGTTGAATCTTGATTGTGTTACCCTCAAAAATGAATGTAATACACTTATTTAGAATATTGACTATAACTTGCATCTATTGTAACCATTTTAATATAAATTTAGCATGTATTTTTTTTATAGTTCATAGGACAAGTACCAAATGTATCCACAACATTTTTCCCACAAGTAATCAATAATGTAATATGATTTATCAATCCATCACAATGTACATTGTGTTAAAATTATTATATATCATGACCCAACCATTATATAAATTAAATGATATATGTATTTTTAGCCTCCTCCTGATCAATTTAAACCTTTAGCCAACAATTACCCTCAATTTACACTTGAATAGTTAATGGGTCATTATGTGAACACTTCTATTCTCAATATGATATGCTCTTGGGTTTATTCCTTCTAGAAACCACTATTTATGGATTTTTTGTATTTGATTTACCATTATGATCCCTTTATTTTTAAACTTCTAAATATTTTTCTCTAATGTGTCACAGTTGTATATCTCATGCCCTTTTATTCTATGATAATTGTAAAATGACTTGCCCTATTAATTTGATAATCTACCCATAGCTCTATGTTGAGTGGTTAGTAGAGTAATCAAATGTTTATAATTTAACATCTATACTATAGCAATCAATTTATCTTATGTACTTGTAATATGTAATCTAATAGTAGGTTATGAATCCATAAGTTGAATGTTTTTTACTGAATCTATCATGAACTCTTGGTATTCATGTTTAATACATTGTGAAATATGTTTTTGCTCTTACTTTTGAGTCATGATTAATTTGATGAAGTATTATATTAATGGAACACTTATTATTAAAGGGTTTTCATGTGTATCCTTATGAATGTCTAGAAGGGGTGGCTTTCCTTTAACTAATTTAGTATTTCTCACCATTTTCAAATCATCTCAATAATCTCCTAAACTAATGGGTGTATAATTTAGATGAGACAAATATGTTGTGCCCTAACACACACACCCCATTTTAAAATTTTAAAAAATAAGGACCCATTATTGAAAAACACATACCTAGGGAACTATGAGCCTAAATATATATGATTAGGGTATCACATATTTATCATAAGGGTTATTTTAGTAATATCTAACATTTTCTAAGTAAAATCCATAAAAATATAAGCTTAAATTGGTATCTTAAGTCAACTCAAACCTTGAATTATCTATCACTTTTTATTTTAATATGATTTGTAGACTAATAAATCTAATTTTTCTTATCCTATTATGTACATGTTGATCACAATACTATTAACCGAAGACCATCAATTTCTTCCAAATCAAGCCCATAGAAAAGATCTCATGCAGCGGTGACATGTGTAGCTCTTACGTCATTCAAAATTTTATATGTATACAAAATATTAAATCTTTCAAGTCTTATGATTCTATAGAGATATGAAAATAGGCCATGTGGCATATCCATGCTAAGCCAAAACTACAAGGACTTCAATTGTGCATCGAAAAACTTAATAGTTCCATGTTCCCTGAACCTCAAATATTATTAGGTTTTTGAGTCTCTAAGATTCTAAGATCAGTCCACATGTCTCAATCACATTAACTCACTACTAAAAAGAAGGTTAAATGGTTATTCATTCTATATTTTAATTTCCTCAGCTCTTAAGCTTGTGGGGCCCTGAGTGGCTGGCACATGGCATATGTACGTTAATCTGTGTAGTTTAGAAGTTAAATGGTCTATTGGTTTCCTATCTAATTATTTGAGATCTTGAGTCTCTAAGCTTCTTGAGATCATGCCATGTGGCTCAATCATGTTGACACACAACCATAGAGATCTTTTCAATGAAAAGAATACTTGTCTAATGCCTCAAGATTTTAGGCTTCCCATGCTTTGAAATCATGTTACATGGCTCAATCACATTAACTCACCATTATAAGACCTGCTAAATACAATGAATAAATCCAAAGGATTAGGGTAATAAGGGCATGACATATGGAAATATCTAGGGAAAGTAAGGCCAAAACATAAGAAATAAGGTCTGATAACATAATAAAGAAACAAGTTAATGAATGGATGATAACTATTTTAAAGTGATGACTAGACATGATGAATTAATAAAAGAATGCCATTTGGAAAATTAGAGGCACCAACCAAATTTAACTAGCATATTCAAACCAAAGTGGGCATTAAAAGTGAGAGTTTATTATTAGCATTCAAAGTGTGTGAACTCAATCAATACATATCTTGAAAATGATATATACAAAATATGTGAACATTACATTCATCTTGATATTAATTTTATCAATAAGCATTTATATTCTCAAGTTTCCTAAGCATCTAATGAGCCCTAGTTTCCTTAATTCATAGAGAACTGAATGAACCAGTCTCAAATTTCATAGGAATTTTAGAAAATACACAATAGTAATGGCCTTCACATAAAAACAACGTAAAAGATTAATCACATCCTAATTTTCATGTGTGGGGTCAAAAAAATATAGGGATACAGTGTTTGAAAGGAGTGCTTTGAATTTCAAATTCCCTCACTACTCGACACTCTGGGAGGAGGTCAAGTCAATTTAAGTATAATATTTAGAGGATGAAATATCCCCTCAAACAAAATAATATATAGATGAATTTCTCCCCATCAAGGAACATTCCCTCCACTAGGCTATGGCTAAACTAGAGGTAATGCCATGCATTGACTTTTTAAATATATTGTTCATCAATGGGACCACTATGGGTGATCTTTTCCATGTGAAGAAGGTTCAAATCACCTTTGTATACAACTAAAGGAGGGAATTTTAAAGGTACCTTAGTCTCCCTCTCCCTAAATCTATATAAAATCATGTCTCATCCAATGTATGGCTTGAGCATAATATAATAGAATGGAAACTAAAGCAATAGATAATAAAGGGAAACTATTGAATCCCAAAGGGGAAATTTTCACCAAATGTTTTATCAAATTTAGATCTAGAATTTTCATTTCAATGACATTATTGAATAGATTATATGAATTCCCAATAATTACATATGTCTAGGTCGAATGGGTACCCTTACTGGACATACTATTGACTAGTAATAAATTTATAGCCCTTGGAGAGATAATACGTACCAAATTGAAATAAAAAATTCTTTACCCTAATAGGAGACTTGAATATGGAAAATTTTATATGATGTATTATCTACTAGATGATGTCATGGCCACTGTATATAATCCATATGGCTAGGAGTGGTAACCATCCATAGATATTTGGGAAATAGGGTTGGAGAAGATTTCTCATTCATATTTATTCATAGGTACATAAATGACATTAAGAGAATAAGTAATGAGGTATACCCTCACCTATATCAAAATATGTAGGGAAAAATAATGTCTAGCTTATATGAGAACATTGTTAAGTTGTGGAGCTAAAAGCTTCACTGGTATGCAAATGTGGAGGTTGCTGAGTGTTATAGTAACTGACGTCAGTCAGGCCAACCAACATTAGTCTTATCTTTAGCTACACAGTAACCAACATCGGTTATGATCGACTGGCATCGGTCAGACAAGAACCGACATTGGTCACCTGTGTGTTTCCAAAACTAGTCTAATTTTAGATGGACAGTGAGTTTGCATGTAAAGACTAATTTTAGTCATGAGTCTGTGTTTCTAATTATTGTTTGGTTTGGGATCTATTTAAGAGACCCATGGGGCTATATTTTAATCAAGGACTAAAGGATTAGATCCTTCAAGTGTAAGATCTATAAGGTCTGCAAGAGTGTAAGACCAGGAAGATCTACAGGTAAGCAAGGTTAGTTGATCTGCGGTGTAGCAAGATCAAAGAGATCTGTGGGTGTGTGTGTGCAAGGTTAGTTAGATCTATGGGGTAGCAAGATCAAGGAGATCTGCAACACAACAAGGAGAAAGATTAATTAGATCTGCTGGTGGAGGGAACAACAACTCGATATTGAGTTGATTGTTGGTTGTAATTGAGAGAGAGAAATCTTGAGGGAGAATTACTATATGCCCAAGAGGTGTGGGAAGAGTGAGATTTCTTCATTGTATTTCCTTCTAGAAGAGTGTTAATACAGATTGTATTGTTTCTTAGATCTCCTATTCTTTGTTATTTTTGAATTCTAGTTACATATTACTTCTAGTTTAATTCTATGTTTAGTTGTTTATACAAAGGTAATCAATTATACTCTTAGGAGAGGATCCTTACAGTTGGTATCAGAGCTTGGTTCAGAGCAGGTTAGTGTTTGTTGATTACAGGTCACTCATAGGGGTTTTTGTTTGAGTGGGAGTAAAGCAATGGCAGAAGAAAGTGAACTAAGAATGGAGAAATTCAATGGCAAGAATTATCAATTATGGAGGATGCAGATAAAAGATTATCTATATCAAAAAGATTTGTACTTACCTTTGGGTGGGGTTTCAATGAAGCCCACAGATATAAAAGATGAAGAATGGAATGTTCTTGATCGAAAGGCTCTTGGATCTATAAGGTTGAGCCTAGCATCATCTATGATTTCTAACTTATCACAGGCAAAGACAATAGTAGAGTTAATGGAATCTTTGGAAAATTTATATGAAAAACCCTCAGCTTCAAATAAGGTATTTCTTTTGAAGCAGTTATTTAATTTGCAAATGCAGGAAGGTGGATTAGTATATAGTCATCATAGTGATTTCCATGGTTTAGTAAACTAGTTAAATTAAGTCAAAATAGTTTTTGATGATGAAATTAAGGCTCTCTTAATCTTATGCTCTTTACCTGAAAGTTGGAATAGTTTGGTAATGGCAGTTAGTAATACTGTGTCTAGTTCAAATATCTTGAAAGTTGATGATATTATTAGTGTAATTTTGAATGAAGAAATTCATAGGAAAAGCACAAGGGAAACATCAGGAAATGCTTTAAGTGTTGAAAGTAGGGGAAAGCAAAGAGAGAAGATTGAGCAAGGGAAATCAAGGTCAAAGATAGGCAGTAGATCCAAATTCAAAAATGGAAGAATCACCTACTGGAATTGTGGAAAGAAAGGGCATGTAAAGAAAGATTGTTGGTTGGTAGAAGATCAATATGAAGGAAATAAAGAAGCAAAAGATGTAGGTATTGTTGCACATGATGCTCTTATATGTTCCTTGGATAAAGTAGAATCTTGGGTCTTAGATTCTAGTGCCTCTTTCCATGCAACCCTAAATAGATAATTTTTTCATGATTATGTCCATGGAGACTTTAGAAAAGTTTATTTAGGGGATGGTAAGCCTTGCCAAATTATTGGCAAAGGAAAAGTGCAGCTGAAATTGTAGATTGGCAACATATGGGTGTTGAAGGATGTCATGCATGTTCCCATCCTGAAGAGGAGTCTAATTTTTGTAGAAAATTTGGGTGATGAGGGTTGTACAATAACTCTCACAGTAGAATCTTAGAAATTTTCCAAGGGTGCACTTGTATTAGCAAGAGGTAAGAGAGTAGGTACACTTTATCTATCTACTCGTATTACTGATAATTCACCTTCTATTTTATCTACTTCAAATGTAGATGCAAAGCTATGGCTTAGTAGGCTTGGTCACATGAGTGAGAAGGGAATGGATGTTCTTAAGTCAAAAGGTAATCTTTCAGATTTGAAAAACATAGATTGAGATTTTTGTGAGCATTGTATTTTTGGAAAGAAAGTGAGGTTTCTCAAGACTGGGTCAACAAAGAAGCATAAGTTAGAGCTTATTCACACAGACGTGTGGGGACCAGCTCAAGTAGCTTCTATTGGAGGATCACAGTGTTATGATACAAGAAAGGATTGGGTTTGTTGCATAAAGAGGAAATCTGATGTTTTTGACAAATTTAAGAACTAGAAAGCCTTGGTTTTCAAGGAAAAGGTGATGGACAGTGATCAACTCAAGAGGCTAAATAATTCTAAGTAGGCCAATGTTGATTTGGATAAGTTTATGATCCAAAATGAGATCATAGGTAAAAATCATCACTCACAGGAAAACATAGATACTGACGTTGATCAGGTGAGAACTGACGTCGATCAGGCAGGAACCAACGTTAGTCTGGTGGAGACCAAAGTTGGTGATGTCAGGTAGGTGAAAATTGATCTTGGTCAGGTGAGAATTAATGTCAATCAGGAGGAACTGACATCGATCAGGTTCAGACTGAGATATGTCCGGGATCGGTCACTATTAGAATGAAATTTGGGTGGACATCAAGCTGTCAATGAGTCTCAAACACCCATGAGGAGGTCTAAAAGGGTAAGTAAGCCTCAAATTCATTATTCCCCTTATTTATACTACTTGTTGCTCACTAATGGTTAAGAACTAGGAAGTTTTGAAGAGGCAATGCAGGTAGAATCTAGGAAACAGTGGGAGCATGGCATGAATGAGGAAATTGATTCCTTGGAAGAGAAACCAAATGTGGGATTTGGTAGAGTTGCCAGCTAGAAAGAAAGCACTAAAAGATGAATGGATTCACAGGTTAAAGAAAGGAGAGAATGGATAGGTGAGACAAAAGGCCAAGTTATATGGTCTTGAGTAAGCTCCAAGAAAAAGGTATTTGAGGTTTGACAGATTTATGACAAAGCATGGATTTAGTCAATGTCAATGTGACCATTGTGTTTATTTTACCAGGTTAGATAATGATAGCTACATTATCCTGTTACTTTATGTAGTGTATATGCTTGTTTTAGGGTCACACATGTAGGGAATTACTAAGCTAAAGGTAAAATTAGCTCAGACATTTGCCATGAAGGATTTGAGAGCAGTGAAGAAAATCCTTGGCATGAGTATTTCTAGAGACAGGGAAAATCACAGGTTGATTTTGTCTCAAGAGGATTATATGAATAAGGTAGTGGAGAGGTTTGATATGCAGGATGCAAAATCGGTAAGCACACCTATGGTTGGATAGTTCAAGTTGAGCAAAGAACAGTGTCCTAAATCACATGATGAGGTTGAGTACATGGTATGTACTAGACCTGATATTGCCCAAGTAGTGGGTGTTGTCAGCAAGTTTATGGCCAATCTAGGAAAGAAGCACTAGAAAGCAGTTCAGTGGATTCTCAGATATCTGAGAGTGACTAGTGGTAGGTATTTATGATATGCAGGGTCAAACACTTCTCTACATGGGTATGTAGATTTGGATATGGCAGGTGACTTGGATGGCAGGAGAAGCACCATAGGATATGTGTTCACTATTGGTGGAATGGCGGTTAGCTGGATATCAAAGTTGTAGAAGGTTGTTGCAGTCATAGAGGCTAGCAAGGATAAGAACCCTGCAAATATGTTAACAAAGCCAGGAATAAAGGAGAAGTTGAATCTTCATTCAGTTTTTGTTGGTCTTCAAGATTGAACTTGAAGATGGAGATACAAGCTAGAAACAAATTAGAGGATGTACAAGTACAAGTACGGGTGCAGTTGTTTATCTCCAAGTGGGAGATTGTTAAGTTATGGAGCTAAAAGCTTCACTAGTATGCAAATGTGGAGGTTGCTAAGTGTTATAGTAACCAATGTTGGTCAGGCCACCTGACATTAGTCTTATCTTCAGCTACATAGTAACTGACATTAGTTATGGTTGGCTGGCATTGGTCAGACAGGAACTGAAGTCGGTCACCTGTGTGTTTCCAAAACTGGTCTAATTTTAGATGGACAGTGAGTTTGCATGTAAAGAATAATTTTAGTCTTGAGTCTATGTTTCTAATTATTGTTTGGTTTGGGATCTATTTAAGAGACCCATGGGGCTATATTGTAATCAAGGACTAAAGGATTAGATCCTTCAAGTGTAAGATCTAGAAGGCCTGCAAGAGTGCAAGATGAGGAAGATCTATAGGTAAGCAAAGTCAGTTGATCTATGATGTAGCAAGATCAAGGAGATCTATGGGTGTGTGTGTGCAAGTTCAATTAGATTTGTGGGGTAGCAAGATCAAGGAGATCTGCAACACAACAAGGAGCAAGATCAATTAGATCTGCTGGTGGAGGGAACAACAACTCGATATAGAGTTGATTGTTGGTTGTAATTGAGAGAGAGAACTATTGAGGGAGAATTAATATACACCCAAGAGGTGTGGGAAGAGTGAGATTTATTCATTGTATTTCCTTCTAGAAGAGTGTTAATACAGATTGTATTGTTTCTCAAATCTCCTATTCTTTGTTGTTTCTGAATTCTAGTTACATATTACTTCTGGTTTAATTCTGTGTTTAGTTGCTTATACAAAGGTAATCAATTGTACTCTTAGGAGAGGATCTTGACAAAAATAATAAGGATGCTCACCAAGATGGGTGATTATTGGCTCTACCCGAATGTGACTACCATTTGAGGGGAAGGTACAAAGACCACCCCTTTATTACTACCTCACCATGTTCTTGACCACACTATGGAACAAGAGATATCCTATCAATTTTTCAACAACATTGATGAAGAAATCATCCAAAAACACTTGGAATATTATTTCAAAACACCTTATAACATTGGGCAAAACCAATACATGATTAGGTCACATTTTTATAGTAGTTGGTAAGCCTAAGACAACATATAATTTGTAGCTAGTATAATTTAGAGAATGAGACTCTAGGAAAAGAATAAAGGGTTATCTAAAGACCATCCATGAGAAGAATAAGATTTATGTTCCTTACAATCAATAAACCTATGACCATGACCAAGTTTTATTGAATGCCTCAAATGGCTCCCAGGTATGGAGCAAGATGAGGGATAAGAAGATATAAATAATATTAGCCCAAGATTTGTAATACATTCCTAAGGCCATAGAAGAAGAAGCCCAAAATGCATGGATCTATTAATTATTCCCATATCCACCTAAAGGATCTTAATAACTAGACAATCCTTTATCTCTAGAAGCTCAAGCCATAAAAGAAGATGGAGATCAACCTGGAAGTTAGAGGGAATCAAATCTGAATCTAAGAAAGGAAATTTTAAGAGGACTTCTTGGTCCTAAGATTCATTATAAAACCTCATGCGAGAAAGTTTTGGGAACAACTACAATTATGGAAAAGCTAGTAGTAACCCTAACAATCTAAAGGAAGATCAAGTTTGTGATGACTCCTTTGCCTCCACTTACCATGGTTACATAAGTAAGTCTTCCAGAGTTATTACAATCTTATTTTGATTAAATTTGAACTCCCCCTAGCTCTCTTAGATCTCTTAGGTCTCCTCAGAGGACCCTAGACTCTCCATACCCTCCACTCCATCACATACCTCTCCACCTCCTTCCACATTTGCTATCATAACCCTGCACCATTTCATCCACCCTCCACTCCACCTATCTTCACCTACCACAAGAAGCCCAAGGAATCCTTGATTCTTCCTAAGGAATAAATTTGGCAGTGATGCCATCTCTTGGATTCCCTATTATAAAAGAAGCTATCAAGGAAGAAAAGGAGGAGATATAGGATGTAATGGAGATATAATAAGAAAAACAACTAGAGTAATTAATATCTCAGGTTAACTATGCATTAGAAGAACAAGATTTAATAACTAGGAAAACATAGCCAAATGATGAAGAAGTTGAGCTTGATAAAGCAAAGGATTTGAGTTTAGGAACATAGGAAGAAAGAGACACTTTGATTAGGATTACCTAAGAGAAAAATCAAAAGTTCTCTAAGGTAATTTATTTAGTACCTATTGTGCAAGTTCTAACTATAATTCTACCTCCAATAATGCCTACTATTACATCTTCTAATTCCCAAGTTACTAATACAAATTTTGACATTATTTTAATAAGTACTCCTAAAATCATCCATTTTGATAATTTTTTTATTATGTCCCTTTTCAACAAACCACCATCCCTAAGAAAAGAGTTAACCCAACTTGAGCTTACCATGCCCCTATTACATGTTTTTCCAAAAGAAACTATGACTATGGAAATAACACGTGGGTTAAAAAAATTCTTGGTTGAGGTGACACCAATAAAAGAAGCCTCTCCATGGTAGGTAGTGGGCCAAAAAATTACACAAGAGCCCATATAAATAAGTGCTTCAATGCTATCCATATCTTGTTAATAAACACATCCCTTCTTATAACCTCTTAACCCTCTACATCCTCAAAAAATTCCCAAGGAGAAGATACAAGTGAATTGATAATTCCTTAATGGGTAAAGGAGATGTAGAATCTTTAATATCAAAGGCATAATCTAGTTATCACTGAGATTCAAATAGTTTTTAAAATGTTTGACAAAAAAAGTGGGACCATACAAAGAGTGAGGAAGAGGAAAATAATAAATACAAGGACAAAGGTAGAGATAAAGCTTGATTAGATATATAATTTATTTTAATTGGCCAAAAGACCTAAAGATGAACCCCAATGAACCTATGGAGTACATTGAGGACTTTAATAATCTTGTTTATTCTACTATGTCAGAACTAAAGGAAATCCACCAAAGTAGTGAGGAGGCCTTGAAGAGAAGGAAATAGATGAAAATAATATAGGATCCTCAAGAAGTAATAATGGAGTTACAAAGTGTAGCTATAAAGCTATATGACATCTTGCTCAACATTATAATATCCATGGTAGCTAGTTAGGGCCATAGAGCAAATATGATCACACTATGGAATGAGATGAAGGACAAGGAAATAAGGTTGAACTTCTTGGTCTAGTGTTTTAGCATAAGTGCCTTTGATTAGTTAAACTTGATGACAATCATGAATGCTTAGTAGTGCCTTGATTATGTGGTTCTTAAAAGGGATGCATCCCTAAACTAGCATAGATCAATCAAGAAGCTATTGGGTGTTTTTTGAAGTCATGAAGATGAAACATTGCAAATTTTGGCTGATATATAGGTAACTACAGTGATCACCTAGATAGGGGAGTTGGTGAGTCAACCCAATTTTGATAACCTACTACACTTAACTATAAAAGAGTTCAAACAAAAAGTGGAAGGTATAGTATATAAGACCAATAAAGAGGTAATGTATTTGGTTAATTTTGCTAAAGATAGGGTCAAAAGATCTACAGCCTTAGTGAGTGAGTTTAAAATCTCAAGGGTAGAAAAAGATATATTAATGGTAGAAGTTGTTAGGATTTTTACGCCCTCAATTTTGAATTTTGAGGCCATAGATAAATAATTTGATAAAACATATGCACTAGGTGAAGCATTTAAAGTGAAGGAGGTAGCTTCTAAATCCATAATGCATGCAATTAGAAGTTAGTGACCCCAACTTAAATAGATCCCTCACTCTACACCATAATTGCAACTATAGTAGCTTCATCAGCTATTTCAAGTAGCATGGTGTGAGTATTCTAATTTTGGAATAATTATTTATTTTCATGATTCTTATAAAAGTGGGACTTTGGTTCCCCATATATTATGGTACACACATTATTTATTTTGGCTGGAAGGTCTACTTTTGATTGTTATCATTGTAACATGCATTCTATCATGAATCTTGAACTTAAGGTTCTATTTTTTAGACTTGTAAAATTAGGTGAAGACTGAAGAGATGAGGCCTTACCTATACCAAGATTATATATACATGTCACCTCTTGGTCATAAAGGGAGGAGAATTTTGAATATCAATATTAATAGGAAATTGACTTGACTTGGTCTTGATGTGCAAATGTCCATTATTATATATTAGTGATTAAAATTGTGTATGAGGTATATTTTTTGAATATAGTCTTTAATTTTTAATAATATCTGATTTGAGAATATTTTTCATGCTTATCATAATCCTCTTATAGATGTACAATATCAATCTGGTAATTAGATAACCTTAAATTTATGCATGTTTGAGTATCCTATATTTTTGTTCCCTTTGACTCTTTAACTATATTTGATTATTTTGTGGGCTACAGAAGCTAAAAACAAGTATTGGTGTAGATACCTTATCCTACTTGAGCTCAAATACTGTTCTTAAAAGAATTTATCCTTGGATTTTCCATAGACCTCCTTTTCTACCTTAACTTTTGCTCTTTTTTATAGTTTATTTTAAAATCCTGCCCACCTTAATTAGAAAACATCATCCCTCCACCCAATCCAAGTATATTTAGGTTCATCCATAGATAACTCACCCATGGTAAACCATCTATGTCACTCAACCATTATTCCATTAAAAGGTTGTTATAAAACCAAATACCCTATAACTCATGCCTTGGAGTGATTTTATTCACTGATCTTAAGACATTAGAGGCAAACTCATAAGGAAATATGGGGGTGTCTAAAAGACCCACATTAATAAAAGATTTTAAAATGGTGCTAGAAGGAGGGCTTGCCAGCATCTTCCTCTATCCTAAGAATTAAAATTAATTGAGTTGTGTTACATGAACCTAAATTATTAACAAGGCCAACCTTAGATAGTAACCTAGTACAACCAACTTTAGAGATTCATAGAAAGGTTAGGTCTAATAGAGGTTTTTCTACGAGATCTAGTGTAGATTGATCATCTCTAGGAAGATAAATTTATATTCTAATAGTTACGATAGGATTTTCCCTAGAACCCAGCTCTTAATTCTCCAATTCAACCTAATCCTTCACCATAAGCCCTAGCTTGGTTGAATGGCTCAAATATCAATGTAACATAAGTAGTGCATGATTTTCCTAAAAATATATAAAAGTATATACTCTCTTTATTTCCATTGGGAGGAAGGATGACATGATAACATATAGAGGCCTTCAAATCTACATTAGAGATATTGAACGCAATTCATGAGGGCATGGTTTCTAAACTATTCCATTTTATTTTTCAAAAAGTATCCCATGATTGGTTTCTAAATATTCCAGAAGGGTCAATCATAACCTGAACAAAATGTCAATATACCTTCTTAGCCTAGTTTGGACAAGTTACTAATGAAAGTTTTATTTATCAACACTTTTCCATCATGAAAAGAGAGTGTAATGAGCCAATCTAAGCTTTTAATGCTTGATTTCAATAGATTTAGACTAGATTAGAATCTGCCTATAATCCTAACAAACCATTGGCCATAGAAATGTATACAAACACCTTAGATTATATGATTATTGTGTTTCTATGTAGGGATGTCTGTATTGATACCTTACCTATGGTTTACATAGAGGTTATTAATGTAGACAAATAACTATACCCTTAGTTGTAATCATTACCTCCACTTAGTCTTGGGCCTTTCTACCTAGATTTTAATCTAATCCCTAATATAACCTAGATCTGGGGGGTGAAAATCTACACCTTAGTCCATAATTAATTGCCATGGGGTGATATCATAATCTTTGAGACTCAAAAACTCAAAATCTTAGAGACTCAAGGAATATAAAACTATTAATTTTGTTGATGAATAAGTGAAGTCCTATAGTTCTGGTTTAGCATGGATATGCCACATGGTCTATTTACAGAGCTCAAGAGATGTGGAAAACTCAAAAGACTTAATATTTGATAGACACCCAGAATTCTAAATGACACAAGAGTGACACATGTCACCATTATATGAGATATATCTTATGGGCCTGATTTAGATTAAATTGATGTTCTTTAGTTATTAGTCTTGTGATCAACATATACATACTAGAACAAGAAAAATTAGATTTGTTAGTCTACAAATCATATTAAATTGAAAAATGATAGATAATCTTATGTTTGAGATGACTTAAGATACTAATTTAAGCTTAGATTATTACAGATTTTAATTGGGAAATGATAGATATTGTCTAAATAACCCTTATGTTAAATGTGTGATACCCTAATCATAGATCTTTAGATTCATAGTTTCCTAGGTATGGGTTTTTCAATAATGGGTCCCTATTTTTAAAAAATTTAAAATGGTGTGTGTGTGTGTGTGTTAGGGCACAAAAAATGGTGACTCATAGAGTAAAATACTCCCAAGTATTTTGATAACCTAAGTTTATAAACATATTATAATAGAATTTAAATTTTAATCAAGATAGAATAAAGAAGCTAACTTATAAAACAAAACTCTTACTTCCCAATGTAACATGTTAACCTTTCCGATCCTTGGATAAGTATGTCATCTTGTGAAATTAATGTCCCTTATGCATGAATATTTTGATAAAGGCTCGAATAAACACTATATGTTTTAATCTGACTCTAACTTTGTAACCAATGAAAAAATAAAGTTTGGGTATTATTATGTTGAGAACTAGGCATCCATATCCCCAACAGAGATACCTCTGGTTCCACTTGAAACCTTTCTCTACTGCTAGTTAGGCATCCATAGCCCTAGTATATTTTATTTTAATCACCTACCTCTATCAATTTTTCAGATTTTTTTTATAGAGGAAGGTTTGAAATAACTTTTGGTTGAATGCATGAAAAAACTTATTTGTCAACATGTCCCTATCAACGTATATCCAGCCGTAGGTTTATCATCTTCTATCCAATTTTTAACATTTGAGAGTGAAATATATATTTGAAAATGGTAAGTTTTTTTTAATTTTAATGATTATATTAGAACATGTACCAAAATTTGGGTACGCCTATTCAGTCTAAAATAAAACTAAAATTTATTCGTAAAACATACCTCAACTCTAGAAGGTTTAATACTTGTCAAAATATATCTACATGAGTACCTACTATGCTCCCTTTCAGTATCATCCCCTTTTTATTTTGGCATTTTCTCTTGTATTTAGTTATGGAAATTACTTGAGATAGTTCTACAACTTTTAAGAAACTAATCTAGAAAGCATGAAACTAAGCTATCAAAAGTAATTAAACTACTCTAAAGGAAAATAAATGGTAAAAATAAGAAATTTAATCTAAAAATTAGTAAACCTAATCCATAAACTAATAAATTTAATCTATCAATTAATAAATATAATATAATCCTATTCTAAATATTGATTCATAGTTCACTTTAATACATTTCTAGTTGTAGAAATCATGAATTAATGCTTCAAAAACTATCCATTGATTGGAAATGTGAGGTCCTTATCTTGAAGGTCTTTTAACTTAAAATCATTATTTATTAAGATTTTAGATATATTATATGGTCCAATCCACAATGGAGTGAACTTGTCATTTTACCCCTTTTGTTTGTGTGCTTTATCCCAAAGGAACACTAGGTTTGAAAGCCTAAAAACCTTAATCTTGGATCTTTTATCAAACTAGTATTTGATAATATCATGATGTTTGTTAAAGCTATGTAGTGATTCATATCTTATATATTCTAATTAATAAATGGTGACTCATAGAGTAAAATAATCCTAAGTATTTTGATAACCTAACTAAGTTTATAAACATAGTATAATAGAATTTAAATTTTAATCAAGATAGAATAAAGAAGCTAACTTATAAAACAAAACTCTTACTTCCCAATGGAACATGTTAACCTTTCCAATCCTTGGATAAGTATGTCATCTCGTGAAATTAATGTCCCTTAGGCATGAATATTTTGACAAAGGCTCTAATAAACACTATATGTTTTAATTTGACTCTAACTTTGCAACCAATGAAAAAATAAAGTTTGGGTATTATTATGTTGCCAACTAGGCATCCATATCCCCAACAGAGATACCTCTAGTTCCACTTGAAACCTTTCTCTACTACTAGTTAGGCATCCATAGCCCTAGTATATTTTATTTTAATCACCTACCTCTATCATTTTTTTAGATTTTTTTTATAGAGGAAGGTTTGAAATAACTTTTGGCTGAATGCATGAAAAAACTTATTTGTCAACATGTCCCTATCAATGTATATCCAGCCTTAGGTTTATCATCTTCTATCCAATTTTTAACATTTGAGAGTGAAGTATATATTTGAAAATGGTAATTTTTTTTTAATTTTCATGATTATATTAGAGCATGTACCAAAATTTGGGTACACCTATTCAGTCTAAAATAAAACTAAAATTTATTCATAAAGCATACCTCAACTCTAGAAGTTTAATATTTGTCAAAATATATCTACATGAGTGCCTACTATGCTCCCTTTCAGCATCATCCCCTTCTTATTTTGGCATTTTCTCTTGTATTTAGTTATGGAAATTACTTGAGATAATTCTACAAATTTAAAGAAACTAATCTAGAAAGCATGAAACTAAGCTATCAAAAGTAATTAAACTACTCTAAAGGAAAATAAATGGAAAAAATAAGAAATTTAATCTAAAATTTAGGAAACCTAATCCATAAACTAAGAAATTTAATCTATAAATTAATAAATCTAATATACTCCTATTCTAAATATCCATTCATAGTTCACTTTAATTCATTTCTAGTTGTAGAAACGATGAAGTAATGCTTCAAAAACTATCCATTGATTAGAAGTGTGGGGTCCTTATCTTAGAGGTCTTTTAACTTAAAATCATTATTTATTAAGATTTTACATATATTATATGGTCCAATCCACAATGGAGTGAACTTGTCATTTTACCCCTTCTTTTTTTGTGCTTTATCCCAAAGGAACACTAGGATTGAAAGCCTAAAAACCTTGATCTTGGATCTTTTATCAAACTAGTATTTGATAATATCGTGATATTTGTTAAAGCTATGTAGTGATTCATATCTTAAATATTCTAATTAAAAAATGGTGACTCATAGAGTAAAATACTCCTCAGTATTTTGATAACCTAACTAAGTTTATAAACATATTATAATAGAATTTAAATTTTAATCAAGATAGAATAAAGAAGCTAACTTATAAAACAAAATTATTACTTCCCAATGCAACATGTTAACCTTTCCAATCCTTGGATAAGTATGTCATCTTGTGAAATTAATGTCCCTTAGGCATGAATATTTTGACAAAGGCTCGAATAAACACTATATGTTTTAATTTGACTCTAACTTTTCAACCAATGAAAAAATAAATTTTGGGTATTATTATGTTGCCAACTAGGCATCCATATCCCCAGCAGAGATACCTCTGGTTCCACTTGAAACCTTTCTCTACTACTAGTTAGGCATCCATAGCCCTAGTAGATTTTATTTTAATCACCTACCTCTATCATTTTTTTAGATTTTTTTTATAGAGGAAGGTTTGAAATAACTTTTCGCTAAATTCATGAAAAAACTTATTTGTCAACATGTCCCTATCAATGTATATCCAGCCTTAGGTTTATCATCTTCTATCCAGTTTTTAACATTTGAGAGTGAAATATATCTTTGCAAATGGTAATTTTTTTTTAATTTTCATGATTATATTAGAGCATGTACCAAAATTTGGGTACGCCTATTCAGTCTAAAGTAAAACTAAAATTTAGTCATAAAACTTACCTCAACTCTTGAAGGATTAATACTTGTCAAAATATATCTACATGAGTACCTAATATGCTCCCTTTTAGTATCATCCCCTTTTTATTTTGGAATTTTCTCTTGTATTTAGTTATGGAAATTACTTGAGATAATTCTACAACTTTTAAGAAACTAATCTAGAAAGCATGAAACTAAGCTATCAAAAGTAATTAAACTACTCTAAAGGAAAATAAATGGAAAAAATAAGAAATTTAATCTAAAAATTAGGAAACCTAATCCATAAACTAAGAAATTTAATTTATAAATTAATAAATCTAATATAATCCTATTCTAAATATCCATTCATAGTTCACTTTAATTCATTTCTAGTTGTAGAAATGATGAAGTAATGCTTCAAAAACTATCCATTGATTGGAAATGTGAGGTCCTTATCTTGGAGGTATTTTAACTTAAAATCATTATTTATTAAGATTTTAGATATATTATATGGTCCAATCCAAAGTGGAGTGAACTTGTCATTTTACCCCTTCTATTTGTGTGCTTTATCCCAAAGGAACACTAGGTTTGAAAGCCTAAAAACTTTGATCTTGTATCTTTTATCAAACTAGTAGTTGATAATATCATGATGTTTGGTAAAGCTATGTAGTGATTCATATATTATTTATTCTAATTAAAAAATGGTGAATCATGGAGTAAAATATTCCCAAGTATTTTGATAACCTAACTAAGTTTATAAACATATTATAATAGAATTTAAATTTTAATCAAGATAGAATAAAGAGGTTAACTTATAAAACAAAACTCTTACTTCCCAATGCAACATGTTAACCTTTCCAATCCTTGGATAATTATGTCATCTTGTGAAATTAATGTCCCTTAAGCATGAATATTTTGACGAAGGCTCAAATAAACACTATATGTTTTAATTTGACTCTAACTTTGCAACCAATGAAAAAATAAAGTTTGGGTATTATTATGTTTCCAACTAGGCATCCATATCCCTAACAGAGATACCTCTGGTTCCACTTGAAACCTTTCTCTACTGCTAGTTAGGCATCCATAGCCCTAGTATATTTTATTTTAATCACCTACCTCTATCTTTTTTTTATATTTTTTTTATAGAGGAAGGTTTGAAATAACTTTTGGCTGAATGCATGAAAAAACTTATTTGTCAACATGTCCCTATCAATGTATATCCAGCCTTAGGTTTATCATCTTCTATCCAATTTTTAACATTTGAGAGTGAAATATATCTTTGAAAATGGTAAGTTTTTTTTAATTTTCATGATTATATTAGAGCATGTACAAAAATTTGGGTATGCCTATTCAGTCTAAAATAAAACTAAAATTTAGTCATAAAACATACCTCAACTCTAGAAGGTTTAATACTTGTCAAAATATATCTACATGAGTACCTAATATGCTCCCTTTTAGTATCATCCCCCTTTTTTTTGGAATTTTATCTTGTATTTAGTTATGGAAATTAATTGAGATAATTCTAAAACTTTTAAGAAACTAATCTAGAAAGCATGAAACTAAGCTATCAAAAGTAATTAAACTACTCTAAAGGAAAATAAATGGAAAAAATAAGAAATTTAATCTAAAAATTAGGAAACCTAATCCTTAAACTAAGAAATTTAATCTATAAATTAATAAATCTAATATACTCCTATTCTAAATATCCATTCATAGTTCACTTTAATTCATTTCTAGTTGTAGAAATCATGAATTAATGCTTCAAAAACTATCCATTGATTGGAAATGTGAGGTCCTAATCTTGGAGGTCTTTTAACTTAAAATCATTATTTATTAAGATTTTAGATATATTATATGGTCCAATCCACAATGGAGTGAACTTTTCATTTTACCCCTTCTTTTTGTGTGCTTTATCCCAAAGGAACACTAGGTTTGAAATCCTAAAAACCTTGATCTTGGATCTTTTATCAAACTAGTATTTGATAATATCGTGATGTTTGTTAAAGATATGTAGTGATTCATATCTTATATATTCTAATTAAAAAATGGTGACTCATAGGGTAAAATACTCCCAAGTATTTTGATAACCTAACTAAGTTTATAAACATATTATAATAGAATTTGAATTTTAATCAAGATAGAATAAAGAAGCTAACTTATAAAACAAAACTCTTACTTCCCAATGCAACATGTTAACCTTTCCAATCCTTGGATAAGTATGTCATCTTGTGAAATTAATGTCCCTTAGGCATGAATATTTTGAAAAAGGCTCGAATAAACACTATATGTTTTAATTTGACTCTAACTTTGCAACCAATGAAAAAATAAAGTTTGGGTATTATTATGTTGCCAACTAGGCATCCATATCCCCAATAGAGATACCTCTGGTTCCACTTGAAACCTTTCTCTACTGCTAGTTAGGCATCCATATCCCTAGTAGATTTTAATTTTAATCACCTACCTCTATCATTTTTTTAGGTTTTTTTTATAGAGGAAGGTTTGAAATAACTTTTGGCTGAATGCATGAAAAAACTTATTTGTCAACATGTCCCTATCAATGTATATCCAACCTTAGGTTTATCATCTTCTATCCAATTTTTAACATTTGAGAGTGAAATATATCTTTGCAAATGGTAAGTTTTTTTTAATTTTCATGATTATATTAGAGCATGTACCAAAATTTGGGTATGCCTATTCAGTCTAAAATAAAACTAAAATTTAGTCATAAAACATACCTCAACTCTAGAAGGTTTAATACTTGTCAAAATATATCTACATGAGTACCTACTGTGCTCCCTTACAGTATCATCCCCTTTTTATTTTGGAATTTTCTCTTGTATTAGTTATGGAGATTACTTGAGATAATTCTAAAAATTTTAAGAAACTAATCTAGAAAGCATGAAACTAAGCTATCAAAAGTAATTAAACTACTCTAAAGGAAACTAAATGGGAAAAATAAGAAATTTAATCTAAAAATTAGGAAACCTAATCCATAAACTAAAAAATTTAATCTATAAATTAATAAATCTAATATACTCCTATTCTAAATATCCATTCATAGTTCACTTTAATTCATTTCTAGTTATAGAAACGATGAAGTAATGCTTCAAAAACTATCCATTGATTAGAAATGTGAGGTCCTTATCTTGGAGGTCTTTTAACTTAAAATCATTATTTGTTAAGATTTTAGATATATTATATGGTCCAATCCATAATGGAGTGAACTTGTCATTGTATCCCTTCTTTTTGTGTGCTTTATCCCAAAGGAACACTAGGTTTGAAAGCCTAAAAACCTTGATCTTGGATCTTTTATCAAACTAGTATTTGATAATATCGTGATGTTTGTTAAAGCTATGTAGTGATTCATATATTATATATTCTAATTAAAAAATGGTGACTCAGAGTAAAATACTCCCAATTACTTTGATAACCTAACTAAGTTTATAAACATATTATAATAGAATTTAAATTTTAATCAAGATAGAATAAAGAAGCTAACTTATAAAACAAAACTCTTAATTCCCAATGCAACATGTTAACCAATGAAATGAAAGTACCAAATTTGGTGACTATATTTCTATTTAATAAATCAATGACATTTATAGCTTATGAATTATTGATAGCAATAGCCTCTATCTACATGGTACAATAATTAGTAGTCATTAGGATGAATTTGTGTCCTCTTGAATAATTTGAATTTATTACCCCAACAAAGTCCAAGCCCCATTGGGTGAAAGGTCATCCTTCAATGAATGAATATAAAGACATGGAAACATTCACTTATCTATTTGTAAACACATAGTATTTTTAGAAAATATTGACATGGTTATGGGTGTCCTTGAAGATTGTAGGCTAATAGTAACCCATCCTTAAAATCTTATTTGTTGTAGTATTGCTAGAGGCATATTCACTACCAACCTTCTGATTTAGGTTATATAGGATGTCCTTAGCTTCTTATTTCAAAATGCACCTTAGTTATATGCCTTCATATTTATTTATTTAAAGGACCCATTTCTTGATCATAATGTGAGTCAATTTGATCCTAAGGGATCATTTTTAGTCTCTGATCAACTTTAGAGTGTAGGTCCCTGTAAGTAATGAATGATATGTGAATACCACTCTCCTCCTAGTACCTAGGCTTCATTTATTTATTTAATGTGGATGTGTGGGTCATTTGAGTCATCAACTGGATGAGGCCCTAGTATTTTACCATTTTAAATAGCCTAAATTTAAGGTCAAACTCTTGAATTTTGTCCATCCATTTCTCTTTTATTTCTCCTAGCTTGTTTCTATTGAGCATGAGTTTTATGGTTGGGTCAGGATTAATGTCATATGTCTTATTTTATAGAATACAATGTATAAATTTCTTGATGTCCTTAATAAAGGTATATATCTACTTATCTATCATGGAGTACTTTAGTTTTGCATCCTTTAAGATGGCACTCATGAAGGCAATGGGGTGTTCATTGTCTTCTACCTTTTGTGTCAATATTACAACAATGATAGGTTTTGAATCAAATGAATAAAGATATAAATATTTATTTAAATTTAGGATGATCAAGACTGGGGCTTGATAAATCATCATTTTAATATCCTAGAATTATTTCTTAGATTTCATCATTCACTCAATCTTGACATCATGCTTCAACATGGTATTTAATAGTTTGACAATTTCTATGAAACCATAAATAAATTTCTCATGAAGTTAATATTTCCAAAGGACTTCAACTCCTTGATTTTAGATGGTATTATCTTGGACATGGCCTAGACACGGTCTAGATCAATGGATGTCCCTTATTTGTTGATAATATCACCCAATAGTTTTCCTTCAATCACCCTAAAAATGCATTTCTTGGGGTTTAAAGAAACTTCATATCTCTTACACCTATCTAGGACTTTTTATAGATGTCTTACATGTTCATCCCTATTTTTTTAAAATATTATAATATAATCCATGTAGATGATTATACACTTCCCCATTAGTCCCTAAAAGGTGAAATCCATTACTCTTTAGAAAGTGGCCCCTTAATTAATTAGGTTGAATGGCATCCTTTTATATGCAAAGGTCCCCTATTTGGTGGTGAAAGAAACTTCATCCTATATTCTTCCTTAACTAATACTTAGTTGTAACTTGATAATCCATTTAAGAAAGACATCATCTCTGAGCAATTACCAACTATATCTCTTCATTCAAGGAAGGTAAAGGATAATTGTCCTTTTCTAAGGCCCTATTTAAATTTCTAAAATCCACACATAACCTGTTTTATCCTTTCTTTTTCCTAAATAGTACCAGGTTAGATACCTAGGTTGAGTACTTAATTAGGAAAATAATCTTGACATCTAGGATTTTATGTACCTCAATCTTTATGAGCATTCCTAAGACCAGATTTATTGGTCTTTACCTATGGTTGAATGGCTTGTGTTATGGTTTTAAAGAGATGGTGTGGGTAACAACCATGGAATAAAATATATTCAAGTTGTCATATTTACATGTAATGACATACTTTTAATCTGTAAATAGTCCCTTCATCTTGTGTTTTTTTGCTTTCACTACAACTTATACCTATATTGATTAGTTGAGGAACCTAGTTAGTTCCCAAGTTTTCCTTGGTGAAGTTAGATTTCGTGGCTTTGAGTTGATTATGATTTTGGACCTTAGGGTCAACATCAAAATATCTTTCCAAGGAAACCATGCCCAAGGTAATTCAATTTTTTTTAAACTATAAAACACCTTCATTACCCATATCTTTAGTCTACATAGTCTAGATATTTCCTTCATCTATTATTTGGGATTAAAAAAAATTGAATTGTTTAAGAACTACATGATTTGTTGGTCATCATCAAATACCTAAAAATTCTCCACATTATCAAGGAGAAAAGGGCATGTGACCAATTCTACTAATTTTTTTTTTGCATTTTTGAGTCTTAAAGAGGTGTTAGATTAGCAATGGAAGCTACTAATAAAATAGTTTTATAATTCTTTTCTCTTGGGATGGCATGGATGATAAATGATTCAAAATATTAAATCTAATCCCAAGATATATGTTTATACTTATTTAAATATGTAATCTTGCACTGGTACTTATTTTTGATCTAGTTTATAACTAAATCTGAATCAGTGAACACTATGAGTTATTTGGCATTATGCTTTAACATGAATTGCAATCCTAAGATTGGGGCTTAATATTCACCTTGGTTGTTTATGTAGGATAACTTCAACCTATAATTATAAATATATTTCTTACCTTATGGGTCTATTAGGGCCATTCCTACACTATAACCTTGATTTGAATGAGCTCCATCAAAGTGTAGATTCCATAATTGAGAAGGACCTTCAAATTCTTATTCATGTAATTATTGTTTGGTGGTGAACATGTACACACCTATGTGCATTAAAATGAAGTCAAAATACTCATTATTTATGTTTTACTCAGTAATCAAGTACTTCATTTTGGGCTTTGTCTACCTTGATTTGATTTGGTACCCCCTTCTAAGGCAACCACATGTGGGAGAAATCTATAGCCATCTACCCATTTAGAATTCTGGACCACTCTCAGCTTAATAATAAGGCATATGCCTTTAGGATATCAATTAACAAGATATCAATAGTCTATTATACATATTATTTTTCCAATCTACTCTTGTTCATGAAATGATTATGAAATCAAGCCTTCCCTAAAAGGGGAATGTGGGGATAACTATAGACTTTTGTCCTCTATTTTAAGAATAATCTAGGATCATCCCAAGGCATGACTATAGGTATTTAACTTCATAAATATATTCTTCATGAATAGTCTCTAAGAGATGCACTATCACCACCAAAAGTTTAATCTAAAGTTCATACACATAGGTCAAATATTTTTATGAGAATTTGAGTATTATGATTTTCATTTCTAGATACAAGGGAAATGAGTAGTTCAATTTTGTAGAACAAACACAAAATAGAGGGAAGGGTAAAGTAGAAAAGGGAACCCAATACATTGATCATTAAACCAAGTGACTCTTTTATAATTATACCACTGTAGACTGATTTTAACTAAAGTTATACCTCTAAGAACATATATTGGGAAGAAAATAAGGGAACTAAGAGTATGCCTTCAAAATGAGATCTCACTAAAGATGAGCACTAGGAGAATATAATAGAATACACATAAACACCATATGATAATTTTTAGATTAACACATAAATTATTAGCACTATAAAAACAAATGAGAGAATGCACATAGTGATTATAATATCTAAGTACATTATAACCATATCGCACATAAAGTAATTAACTTAGTATTGATTATCTTTCAAGAATGGAGATGAAAGAGAATTGAAACACATATAAACCCTCTTACAAAAAATAGAGATTATATTCATTAAAATAAGTGTTGTTACAAGAATCAATCTAGGTTAATTTTACATTTTAAAGAGATGAAAGAAAAGTAGGTGACATCTTGTATATAATTTGACATCACTTTTGATCAATGTTTTGTCAACCCTATATTAGAATACAGTTCTTCCTTATATAGATAAGGATGGGGCTCACCTCCAAATAGTATGAGAATCCCATTTTGGACCATGACGACCGCTCATTATAGTTACAACCATATTTAAAACTTTAAAACAAGACAATCCATTTAATCCTACAAAAAATCTATATGGGACCACCTAATTGACATGAGGAGGTGGCTAAAAAGGTCTAGCTATTAATTACTTTGAATTAGCATCCCTAGCTTCCAATACATCTACCATGAGGTTAAACTCCTTGTCTAACTTGTTAAGGTTCATTGGGGATCCCTAAAGATTATCTCAACATGAATTGCCAATCTCTAGTAGACATAGAAGGGTGCTTCCATTAATTCTTAGACACCAAAGACCTAGTTGATGCTTATCATGGACTATGTTGATAGATTTAGTACTGCTTAGGTCCATTATTGGTTTGCTCTAGTAACCTTCTCCCTCTTGATATGGTCAAATTTACCTAAGTCAATTATAAATTCCCATTGATCTAGTAGGGTGCCATCTATGCGGAATAACATAAAGATATTGACCTCTTTAAAGTAGGTCAATATCTTATTCTTACCCTTTTTCAAGGGTCCCATTATAGTGCGAGCCATGACCAACCATTTTTCCATATCAACCCTTATGTTTTTGATGTATTTTTTATATAACCCCAATTCTAAGGTCAGCATAAGTTTTATCTATAAGAATATTCCTTTGTTGACCACCAATTATAGCTTCCAATAATTCCAATCAATCATCATAATCCTCTCCATGTAGTCTTGGGTCCACTAGATAAATATGTTAGTCTTCACTAGTCACCACTACTTTCCCAAGAACTCTTAAAAGTAGTAAGAGGGTGTCCTTGACCTACCCAAAAGAAATGATGAGAAATTTTATCTTCACTTGGGATTCTAAAGTTTAAACCTATCTTTTCATGTCCTCAAGAAGATTATCAAACATATCATGAGTTGGTCAGAGAATGGATAGTGGATCCTTGGCAATCCTTCCTTCCTAGTGAAAGTCCTCACCTTGGTGAAGGAAAATAGATCTTGATGGGTTTACCAAACCACTGGGTTACCTTCTTGGAAAAATCTCTACGTCAATATCCTCTTCATTCTTTTGGAGGCTCATTCAAATATATATTACACATTTGGGTCACCCTAGACTATCATCTCCAGTGCCTATGACCTTGGGATCATTCCTTGAAATATGGGAGTTATAGGAGGGGTGTTTTATATGGTAGTTAAGGGTAGAGGATGGGGTGGAGGGGAGATGGAATAAGTGGAGGGAGTGAATGAGGAAAGTAGTCAAGGTAGAATAGGCATGTGAATGAAAAGAGGAAGAATGAATGCGGTGGCTCATAAGAACATCTATGCCCACCACTTTTATTAGATTAAGTTCACTTGAGGACAAATTTACCTTAAGAAAGGGTCATTAAATAGTAGGGAAGAGATGGGTTGGTTAAAGGTAAGTCTTATGGCACCCTAGGTAATAAAAGAGGGAGATGGGGAGTTAAGCACTAAGGTGTTATGATTGGGTTTGAAGTAACTATTAATTCTTATAGATTAGGTTGAATTGGAGAAGTCCTTTGATTTATAGTTAGAGTGTGATTTATATTCTTATTTTTTAGCCTCTTACCCAAGTTGGCTCTAGATGATGGAATAGATAGTCTGATTAGGATAATAAGAACTATAGGGGTTGATAGTGGAGGAATCAGATCTACTAAAGGAAGAACTAAGCTAACTTAAATGGGCACTAGGAGGGTTCCTATTACAATTAGTATTTTCACAAAAGTCATAGTCATGTCTGTTCATAAAGGCACTCCCAAGGAAGGTATCAACATGACTCTAGGTTGTGATATGGATGGAGTGGAGGGGAAGAAGAAGTAATGATGTTCAAAAGGACCAAGACCAAAGGTACTTAGGTGAATTATAGAAGGAGTGTAATGGAAAAAATAGGAGGCACAACTTTGGGTATTTAGAAAAGAAGTATTGGGTTCTATAACCAAGAGCTAGAAAGTGGTAGGAGTGAGGGGTGTAAGGGAAATGGGAGAACCGAGAGGCATGACCAGGGAAAATTGAATGGATGAATGTTGGTAACCTCACTTTAGGATCACACTTAGGTTTCCATCCATGTCAAACATATGGGGCTAGGAATCCTATGGTTGAGGGGCCAATGGTTGAGTTGGTTATGCTTAGGCTACCTAGTGTTTAGTAGTTTGGGTTTAGCTCTATCGTAGCTATACTACTAAAGCTAACTAAGGATGTAGAGGTGGAGGTAGAGCATGAGGAGTGAATAGAAGATGTAGATAAGGATCTAAGGTACCAAGATTAGGATATACTAGAGTAAGTAGAGCTAGACTTAGAGCACAATGAGGAGAAGGTGGTGAAATGCCTTGTAAGATCTTCTAGGAGATATCAAGAGTTGTTAGAGTTGGATCCTCTATGGACTAAGTAGGAGATAAAGGAGACCTATATGAGATCACCTAGACATTCTTCACTTTATTCTTGTTTTTTAAGATCTAATACAATACCTCCTAGTCATTGGTAGCATCCAGATAGATCTCATCATCATCTTCAACCTAATGACCATAGTTGATATTGAGGTAGGTTGAGTACCATATCAAGTGAACTCTAATTATCCTATTGGGATCCCAATGTTAGAGATTTAATTTTTCAAGGGTAAAGGAGTATCACTTGGATTCCATCTTGTAAATTGGAGGGAAGGCCTTATAGACATGGTGCCTGATTATGATCAGAAGTGGTAGGCATGCCTTCTATTGATGTTGGATGTAGAACTCAAAGATGCCTTCCACTAGATGATAAAAAATCTCCTACTTTGATATATGGTCTGGAACAAAATATGGTAGGTAAAGGGGGTCCTTGAGGAAACTTCTATATCACAATTTCCTCCTTATAAAGTTGGTAGTCCCTGATGGTGATGATGGATTCCCTGATTGCCTTTGATAGTTAGGTCATTAGGACCTAATTAATATCTAGATAGAAAACCAAGTATAAATGATCACATATTCCCTAAATGTGATTATGGAACTAGTGGCCATATAGCTTGTAAAATACCACATAGACCATTAAGCCCCTGAGAACCCATACAGGAAAAGTGAAAGCCTTAAAAGAGATCATCTCGCATACTACATCTAATAACTAGCTTATCATGTAGAAATTGATCCCTACTTGGACATCTTTGATGGAATTAAACAACTTGAAGTTGATCAATCCTCCCATGTCTAAGACTTCTAAGTGTGTGCAGATCATGTGAAGAAGAGGTATCCATAGCTTATTGACATGCAAACATCCTTAGGCCCCAAAAAATTGGTTTAATAAGATCATGTATACACAAACTTCCTCCTAGAAGGTATGAATCATTTACACATTGATATCCTCATTATTAACCCATTTAGTGTTTAGGCTCTCATCCTAATTGTGGATGATGTCATATATTTGTTAGGTCCACATTTAGACTATTACCACCATTGCATTATAGGAGAAGGTGTAGTTTAAGAGGGAGTAATATGACTTGAAGACATTCCCAGAGATATCAAAAATTTAGTGCTAAGAGTTATGCTAACATACCCAATTATGGACTCTATCTTGTACATGGTTGGAATTTTGGAGGAGGTTTCCAAACAAGTCAGTACACAAGAATGCCTATGGTTTGGTAGTGGATTTATGAAGTCCAATCTTCTTATACGATTTAAAAAAATCATCAAATTATACCTATTGGTCTTCATCTAATCCTAAATCCCTAGGGACTTGTTTGACTAATTTGAATAAGTCATTGTAGTGTTGAAATTTGGTCAAGCCAACTAGGAATGTGGTATCCTAGTACTCAATTTAAGCCTTTGGTTTTAGGTATGATGAGTCCATTGTAGTAATATAAAGGGGAAATAGGGAAGTTTTAAGTGTATAAGGCATAAAATATAGGGGTGCTCTATGATAATTGGAGAGTAAGGATTTAAATTTTTTTTAAGGTAGTAATGGTAATCATTAGTGAGTTTCCATTAAGATTTTATAAATACATTCATCCATTCCCCCTATATTAATGGAATTTGGTGTCTCACTTGATATGAATTCAAATTTGAGTTAGTGGATGGATTTTATCTCTTTACTTGTATATCTAAAGTTGAAATTAGAGCCCATGATCCTCCACTACTAGATGGATATAATAATGGTAATGGGATGTTTTAAAACCATTCAATTGGGATCAAATTCCCATCTTTTTAATTCTATATTAATGGTATTCATGTGGTCATATCTCTTAGAGGCTTCTTAGTTAACTCCCACTTTTTGACACATATCTTCTACTCATTGGTCCTCCTAATGGTTATAACCTAGGCATGGATTCATAATCCACATCATTCCCTTAAGAAGGGTGATGTGTCACCTAGGGACATGTGGCACATATTTATTATTTCTTTGGCCTCATTCATACCTTATTCTAAGGTTCTTGTGGACTTAGGTGTTTTCTAATTCATTCTCCTACTGGGAAATATGGCACCTTCTCATTTGTCAAGCTCTTCTAGGTTCTAACATCTCTAATAGGTCTAAGAATAGGTCATTTTAACAATTGATGACATGTCACCTTCTCATTTAGTTGGGCTCTAGCATCTTTGATAGGTGTAGGGAGTGGTCATTCTGACACTTGGTGATGTGTCACCTTCTTATTTGGTTAGGCTCTCCCAAGTTCTAACCTCTCTAATAGGTCTAAAGACTAGCCATTTTGACACTTGGTGACATGGTACCTTCTCATTTAGTTAGTTTCTCTTGGGCTCTAAAATCTCTAATATGTCCAAGGACTATCCATTCTAACACTTGTTGACATGTCACCTTCCCATTTGGTTATGCTCTCTAAGGCTTTGACATCTCTAACAAGTTTGGTGATTGGCCATTCTAACACTTGATAATGTGGTACCTTCTCATTCATCTAGGATATTATAGGATGTGACATATCTGATAGGTCTAAGAACTATCCATTATGACACTCATTGACATCATACCTTCTTATTTATCTAGTTTTTTTAGGCTCTAACCTTTTTAACAGGTATGGAGACTATCCATTCTAACACTAGGTGATGTGGCACCTTCCCATTCAGCCAAGCTCTCTTAGGCTCTGACATCTCTTAAAAATATGGGGACTTAGAATTTTGACACTAGATGACATGGCACATTCTCATGTGGTTAGGCTCTTTCATGAATTGACATCTCTACTAGGTCTAAAGATTGGCCATTATAATACTTGATGATATGGTGCCTTCTCATTAGACTAGAATCTCCTAAGCTCTGACCTCTCAATAGGTTCAAGTACTAGCCATTCTAATACCCAAAAACATGTCACAGTCTCATTTGTCTAGGATCTCTTAGGATCTAACCTCTCCAACAAGTTTAGGGACTAGCCATTTTAAAACTCAAAGATGTGGCACATTTATATTCATTTGGGCTCTCTTAGGCTCTAACCTCTCTAGCAAGTCTAGGAATTGGCCATTCTAACACTCGAAAATATGGTGCCTTCTCATTTATTAGGGATCTCTTAGGCTTTGACATATCTGATAGGTTTAGGGAATGGCCATTATAACACTTGATAACATGGAACCTTCCCATTTAATTGGGCTCACTTGGTATCTGACATCTATAATAGGTCTAGGGACTAACCATTCTAACACTTGATGACATGGTACCTTCCCATTTAGTAAATATCTCCCAATATCAAACATCTCTAAGATGTCTAGGGACTAGTCATTTTGACACTAAAATACATGGCCCCTTCCCATTAAACCAAGATTTCATAGGCTCTAACCTCTCTGATAGGACTAAGGACTGACCATTCAGACACTCAATGATGTGGTACCTTCTTATTTGGATAGGATCTCTTAGGCTATAACATATCCAACAAGTCTAAGGACTGGACATTCCTACACTTGATGATATGGCACCTTCTCATTTGATTAGGATATCCTAGGACTTGACATCTTTGTTAGGTATATGGACTAGCCATTCTAACACTTAGCAATGTGGCACCTTCCCATTCGGTCAGGCTCTTTTAGGATCTAACATCTCTAATAGGTCTAAGGATTGGCTAGTCTAACACTTGACAATGTGGCACCTTCACATTTAGCCAAGATATATTAATCTCACAAAAAAATACTAAGTAATAAATGAAAAGGAACATAATATGTAAAAACTTACTTGTTTATCACTAAGATTTTGATTTTCCAAGAAGGATGATGGGTTTGTTACTTCAAGAAAGGAATGAAATCTTGGGAACTTCCAATGAAAGCTAACTTACAAGGTTAGTTCCATGCTTCATAAAAGAACAAAGATTCATTTGATATAAAAATAAAAGAGTCTTGTTACTACTAAAGGAAATCAGGATGATGTATATTCAAAGGATTTAAATATTTGTTATTGATAAGAAAAAAAGAAAAGACCCTGAAGCTCTGATTCATGATATTTTTTATATGGGTCCCCTATTTTCAAGAAAAGGGGGTGTGTTGGCCACAACAAATGGAAACTTCCATGGGGAAAGTGATGATAATCACTTAAAACTTGACCAGTTTATTCTTCTTTCCATTCTCAACATAGAGATTGTAAGAGGGATCTTTTGTCACATCTTGATTTGTCTCTAAGTTGAATAACCTTTAGATCCATAAATTTTTATGGTTGTTAGTAGATTAATTATTTTTTAATTAATATTTATGTCATATGCTAATTATGGGACAGTTATATGTTGCTTAATTTACATATTGATTTGCTATGAGATAGTTTTACTTTCATATTCTATACATTATGATCATGTTTGAATAGTTTATATAGTAGTATTTTATGGATATCATAATGTTTCAAGATAACTACTTTCATTTTTATGAGGTGGATGTATGGTAGATCCATCCCTCAGACTATGACAGAGGGAGGGCATCATTAGAGAGGATGGTATAGATTGAGGAGTTAGGGGATGATAGAGAGAAAAATTGGAAACCCAAGCACACACCATAGTAAAATAAGATGTTTTGTGATTATTGTTTGAGTTATATTTTTATGGTATGTTTTGATTTGTTGTTATGTGTGTTTGATTTGATCTTGTTGTTTTTTGATTGCATAATTTCACTAATCTAGATGTGTACTACATTAAATAGTTATTGATGTTATTGCTTAGTTATTTGAATGAATTTATACCTATCTTGTCATGACTTACCACTATATAGTATAAATTTGAATGTTGTATTAACATTGATTTGTTTGGACTCTTTATTTTAGTAATAGACATATTCTATTACTTGGCTTAATCAATTTGTTAAGTGACTACTTATGTTTATAAAGTTACTATTATCATTTATAATAGTTTCATAAACCTATAATAAGACATTAACAAGTTATAAGTTCTTTGTTAGGCATTAACAAATGATTTCAGTTGGTATGGTAAAATTAAATTAATGTTATGGACTTAAGATTAGCACTTAGGTAATAAACAAAATACTGTGCAAAGTAATAAAGATAAGTGCATTGTTAAATATATAGACATCATTTTGTTCGATGAATCTTGCTAAATTTTATGGTTATTTGCTTAATCTAGGAAGTTAACTTCTAGTTTGAAGTTTGAAGGCATTGATATTGGCCATTATGTATGTAAAATTGTCATTTATTTGACCTGGTATGGAATAATTATGTTTGAAGACTTTTTACAAAGTTGATTTGCATGAACACTATGAGAAGTTGATGTTAGTAAAGCATGCATAAAATGAGTATTATACTAATCACTCAAACTTTAAAGATGATTAGGGTTTATAATCTATTGCTGACTCGAGATAATAATCATTTTTTAACAAATAATTTATGAGTTTGGAAGGTTGGTTGCTTTAGAAAATGATGGTAGACTATAGCTTTGTTGAGTTTTGTTGTGTTATTAATGGCATGCATTATTTTAATCAGTATTTCTCTATTGAGTAAAGGGGAGAAATGGGTGGTAAGGGAATGAATAATAATAAAAGAGAGGGAAATGAGGCATGTGAGTACACATCATACATGGGTGTAGCAGGTAGAAGGAGAATAAATGGTATTTAAGATAAGGAGTGAAGGTAAATTCAACTTCTTGGCATTATAATCATCTTTACAAGTTGGTGATGTACTTTAAATTCCTAGGTGTATAGTTTGATGGATTTTTGTAAAAGGAATGATAAAGGGTTTATTAGGTTTTGATTATTTTTTAAATTGTAAAAAAATTAATGGTTAAATGTAGGGCCTTATGGATGGCTTGGCCATCCACAAAACCCTACATCCAACCTAGAGTAACCCTAGTAGAATGGTTAGAGTTGTAGGATTTCTCCATGGTTATATTAACTATGAAAGCTCTATATTAATTATTTTTTAATTTGAAAACCCAATGAAATTTTTTGTATGGTTATTTCATTTAAAGGTTATTCTGGGTGGGGTATTGTACTTAGTTTTAGTTATCAAACCAGTTGGGGATATAAGTATTAATTCTCAATAATAGATAAAATTATATATGGATTATGTGAGACTCAATTGTGTTATACCTAACTAGGAATTTGGGTAAAGATTTTATAGGTTTTTATAATAAATTTGACTATGTATGAAAAAATGAGCATTTACACACACACCCACCTAATACACACACACACACATATACATATATATACACACATATATATATGTATGTATATGTGTGTGTGTATATATATATATATATATTAGGTGTACATATATATTAGGTGTGTGTGTGTGTGTGTATATATATATATATATATATTAGGTGTGTGTATATATATACACACCCAATATACACACACACACACATATGTGTGTGTGTATTGGGTGTGTATATATATACACACACCTAATATATATATATATATATATACACACACATACACACACCCAATATATATATATATATATATATAGAAAAGTTAGGGCCTTTTGAATGAAATTTGTGTGTATTAGGTTTATAACTAATTCAAGGTATTTGTATAAATATATTTAAGGTTAAGGTTTCTGAATGAATTCTATTTGCATTGGTTTTAAATGGAATTATGAATTATGCATATGGGATATATATACTTAGTATTTGTTCTAAATCATATAGCATACATAGCTATACATATATGAAATTAGGGTTAATTTCAATCAAGCCATAAACTTATATAGTCTTGAATCGAGTAATGATGCCAATAGTAAATAATTCATCAGGTAGAAGTGTAAACAATGGTCTGTGCATTGTATTTATGCATAGATTTATATATAAAACGTGAACATTTATTTGACTGAGTTTATGTTATATGTTTTGGAATTTGTTTAAATAATTACTTGAATGAGGAAATTAAAAGTCTTAAAAAGATGGATTAAATTCACAATATTCATAGACATATATGGATTACTTAGTCTTTATCCATTTTGATTTGGATAGTATATAATAAATAAGGCTGATTTATATGATGATGAATTGAACCTATTATGTGATACCTTATGGACTATGTAAATGATATGTCCGAGTTATATTATCATAGAATACTCAATGTTTGTACATAGTCCACTAAGAATATAATCTTTAAACATTTTATATGCAAGTAATTCAAATAGTACTATAAATTGAGTGATTTGTGTATTTTGAAATAATGGAATCAATATTTCATTATTTAGTTATGTTTGAATTGTTAATCACATATATTTGTGCATTTTAGTCAAAAAAATAAAATTAGGAATTATCTAGTATATTAAAGGTCTTGAGCAATTTATTATAGCCTGAATGTATACCAAGAGTATACAAGACACTCTAAGATTTTGAACACTAGATTGTCTAGTTAGAGTGTAATGTATACATTCTCAAATAATGACTGTATAAAAATATATATGTATACTTGGAAGTTTAAAAATAGTACATGTATACATGGTATAAACATATGATTTATTGACAATGTTATAAATCTAAGAATGATTATACCATATATATAGATGTACACAACTTATATGTTGGTAATCATTATTACTTAGGATAGTATTATGGTGCTTTGTTATATATTTAATATTTAGATGAAGTATTAAAATAAGGTATTGAATTGTTTAAATACAAAACTTATTAAGTTGTTTTATTACTAGCTTTTGTTTTTGATAATATAAGGTGGAAAACAAGGTGCCAAACCCTTACAAAGCAACAAAAATAAAACCGAGAGGCATCAACACCAAGAAACAAAAATAAAAAATCTTACTAAACCATCATAATCAACATAGACAACAAAACAAGCCTAAAGACAGTATGTATGAGGAAACAGAGAAAAAACAACATAAAGGAAACTAGATTTAAGGAGAAGGATTACTATATTTTGTTGTATATGTGGAATATGAATAAATAAATAAGTTTTGATTGATGTTTTATTTCATGGATGAAATAACATTTTGACTTACTTTGTGGTATTGAGTAATTTATAGTCTAGATACAATTCTTACTTGAATGGTACATTTATATTAAGGATTGTTTATGATTATGTTTATTATTTTGTAATAAACTAGATGATATTAGATTCATTGCATTACATTTGATGGACTAAATGTATGCATTTGATATTTTTTTGCTTATCATATTTATATCTGCTAAATATGGAATATTTTGATTGAATATATGTTTTTATATTATTATATAATTTAACTAAATCTTAAATTTATGACACTAAATAATTAGTGGATGGATTCCATTGGATTAATTAGTGCCATTAATGCACGATGAGGCATAATCCTGATTGAGTGGTGTTATGAAATTGACTGATCCTAGATATCATTAACTATTTGAAAACATTGGCCAAAGTAATGTGTATAGTTAAACATTGTTATTTTATGTGTTGATATAGTTTTCATGTTTGTGTGATATCATGTTAGAATGGATTTTTTTATGGCAAACATCATGTATTAGATATATTACAACACATGGGTTCTAGTTTGTCACTCTATATTCTCGCACCATCATTATCTACCCATTCATGAAGGGAGGGCCATTTTAGTATTGGTAGTTAGTGTGGGGGATCAATGGTATATGGTTGGTGTGAAAAATCACTCAGATGATGTTCTCTGTCCCTGTAGGAGTACTACACTTAAGATTATAGATTGATACTTGAGTCATGGAGACTCATGCTCTATGGAGATTTGTATCATTGTATTATTATTTGAGACATTATTTATTGTTAAAACTATACTATTTATTCATTTGTACATCTACAGTAGTGTTTTTATTGTTGTATCAACCATGGCTAAAATTATATTGTTACTCTAATGAAATAAATGCAGTCTTTATTGTTTATTCAACATTATTCATGATTTGTTATATCTTTTCTTAGTGATCATTATTTAAATGGATTAGCTATAAACCCCATGGGGTTACCTAAAATAATACATTTAATTAAATATTACTTAGATTTTTCATGGTGAAATCTATTAGATGAATATGTGTAATTAATTTTTAAAAAATATCACTCTATTCTAGTAAAACCCAATGGCGTTATTACATATTTATTCACCATATAAAATAAAAGGCACTAAATTATCACAATAGTAATTGCCATACTAAGCTTCCACATTATAGATGGCCACTAGTGTTTGTAATAATTTATTTTCATTTTTCATTCACTCTGAATTTTATCAAGTAATCAAGGCTAGACTAGTTATCAAGCTTCATCCAGGGCATTGATGGCTTGATGGATTGGAGGGGAGATGTATGGGGAATCGTTTTGATTCCAAATAGGTGTCCATAACCTTGATAGAGATTCCTCTAGTATCATTGATGGCCTTGCTCCACTACTAGCTAGGATAAAAAGCCTACGGTGGAGATTGCCTATATAGCCCTTTCAAGGTGAACTCAAAATTTAGATTTTGCATTCTTCACTTATTATTTTCCAATATTCACCATGTAAATATTATCATTAATTATTATTATCCATTTAGGGTTTGGTACTAATCCAATGGTGAATGGATGATGATGAATTTATCAACAACCAACCACTCTTTGATTAGCTTGAATAATTTGGTATTTTCTTGAGTTGTTATTTTAAGTATAGCTTGGTGGATCTATCAAGGTATAGGTTATTATAAAATATGCCTATTTATATTATAATAACTAACCTCTTAGATAATGTATGTCAAAAGTTTCAATTACCATCCTAGAATTACTCGAATTAATGGTTACAATTTAGGTCTTCCTTCTTTTCAACAATCCTTCTAGGTTTTGGCCATCACTTGGAGTAGTTACTAATAGGGTTGGGTGTTAGAGGAAAATAATAAAAAAAAGAGGGAGCCAAAGGTATAAAACACAAAATAAATAAAAAAGAACAAATTGAAAACAAACACACAACAAAATCAAATCTATCTAATAAATGCATTACCACCTCTATTTAGGTTACTCAAAAACTACATTATAGGGGATAGCCAACAAATAGTGCTTCAACAACTACCCATTTACTAGAATTGGTAGCTCATTTCCCTTAATATCCTTAAGATATAAAGCATTCTATCTTAGGATTTTGACTATTTGGTATGGGCCAATCCATAGGGGATCAAATTTTGAATGCTGGCCTTTATTTTTGTGAGCCTTGTCCCACATTAAGACCATGTTAGAGATTTTGAAGGTCTTGATATTTATCCCTCTTATAAAACTACCTTTTGACTGTATCTTGGTATTTTATAAAGTTTAATATAGCTTCATCCCAAGATTCCTCTAACTAAATTAGGTCTATGAGGTTGTAATTCACCTTTCCATCTAGTTTCATGAATTATTACATGAACTTATAAGTCAACAATTTGAGCGTGACTGGCATGATTAGCTCCAATCCATAAATTAGAAGGAAAGGAATTATTTTGAGGGATTATTTATACCTAGTGTAATCTGACCATAGGGAAAATTTTATCAATGAGTTTCATTCGTATGAATTTTCGCCAGTGACTTTCTTAATGGAATCAATCAAGTTATTGTTAGTGAAATATACCAAATTTTTTCCTTGTGAGTAGTGATTAGATGAGAACTTCAATGTGATCCCATTATCATAGGCCCATTCTATGAATTTTGTAGATTGAAAGGTAGGACCATTATCACATAATAAATGAATAGGTATCCTAAAATGGGTGGTTATGGTGTTTTTAAAGAATTTTATGACTTTGGTAGTAGTACTTCTTTTGCTTATAACTACTTCAAACCATTTGGTGTAAAAGTTCATACCCATAAGAATAAATTTATGACCAGATGATGAATTAGGGTTAATTACCCCCATGAAATCTAGTCCTCATTATGAGAATGGTGTAGACTTCAAAATAGGTTTTAGTGGCATTATTTCATGTGTTTCTCTCTTAGCAAAGGTCTTACACTACAGGCAAAAATAAATGTGGGTGTGAACATCTTTGAATAGTGTGGGTTAGTAGTAAAATACTCAAAGAACTTTTTGTACCATGGTATTTTCTATGGGATGGATGGCTCCCAATATTTCATTTAAACTTGTTATTATCTCTTTGGCTTCTTCTAGTGATACTCATTGTAGGTAGATTTTGTAGACATCCAATTCTAGCCACAACTAGCTTTTAACCAGGCTTTAGATTAATTCCTACCAATCATTGCAAATTAAGCTTAAGAATCACTAAAAATCCCAATCTTGGCCACGTATCATTCATCAAAGCTTAGAATCATGTTAAGGCATTCTTATTTAGGTTACTAGCCCATATGCAACAATAAACTCTCACATATTCATCCTCAGTCATCTTGTGACCTAACAAATATCAATTTAGCCTATGGACCCATTAAGTAGGGGGGCACTTGAACAATTCTTAAAAGAGCTAAAATAATAATCAAAATGAATCATCTAATTAAATAAGATTAAATAATTAGTTGAATTATCTTTTTATAATTAATAAAAATCTAAAAATAGAAATTATAAAAATCAAAATATTAAGCCTTTTTCATTATGCCTTTATGAGTTGTCAAGCTCTTCCAAAATATCTCAAAATATCTAATTTGAGATCCATGCCTAGTAATTGAAAATAATAATTACATGACAACTTTTAACTCAACTAGAGTTAGTCTCAACTCACCTAGGGTTATTTTGAAGCATTCCATGTTTAAAATCAACCTTAACTCAGCTTGGGTGAGAGTTATTTCTTGAGGCTATAAATACAAGGCTATGCCTATTGATTTTTAAGTTATTTTTTGGTGCAAATTTATTATGCACAAATATCTTCCAAAATATCTCTTACTGTAAATTTATTATTCCTAAATGTCTTCAAAGATTTGATAGTGTAGTGTTATAATGCTAATTTTAAGAGAGACAAGCCTTATAAGTAATGTTACCATGCCAAAATCATAATCCAATCAACCAAGCCAAGGCGTCAAGGAGAGAAAGAGCAAAGAAAGCTCCATCATCAAAGACTTCTTAATGTACGAGCTTAACAAGCCACTTAAACAAGTCAGTTAGAGCTCTAAATAAGGTAAAATAGTGTTTTATTTTATGTTTTAGTTTTTATTTCATTTATATGTTTGTTACCTATTCTCTCCCTAGTGTCTAAGCTAAAGGTGTTAGGATTTTAGTGTATCATTTTGATTTATTTTATTAGACTAACACAATAATAACCTCCCCTCTACGTATTTCTTATTCATAGATTCCTTCTTGGTTTCTTTTAAAGAGAACTCCCTTCTTCAACATATATTGTGTGGCCTATAATTGGAGGGATCTCCTTTATGTGTGAGTGAGTCCAGGGGTGCATTTATATAGAGTAAAAAGTGCATGATTGGGGCATACCAGTCTAATTTTAGTACCCTCTATTGATCCACTTGGTGCACCATAATCCTCAAGTCTATTTATGTTATTAGCTAAGGCCTTATCCCCTAACTAGTCTATCCAACTTGATTTCCAAGTGGTATTCTTTTAATTTTGTCATCCATCGACCTCTTATTTTTCCTAGCTCATTTTGTCCTAGCATCTATTTTATAGCCATGTTTGAAAAAATGGGGTGTACTCTATTTTATAGGATATAAGACCTAAATTTATTCATTGCCATGACCAAGGTGTAATCATTCTTATTTAGGGTATAATATCTTATCTTGGCATCCTTAAGATTAGTTCTCATAAAATCCATAGGGTACTCTTCTCCTTTTAACCTTTGGGTGAGGCAAGTGTGCTCTAAAGTAAAGGGATAGATATAAAAATCTTGTAATAATCTAGACTAATGAGGATCAGGGCTTGAACGATGCATATTTGATATCTTGGAAAGCTTTTTTTGATTTTACATGCCATTCCACCTTTGCATCATGTTTCAACATTGTGTTTAAGTGTTTTACTATTTTAATGTATCCATAAATAAATTTACACACAAAATTGATTTTCTGAAAGAAATATTTTAGTTCCTTCTTATTGTTAGGTAAATGCAGTTTAGAAATTACATTTACCCTTTTGAGGTCAATAGTAATACCTTATTTTGTGACAATATGACCAATAAGCTTACACTCAGTAACACATAACACACTCTTCTTTGGGTTTAAGGAAATGCCATACCTTATACATCTTTCAAATACCCTTTCCAAGTGGCATACATGATCTAACCTATATTTTGAAAACATAGTTAGGTTATCCATATAGATTATTATATATTTACCTATCAATACTTCAAAATTTCAGTCCAATACCATTTGGAAAGTAGTACCAATGTTGATTAACCTGAAAGGGATTTTTTTATAGGCAAATATGCCCCACCTAGTTGTGAAAGGAGTCTTAGTTTTATCTTTGAGGTTGACTAAGACCTAGTTATATCCTAGGAAACCATCCAAAAATGACATAATTTGATACCCACTCACCATTTGGATCACCTCATCTAGGGAGGGAAATGGGTAATTATCTATATTAGAGGGCCAATTCAAGTTTTATAAATCCATGCATAGGTAGATTTCACCATTCTTCTTTCACACTAGGACTAGGTTTGTTGGGGGCCCTTTTATGGTAATTACATAGGATATACCAACTTGTCAAATATTAGTGTGAGGAAATAATTGGAATATTTTCTCCTTTTTATACATTTTGGCACCACCTGGATGAGTCCTCAAAGATCTTGTGCCAACTAGTAAGTAGTTGTGTGGTGCCAAATTTTAGGTGACATCCCTGCTAGGATTTATACATGATGGATCAAGAAGCACAAATGTTAAAAAGTGGAGTATGTGAGATAACAACCCCTTAAGGATAGATCATCACTTGGCACACACCCATTTGACCTAGTAGGAGATGCCCAATCACCTATAAAGGAAGACTCACATTTAAAGATTAAAAAAATAAGTGACCAAGGTAGTGAAACTCTAGTGAAACAAAGAGTGAACCATTAGTATTCCCTATTAAATACATGATAACTTAGACATTTGAATGTATAACCTAAGTTTACCTATGATTTGCTAGGCATACGCAATATTAGGAAATATCATAGACTCTATTTTATACTTAAATTCTATATAGTGAATTGGGAAGTAATGAAGAATGTGGTTGAAGAGATGATGTGTTGACTTGCTTTATTCTATTTAAAGTTATGTTTATGAGTTATTTTCATTTGAGTAATGTTTTAGTTTTTTATTTTAATGTATTTTGAAATGGAGGTTCATCCTTGGTCACTAATGGCATCCTTTTTCTATATAGTAACCTTGACTCACCTATAAAGCCACTACATGTTAGAACTAGGATGCACCAAGTCTCCAAGACCCACACCTAGAGCATTACCTTAAGGATGAGTAGTTAAACCTAAGTCATCCCTATGATTTATCTAAGTACCTAAATGAATCTATAATAGCTCTTATCCTAGCTTACACTACTAAGAGCCCTACCTAGCCTCTATGGGCTTTCACATTAAAAACTTTTCCATTAAAAAGGCTCATGCCTAGTGAACTCCCCTTGGATAACCTATCACTGGAAGGCCACCTAAAACTCTCTAGCCAATGACTAAGTCCTTTTGAACCCAAAGTTATACTATGTTGTAACTAGCCTAATTCAAGCCTAGTCCCTTCATTATTGTGCTTTAAGTGAGCACACAAGGCTTGCACCTTGTGTGAAATTGATGCTAGTGAAATAACATGTTAAATTTTATGTCTCGGACCATACTATGCTCATGCCTAGCTCCATCAAGTCTAGGATTGACTTGGTTTGATAGCTAAGTACATGACTAAGCACAAAATCTAACCTAGTGAACTTTTCTATAACATTTTGGTTCCATTTCCATGACACATCTTTAATTTATTTTCTAAAAATGGTGCAATAGAGAGATGCTCTAACTATCACTCAAGAACATCAAACACTAGCTAGAGAAAATGGAAGATATTTTCATATATAAGCATCCCATGTGCAAAGAATGGGAGCTAAGAAAATGGGAGCAAGCCAACCTATATGATTCTCTATATGAGTTGTTATTTTGAAAGCTACCTAAGCATGTGTACCAATGGCTAGTTTCCTACACTACTACTATAAGGTGTAGCTATAACCAGTACCTTGAGTGGACCATAGAGCATGTAGAGAGGATGAAGATCTTGGATGAAGTTTGGATGCATGTTGTGGACAAGTGGTAGAGTAATGTGTTGAATAACTATGTGTTAGAGTTCATAGTGTTGACCTTATCATGCCCTAAAGAAGTAGAGTACGAGTTTATTCATGAACTAAGGGGAATATTCATAAGAGGGCTCATCAATTAGTTAAATAATCTTCTGGTATATTATGGTATAGAGACCATAAGGATAGAAAGCTAAAGTCCTTACATGTATGATAAAGTGCAAAAGGTGAGAAGGGGAAATGTAGGTAAGGTGTGATGGAGGAAGAAAAATAACATAACACCCAATATATTTGGAGGATAAACTTTAGTAAATGAAGGTGCAAGTTGATGGAGGATTTAAAACTTGGAAGTGTCGAGAGGACTCATAGTAAGTAGGAATGTCATGGGGAAGGATCCCTTGAATTGTAACAGTGTGAAGAGAGAGAGGAATAAGTAAGAGACCAAACTTAGTTTTTGGGTATAGGATACAGTGGGTTCCTACAAGATGTGGTGCTTGAGATCATGCCAAAAGCACCTACCCCCTTTAAACCTAAAGTACAAGTTCATGTGCTAGATTCTCCATCAAAAGGTAGAAGAATGATAACTAAACTTGTTATCAACATTGACTTTAATAAGATTCAATATTTGGATCAAGAGTTTATGATTGATAAATTGATTCCATATGAGGAACTGAGTGAGGATATGGAAAATTTAGCAAGTGTCAATCTATGAACTATGAACATAGGTACAAGCATTCATATGTAGAAGATGTTAGTTGCACTGATTGGGAAACAACCTATAGGAAGTGGTAAAATATCACAAGTGAGTGGTACTACATCAATGACTTTGATATCATATCCAAAAACATCAAGATCAATTCCCCAACCTATAATTAGAGTCACTAGAGGGCCACCTCCAACATAGACACAAAGGGGATAAGCACCTCAAAACCTAGCACCACCCCCTCAGCAAGTCTACTATGAGATAGAAATGCACTTGTTCAAATATCATGGTGTAGATAATACCATAGAGCATGTGCTAAAGTTTGAATTGCAATAGAATGCTCAAGGCATCACTTAGCTTAAACACAAGGTAACCTAGTTTATGACCACCTTGTTAGATCATGCCCATACTTAATATCATAAATTTGATCCAAATCAGGTGATGGTTGATAAAATATGTTAAAAGAAGCCTTTTTAGAAGAGTTTGACATCCATGAGTTTGAGTAGTAGAGTATCACAGTGCTCAAGGAGATCAACCAATGGTTGTATGAGAGCATGTGCCTATATAATGCATAGTTTAAAACTCTTCTCTCAAAGCTTTCATATGGCTTCTACCCCTCCCAGATGTGCAATGGTGTATTGGAGCCCTACTAGTACCTTTTAGATAAGCAGTATCCATAAATACTTTCATAGACCCCCATGAAGTACTTTAATCCATGCTTCAAGTTGAAATAATAAGTAGTTCCAATACTTAGATCAGCCCATTCATGGAGGCATTAATTGCATCAATGGATTCTCATCTACAAAAGCTAATTGTTGGTTTAGCACATGACACTCATAATGGGTTATGGTGCACTAAATATGAGATAGAGGGCCATAACAACAACAATTTCTTATGATTAAATGTTTGATCCCTACTTCTTAATTATGAATTTTGTCATGGGCCACATGATTCTTGAAACTATCCTCTATTACATTGCACTAGCCAAGTAAACACCATGATTTAATTTAAAATGTGTGATGCTTATATGCATTCAATATCAGACTATAGATTCATCAATGATATGTACCAAAATATGGAAAGAGGCATGTGGAAAGCAACAACATCAATCAATGATCAGGTGTGTCAAGGTAATGAAGGCTATGGCCAACAAAATATGGGTAATAGGAACCAACAAGGTACATGTGGGTGAGGAGGAGGATGTGGTGGAGGAAGATTCAAACCATGATCATGTTACAATTATGGGTTAAATGAGAATTGTTATCATGATTACCCCATGAACCTAACATGTGGGTACTATTGAGGATCACATTTGGTAGTATAATGCCTAGACCTATATAAAAAGATAATTCAAGGTTGGCCTGATGCAGTTAAAGGTTATACAATGGTTATATACAATTATAGATAGGAAAAGTGGGCCCTTAAGATTTAATGGACTCATAAGGAACCACCCAAAGTGTATGACACAACAAGGAGTGGGGTCACCACTTAGTCACCCACTACATTGAACTAAGATCTATGCTTAGAGTATGGTGAATCAAGCTGCATTGAGTGCATAACATAGTTAAAGCTAAAATTTATGTCATATCCTAACCCTATGTGGTAGAAGGATATATTACAATAGGGCATGAGTGTGATATAAAAATTATAGGGTGAACTTTTTGTTGGCTAGAGATTTAGAGGCACATGCCACCACTTCATGCTAGAAGCAAGACCACCAAGCGATTGAGGTGTAAGAGTTGATCGAGATCTTATGCCTCCTAAAAACTAAAGGGGTGTTTCCACTACTAAAAGACTCATTTCTAAAGCCTAAAAGGAAAGAACTAGTGAAAGAGGATGCATCTCAAGTGATAGAGGTTATAATGTCACATATGGAGTGGGGTGTGTGAAGTTAGGCATACTCAGGACATTGAGTATGACCAAGAATTATTGATAGCCACCACCATTAATGGATGGTCGATTTGTGAAATACTAGTTAATACAAGCACTAAGGTCAATATCCTAACTAAAAATACCTAACAAAAGATGGGGCAACCAACCTTGAGGCATTCACCTCACATGTTGTTCATGGTTAACAAAACCTAAGTGCAACCAATCAATATCTTGAAGGGTATCATTGTAGATATCATGGGTACTGAGTACTAAATCAACTTTGAGGTCATTGAGCTAAAAGAATAGGATAATTACCCAACACTTTTGGGAAGGGCATGGTGTTATGATAACAATATAGACATGTGCTTTAAGAACTACTGTATGACTTTTAAGAATGGCAAGGAAAGGGTGGTGATCCCTCTTTCAAGTGATTAAGGGCCATCATACGTAAAAATTATTGATCTCAAGGATGAGATTAACCACATCTATAACATCATAGCACAAGGTGCTAAGAAGCTCAACCCTAATAACCACATGTTTGAATGGGAAGATGGATAATCAACCTCTAATAGAACTGATGTGTCTTGCAAGTGATGGGTCAAAGAGGCCTATAAGGTCACTAACTGAAGGTGCTACCTAGTGTGTGTAGCTGAACCAAGGCTAGCTAAGATAGGGCTAGTTAATATTGAGTGCCCTAAGAAGAAATGGGTTCTCCATGCCCAAAAATTATAGAAAATGGTGTTTTGGCTTAGTAAAGGGAATCTTGTAGTGCTTCCAAAGTATAAAGGGAGATAACCCATAGAAAGGTATGTCCATGACATTGAAGCTTGCATCTCCAAGGACATAGATTAAATGGGCACCCTAGTGCATACCTTTAAGAGCACTACTACTCACTCATGGGAAGTGAAGATACCTAGCTTGCCAAATTGGCAAGATTTAAAGGTAGCCATATGCACTAGGTTTGGAAAAAGTAATGAAGACTTGGACATACCTACCTACTCAAGTGATTTAGACCCAATACTAAATGTACAATTTTGTGAAGAAACCTAGACTATCTATGGTGAGAAAATGTCAAAAGGATTGTGGGTGCATGCCTTTTATAGGACCTTTAAAATATGGGTATGAGCATAGTACATTGTCAATGAGATGCATTGCAAGATAGGAAACTAGGAAATACTCAAGGAGAACTTCATGCACATCTTTTTCTTTTCTTTTCAAAAATTAGAGCTACTAGAGCCATTGTAATTCATCCTCAAGGTAGTGTTTAAAGACACTACTATCTTAAAAGAGTGCCTTATGTAAATGTTTAGGGAGAAAGGAATATCACTCCTGAAATTCTTTGAAGAGATGACATTCAATAGTTACTCCAATGAAGAAGATGATGAGACCTAGAAAGAGGACAATTGGAAAGCTCTAACAAGTAGACAAAAGCTTGTGTGCCTTATGGATGACAACACCCTAGATGATGAAGATATAATGCATCTTCAAATTGAAACAATAGAGGGGAAAAAGCAAGTTGAAGACTCTCTTTAGGAGATAAACTAAACCTATTATGTGCCACTCAAAACCACTAAAGTAGACATCAACATAGAAAGTGAGCCAAAGATCACCACTATAGGCACTTACTAGTTCAAGTCAGATCACACACAAACTTTAGACCTCCTAAAGGAATTTTAGGACTTATTACCATGAAAATACAAGGACATAAAGGGCACCTACCCTTCCCTTAGAAAAGTGGATGGTGTAAGGCTAGTCAAAAAATCACCCATATTAGATGAATCCCAATCTCCACACCAAGGTAAAGATGGAGATTAATGGAATATTTGTAGCTAACATCATCTACCTAATAAAAGAATTTGAATGGGTGAGTGTGATGGTCATCAACATAAAATAGGATGGGAACATATAGATCTACATTGACTACAGGTTATTGAATGTCTCTTGCATTAATGGTCCATTCCTGACCCCATTTACTGATGAGGTCCTAGATCGAGTCACGGGTTATGAAATCTACACTTTCATTAATGGATTTTTGAGCTACCATCAGGTGTAGATTGAGGAGGAGGATAATCCCAAAATAACCTTTATGATTGAATGGGGTTATTTCTCTTATAATGGAATACCCTTTGGGCTTAACAATGCACAGTTATATTTTGTAGGATAGTGATCACTACCTTCAAGGACTTTATCCATAAGTTCCTCCAAGTGTATCTTGATGATTAGACTATGTATAGACTTATAAAATACCACTATGGAAATCTACACCTCATGTTTGAGAGGTGTAGGCAGCCTAGATCTTCTTAAATTTGAAAAAATACATCTTCACAAGTCCATTTGGGACATTTCTTGAGTACATCATCTATAAGGATGGTTTGCTTTTTGATCTGGCAAAGATAGCCATAATAATCTAGATCCAAACCCCCTCAATACAAAAACATGTTCATGTTTTTATAAGATATTGTGGCTACTACAAGTATTTCTTTCAGAGCTATGCCAAAATCATATTGCCTCTATTGGAGCTCTTGTGTAAGTATGGCCCATTCTACTAGGGTGAGGTGAAAGAGGGGGCCTTTGAAACATTGAAGCTAAAGGTTATTAGTGTGTTAATTATATAATTTATAGACTAGACTACTCTTTTCCATGTTCACATTGATGCTTTAGGCTCTACCATTGGTGACATATTGGTGAAACCAAGTGAAGGCAAGATGGACCACCCCATATCCTTTGTAAGTAGGAAATTGACATAGGCAGAGTAAAATTACACCACCATTGAGTGTGAGCCACTAGAAATGGTTAATGTCTTAAAAAAATTTAGTTAGTATCTATTGGTAACCCCATTTATCTTTTTTATAGAACATGAGGCACTTAAGTACCTCATGAATAAGCCTAATTTACATAGGTGCATATGTAAATGGATTGTTATCTTCTAGGAGTTCCAGTTCTCTATTGTTGTCAAACCTGGGAAGTAGAACTTGGGGTCACACCATTTAACTTGCATCAACTCTAGAGATGCTCCAATGCTAATTGAGGATGACATGTTAGATGCATAGCTATATTGAGTTTAGTATGTTCCTGAAGACTTGGTAGAGATTACCACTTGTCTAACATCTAGGCTTGTATCCCAAACCTTGTAGACTAAGGAGAAGAAACAACTTGTGGTCTACATTTACCCCTTCTAACTCATTGAGGGGTATTTATACAAAATAAGGATGAAGTTTTGTGCTAGTGTGTTTTGGAACACAAGCATGACTCCATCTTATAAGAAGTGCATGAAGGGATCACAAGAGTCCATTACACTGGAGACACAATGGTGTGTAAGGTATTGTAGTTAGACTTGTGGTGGCCAAGCATGTTCCAAGATATAAAGGAGTACACTAAGGCATGTGATGTATGCTATCACACCAAAAATCCCAACCATTGAGATGAGATGCCTCTCATCCCCATTCTTACCCAGTTGCCATTCATAAAATGGGTCATTAACTTTGTTAGGCCAATTACCCCTATAATAGCCACTGACTATTTCACCAAGTGGGTTGAAGTTATACTGACCAAAGACTACATAGCCATAATATCCATGTGCTTCATATGGGAGAACATCATAAACTAGTATGGGTGCCCATTAAGTATGACCAATGATAAGGACACTCATTTCATCAATGAGACAATGTGCATCCTCTTGATTAAATACATGGTATTGCACCACAAGACCACCCTATATCAATCCCAAGCTAATGGCACAGTTGAAGCCTTAAAAAAAATTGGAAATGTTCTTGAAAAATATATACAATATTGGTCAAAAGATTAGGATGATCATGTTTTAGTGGTGATTTGGGCATACCGCATGACCTACAAATACCTGAATAAGGATACACCATTTCAATAGGTGTTTGGTACTAAAATAGTTATGCACATGGAATTCATGGTGCCTTCCTTACACATTGCATGAACTGGTTAATTAAAAAACCAAGAATTTTTAAGTGCAAGGTTGGAAGACTTAGAGTGCTTAGATGAGAAGTGTGCCCAAGCCAAGTGGAGTTAGTAGATTGAGAATGTGTGTCAAAAACACTAACATGATAAGCACATCAAGCATAAGGAGCTGATTAAAGGAGCATTGGTGATGATTTATGATTATAAGTACTTCAATCACATAGGAAAGTTGTAAATAAGGTGGATGTGCCCCTACATCATCCATCACATATTAGAAATAGGTGCATGAAAGTTGCACAAATTGTTTAGTAAAATGTTCCCTAAGCATTTCAATGGCAACTGATTGAATCCATATAGATAGTATGATGGCATTCATGCCATAGAAATACCAAATTATTGGTCATAATTTAGTTGGGAGTAAGTTGACCAGGATACTATTTGGTGTAAGCCAAACCATTTTTTTAATTATTTTATTTATTTCATGTGTGGTGTACAAAGGTAGTGAGTGGTGCATGGTAGTCACAAGAACTTATGTGTTAACACTTCATGCATAATTATAATTGGGTGAGTTTAGCACTTATGCCCATAAGTGCATGAGGCTAAAAATATAAGTAATGGGCACATGAATATTACTAGGCACAAGCAAAAGTAAGAAAAGATATATGTGCATAAAATAAATAGTGCAAGGCATGTGAAGGCCCAAGAACAAATCACTCTAGAACTACCTTTGTGCCAGAATTACTAAAAGGTGAATCAATTTATCTAGTGTTCAAGACCTAGGAGATGATTGAAGATGCTCAACAAAGTTGAGTGCAAGTTAGGAAATGAAGATGCTTAACTTAGTTGAGTACAAGGCAGACTAAAAACTCACAATCTAATAGTATGTAAGAGAACTTGAAGAGAAGTAAAGTGTTAGAGGGCCAATGCAAGGGATTTATATGGGAAAGGACAAGCCAAGGAAAAATTACATGAAATAAATTAATCAAGATAGAGAAGCATGCTTGAAATAAGAGCATAGCTAGAAGATAGTGGAACTAAAGAGGTTGAATAACATATGTGAGGTACCGCACCTAGGTTACCACAAGGATGGTGAAGGTCATGCCAAAGGATACACACATAGAAGGAGAACATCTAAGATAGATAGCATCCACCTAAAAAGGATCAAGAAGTGACTATTTGAACCACACATCACTTCACTAAAAAATCCATTATGATCAATTTAATAAGGTGGTGGTGGCAACATAAAGATATGCATTTAATGCATATAGGATAAGATATTTTTTAGGATTTCATAGATTTTTCCATTTTCAATAAATTGAGGTACCTATGATATTAAACCTTCATTAATAATGATGGTTGACAAGATAAATCAATAAATTAGTGAGTGGCTAACTTGCATATGTTACAAAGTTTACGCTAACCCAAACTTAGAGCAATCCTAAGCATGAACCAGAGATCTGAAGATAAAGAACATCATAGTGAGAATTTAACCAATTTGATCACCAAGAATGAGAGGAATCACATTTATAAGGATTACATTCACAAGTAAGCTAGTGTTAAAGGTTAAAAAGAAAGAATTGTGCAAAAAATAAAGTTAGAATGAGTATCTATCACCCAGGCTACCATTAACAACCAACAAAGCTTAGAGTCGAGAGCATAATTAAAGATATCATGACTACAAAAGTGTCAATCATCATTAAAATCTTTGGTAAGACATACCTCTTCAAATTCAACATAAGCCACTTCAAAATGGTGAAGAAGTGAAGGTTGTAAGCTCTACTAAGGCACAACAAGATCACAAATAGGTTATAATTATAGAGGGAAAGATGGTTGTCAAAACCAAGGCACAATCAATCAAGGTAATTATCATCATAAATATTGATAATGAGGTGCTAACCAAGGTGTCTTATCAGTATATGTAGTATTCCCATGAGGTTCATATAGGGTAAAGTTAGTACTCCATGCATAACTGTCAGTTGAAGGAGTACAACCATCAAATATCAATTCATTTATAGGACTTTGGTAGAAAACTGGATGGTAGTCATAGGGTGCAAGATTTTAGAGGGTGATGCCTTATTTGATGTCTTGATTTGAGACAAGTTAAAGGCTTTAGGCATAACTTATCTCTATGAGTTATCCTACTTCAAAAATCTAGAGGAACTCACCTAGTTCCTATTCTCGTGCATTCATGAGGACCACTTCTATTTTGTAGGGTAGCATATGAATATCTTGCCATAGCTAATCAAGAGGATAACTGGGCTACTAGACGCTATATAATACATCCATCAAATGATGGATGATGTTGAGGATGTGGAACACATCATGAAACTCCTCAGCTACTATAAGGAGGGTTTCATGTTCCCCATTAACAAGTGTGAGGACCTAGGTATGAGGGTAGAAATGCACTTCATGAGCTCTAAGTTATGCCCAGGTGATTGGTGGATAGATGTGTCTAAGGTGTACCTCTGCATTTCATATCATATGGTTTAGAGTGTATAGTTAAATATCAAGTAGTTCAATATTAAAGAGTTGATAAATAATGCATTAGAATGCCACAGTGCCAAAGGGACCTTTAGATGGGGCTCCATCCTCATCTTGATCATGATGGAGGAGATCAAGATCCTAGATAGAAGTGAAGATAATCTATGGGTGTTCTTGGAACACCATGAATCCCCATCATAGAAGTATAAGGATTATGATTTCCCCACCACCTTCAGCCCTAAGTAAAAGAAGTGCATAATGTAATAGTGCAAAAATTACATTAAAGCCTTTAGGCTGGGGTGGTGCATTCCCCAAAGTATGTTTAGGATGGCAATTTTTTTATGATGCAACACTACTACATCATGTACTTGGCACTAAAGGATGGGAATAGGTTAGGGTGGATGAAGCTCCCCTTCACCTTCTCAATAGAATACTTCAAGGACATGTTATATAGGATCCCAAATGTGTAGTGAATGGACATTCCAATTAAGGTACTAGATATATAAAGAAGGAAGTTGAGGCACATGTTTTCTCATGTGGATGGAAGAGTGATAGAAGATGAAAAATATACCTCAGATCAAATAGACATCGATGTAATTAAGGAGGTGACCATCCTTGGATTCATATATAGACTTTACTATGAGATGAAGCCAAGGAAGAGGGATTTTAGCAATGGGTCAAATGTTGAGTAGAAAGAAGACCCCCTAATCTAGATTGGTGAGGAAGGAACCCTACACCTGTAAAAAAGAAAAAGTCTCCCTATAAGAAGATGGGAAACTTTGGAGGAAATAGTGGAGTGCCTAAAACTCAAAATCACCTCAAAAAAGGAGGCATCCTCCTCAAGCTCTTCTAAGAAGTGCATCAAGTTTATGCCAAAGACCTACCCCAGCACAAAGAAGAAGAGGAAGGCTAAGATTCTAGTGGTAAATGTAGTCCTCTCCAACTTAGAGGAGGAAGTAGAAGAAGAGGAGTTAGAGGAAGAAGAAGGTGTGATAGTAACATATGTTGTGCCCAAGGATGTAGATTCCTCATCAAGTAAAGGGACCCCTTCCCTGCCCCCTCAGACTGATCCAGTGAAATGATAGTAGAGACTAAGAAAACTTGGCTTTAGTGAAGCCAAAATATAGAGGGCATAAGAGTTTCAAGAGTAAAAATAAGAAATGGCTAAAGCAGGGGTACCAAAGGAAGTCATTTAGATGGTGGAGGCTGAATAATAGAGAAAAGAGGAGGAACACAAGGTGTTGATGGAAGAAGGAATCTAAGAAGGAGAAAAGGGAAAGGATCTTAAGGAGGAAACCCAATCAAACACATCGATGGAAGAGGAACTATAATTCCAATGGAAGGACATGGGCCTTGACTAAGTGCATATTGATGCATCACTAAGATTGCATTACAAGCATGAGGAAATGAAAGCCAAGGGCATGTCCTAGGCTGAGATCAATTGGCTATAGGTTGAGGAAATAAGATATAGGGAAAATAAATGCATAGTGTAAGCCATGTAAAATAAGACCAAGAAATAAAATGCCCAAAGAGAGGAGGTAGAGGGAAAGTCCAAGGAAGATAAGGCCAAGAAAAAGGAAAGAGAGGAAGAGGTAGCCTAGGTAGAATGGGCAAGGATGTTGAAGGAAAGAGAGGAGAATAAGGTCACAACAAGTACAGGACCAAGAAAGGAGAAAACATCAAAGAAGGTGCCAAGCACCCCTACTAGTATAGTAGAAGAAACTGCATAGTAGGTGTACCCTAGTTCTGAATGGGTGCCCAAAGATAAAGAAGGTGATACTAGTACCTTAGATAAGAAAATAGAGGAGGTTGAAGCCTTGTTAGGGCTAGGAGAAGAGAGAGATGGTGCAACACAAGTTTGTGCCACAAAGCCAATACAATAAAAATGAATGAAGGGGAAAAGTCTATAGAATAACCCCTATAGGAAGAACATGATGTTGAGTTGAGAACTAAAGAAAGAGGAAAAGTGAACATGAGGGAAAATTTTGATAAAGAACCCCAGGAAGAAGAAGAACAAGAAGAATAAAAATAGGAAGAAGGAGAAGAAAAAGTTGTAAAAGAAGGCATTGGCTTGAGCACCAGCATAAACGAGGAGGAAGAGTTGGGAGAGGATGAGGATTTTTCACTAGGCAACAGAGAAAGAGAAAAATAGGAGCTTAAGGAGAATGAAAACCTATACCTAATGGAATGCATGCCTCCTAAAACTACCATGACCCTGATGCACCACCAAGTTTTTGGGTGTTAAATTGCTATATGGATGAGCCTAAATTTGAGGTTTTAACCAAGAAAATTTAAAGTGCAAAGAATCCAGAGGAAGGGCATGATTACCAACTCCTCAATCCTTATGACATGAGCCTAATGCACTCATCCAATACCTTGATCGAGATATCCTCCATTTTAGCATGCAAGAACATCATCAATGATGATTGTGCCTTTAACCAGAAGAAAATAGTGAAAAATACTAAAAAGGGACCTCAAGGCAACCAATCTCAAGATGCAATAACTTGTAAAGTGCATAGGAGAGGTGAAGCCATCTCTCCTAAATGAGATGGATACCTTAGAGAAGAGTGAAGTTGAACAAGTATGTGTGCTTATGGAAAAGATGCTCCCTAGGATGAGGCCAGTGTTTTATGACCAAGAGGACCCCTATGAGGCCCTAAGGAAGGAATTGAATAAAAATATAGATGTGGTCAAAGACCTCTTTTCCAAACTTGAAGAGGGAATAAAGAAAATATACATGATATTTTGTAACTTCACCAATTAGGTAGTAGTCATTAATGCATACATTACGAAGGAAAAATAGGAAAAGGACACCTTATTCCAACACTCCTTCATGGTAACTAGGACTGAGCACATGCAAGTAATGGAAAAAGTCAACTCCCTAAGTGTTTAATAAAAAACTCAAGAATAAGACTTAGCCTTCTAAACAAATGGTAGTGAGTAGGGGTATATTTTAGATGGTGGGGTGAAGCATGTGAAAGAAAGGCTTGAAGCCTTTAGGAAAGAGCTAGAAAGCATGAACATTCTTACTCTCAAGGCCACATCTATAGAAGTAGATGGTGCCATTAAATAAATTAAGGGTGTCATCTAGGGATTTTAGAATTTCAAAGTAGACTTAGAGTAGGGTGTGCCTGAGTTTTGGGTACTTAAGGCACTAAAAGACTAGTTCGACACAAACTAGTAATTTTGTATGGGGTAATGTTGGGCCCCCTTTTATGTTAATTATATGGACAATACCAACTTATTAGATTTAAATGTGAGGTAATACTTAGATTAGTTTCTCCTTTTTTTACATTTTGGTGCCATCTGGAGGAGTCTTCGAGGATCTTGTGCCAGTTGACAGGAGGTTATGTGGTGCCAACTTTCAGGGGACATCTATACTAAGACTTATACATGGTGGCTCAAAAATCATGGACGTAAAAAAGTGAAGTAGGTGAGATAGTGACCCCCTATGATGATACCTCATCACTTGGAAAGTACTCATTTGACCTAACAGAAGGTTCCCAATAGCCTATAAAAGAAGACTCACATTTGAAGATTAAAAAAAGAAGTAGCCAAAGTAGTGAATCTCTGGTAAAACAAAGAGCAAACCATTAGCATTCCTTATTTTACACATGATATCTTAGACATTTTAATATATATCCCAATCTCACATGTGAGCCTTTAGGCATAAGTAATATTAGGAAATAGCATAGACTCTTTTTTAGACTTGAACTCTATATAGTGAACTAGGAACCAATGAACAATGTGGTTAAAGAGATGATGTGTTGACTCTTGATTTATTTGTGAAAAGTTATGTTTATGAGTTTCATTTGAGTAATGTTATAGCTATTTATTTTATGTATTATGAAATGGAGGTTCATCCTTAGTTGTTAATGGTGTCTTTGTGCCATAAAGCAACCTCAACTCACCTATAAAGCCACTAAGTATTGGAACTAAGATGAACCAAGGCTCCAATACCCACACCTAGAGCATTACCTTGAGGATGAGAAGTTTAAGCTAAGCCATCCCTATGATTTTTTTAAGTACCCAAATGAATATATAATAGCTCTTATTCTAGCTTGTGCCACTAAGAGCCCTATCTAGTTGTTATGGGCTTCCACCTTAGAAACTATGCCATTAAAAGGGATCACACCTAGTGAACTCCCCTTAGATAACCTAGCACTAGAATGCCACCTAAACCCCTCTAGCCAATGACTAAGTCCCTTTAAACCCCAAGTTTCACCATGTTTTAACTAACCCAATGTGGGCCCAGTCCTTTCATTGGTGTGCTTCAGGTGAGCGTACAAGGATTGCACCATGTGTGAAAATGATGCCAATGAAATAACATGTTAAATGTTATGCACCAGACCCTATTATGCTTGTGCCTAGATCCTTCAAGTCTAAGACTAACTTGGTTTTATATCTAAGTGCATGAATAAGTGCAAAATATAACCTAGTGAACTTTTCTACAATAAGGTTGGACACCCAAGTGGAGTGGCAAATTGAGAAAATTATACATACAAAGAGTAACTTATGGACTTACTTATGTATCAAGGGATCTAAGATTGGGTTTACCAACCTTTGCCTTTTCCCAAAGGGTTTTATATTGGGTTTCAAAGGGATAGTATGAGTTATAACTCTTAATTGAAAGACCTTAAGGTCTCCATAGGCCTTGGAAATCACATCCTTATATCTTAGTAATAACCTTTGTAACTAATCTAATTTGTGGTCTCTCCAATTAAGACCCACATTAACCATTTAAGAATTATCTATAGGGTTGAAACTAATGATTTGACACTTTTGGTCCTTTAATTTGGGTATTTTGGCTTGGAAATTATGGTTTAACACATCAAATTCCATTTTTAATGAGATCATCCCCTTCAAGATCTGATTCCCTTAAATATTCAAGATCTCATCCTTATCAAACTCATTCCCAAGGTTGTCCCTATCTCTCTCATCTATAATTTAGGATTCAAATATTCCCTCATTGTTTAGGAATTAGATGATTTTTTGGTCATCCTCAAAGGCTTAAAAATTTGTCACATTATCCATGATAGAAGGGCATGGAACAAGATCCATAGAGAAATATTTCAACTCAATGTTAAGGGAGTTAGGTTCACCACCATATATGCTAGTGAGTCTACTACTTGGTTTTTCTCACAAGGAATGGGGATGATATTCAACATGTTAAACATTTTTATTAGGTCCTAAACCCTATGCTTATACCTCCTAAGACATGATAGCTTGCATTGAAATCTAGTCTTGATCTGGTTGACCACCAGTTCAGAATCGCTAAATGCTCTTAGTTCATTTTCCTTGTGTTTTAATTTAAATTTTAAACCTAAGATTAGAGATTCATACTCCTCCAGGTTATTCATGTAGGGGAACACAAAACTATATGATTCTAGATGTTTTATCCCTAAGGGTTTATAAGCATAACACTAGATCCACTACCTTGTTTGGAGTGAGTTCCATCTATATAAAGAGAACACAAGCTAAACAAACCTGCACTATGACTAGTTTGATTTTTTGGAGGATTTATGCTTAGCATGTAGATGCCTAAGTCTGAGGAAACTAGGTTTATCTTCCCATTAATGGAATTATAATTGGTTATCATATGTTTCATGTAGGGTTATCTATCTACCCTTATTTTATTGACTACTCCCATCCATGGCAAACACATATGGGAGAAATTTGTGGCCATATACACATTCAAGGATTTAGAACAATATCTACTAAGGAGCATACTATAGGTTTTAATAATATCCATCACTTGGATGTATATAAAGTGTTGAAACCTAGGCTCAGACTCCAAATAGATGTGGATATTCATTATTTCATTTATATCTTTCACTTCTAACTTGTCTAGCTAGACCACTACCTTGTTTGATTTTATGAGGGCTAACCTGAGATTCTCACATATGCCTATTGGCATCACATTGGTCAAGGCTCCTAAATCTATTAATAAGTTATGTATATTATTTCCAAATAATTAGATGGTCAATAGGAAATGGGGAACCTCCATCTTATTCTTGTGAATAAGCACATTAGTATGGGATTCTCTTAGTTTTGGCTGGGATAATCTAAAGGGGATAAAAAATTTAGTCAAATATTTTAGTAGATATCATTGCTCTATGATTTAAGCTAGATCATGAAGGGTAATGTTAACCTTGATATTTTTCATATCCTTGACTATGTTTTAACCTCCTTTACTTTTGACTAGTGGGGTTTGCAAGGTGCATTAGGTTCTTGAGTTCTTGGAGATTGGGGATCATTCCTAGCATTTTGGTTTGGTGGGGTTGTACCATTATTAGGGGTTGTTGAGATAGTAATGGTTTATTGTTTTGTCCTATTCCTAAGTGTGTAATTTATCCTTTAGAACTATTGAAATACATGTACCTCATTAATACCCTCTTTTGGCTCATTTTATTCTTGGCTAGGGAAATATATGGTTTATAACACCATAAAAATACTAGGGGATTCACCTAAGTTAGAGGATTCAGGATGATTGGGGACCACCTCATATTCTTCCATTTCCTTTTGGAAGATTTCAAAGGTAGAAACAAATGCCATGTAGTCTAGTTCCCCATATGTTTCTATGTTATGTTCTCAACACCAATTAGGAAAATTTATCTCAGAGATATTGATTTTGGGTAGTCTATTGGGTAGAGGTTATGTGGGATTTTGAGGATGGTTATAGTTCTTGTTTGCTCTTTGGTAGGTGAAGTTTTTTTTAGAACTTTCTACATAAGAGTTACTCACCTATCTTTGTATCCCTATGAAGTCATTACTAAGTTTTTATACCATCCACTAAATGGCATCTAACTCAATCTTAGTGGACTCTTAAGGTGTGGTTTGGGTATTTTTAGTCATGACCAACATTACCTAATGTTGAGTCTTGGGGGATCTGTCTATGGCTCTCTAGGTTTAGGAAACCTAATTGCTAGTTTAAAGTGGGATGACCCATTAGGATTTGATACATTATAGGGAGAGGCTAAAACATTGGGCAAGAAGTTTAACATAGGCATAATGGTAACATACTGAGAGTGGGGGTCACTACATGACCTTAGAGATTCAGTTGGCTATCCACTTTGATGGCCTCTATATAGGATGAGGATAGGTCTGTTATGTCTATATCCCTCCTTAAGAACATGATTTTCTAAGGTTATAGCACATTCTCATACATTTTAAGTGATAGTTGAGGGTTAGGTTGATAAAGCTTGATAACCTAGTTATGCATCTTTTGAAACCTAATATTGAAGTTCCTAATAGGCTCATTAGGCTCCCTCTTGATGCAAGCAAATTGTTGGTATAGGACACTAGGGTGTATCACTTGCCCAAATTGGGTGAGTAAAATAGAACTAAAATGGTCCCAACTTTGGATAGAGTCATCATGAAGGTTGATGAACCAATCATATGTAGAGTCCATTAAGGTAAAGGATAAAAGCTTGAATGCCACATCCTCAAGTTCTACATTTTTGAGGGTAGTTTTGTAGGATGTTATGTGTTCCTCCATGGTTCATCCTATACCAAGGGTAAAATGATGGAGATACCTCTCAGGGATCTTGGGTAAATCATAGATGACTCTCAAGATGTTAATGGTAGAGATAGCTAATCAAGTAATCTTGGGCTACAAATTTGGGATACTTTATGGGGATGAACTTATGGGAATCACAATAGGTCTAGGTTGGTTAGATATAGGTTTTTTATGGAAAATTAGGGGGGAATTACTAATTAACCTTAGTGGGACCTAGCCTTGGTAATAGGTAAACTAGTCTCCATGATGTTTCATAATCAAATATTAGTTAGCACATTATTACCAATAATCCAATCTCAACATACTTATAAAATAAAATCCATGATAAGCATGAAGTGTTCCTATGAGATTCCCTCCTATCACTAGTTTTTGTTTACTCTAATTTGATCCTATTCATAAAATGCCCATGAGATTGGGCATTCCTTAAAAGGGGAAGGTGGGGACAATTATGGACTTTTATCCTCTATTTTAGGACTAATCTAGGATCAGCCTAGGGCATGAATTTAGGTATTTGACTTCATAAATAGACTCTATATGAATAGTCTCCAAGAGATGAAATATCACCATCAAAAGTTCAATCTAAATTTCATACACATAGGTAAAAAATTGTTATGAGAATTTGAGTATTATGTTTTTTGTTTCTAAATACAAGCATAATGAGTAGTTTAATTTTCTAAAACAAACACAAAAGATAGGGAAGGGGAAGGTAGAAAAGTAAACCTCTAGATCTAGAATGAACTCAACACATTAATCATTGAACTAAGTGACTCTACCACAATTATACCATTATAGACCAAGTTTCACTAAAGTTATACTTCCAAGAACATACACTGGGAATTGTTTGAGGGAACTAGGAATATGCCTTCAACATGAGATCTCATTAAATATGAGTAATATTAGCTTATATTAGAATAAACTTAAACACCATATGAGAGTTTTTAGATTAACACATAAATTATTAGTACTATAAAAGGAAATAAAGGAACTCACATAGTGATTGTAATATCTAAGCACATTATAACCATAGAACACATAAAGCAACAAAGTATTAATCCAATTAATCTAATATTGGTTATCATTAAATAATATAGATGAAAAATAATTAAAACATAGACAACCCCTATTATAAAAAATAGATATTGTATTCATTAAAAGAGGTAAGTGCAGTTATAATAATTGATATACATCAATTTTACACTTTAGAGAGATGAAGGAAAAGTAGGTAAAATCATGGCTATAATTTGATAGTACTTTTGAGCAATTTTTTTTATCTTATATTAAAATATGGTTTTTCCTAATATAGATAAGGATGGGGCTCACCTCCAAATAGCACGAGGATCCCATCCCAGGCCATGATGGCCACTCATAATAGTTACAACTATATTTCAAAATTTAAAACAAAATAATCCCTTTAAACTCATAATAGATCTATGGGGGACCACTTAATTGACATGAGGAGGTGGTTAAGAAGACATAAATCCTACCTACTTTGAATTAGCATCCTTAGATTCTATTAAGAGCACCATGAGGTCAAACTCCTTATCTAGTTTGGCAAGGTTCATTGTTGGCTCCCTAAAGACTACCTCAACCTGAATTACTAGTCTTTGGTAGAATTAAATTGGTGATTCCATTGGCACTTGGACCTCAAATACATAGTTTATGATTTCCAATGGATACATTGATAGATCCATCACTACTTAGGCCCCTTCCTAGTTTACTTTAGCAACTTTCTCCTTCATGACCTAATCAAATTGATCTAGGTAGACTCTAAATTTCCGTTCACTCTAGTAGGGTGGCATCTGGGTAGAATAGCATAAATATATTGGCCTCCTTGAATTAGTTCAATATCTTCTTCTTACCCTCTTCCAAGGGTCCTATCGTAGTGTGAATTGTAGCCAACCATTCTTCCATAATAGCCCTCATGTTCTCAATGTAATTTTGGTATAACCCCATGTCTAAGGTTGGCATAATTTTTATCTCTGAGAACAATCCTTTCTTAACCACCACTTAAAACTTATAACATTATCCATTAATCTCTAAAATCCTCTCCATATAGGACTAAGTCTATTAGATAAGTATGTTGGTCTTAGCTAGAGTCTTCACTACTTTCCCAAGAACTAAGAAAAGTATTAAGAGGGTGTCTCTTACCTACCCAATTAACCTAATGAGAAATGTGATCTTCACCTAGGATTCTAAATTTTAAACATAGCTCTACATGTCCTTGAGGATCTTCTCAGACATATTATGAGTCACGTAGAGAATAGATAGTGGATCCTTTAACATCCTTTCTTCCCTAGTAGAAGTTTTCACCTTAGTGAGGGAGAATAGATCTTGATTGGTTTGCCAAACCACTAAGTTCCCTTCCTAAACAAACCTCTATGTCAGTATCCTCTTCATGATTTTGGAGGCTCATTCAAAGCTCCATTACATGTTTAGGCCACCCTAGGGAGTCATCTTTGGTTCTTGTGACCTTGGGACAATTCTTTGGGTTGTGGGAGGTGTAGGAGGGGTGGCTAAAATGGTATTGAAGGGTAGAGGATGAGATAGAGGAAGTGAAGGGAGTGAATGAGGAAATCAATGAAAGTAAGGGGGGCATGGGAGTGAAAGGAATAAGGATGAAGGGGAGGCAAATGAAAATATTTTCACCCACCACTATTCTTGGGTTAAGTTCACTTGAGGAGGAATAACCCTTGAGAAAGGGTCATTAAATAATAGGGAAGGGATGGGTTGGTTGAAGGTAAGTCCTATGGTGCCCTAAGTAATAGAAAGAGGGGGTTTGGGAAATAGGCACTAAAATTTTATGACTAGGGATAGAGGAATTGTTGAGGCCTACATAGGAGGTTAAACTAGACCAAAAGGCATTTGAGCTAGAACCAGAGTGTGAGTTACTATCTACTTCTTCTTTGACCTCTTACCTAGGTCAACTCTAGATGTTGCAGTAAATGGTCTAACTGGGATAACAAGAGCCATGGGGGATAATGGTAGAGGACTTATAGTTGCTTTTGGAAGCATTGGGATGATTGGAGTGGGAACTAGGAGGGTTATTTCTATAAGTAGTATGCTCCTAAAATTCATAGTTTTAATTTTTGATAGAGGCACTTTCAAGGAAGGCACTAGGAGGACTCTGAGTTGTGAGATGGATGGAAAGCAGGGGAACAAATAGGAAAGGATACTCAGGAGGATTGATGCCAAAGGTACTTGTTTGAATGATAGAGGGATTGAAATGGGGAAAAGAGAAGGCACTACTCATGGTATTTATGGGAGTAGATCAGAACTGGTGGGTGTCAGGACTAGGAGTTGGAAAGTAGCAGGAGTGAGGGGTGGAAGGGAAATAGGAGAAGTATAAGGCATGATTGGGGAATCTTAAATGGGTGCCTATTAAGAGCCTCAATTTGGTATTTCCCTTAATATTATGACCACCTCAAACTTTAAGGTCTAGGTGACCCAGGTTTGAGGAGTTAATGGTTAAGTTGGTTGTGCTTGGGCTACCTAGCATCAAGTAGCTTGGGTCTAGCTCTATCACATATAGACTTATAGAGTTTATGAAGGAGGTGAAGGTGGAGGAAAAGCATGATGAGTGACTAGAATAGGTAGAATAAGAGTCGATGCATGAGGAGTAGGAGCTATTGGAGGAAAAAGAGTTAGATTTGGAGCATGAAGAGGAAGTGGTAAAATGCCTTACAAGATCATCTGAGAGATAGAAAGAGTTGTTAGAATTAGGCCTTATAAAAATTGAGAAGGATATGGATAAGGTATAGATGGCCTTTCCTATACCTTCTTCCCTTTATTCTCATTTTTTACAATAATCCAAGATAACACCTCCTAGTCATTAATGACATCTAGATAGATCCCATCATCATCTTTAGCTTGATGATTGTAGCTGATTTTGAGACAGGTTGACTACCATGCTAAATGAGCTCTAATCAACCCCTTATGATCCTATTTATGGAGCTTGAATTTTTCAAGGGTGAAGGAGTCTCACTCGACTAGAATCTTCTAAATTAGAGGTAAGAACTTGTAGATGTGGTTCCTAATTATGATCAAAAGTGGTGGGCATGTATTCTATTGACATTGAATGTATAACCTAAAGATTCCCTCCATCAGTTGATAGGTAATCTCCTACTCTACTAGATGGTATAGAATGAAATATGGTAGGTAAAGGGATTCCTTGAGTAAACTCATAATATGTATCATAGTTTCCTCCTTATAAATCCAATATTCCCCAATGATGGTGATGGTCTCCCTAATTGCCTTCGAGAGTCAGGGCATTGGGGCCTCATTGATGGTTTGGTAAACCACTATGTAGAAATTCTTGCATATGTCTTGAATATGATTATGGAGCTAGTGGCCATACATCTATTAAAATACCACATGGATTGTTGATCCCTTGATAACCCATATAAGAAAAGTTTAAGTCTTTAAAAAAGTGTCCTACATGCCACATCTAATAGGTATCTCATAATGTATAAATTTCTCTCAATTTAAGAATCTATGATGGCATTAACCAACTTGAATTTGATCAATTAATCCATGTTTAGGACTTGTTATTATTGGAGGATCATGTGTAGGAGAGGCACCCCTAGCTCATTGACATGAAAGTAATCCCATGCCCAAAAAAATTATTTTATCGATATCATGCCTTCCTAAACTTCTTATTAGATGATACAGATTATGTAAGCATTGATATCCTCCTTTTTAACCCATTTAGTGTGTATTTTTGAAGCCTAGTCATGGATTATTTCATATATCTGGTAGGTCCTCATCCAAACTATTATTGCTATTACTTATTAAGAGGTGCAGTTTGGGAGGGATTAATATGAATTTAAGGCATTCCTAAATATATCATCAATCTAATGTTGAGAGTTAGGAAAATATACCCAATCAAGGACTATCATTTATGTAGATAACATTGTAGAGGAGGTTTCCAAACAAGTCATTATATAGGAATGCCTCTATCTTGGCAGTAGCTTTGTAAAGTCCACTGTTCTTATAAGATTGAAGGGCATCCTAAAACTCTACCTTCTTGTCATCATCTAAGATTGAATCCTTAGGGACTTGTCTAATTGCTTTAAATAAGTTGTTGCAGTCCTTGAATTTGGTTAATCTATCTAGGAATGTGGTATTTTGGTACTCAAGTTTAGCCTTTGAGTTTGAGGATGGTGTGGTCATTATAGCAAGATAGAAGGGCAATAAGGAAGTTTTGAGTGTAAAAGGCATGAAATATAGGGGTGATATTTGAGAATTAGAGAGCTAGGAGTTATAATTTTTTCAAAGGTATCAGTGGTACCATTATTGAGCTTCCATTAGGATTTTATAAATACATGCATACAACCCTTGTATTAATATTTTTTGGTAGCTCACTTGTTGTGAATTAAAATTTGAGTTGGTGGCTAGAGCTTCTCTCTTTACTTATAAATATAGAGTTGAATTGAAATCCCATGATCTTCTACTACTAATTGGATATACCAATGGTGATGGGATGTTTTAAAACCATCCAGTTATGCCCAACTTCCTATCTTTTTAATGCTTAGCATGTGGTAGGCATGCGATCACATCTTTTAGAGGATTCTTGGTTAACTCTCATTTTTTAACACATCCTTTTTACTCATTGCTCCACCTACTAATGATCAGCACCTAGTAATGGTTTTTTTACTTTGCATCATTCCTTTAGGAAGGGTGATGTGTCACATAAGGACATATGGTACATCTTGATTGGTTTTCTAGCTTCATGTGTAACTTATTCTAAGGTTCTTAGGGCCTTATGTGGCTGTTAGTTCATTTTTATACTAGGTGATGTGGCATCTTCTCAATCATTTAATCTCTCCTAAGCTATCATATCTTTAACAAGTTTGAGGACTGGTTATTTTAACACTAAAAAATGTAGCACCATATTATTTAGTTAGGCTCTCCCAAGCTCTGAGACTCTAATAGGTCTAGGGACTAGCCGTTATAACATTAGGTGATGTGGTGTCTTCCCATTTAGTTGGGATCTGACCTCTCTAATAGGTTTAGGGATTAGCCATTCTAGCACTTGATGACATGGCATCTTCTCATTTATCTAGGCTCTCTTGGTCTCTTAACATATTTGACATGTCTATGGACTGACCATTTTGACACTCTATGATGTGGTACCTTCCCATTTGTTTAAACTCTCCTAAACTCTCAATTCTTTGATAGGTTTAAGGATTGGCCATTCTAACACTCAAAGATGTGGTGCCTTATCATTCATCCAGGCTTTCCTAGGCTCTAACATATTTGATAGGTCTAGGGACTGGCCATTATAACACTTGGTGACTTATCACCTTTCCATTCATTTGGGCTCTCTTAGGATCTAACCTCTCTAATAGAGCTAAGGATTGGCTATTTTGACACTCAATGATGTGGCACCTTCTGATTTGATTGAACTCTCCTAGGCTCTAACATATTTAACAAGTATAGGGATTGGTCATTCTAACACTTGGTAAAGTGGTACCTTATCATTAAATTAGGCTCTCCTAGGCTCTAAAATATTTGATAGGTCTAGAGACTAGACATTATAACACTTATCAACATGGCACCTTCCCATTTTGTTGAGATCTCCTAGGCTCTGACCTCTGTGATAGGTTTAGGGACTAGATATTTTGACACTCAATTATGTGGTGCCTTCTCTTTTGGTTAGTTTATTCTAAGATATAAACTCTCTAATAGGTCTAAGGACTAGTCACTATGACACTTATGATGTCTCACCTTCCGATTTAGTCAGGATCTCCTAGGTTCTAACCTCTCTAACAAGTCTAGGGACTAGCCATTTTGACACTCGACAACATGGCACCTTCTTATTTGGCTAGGCTCTCCTAAGTTATGACATCTCTGATAAATTAAAGGATTGGCCATTTTGACACTTAATGATGTGGTACCTTCCCATTCTTTTAGGCTCTCCTAGGCTCTGACATCTCTAATAGGTCTAGGGACTAGCCATTCTAATACTTGATGATGTGACACCTTCTCATCTAGCTAGGCTCTCTTGGGATCTAACATCTTTGATAGGCCCATAGACTAGCCATTTTAACACTTGGTGAAATGGTTCCTTCCCATTCAAATAGGCTCTTCTAAGCTATGGAATCTATAATAGGTCTAAGGACTATCCATTCTAACACTTGGTGATGTGGTGCCTTCCCATTCAACTGGTCTCTCCTAGGCTCTAACATCTCTAATAGGTTTGGGGAATGACCATTCTAACACTCAAAAACATGATACCTTATCATTTGTTTATGATTTCTTGGGATCTAACATCTCTAATAGGTCTAGGGATTATATCCATTATAACACTCAATAATGTAGAACCTTCCCATTTGACTAAGCTCTCTCAGGATCTAACCTCATTAACAAGTCTACAGACTAGCCATTCTAACACTCAATAACATGGAACCTTCCCATTTATCTAGGCTCCATGAAATTCACAAAAAATACTAAGAAATTAAAAGGAACACAATACATTAAAAATTTACTCATTTATCACTGAGATTTTGATTTGCCATGAAGGGTGATAGGTTTGCTACTCTGAGAAATGAATGAAATCCTAGGAACTTCATATGAAATTTGACCTCTAAGGTTAGCACCATGATTCATAAAAGTACAAACATTAATTTGATATAAAAATAAAATAAGCTTGTTACTTCTTAGGGAAATTAGGGTGACATATATTCTAAGGATTTAAGGCATTGTCAATAAAAACAAAATAAAGGATCCTAAAGCTCTAGAACATGATATTTTTTAAAGGAGTACCCTATTTTGAATAAAAGGGTGTGTGTTGGACACAACACACATGAATCTAATTCTAGTTTTATGTGCATATTTATCAACTCTCTAACACATAAAAATGAGGATTTATCCAAATATAATACCACTATTTTTGAATTATCAGGATCTAAACCCAGCTTTTGGAAAATAACTATAGGCATCACATTAGTTTATGTCCTAGAATCAACCAAGTAGTTGTGTACATTTTTAATGAACATTCAAATTTTCAATATAAATTATGGTACCTCAATTTTATCCTTGTACGTCATTATATTTGCATGGGCAGTCTTGGACTTATCAAAAGTCCTTCATATTAGGGCCCTAAGCATTAGCTCTCTTTGTTAAGTAATTTTTACTAGCTCATGAAGATTGATGTTGGATTTAATATTTTTCATGTATTCAAAAATATTGTATCCTCCCTTGACTTGATGTTCAAATCTTTGTGACTAATCCTTTTAATTAGGAGGGGGTTAGTTATCCATCTTGGGTAGAGGCTAATTTTATCTCCTTGGTTTTGTGGACTATTGTTATAATTTGGATTAGGAGTGGTGGCACTATTATTGGGAGGCGTTGAATAAATTATAGGATGATTAATCATTAAGTTTTAGTTGTTCCTAACCATTTGATACTACTAGAAAGCATGAACCTCATCTATGTTATCTTTAGGTTCATTTTCATATTCCCCTAAAAAGTGGAATTCATAAGTGTTAAAAACCATAGACGTGTTAATGTTTCTTAGATAATTTGATGAAGATGACTCTTGTTGATTTGTAGAATTTTATTTCCTTTCAACTTTCTATTGGAATATTTTTAAATCAATGTAGAATTCAATACAATCTAGTTCCCCATGTTGCATTTTTTATGGACCCAATACCATTTTATAAGAGCCACATCCATAATATTAATCTCTAGAATCATATTATAAGGAACCTAATGTTCTTGATTATTTATAGACCTATTAAAAGGCCTATTGTACCTTTGGAAACCATAACCCTAATTATTCTAGTTAGAGTTTTATCCACCTATATTACCCATACATTGTTGCATTCTAAGGAATTCATTACTTAGTTTATGTACCATTATTTGGATGGCTTCCATCTCAATCTTGTTCAATTTGGGAGCATTGTCCTAAGTGGAAGTATTATTAACCAGTACAAAGGGTTAACCTTAGCCTTGATGTTTAGAAATAAAATTGTTCAAGAAACTAGCATGCTAATTTTTTATCATTAATCTATATAGTTGTGAAGTTAAACAGTCTATTGGTTACCTATCAAATGCTCCAATTTATTGATTCTCTAAGCTTCTTGAGATCATGCCATGTGTCTCAGTCATGTTGACCTAAAACCACAAAGAAATTCCATGCTTCTAGTGATCTGAGATCATGCCACATAGCTCAATCATGTTAACTCATGGATATGTGAACTCACAAATATAATAAAGAAATCAAAAGGATTAAGTTAATGAGAGGGTGACATGTGGTACTATTTGAGGAAAGTAAGGCCAAAAAATATGAAAGAAGGTCTGACAACATGGAAAATAAGCAAGTTAATGAATGGATGACAACTGTATTAAAGTGATGACTAAAAATGATAAATTAACAAAAGAATGTCATTTGGTAAATAAGGGGCACCCACCAAAGCTAATTGGCATATTAAAACAAAATGGGTATTAAAAATGAGAGTTCATTATCAACATTTAAAACACATGAATTCAATCAATACACAATCTTAAGAATGACATATACAAAATATGAGAACATTTCATTCACCTTACTATTGCTTTGATTATTAATTATTTGTATTCTTGAGTTTTCTAAGTGTTAGTGAGCCCTAGTTTCCTTCATTCATAGAGCACCAAAAGAACTAGTTTCAAATTTTGTAGGAATTTTAGTGACTACATAATAGTAATGGCCTTAACATCAAAACAAGGTAATATCTTAGTCTCATCCCCATTTTCATTTGTGGGGTGATTAGAATATAAGGATATAGTGTTTGAAAGGAGTGCATTGAATTTTAAATTCCATCACTACTCAACACTCTAAGAGGAAGTTCAGTCAATTTAGGCCTAATATATGGAGGATGAACTATCCCTTGAAACTAAACAATACATAGATGACTTGCTCCCCATAAAATAATAGGCCCTCCACTAGGCTATGGCCAAACCATAGGTAATGCCATGCATTAACCTATTAAAGGTTATGTTCATCAATGGGACTACTATGGGGATATTATCCATGTGAATAAGGTTAAAATTACCTCTACATAAATCTTAGGGAGGGTGTTTGAAAGGTACCTTAGGCTCACTCTCCCTAAAAATACATATAATCAGGTCTCATCCAATGTGTGGCTTGAGGACAATACAGTGGAATGGACAATGAAGCAAAGGCTAGAAAAGGGTTAAATATTAAATCCCAAGGGAGAAATTTCCACCAACTATATTATCAAGTTTAGACCTAAAATTACCATTTCAATGGCATTATTAAACACATTATATGGATTCTTGAGCATTACATACATCCAAGTTGAATGGGTGCCCTTACTAGACACATTGTTAACTACTAAAAAATTAGTATCCTTTAGAGATATAGTAATTATCAGATTGATATTATGAATTCTCTACCTTGATAAGAGACCTAAAGATGTGAAATTTTATATGATGTCTTATCTATTAGATGCAATCATGGCCACTATATACAAGCCTTATGGCCAATAATGGTAACCATTCATAGAATATTTGGGGAACAAGGTTGGAGAAGATTTCTCATTCATGTTTATTCATAGGTATAAAAATGACATTAAGAGAATAAGAAATGAGTTATACCATCACCTATAATATAATATATAGGGCACATCAATGCCTATGTTGTTTGAGAACATAATAAGGATGCTCACCAAGATAGGTGATTATTGGCTCTACCCAAATGTGATTGTCATCTAAGTAAAGGGTATAAAGACTACCCATTTAATTCTACCTCACCATGTTTTTGATCATATTGTAGAACAAGAGATAGCCTACCAAGTTTTTAATATCATTGATGAATAACTTTTCCATAAACACATGGTCTATTATTTCAAAACACCTTACAACATTGGGCAACACCAATATGTGTCTAGGTCACATTTTATAGTAGTTGGTAAGCCTAGGACAACCTATAATTTACAGCTAGAACCATTCAAAGAATGGGACCCTATGAAAAGTATAAGGGGTTATTTGAAGACTATTATTGAGAAGAATAAGGTTCATGTTTCTTATGGTCATCAAACCTATGACCATGACCAAGTTTTATTAAATGTCTCAGATGACCCCCAGGTATGGATTAGGATGAGGGATAATAATATATCAATGATATTGGGCCATAGTTTGTAATATAATACTGAGGATATAGAGGAAGGAACCTAAAACTATTGAAACAAAAAATTCCCCCTTATCCACCTAAAAGATATTAATAACTAGACAATCCTTCATCTCTAAAATCTCAAGTTGTATAAGAGGAGGGAGTTAAATCCCTAGCTGAGAAAGGAAATTTTGAGAGGACTTTATGGTCCTCAATTTCCTTCCATAATATCATGTGAACAAGTTCTAGGAACATTTACAATTATGTAAAATCCAATATCTACCCCAACCAACCAAAGGAAGAATAATTTTATGATGACTCCTTTGCCTCCAATTATCATGGTTACATAAGTAAGTCTTTTAGAGTTTTTAAAATCCTATTTTGCTTCAATTCTAGTTCCTCTTGGCTCTCCTAAATCTCATAGATCTCCTTAGGGAACCCTTAGACTCTCCACACCCTCCAATTCATCACATACCTCTTCACCTCCTATCACAATTGTTATCACAACCTCTACACCATCTAATCCACCCTATACTCCACACATATTCACCTACCATAGGAAGCCCTAGGTTTCCATTAATTATTTCATAGGAATAAAGTTAGAAGAGAGGCCATATCTTGGCTTACCTATTATTGAAGAAGCTCATGAGGAATAAGAGAAATAGATAGAGGATGCAATAGAGTTAGAATAAGAGGAGTAACTAGAGAAATTAATATCTCCAGTTGACTATGCATCAAAAGAAAAATATTGAGATACTAGGAAAGCACAACTAGATGATGAAGAAGGTGAGATCGAGAAAACAAAGGCTTTGAGTCTAGAAACATAAGAAGATGGAGACAATTTGACTTGGCTTACCTTAGATCAAACTTAGAAGGTCTTTGAGGTAATTTATTTATAATTTCTTTAGTACCTATTGTGTAAGTTACAACTATAAGTCGACCTCCAACAATGCCTCCTATTACATATTTTACTTCCCATTTTGCTACTATAGATTCTAACATTCCTTTAATAAAGACTCATAAAATTATCCATTTTGAGAATTTGGTTATTATGTCCCTTTTTAATAAACCATCAGCCCTAAGAAAAAAGTTAATCGAGCTTGATCTTCCTATGCCCCAATCATAAGATTTTGCTAAAAGAAACTATGATTGTTGAAATAATGCCTAGGTTAACCTAATTCTTAGCTGAGTTGACAATAATAAAGGAAACCTCTCCATCATATTTAGTGGGCCAAAAGCTTCCACAATTACCCATAAAAATAAGTGATTCAATGCTAGCCATATATCTTCCAATAAACACTTCCCTTCTTATAACCTCTCATCCCTCTACATCCTCAAAAATTACCCAAAGAGAAGATACAGGTGAATTGGTAACTCATCAATATGTAAAGGAGATTTAGAATATGTAGGATCAAAGTCATAATCTAGTTATGGATGAGATTTCAATAGTTTCTAAAAGGTTTGACAAATAAAGTGGGACCATACAAAGAGTGAGGAAGAGGAAAATAATAAATACAAGGATAAAGGTAGAGATAGAGCTTGAGAAGATAGAGAATTTGTTTCAATTGGACAAAATACCCAAGAGGAACCCTAATGACCCTATATATTACATTGAGGACTTTAATACTCTTGTTTATTCTATAGGATCGGCATTGAATGAAATTAATCAAAGCACTAAGGAGGCCTTAAAGAGATGGAAATATATGAACATCATTTAGGCTCCTCAAGAAGTAATAGCTGAGGTACAAAGTATAGCTATAAAACTATATGACATCTTTCTCAAAATTAGAATAAATAAGGCAAATAGTCAGGCCCATAGAGAAGATATGATAACACCATATAACAAGATGATGGACAAGGAAATAAGGTTGAACTTCTTGGTCTAGTGTTCCATAATAAGTGCCTTTGATCAACTAAAATTTATGACCAACATGGATGTTTCCTAGTGCCTTAATTATGTGATTAAAAAAAGGAATGCCTATCTAAACTAGTATAAATCAATGAAGAAGAAATTAGGTATTTTTTTAAGTCATGAAGCTACAGTATTTTAAATTTTGGTTGATATGCAGGTAACTAGGGTGATCACTAAGAAAGGGGAGCTAGTGAATTGACCTAATTTATGATAACCTACTCCACTTAGATGTAAAAGAGTTCAAACAAGAAGTGGAAGGTATAATTTATAAGACCAATGAAGAGGTAATATAATTATTTAATTTTGATAAAGATAGGGTCATAAGTGTTGAATCCTTAACAATTGAGTTTAAAAGCTCAGAGGTAGAAAAAGCTAGATTAATAGTAGATGTTGTTAGGATTTTGAATCCCTCACTTTTAAATTTTAAGGCCATATATAAAGAGTTTGATAATGAATATGCACTAGGTGAAGAATTAAAGGAAAAAGAGGCAAATTCTAAATCTACAATGCATGTAATTGACAGTTAGTACCACTAACTTAAAGAAAGCCTTCAATCTACACCATAGTTGTAACTGTAGTATTTTTATCAGATAATTCAACTAGCATGGCGTTGGTATTCTAATTTTACAATAATTATGTATTTACATGATTTTTATCAAATTAGGAATTTTGTTCCCCATCTATTATTATACATGCATAATATATTTTAGCTGAAAGGTCTATTTTTGACTGTTATCATTGTAACATGCATTCTTACAAGAAATCTAAACTTAAGGTTCTATTTTTTATACTTTTAAAATTAGGTGAATGTTGAAGATATGAGGCCTTCCCCATAACAATTTTATATTACATGTAACCTCCTAGTCATAAAGGGAGGAGAATTTTGGATATTAAGAATAATAGGAAATTCAAAGAAATTTTGATTGACTTGGTCTTGATGTGTAAATCTCTATTCTTCTTAAATTATATGGATTTCTTGAATGGTCTATAATTATGGTATATTAGTGCTTAAAATTGTGTATGAGGTATCTATTTTGAATACAATCTTTCATTTTTAGCAATATCTAATTTAAGAATCTTTTTCATGTTTATCATAATCTTCTTGTAGATATGCAATATCAATGTAGAAATTAGGTAACCTTTAGTTTATGCATGTTTTAGTATAATATGTTTTTATTTACTTTGAATCTTTAACTATATTTGATTATTTTTTGTGATAAAACATATAGAAATAAGTATTGGTCTATATACCCTCTTACTTGAGCTCAAATACTAGTCTTGAAAGGTTTTTCCTTGGATTTTTCACAAACCTTCCCTTTTTGCCTTAGTTTTCCCTCTTTTTTGTAGTTTATTTTACAATCCTACTCACCTTAGTTATAAATCATCATCCTTCCACCCACTCCAAGTAGATTTGGTGTTGGGCCCCAAATCCATCTAAGTATAGGATTTATGCCAACACAATAGCTAATTAGGTAAGAGGTAATCAATTGTCATGATTGTTATTTTGTCTTCTTGTGGCACCAATTGGTAGGTAGCTAACTCAATCATTTTTAGCTTAATCATAATTGGGAAGTGGCCACATGGGATAGTCTTGACTCATTAGAGGTAGCATAGTGGAGCCAATGAAATTAGTACATCTAGTACCAACTCAATAATTAACATGATCCATTCTCCATGGCACTAAGATGCCCCAAAGCACTATAAAAGCAAGCTAAGTCTAGTTAGCAAGAAGGAGAATATTTGAGTAGAGAAACCTTAGTATATTGGTTCTAGATGCTATGTTTGATATTAGACCTAGAGTTAGTTTGGGACACCTTTATTTCTCCCCATTGTAATACCCAAGATCACCTATGAGCCTTTAGGCCTTTAGTAGCTTAAAATGAGAATTTGATCAGTTCTTAGTGATATATATATATATATATATATATATATATATATATATATAATTGAACCTTGTTCAATGATGAAAGGCTTTGTGAAATGTTTAATGGATTAAATGCTTAAGTCTATAGTATGTATGTAGCTCACGAGGACTCCAACACCTGATATAAAAAATGATCTAAGTATGGGTAAGACCCTAAACTTTGTAATGATACCTATGTCTAGTGTGAACCTAAGCCTAAGTCCCTCAACTAGGTACCCTAGTGACCCTTTAAGCACCTAAATGTAATTAAGCTAAAGGAACCAGAAACTTGTGCCCATGAAGCTATAGACTTACTTTATATCTACTTGTGTTTGATAGTTAGTTAGTTTTACCTAACCTAGGATGGTTTATACCCATGGATGTACCACCATCATTACACTAGCCAAAATCCTTGACGGATAGAGTTGTGTTATAGCACAACTAGCCCAACATTGACCTTGATCCCTTCTCTACTATGATTCAGGTGAGAGCATAAGGATTGCACCTTATATGAAGTGATGTGAGTGCAGTCGAGTGTTAAATATTGAGAACTATAGGATTAGTGAAGGCTTATGCCATATTGGAATATTTATAAATATGACCTAGATGGTTAGATAAGTGCCTAATAAGGCCCATGAATAAAAATACCTATTTGAATTTTGTTGCTACAATGGTGTACTAGAACAATGCTCTGACTCTCCTTTGAGAACATTGAGCACTATTTAGAATGAGTGGAAGATAGCTTTACACTGAGGCATCCAAATTATAGAGGACAAAAACTAAGGAAGTGGGTCTAGAACCAATTATATGATGCCCTATATGAGGTTTTATTTTACAAACTATGGGAATAAGTGTATTGATGGTTAGCTGATTATGTAATACACAAAATTTGAAGTTATGGATAGTGCCTTAAGTGGATGAAAGAGCACCTAAAAAGGCTCAATAACTTAGATGCCACTTAGACTAGAGCTATAGATAAATGGTGGAAAAGGGAACTAAATATCTATATGTTTGAATTCACAGTATCGATGTACTCCTACCCTAAAAAAATAGAATATCATTTCTTACACAAACCTAGAGGCACATTTGTGAAATAAATTGGCATAAAAATCAAGAAGCTGATCTTGGATTATTAATTTGAGACTATGAGGATGGAAGGATAAATTCCTCTCCCATATGAGTAGTGTAATAGGGAATAAGGGGACATGTAGGTGAGGTACAATGGAAGGGGATGAGTAGATTGACATTCGAGAGCTTAGGAAATAGACTTATAATAAGAGGAGACACCTAGAGGAAAGAACCCTTGAAGCCATGGAATAAGCTCCATAGTTGATAGGTGAATTCTTAGGGTTTGTATATATATTGACCATTAGAGATGAATCAGATAAACTTAACCCATTTTAAACCTATTACATGAGCTCATGCACTAGATCCCCCATGGAAAAATAAAAGATTGATAATTTAGCCCATTTTTAACTTAGACTTTGATTGTTTTATAGATTTGGACCAAAATTTTGTGATTGAATAAGTTATTCCTTATGAGGAGGTAAGTGAGGATACCTATAAACCTCAAGGTGTTAGCCCAATTATATAGAACATGAACAAAATCATCCCAATCTAGCCAATGTGATCTATGTAGCCTAGGCAATAACCTAGAGGAAGTGGCCCCATGTCACTAGTCAGTTGTATAATGCCATCATCTTCTATGGCACTAGTATTAACCATGTGACCAATGCCTAACCTAGTGGATAGAGGCATTAGAGGACTAATTCTAAGACAAATACCATGGGGATAAACACCTCAAACACTGGCTATTCCCCTACCTTAGATTTATTAAAAGCTATCCATGCATTTTCCTAAGTATCGAGGTGTGGAGAACACCATAGAGCATGTGCTCAAGTGTGAATTATAGTGACAAACTTAGGGAATAACCTAGTATGATCACAAGGAAACCTAGTTTATGATGACCTTGCTTGATCATGCCCATACTTGGTATAGTAAGTTTGATCCTAACTAGGCTATGGTTGATTATGACACATTAGAGGAAGCCTTTTTGAAGGAATTTGATATACATAAGTTTGAGAAGTAGAGCATTATCATGCTTAAGGAGATCAACTACAGATTATCAAAGATCATGTGCTTGTATGATGATAGATTCAAGACTCTCCTTTCCAACATCCCTTATGATATTCATCTTTCCTAACATATGTAATGGTTCATTGGAGGATTTCTAGTACCATTTAGAAGGGCACTATCCATGAAAACACTCATAGACCCTCGAGAAATGCTTGAAGCCACACTCAAAGTTGAGGTGGTGGGAAGTGCTAATATAGGAATTAAACCTTTCATAAAGGTATAAATTATGTATATGGCATCTTAACTACAAAATCTGGCTGTTAGTTCATCACAATATTCTTGAAGTGGGTTATGGTGCACTGATTATGAGATAGAAAGCCATAATAGAAACAACTACCCTTGAAAGAATGTACACACACTTCTCCTTAGCTATGAAGTTTGTTATGAGGTGCATGATGTTTAAAACTAACCTTTATTACAATGTGCTAGTTAGGTCATCAAAATAATCTATTATCGATTGTGCAATTCTTATACCCATACCATGGTTGATTGTTTCATAATCAATGAGATGCATGAGAACATCAAGAGAGGTACACAATAGGTAATGGTAGTAGTAGGAGGGCATAGAGCCTAAGGAAATGAGGTTTATAACTAGTATAATGCAGGATATGGGATGCAAAGAGGTGGTATAAGGCAAGGTGGTAGACATGGTGGAGGAAGATTCCTACCATGATCATATTAAAAGTGTGGCTTGACCAAACACTATCAACATGACTTCCCTGTGAATCCAATATGTGGGTATTATTGAGGAACACACAAGGTTGAGGAATGCCTTGACTTATACAAAAAATTGACCCAAGTTAGGATAGGCATTGATAAAGGTGTAAGGATAATTAGGAATGAGTCTAAAGAGGTGAAATGGGCTCTAAAGGTGTAACCAACCTATATGGAGTCAATCAAATTATAAGAAACTACTCGAAGTGGACTCACCACTTAACTACTAGTTGTGATAATAATATAGTTACACCACACTAAGTGCATTACATAGTCAGAACCTAAAGCCATGCCTTATTTAGACCCTACATGGTAAAAAAATGTATTATAACAAGCTATGATTGTGATTCAGAACCTACAAGGAGAAATCCACATGGCATGAGACCTAGAGGCATAGGCTATTGCCTCTCACAAAAAGTAGGATGACTAAGAGGTCAAAGTGCAAGAGTTGATGAAGATATTGTGCTTCCTATAAACAAATGGGATTCTACCCCTATTAAATAACTTGTTTCTAGAACATGTAGGACACTAATTAATTAAAGTTTCCATACCACACATGAAAAGGACACAAGAGGTTAGGCATACATAGAATATAGAGTATGACCAAGAACTCATGGTGAATGCCACCATTAACGGATGGTTTATCTATAAGTTCTTTATTGACATAGGCACCAAGGTCAATATATTGACTAAGAATGCATGGGAAAATATGGGTAGGCTAGCCTTGAGGCCTTCTCCCCATGTATTCTTCATGGCCAACAAGACCTGAGTGTAGCTGATCAAAATTTTAAATGGCATAATTTTAGATATTATAGGAATCAAATTCCATGCTGAATTCAAGTTAATCAAGTTGGTTGAACAAGATAACTATCCATCACTTCCAAGAAGGCCATGGTGCTATGCAAAAAATGATAATATGTGCTTCAAGAAGTGATATATGACCTTTAAAAATGGTAAAGAAAGGGTAGTGATTTGCCTCTCAAGTGACTAAAGACCCCCTATGTGGAGATAATTAATTTGGAGGATGATATTATCTAAATACATAACATCATGATGTAAGGTACTGAGAATGTCAACCCTTCTAATGAAATATTTCTCTCTTGGGAGGATTGGTAGTTAGCCTCAGACACCACCAATATCCCTTGTAATTGATGGGTTAAAGAGGCTTATGAGGCCACTAGTTATAGATGCCACTTGGTGCATATAAAATCACTAAAGCCTATGAGGACTGGCTAGGTCCAAATTAATTGCACCTTGAAATGATGTGTTTTGTGACATGGGGAGAAAGGAAATAAGGTACTCTACTTGAATAAGGGTAAGATTATAGTGCTTCCAAAATTTTAAGGGAGTAACCTTGTGGAAAATTGTGTCCATAATCTTGAATCATGAATCCCCAAATAAATAGATAGAATGGGCACCCTAATATATACCTTGAGAAGTACTACCATGCATTGGTGGGAAGCATAAAAGTCTAACTTGCCAACCTAAACAGAGGTGAAAGAGGCCATTTGCACTAGATTTGGGAAGAGTAACAATAACTTAGATATATTGGCATACTTTGACAACTCTAATACCATAATGTATGTGCACCTATTTGGAGAGACATGGGATGAATATGACATGACTGCCTAAAAGAACTTATGGGTGCATGCCTTTTATAGAACTCTAAAAACATGGGCACAATCATGGTACATGGTCAACAAGATCAACCAAGAGATAAACAATTGGGATGACCTTAAGGAGAAGTTTATTCACATCTTCTCCTTTTCCTCATAAAACTTGGAAATTATGAGCCACTATAATTAATTTGGAGAGCAATGTTCAACGACACCACCATCCTTGAAGAGCCCCTGAAAGACATGTTCAAGAAAAAAGAGCTAGCACTCCTAACTTTATTTGAGGAATAAATTATCAATAGTGACTCAAGTGAGGAAGATGATGAAATTTAGAAGGAATTATACTAAAAAATTTTGATTAGAAAAATAAATCTCATATGCCAAGTAGATGATAACATTCATGGTGAAGAAGATCCCACTCATCTTTGAATAGAGATAATTGAGGGAACTCAACAAGTTGAGGACTCACACATGGAAAGGAATGAACCATACCATGCACCATTAAAGACCATAAAAGTGGACATCAATGTAGAATGAGAGCCAAATATGGATACTCTATGTTCCTATTGGTTTGACATAAAATTGAAACCCATCATAGACTCCTGAAGGAATTCCAAGACTTGTTCCATATGACTTATCAATATATGAAGGGAACGCACCTATCCCTTGGGAATATGATCATAAATCTAATAAATGATGTAAGACCAGTCAAAAAGTGACCCTATAGATTGAATCCCAAACTTTGTTCTAAGGTTAAAACATAGATCAATGTAATGATGGCCGTAGGGGTCATTTACCCTATGTAAAAGTCTAAGTAAGTAAGCCTAATGGTAATAAGAATCAATAAGGATATGTGAATTTGCATTTGCATTGATTATAGAATGATAAATTACACCTACATCAATGACCCCTTCCTAAATCCATTCACCATTGAAGTCCTAGAAGGCATCACAAGTTGTGAAATCTACACCTTCATTGATGGGTTCTCTGGATACCGTTAAGTCTAAATTGAGGAGGAGGACAAGCCCAAAACAAATTTTGAAACTAAATGGGTATATTTTTATTATAATGTGATTCCCTTTGGAGTCAATAATGCACCATACATGTTATCTAAAATGGTGATCACTGTGTTTAAAGACTTTATCCATAAGTTACTCCAAGTTTACCTAGATGACTAGATGGTGTATGGCCTCATCAAGGACCATTTTGATAACCTATACCCAATGTTTTAGAGATGTAGGTAGATTTACATATCCTTAAACTTGAATTAGTGCATCTTTTCAATACCATTTAGAACCCTATTAGGAACATCATCTATAAGTATGGTTTGCTCATTGATTTAGTGAAGATTATGATCATCATTCAGCTTCAAACTCCTTCCACATAGAAAGACATTCCTACCTTTCTTGGGCACTATTGGTATTATAAAAAAATTACAAGGATCTATGTGAATATTATGGTGCCTCTAGAATAACTTTTGAATAAGGATGGCTCATTACATTAGGGTGAAGTGCAAGAGGATGCTTTCAAAACTTTAAAGCTCAGATTGGCCAGTACACTTATCTTGTAATTTCCCAATTAGATGAACCTATTCCACATCCATGTTGATGCATTTAGATATATGATTGTAAAAACCCTAACAAAGGCAAAATATATAACCCCATCTCCTTCACTAGCATAAAATTAACAAAGGTAGAGTAGAAGTATACTACAACTAAGTGTGAGGCACTCACCATGATTTATACATTGCAAAAATTTAGAAAATATTTGTTAGAAACCCCATTCATCTTTTTCATAGACCATGAGGCACTTAAGTACATCATGAATAATCCCACCATCCATGGGAGCATTTATATATGTATCATTATATTTCAATAATTCTATTTCTCTATTATCATCAATCTTGGAAAATAGAACTTGGGCCTAGACCATTTATATCATATAGACTCAGGTAATGTAATAGTGCCAATTAAAGATGATATGATAGATGAAAAAATTTAAAAAATCCAATGGGCCCTTGAGGACTTATCATAGATAGATGCCTTTATAACATTTAGATCTACACCCCAAATAATGACAATCAAATAAAAGAAACAACTCTTAGTCACACCACCCCTTTTCAGCTCATTAGCGAGGAACTACAAATATGAAGTTGTGCACTGATATGTTTTATAGCATGAAAGGGAATCCATACTACATGAATAATATGAGGGGATATCAAGAGGCCATTTCATAGGAGACATAATATTGCATAAGGTGTTACAGTCAAGTTTGTGGTGGCCAAGTCTATTTTAAGATGTAAAGGATTACATAAAGGCATGCGACATATGTTAGTGCATAAGGAAGCCTAACCACAATGATGAGATGTCTCTCATCCCCATTATTTCCCAAGTGATATTAAAGAAATGTTCCATTGAATTTATTGGGCCAATTAATCCTACAGTACAGTGCACAAGCATGAGGTACATTATAATTACCACTGACTATTTCACCAAGTGGGTTGAGATTGCACCAACCAAAAACTACATAGCCACCATAGCCACAAGATTCATATGGGAAAACATAATAAGCCATTATGGTTGCCCAATCAACTTGACTAGTGATAGGGGCACACACTTCATTAATGAAACTATATGGATCCTATTGATAGAATACATGGTGGCATAACACAAGACAATGCCTTACCATCCCCAAGTGAATGACATAGTTGAGGCATTCAATAAGATCTTAGGGATGTGCCTCAAAAATATATGTAACATTGGTCACAAAGATTGGGATGATTGAGTGTTGATAGTGTTATGGGCATATCACATAACCTATAATTACTTGAATAAGGCTACACCATTTCAACTAGTGTTTGGTGTTGAGGTAATCCTATCGATGGAGTTTCAAGTGCCATCAGTTTACATCACACATATTGGTCATTTAGATGACCAAAAATCACTAAATTTAAGTCTAGAGGACTTAAAGCATTTAGATGAGGTGTATGCCCAAGAAAATTAGAGCCAACAAATAGAATAGTCATGCTAAAAGCTCTAGCATGATAAGAATATAAATCACAAAGTGCTAACAGAAGGGGCATTAGTTTTGATCTACCTAGACAAGTTAAAAATAAGGTGGATGGGCCCATATGTCATCCCAAACATCTTAGAGACTGGCACATGCAATCTATGCACATTGTCAAGTGAAATATTCCTTGAGTATTTCAACGATAATCAATTGAAGCTGTATCAGTAATAGGGTGGTGCTTGCACCATCAGACTCAAATTTCTTGGTCATGAGTTAGTTGTATTGAATGACTAGAATAAATTTTGGCACAAGCCAAACAAGTTCCTTTTATGTTTGTTATTTATAATTTTGATGTGGTAAGAGAATTAGTGATGCTTTGAGGTTGCAAATAATTTTTTTTTGGAATTTTCATGCATAATTAAAACCAAGTGAGTTGAGTATAGTCGCTCTCCAAGCACCTAAAGCCAAACACCTAATTTATGGATGCATGAATTTTTCTAGAGTCAGACATAAGGTGTACTAGATCTTTATGTGAAAGATTCAAGAAGTGAGGCATTTTTAGGCCCACTAAAGTGTTAGTTTGGTGCTTACAAGCATAATACTAGTTTTAAATTTATAGGTGCATGGAACTCACTAGACTTAGAGCAAGTGTGAACCAAAAGAGTCACATAAGATTCAAGTATGAAAAAGATAGAGTGAAGATGCAGAACATGATCATGTGTAAGATATAAAATAAGAATTCCATACTAGAGGGATAACATAATGGATTTTTGTGGAGTAGGAAAGGCTAAGGAAAGAAGATGAAAGCGTAGTGAAATTGACCAAGAGAGATAAGCATGCTTGAAATAGAAGTGCAATTAGAAAAAAAATGGTACCAAAGAGGCTAAATCACATGCATATGAGGTGTTGTTCCCAAGTTACCATATTGAAGGTGAAGGTTATGCTAATTGAATAAAGCATATGAGAAGATCATTAGGACAAGCCGGCATTCGACCAAAGTGGGGTGGAAAGTGATCGTTTGAACTACATGTCACTTCACCAAAATGTCATTAGAATAAGTTAATGAGGTGGTGTTGGAGGAATAAATATATACATTAAATACATAAATAATAGAATAGTTTTGTAGATTTAATGGGTTGTAGTGAATCCCAAGGAGTTTAGGCACTATCATGCTATTAATCAATCATAATTAAGGTGGTAGATGCTAGTAGAGGTATAAAGTAGTGAAAAACTATGTCTGGTTAAAAACTTTATGTTAATTTGAATTTCATATAGAAAACTAGAGAAAAACCAATGAAAAAGAGAGATAAACCAAGGATACCCTATTATAATGAGACCATAAGCACCCCTAGATACCAAAAGTGAATGACTATGTAGAGAAATGAAATGTGTTCCTTGTGAGATTGGCATAGGAAAAAAAGGGGCATGCTTTGGGTGAGAACCAAACAACTTAAAACTAGAGTGATGCCAAGGCCACCATTTTTGGCACACAAAGCTTGAGAGCCAAACATATAGTCATAGAACTTGTGACTATGTGAAGTGCCAACAAAGATTGAAGGCTTTAGAAAGATAAACAAACTATGGTTTAACACCAACAAGTTTAGAATGGGGAAAAAGCAAATGAGTTTGGGCCTATAATATGCACAAAAAGATGCCAAGAAATCATGTTTAGCAGTAGAATCCACCACTATTAAAATAACATCACCACTATTAGGAGTTAGCATCACCCAAATCAATCCATAAGTGCATAAAAAGATGTTCTATTAGGACATGTAGTTTCCCAAAGAGGTTTTGATGGGATAAAATTGGGCATCATTTGTGCACAAATTCTATCTAAAAGAGTACAACCACAAAACCTCCAAAAATACACAATACCTAATAAAATATTGGGTGATAAACATAGGGGCAAAGACTCTATAAGGTGCAACACTATTTGATGTCTCAATCTAGGACAAACTAGAAACCACCAATGTGATACAACTCTATGAGTTGTCAAGTTTTGGGAGGTTAGAAGAAATCATGTAATTATTCCTCTCACATGTCCATAGAGATAGGTTCTACTTTTTATGAAGGTACATGAGGCTATCTACAAACCTTATTAGTTAAATCACTAGAATCCCTAGCTCCTATGTAAACATCCAGTAGATAATGGTAGATGACACTAAAGATGAAAGGGTCAAGAAAATCCTAGGTTATTATAAAAGAGAATTTGCATTCTTGAACAAGGATATTAATGATCTAGGATGTAGGTAGCTACACACTTGGTGAGTTTGAAAATATGTTTTGGTGGTTGGTGGGTGGATGTAACAAAGACATACCTATGCATCACTTACCACATGATGTATGGGTAAAATTTAACATCACCAATTTCATCATAGAAGACGTAATAAAGAATATTTTTAAATATCATATAGCATGAGAGACCTTCTAATAGGGGTCCATGATGATATTGATTATGATGGAAGAGATCAATGTTATCAATGGTGATGAGGATAACCTAAGGGTCTTCTTAGTGCCCAATGATTCATTGACACTAAAATCCTAGAACTACACTTCCCCCCTTCCTTCACCCTAAATTATAAAGCTTGAGTAATGGGATGGTGCACATGATACATTGAAGCATTCAGAGAAGAATGGTGCATCCTTGAGAAAATCCCCTAGAGTCTATCTGCAATGATGAATTTTGCCATTATGAAACACTTCTACATCATTTAATTGGTGCTCATAGAGGGAATCACTCTAGTTGGTTAAAATTTCCTTATGCATTTTCAGCCAAGTAATTCAAAGAGGTGTTATAAATAATCCCCAATGCATAGTAGATGGATATCCCAGTGAAGAACATGGATGTAAAAATACATAGGTTGAGGCATCAATACGTGTGCCTAAGGGGTAAAGTAACCAAAGATAAGGAAGATGATTTGGATGCCACTGACATATATCCCCTCAAAAGAGAAGTCATCTTTGGGAACATCTATTGGCTATTCTATGAGATGAAGCCAAGGAAGAAGGGTGTGAGCACAAACAAAGATGATGACATCCCCCTTCAAGTTGATAAAGAAGTAGAGTTGGCACTTGTGGCACTGAGTAAATCCCCTTATAAGAAGTAGGGAAAAACCTATGAGGAAACACAAGATCACTTATAACAATGAAGTTAACCCTCTATGCCAAAGAATAAGCATGTGCTCTTCACATCAGGAATTACATCACCCAAGCCAAGGGAGAAGAAAAAGAAGAAGTCCAAGGGGCTAGTGGTGATTCCCATGATAACCTTGGTAGAGATGGAGGCATAAAAGGTGTGAGAGGAAGCAAAAGCATAATGGGTGCAAGAAGAGGAAGAAGAATAAGATTAAGGGACAAAGGTGTACATCATCCAAGAAGACAAAATAGAGGAAGATCCTAGCACTATATAAATTCATGAGGCACTCCATGGTAGCACTACTACCACACTTGGGGAAGTATAAAAACCACCAAGTGACCCAACCATAGAACTTGTGATATAGCCTTCATAAATTGAGGAGAAGAGGCACTAATAGACAAAAATGGGCCTCAGTAAGGACCAAATATAATCATCACTTGAGTTACATTGGAAAAGGGAGGCCATGAAGGCCAAGGGTATGACCCAAGAAGAAATAGACAAAGACAAGGCTAAGGAGATGAGGGTCAAGGAGGAAAATATAAACATGATAGTGAAAAAGAGGAAGGTAGAGATGAAGAAGGCCTAAAAAGAAGAGGCTAAGAGAGAAATGAAATAAAATAGGCTTGCTTTAAGCATGAAACCTATAAATAATAAAGTAGTAGAGGCACCTAGCACCCACACTAACATAATAGAGGAAGATGCACCATAGGTGTGCCCAAGTAATGAAGGGTTATCTAGAGACCAGGAATGAAATATTGGCATCAAAGAGAAGGAAGAAGTGGATGAAGGGGACAAGTTAAAGGAATAAACCCTACTAGAGAAATAAGACAAATTATTGGAAATCATTGAAGAAGGTGTTATTTTTGATGAAGAAGAGACAAAGCAGATGGACCTGGCCATCCAAAGAGATGAAGTTGAGTTGAGCCTATGAGAAAAGGAACATAAGGGGTTCAAAAATGAAGATTATTATATGATGGAGTACATACCCCCTAGAACCACCATGACACTGATGCAATAAAAACTATCCATTGCCTTTAATAGCTATATGGATGAGCCTCAATTCAAGGTACCATAGAAGTCAATCCTCAATGTAGACTAACTAGAAGAAGGGCATGACTCACTTCTTATCAACCCCCATGAAATGAATATAGTAAAGTTAGCTAACACCCTCATCTAAATGGATTCTAAGGTAGTGCTCAATAATATTATTAATGATGTTAGAGCCTCTAGCTAGAAGAAGATCATGCTAGAAGAAGAGGAAAAGAACAAGGCCATAAAATTCAAGTTTTAACAACTAGCTAAGCACATGGAGGAAGTTGAGCCATCCCTCTTAAATGGCATTGACACTAAAATTTTTAGAGATCAATAAGGTGTGTGCATTATAGGATAAAATATTCCCAATATTAAAGGTGAAATCCATGATAGAAGAAGAGGAGGACCCTTGCACTAGCATAAATCAAGAAATCACTGCAAAAATTGAAGGGTAAAAGACCTTTTCATGAAACTTGAAGAGGGCACAGAAGTGGCTAATGAAATCTTTTACAACTTCTCCACTCAAGAATTAGTCATCAACATGTTCCTCAAAAATTTAAAAGGGGAGAAGGATGCACTAATGGCATAGGCTTATACTATGATCAGGGCTGAGTGTGCTTAGATAATGGTGCAGGTCAATACTTTGAGTGCCCAAATCAAGACCCAAGAATAGGATTTGGAAGAAATATTTTGTGCATTATAAACAAAGGCTTGCGATCAAGGAGAGATCCTTAATGAAGGCATAAAAAAAGCAAAGGAAAGGTTATAGGCCTTTAGGAAAGAGTTGGATAAAATTGATGTGCTCTCCCTCAGTACCACCTCCATAAAAATATACAGTGTCATAGAAGAAATAAAGCTCATAATCCAAGGTTTTGAGGACTTAAACATAGAACTAAAGGAGCATGTACCCAATTTTTATGCACCTAAGGTGTGAGAATATTATTTTGAGGGCATACTAACATTTAGGTTCATCCATAGCTATCTCATCTATGATAAACAATCTGTGTCATTCAGCTACTATTCTACCAATAGGTTGTTATAAAATTGAATATCTTGCAACTCATACTTTAGAGTGATTCTATTAATTGATCCTAAAATGTTAGAGGTAACCTTGTAAGGAATTATGGGGGTGTGTATAAAAATTACATCAACATAATCTTTTAGATTAGTGTTAGAAGGAGGGTTTGTTAGCTTTAACTTCTATCCTATGGAGTAAAATAACTAGAGTTGCACTAGATGAACCCATATAATTAAAAGGTTAACCTTAGATAGTAACCAATTACAACCACCTTTAGAGATCCATAGAAAGGTTAGGTCTAGTAGAGGTGTTTTAAGGAGATATAGGGTAGATTCATCATCTTTAAGAAGACAAATTCATCTTCTAATAATTCTAATGGACTTTCCCTAAAACCCACCTCTTAATCCTCTACTTCAACTTAATCCCCCACTATAAGTCCCAACTTGGTTGACTGGATCAGTTATCAATGTACTAGGAGTGGTGCATGATTTGCATATAAATTTAGAAAAGTATTTGTCCTCTTTCTCTCCCTCAGGAGGAAGGATGACAAAAAGCATATAAAGGCCTTAAAATACACCTTAGGGATATTGAATGTAACTCATGAGGATGTGGCTTGTAGATTATTCCCTTTAACTTTGTAAGAAACATCCTATGACTAGTTTCTAAATATTTTTAAAGGGTCAATCATAACTTAGATGGAATATAATTAACACCCTAAATAAAAGCCTAATATTATTAACACCCTAAATAATAAAAATTCAATCTCATGGTCTATTGAGGCTACGGTTATGGAAATCAAAGCCTTAATTCAAAAATTTAAAAAAGTGGCCATATCCCATACATATCGAGAGGCCAATGGGGTCACTGAATGGATATCCAATCATGCTATTAAAATGAAGCATAAGGTGAGGTGGCTTGATTAATTAAATAAGCACGTTGATCTTAAAGTGATTATTAATTATGATGCCATTCATTCCATAGTGGGAAAGATTTTCTTGGATTAGCAATTTAATGATCTGGTGGAGTGGCCTTACGACTATCAAATTACCTTGCCCAAGGAGGTACATTCATGTGAATGTAATGTGGTCACTAAACATATCATCAAAAAGGTGACCTCCATTTCAAGTAACAAATAATTGGTTCCATTTCAACCTTTCTACCTTCTGTGTTTGGGTGCTTCTAGTTTTTTGTTTGCTCTGCAATATGGGGGGTGAACTGTGGAAGCAAGAGCCCAAAAAATGTGATGATTGGAAGGCTCAACAGGATGTATGGAATAAATTGAAAAGGTTGATTCTCATCCACATGAGATTATAGAAGACATTTTTGACTCTCTTTAGAGGGAAACCAAGCTTTCCTTCTTGCATTCTGCCTAGTTTAATGTCGACTCTATTCTCCAAGTTGATTCTTAGATCTATAATGAAATAATGGGGTTGAAGAAGAAAGTGGAAATAATGCAACATAATCAAGATGCTGATTGGGCCATAACAAACCACTTGGAGGTGTAAATGGGAGATATCCCAAAAAAAAAAACTTAAAAATTATGAGCATAATCTTAGAATGCTCATCAAGGAAAGTGGAACAAAGATGGAGTAGGTAACATCAAGCATCTGTGTTGCTGCAGCTAGTCTTGGTAAAAGAGAAAATGAAGAAACAATATCCTCAAAGGGTCCAAGTAAGAGGACAAGGTAGAGTTTGAGGAAGAAAGCCTTGCAAGCTGTTGTTACTTCGACTATTAACTCCATCTAGGATACTGCTACGATTGGGAAGGAGGCTGTCAAGATGATCATGGAACTGCAATAAAAGTTTAGGGTCTTCTTTGTTGGTTTTGTTCTTGTTTAGGTCATTATTACTAGTTGTTGTAACTGGTTCTTTTTTTTGGTCCTATTTTTTGGTTCTTGGTCTAAAACTTTATTTGAGGTTCCAGGTCCTTGTAAAACTTGGGTACTTTTATTGGACTATGTTTGTGGTTTCAGGTCCCTGTAAAACCTGATTTTGATGCTACTCTTCAGTAGGTTTCAGGACTGCTTTTCCTAGTGGTTGTTAATGCTTTATCTTTTTTGATTTTGTTAAAGGGTTTTGGGGTCCCTTCAAAACTTGCTTTTACCATAATATAAAACTTAGATGGAATATCAAGATACCTTCTTAGCCTAGTTTAGCCAAGTTACTAGTGCAAGTGTTATCCATCAACACTTTGCTAGCATGAGTAGAGAGCCTAATGATCCAATTCAAGCTTTATTGAGTGTAGATCCAAAATAGGACCTAATAGGGTTCTGAGATAAAATAATATAGTTAGATAGTAGTGGGGGTGATATTGTTTGAATATGGTATGCTTATCTGACAAAAAATAGGGATATGAGATTTCTAAGTTTTTTATGCCTTCACCTATTTATGTTATAGACTATATTGGATCTTCCAATCTGATATGAGGACCAATATGTAACTATTTTTCCACTTGAAACCTTATCTCAATATATAAAAGGCAACAATAACAATACCCAAGTAAAAATAGGTCAATGATTTAAGTTGTGTTGCATATCAACACCCCTTGTGTTGAGCACTACCCACATACCAATACTCCAAACATGAAAACTCCATGTAATTCTCCCATGTTATAGTGGTTTGTATAAAAATGATATATATATATATATATATCAACTATATATGTATATAGTTATTTTATATATAATAACTATATATAGTTATTATATAATATATAACAACTCTCTCTCTATATATAAATAATTATTTTATCTAATAATTAATTATTATATATGTATATATGTGTGTGTGTATACACACACATATATACATACATATAACTATATATTTGTTATTATATATTATATATATGTCATTATTATTATATATAAAATAATAATTAGATATATAATAATAATTTTTATTATATATAATAATACTTATATATATATATATATATATAAATTAGATATATATATATATATATATATATATATATAATAATTAGATCTAGGAATTAAGAAGCATAAGATTTAAGCTAAGTCTACATGGGTAGGAATATTACTATAGGAATTTTGAACATGAGTAATGGGTGGGAAGAAGGTGAGATGCAACCTAAAGACCCCACATAGCCTATGATAGACTTAGTGGATGAACTTGTTTCATCAGTCACCTCAAAGGATCATTCAATGCACACATCAAAAAATAAGTTAGGGTCTACTAGACATAGGACCTGAATCTACCAAAGGAAAAAAGACCTACTTCATGGGCTGATTTGGTTTTTGGCAAGCATCCCCTCATAAAACCCTTAGAAGGTTCCTTTTTGGTTCCTTCTAGTGATAGAAATGAGATATGTCTTGAGGTTCCAAACTCTACCATAGAAAACATTGACTCATCTTTATCAAACTCTATTCTATCTAAATTCAATGACTTTAGGCTGAATAGAGACTCTTTTTGAAAGTGGGAAAATCTCAAGTGGTGACCCAAGGGTCAAATCAAAATTGTTACTATGCCCAAATTTTTTTTATGATTAAATTTTCCCATTTCAAATATTACATAAAGATTCTCACTAGCAGTCCTTGGTTTATGGGTAAATCTATAGTAAGCCTTCAAAAGTGGAAGGTAGGTCTTAACTTGGATGGCCTGGTCATGTAAGACATTCTTGTATGGGTTAAATTGCCAAAGCTACAATTGGAATTATGGGCATCAACGGCTATTTTTGGAATTATCAAGGCCCTTGGCCAACTAATTTCCATCGATCCTATGGCTAGATCTAGACATAGACTCTTAACTACCCATGTTTACATGTTCATTCCAATAGATAAACCCTTGATTCATCAATTAAGATAAAATCTAAATATGGGATCTAGAACCAAAGAATAGAATTTGAAAGGGAGTTAAAATTTTAAAAAACCCATGATGTTTTGAATCACTCATCCAAAAATTACCCTCTAACCAAGAAGCCACCCATTCACTCTTTTCCTACATGGGTTAAGAAATCTTCTACTTAGAATCCTCCCCCCCATCCCCCCACTGCCCATAACTCCCCCTTTCCTCTCAAATCCCCCTCTTTTCCCACTCCTAAACCCACTTTAGCTCCTCTTAGCTTGGGGAAAACATTTTTAGATGTATTTCTTCCTAGACCATCCACTAATTTGAAGATCTTTAGCCCTCCTTGGGCTGTTTCAAATTTGGATTCCTCTTTAGTTGTTATGAAGGCATCCAAATTTATCAGAGCTAATCCCTCCCTTGGGGTCATTTTAGCTGAAGTAACATTTACATCCCCTTTTGATCTTGATTCATCTCTCAAGGATCCCGAAGGAGACACTCATTTAAACTCACCATGTACCATCTCTTTTGAATCTTTACTGCTTGACAAGGAACTAGTTATTCAAGAAATAACACCTTCCCAAATTCTTCTAATACTAATCAGATGCCTTGGGGGGCCTAAGCCCTTCTCCCCTAGTGAAGGTCAATGTTCCTCTATAAATAAAGGGGAAAGTTTTGAGATAATTAAGGAAATAGTTGAGGAATAGTGGATGAAATTCCAACAGAAAAAAGGCAAGAAAAAAGTGGAAGTTAAAGAAGAACCAAAATCTACAGGTAGACCAACCAATCAAAACTCTAGCAAATTAGAAACAAATAAGTAGGTAGGAAAGGGTATGTAGATGACCCTTATACATTTTTAAAGCAATAATAAATGAATATCATTTCTTAGAATATAAGGGGGCTTCAAATAACCTTAGGAAATAGAGGTTGGTGGGAAATTTGGTCATCAATCATAAACCTAATATTTTTATTATCCAAAAAACTAAAATGTCTATGGAAAAACTATTGAATAATAAATATAATATTTAGGATAAATCTTTGTGTAGTAGCAACAACTCTAGAGGTCCCTTACGAGTGTTGGTGGTGTTTTGGGATACCTTAGTTTTGGAAGGAAATTCCCTCCTAGAAATTGACTCCCATATCATGATTTTTTTCCAAGAAATTCAATCCAAAATAAAGTGGGTTCTTACTAACATGTATGCTCCAAACTCTAGGATTGATATAATAATATTATGGAAGGTTTTGATAAATATTAGGAATGATTTTAAAGATCAAAACTAGATGGTGGTAGGAGATTTCAATTCACCTCTGGCTCTAGGGGAAAAGAAAAGGGGAAACTATTCCCTTAATGACATCATGTTGGAATTCAGTGAGTTTATTACCAAAGTAGGGTTAATCAATGTTGACTTAAAGGGAAATCCATTCACATGGTCAAACAAGATATTGGGTTATAATTTGATTCAAGTTAGACTCGATAGGTTTTTGAAATTACATTATACCAGTTCACTTTCTTCTCTTCTTAGGATCGGTTCCAATCACAATTCACTGGTGTTCCCTAGTGAAAAGATGTCCAAAGAAAAAATATTCCTTTTAGATTTGAAAAAATATGGCTTTCTAATTAGACCTTGGAAGATTCTCTTAAGGAATGGTGGAATTTCCCAATCCAAGGATCTACTATGTATATCCTTGCCATGAAGCTTAAGCATGTGAAGAACAAACTAAGGATCTAGAACAAGGAAGTTTTTGAGAACAAATTTCTTCAAAAATGCTACATTGAGGAAGAAATTAGTAGAATTGAGATGGAAATCAATACTTCTAGATTCTCCCCTTCCCTACATTCAAGAGAAAAGGAGATCCTATGTCTTTACCACAACTTGGAAACTAAAGAAGAAACTTATTGGCACCAAAAATTGAGGAAGACTTGGCTATGAGGGAGATAGAAACACTAAATACTTCCATACTTCATCATCCAAGAACCTTCAGAATACTTTCATTACAAAAATCAAGGCAGAAGATGGTAACTAGTATAAGGAGGAAAAAAACATTAAGATTCAAATAGTAAACTTATACAAAAATCTTCTAGCCTTTGTCCCTTCTTATGACACTTAGATAGAAGTTCATGGTAAATATCATACAAGGAGTTATCTCCCAAGAAGATAATTCCACTATTTTCTCTCTTCCCTCGGTCAGAGAAATTAGATCCATTATTTTCTCTTTGTAAGGGGATAAATCCCTTGGTCTTGATGGTTTTCCCCCATTATTTTTTCAATTTTTTTGGGATATCATCCAAAATGAAGTTTGTCTAGCTATTTATGAATTTTTCAAATATGGAAGTATGCTAAAAGACTTCAATAACACCTTTCTAGTTCTCATCCCTAAGAAGCAGGGAGATAATTGATTGACATAATTTAGGCCAATCAACCTTTGTTCCACTTTTTACAAAATCTACACAAAATGACTATCTCTAATAATTTAAATGTTGCTTGACAAACTGATTATAGAATAACAAAGAGCCTTCATGTTTGATAGATAAATCTAGGATGGTATCATTATTGCCCATGAAACTATTCAATCGATGGCTAATTCCTCCCATCAAGGAATGTTACTTAATTTGGATATGAATAAAGCTTATGATCAAGTCTCCTGGTAGTTTCTTGATAGAATCCTCCTCAAGTTTAGTTTTAATCAGACTACTAGAAATTTGATTTCCTCCTTCATATCTAGCCCCATGTTCTCTATGATTATCAATGGATTTCCTAGAGGTTTTTCCCTAAAAGTTAGAGGTCTTAGATAAGGAGACCCCCTTTCTCCATATTTTTTTATAATAATGGATAAAACTTTGAGTAGGATTATTGACATGGCTAAAATGTTTATGGTTATAAATGGAATCATAATAGCTCCAAACACAAAAATTTTCACCCACCAATAATTTGTAGATGACACTCTAATGATGGGAGAAGCTTCAGTTTCTAAAGCCAAGTGCTTTAAGAAAATCCTTGAAATCTATCAGATTATTTCTGGCTAGAGTGTTAACTCCCTCAAAAGTTCCTTATTTTTCATCAACACCCCACTTTATCTACAAGATAAGATCTCCAATATTCTTTGTTGTGTCATTAAGAATCTTCCTCATCCTACCTTTGAATTCCCATCTTCGATGTCCTTATGAAAATATACTTCTAGAATCCCCTAATATATAGGATTCAAAGGAAATTATCTGGATGGAAAGGGAATTTGCTATCTCAGGATGGAAACTTGAAACTTATTAAGAGTTTAATGTAGAGCATACCTATTTATTTCATGTCTTTATTTATCATTCTAGGAAAAGTTGCAGATCAGATCAAACAAATCTAAAATAAATTTCTTTGGAGGGGAATGGAGGAAATATTTAGATTCCCTCTTATCTCCTGGAACAAAGCTTGTCTTCCTACCTCTAAAGTAGGATTGGGGCTTAGATGGGTGAGATGCATGAATCATTCTCTTCTATCAAATCAGGTTGGAGGGTGATCAAAGAAGATAACCATTGGAACAAGATTATCAAGGCTAAATACTTAAATTCTGAGGAGGGTTCCTACTTCTTGGTAGAAGATGGTCCTGGAAATGGCTCAACATTCTAGAAAGCACTAAGAGCTAGAAAGGACATTCTTAAAAAAGGACTAAAATGGAATATTGTTTGAGGAAACAAAGTAGATTTTTGGTAGGACCCCTAGATCCAAGTCCCACTAGTCCCCTCACTCTAGGTAGTGGAGTTGTCAAGTCACTTCAAATAGACTATTGATCACAAGGTATGCGATTATTAGGAGGAATTTGAAGGAAAAAAGGTGAAAAATTCTCCATAAAGAAGATCTTAGTCAACACCAAGCTCTTTTCTTAAAATAATTAAATCTCACTCTAAAATAAAATTACATTAGTATCTTCCTAAAATAAGATGCTCTCATATGGAAAGAGAATCCTAGTGGTTTGTATTCTATTAAATCTAGCTACCTCTCCCTATGGGAACATGTAGAATTTGAATAAAGCTAGAATGTTCTCTGGATAAAAAAATTCATCTAAAGATTAATGTATTCTTCTAGCTAGTAGCTCAAAATAAGATCCTTATGGTGGAAAATATTATGAGGGGAATCCCAATCACCAATAGATGTGTGTTATGTAAATAGGATGTTGAATCCATAGAGCACATTTTACTTTCATGTTCCTTTGCCTCCATTTTTCAGTCATTTTTCATCCTATCCAACTACTCTTGGGTAGCTCCTATAACTATTAAGGATCTAATCTTTCAATGGAAACCCCCTTGGGATTACCCACCACGAAAATTCTAGTGGAACTTGGTTTTACCCCATATTTTTTAGGGTATTTAGATCTAAATAAATTCAATTATATTTGATAATCTCAAGCCTAAACATGGTTCCACCTTTAATACAATCATGTATTTTGTAAAATAAAATTAGCTTTTCTATGCTTCATCCTTTGATGGGCCTTGTTTTCCTTATTTTTCCTAGATTCTCAATCAAATAAATCTTGAAATTCCTATCAAATCCCATAAGTTGTGCATTAATAGATCTAAGGTCAAATGGATTCATCCTCCTCTCCACTAGTTCAAATAGAATTTTAATGGGGTTGCTAAAGGTAATCTGGGTCCGATGGGAGTAGGAGGAGTCATCAAGGATTTTCATGAGAATCTTAAGGTAGCTTATGCAAGACCACTCAAGATCTAAATGTACCATGTTTTGAAATCCAAAGCTACTCTATGGCTCATTGATATTGTATTTAAACTTGACATCGAGTCTCTATAGATTGAGGGAGATTCCATGAATATCATCAACTATTTGAAAGGATTGATTCAATCTTATTGTAACATATCTAAGAGTATCAATGATGATAAAAACTTGATTTCATATTTGAAATGGGTGTCTATTAGTCATGTATATAGAGAGGGAAATAGAAGTGCTGACAAAATGACTAATATAGGGGTCTTTAATAACTCCCTTACTTTTTAACAACATTATGAGTTACCTAATGATGTCACTCCTTTTATCAAGCTAAATAAATACATCCCATAGAATGAAATGATGTGCATATTTATGAATCATCACACTCAACATAAGAGAAGTGTCATTCACATGTGCAAGGACATAATAATTTGGTCTCTCCTTAAGGCTTTTCATGCAAGGATTAATTTGGTACTTTGTAGCAATAATTTATTTAGATTCATTCTCAACATCCTTTTTATTCTCATTTATAAGGGCTCAAGGTGAGAAGATTAAAGTAGAAGATCAAAACCAAAAATGGGAGGAAATTATGATCACATTGAACCCATCTCCTGCATGGAAGGTAAATAGGAGGATTATGTCTAGCATTAGATGGTAAAAGGAGGACTAGAAACCTACATGGAGAGGTTGGTCAGACATGATATAATGTGATCTAAATATTTTTCCTGAGGGTGGATGGATAGATAAGTTTGCATGCATGGGCTAATGATTTTGATCACCAAAGAGATTATTGGGGAAATTATAGGGATGGACCGCTTGGGGGTTAAATCTTTCAAAGATAGAAAATGAAAGAGGATATTTTCAACATCTTCTATATCAAGGAGAAGAAGAAGCTAAAGGTTTCATCACATAAAGGGTTTATGAGGGTGAACTTACAGAGAAAGTGTCCAGATGTATGATTTCAAATCATGTACTACATCATGTTGGAAGGAAAGCATATAATAATATTTTCACACCACTTTATTTTGCTTAACCACTTTAGGGGTCACACTATCAGTGTTCCTTTCTTCCTTTTGAGATCTCTAAAAGCCTAAATTTTGAATTTTAAAAACAATCATTTGGTGGATATTATCCATCAAGGATTGATTGTATTGATGGTTAAGAAGGGAGAACCCCTATGGTCAAAATTTATGATGGAAGTAATTAATATTACTAGTGAACAAGAAGACTCAGGTAGAGTAGATGAATTTTTCAAAAAATTTGAGTTTAAGAAAGTAGGGAAAGTAGGTATCTAGAATGAAGGTGCTAGAGAATATTTCATGTAGGAGGAGCCTAAACTAGGAGGTAATGGCATAGGGGTTCCCAAATTTATGACCTTGATTTCTAGTAGGGTTTGAGTTTTCCTAAATCCCAAGATTAAGGAAGACATTGAGCAGTCCCTTGAAAAGTTACATACCAAGGTGTCTATCCAAAAACTATTATGCTCAAAAAATTTGGATGAATTTGAAAAATTGAAAGGAATTTTGGTTCAAGGAACCTTAGATCTTAGTTTTGGCAAGGAAAATGTTAGCATATATGAGTTCACTCCCCATGGCTATAGGACCATACATAGAGGCAGAGTGGTGGAAAATAATAAGGAGACTAAGAAAGGAAGGGAGGAACTCATTGGTATTAAGTGTAAGAGGCCAAATGATGAGAAATAATAACCAATAAAGAACCAGACCAAAAGAAATAATAAAAAAGTAGAAAGCATTGAGACCAAGAAATTGGTTTATTAATTTGAGTCAGAATAGTGGTCTTATTGGTTTAGCTTCTTGGTCTATTTTGGGTATTTTGCTGAATCATAATGTTTTTTAGCTTAAAGGTGGCTTTTCCCATTGGGTACTAGGTGTTGTCCTATTTTATTTTTCTGCATTATCATGCTTATCTTTCACTTTATTTTGTAAGGGTACGAGACCCATTAACCCATTTTTAACCTATCTAATAAAAAATAATTATATATATATATATATATAATTATTATATATAAAATAACAATTATATATATAATAATATATTAGAAAGGGAGCATTTTTAGACATATAAATTAGGTATTAGATACTTGAAAATATTAGTTTTGACATATCTTTGATGTACATGACTTGTACATAAATATTTGACTCTTGTTTACATTGTATCCTAACCCTTCATCTATATATGGGATTGGCCTTCCTGATTTTTTATCATTCATATGCATAGAGAGAGAGAGAGAGAGAGAGAGAGAGAGAGAGAGAGAGAGAGAGAGAGAGAGAGAGAGAGAGAGAGAGAGAGAGAGAGAGAGAGAGAGAGAGAGAGAGAGTATTTCCATGGACTTAGTGTCTGGGCATACTTTTGTGGATGAAACTAACATGAATATGCTTTTTATTATTTCTATATTGATTATATTTGTATGCATCCATGCATCCAAATTGATCATCCAATTCATTACAAAATTTAGCACCAATTTGCTTATGAAACTTAAGAATTTCTTTATGCTTTTTCTTATCAACACATAATTAATAATTTATTGCTCTAATACTCTGATTGATCCTTACAAAAGATATGGAAGTTAGTTTATTGGTAAAACATTCAAGAAATTACTCAATATATCTAAGCTTATATGTAAGATTAAAAATCTCATCAGAGTTGTAAAATAGATTTTTCATATAACACATGTATTTATCTAATCCAGACATATCACATAATTTTGATTTCATAAACTTAGAATTATTAGCTTCCTTCTCATTATCTATGGTGCCAAAAAATTCTTAAAATAGATAACTACACAAATTTGTAACTAGTTGATCCTAAACATAAATTAATTAATGAAATTAATCACTAAAAACATCCCACCAATCTTTAATATTTCATATGAAACCATTAGAAATATCTTGGGTAACTAAAAATTGGATCCTTTCTTAATCCAAATATCTAATTATGTTCCCAAGCTAATATAACATGAATCATTTTTTTCTTCTCTCAGGGGGCTCACAGTTAAATTTCCATAAGAATGGTTGTAAATTTAATGTTCTAATTTGAGAATCCAAGGGCGGCTTGAATGATAAGCTAGGATTAGGATTCATAAAATATGATTCTATTTCTTGTGATTCAATTTTAGCCATGGCCACTTGAAAAATCTAGATACAAATCTATAAAGAAAAAAATTATTCCCAAAAGGATCTTCAGAAAAAGAAAACATAGTTTTCAAAAGAAACCTGCTAAGAATTTTCTATGCTAAGGAAATAACTATGCCAACAAGTGTCCAAATAGGAAAAAGGAATCTAAGAAAATAAATTTCTTAGAAAACCATGATCTCAATGAGGATGATTATGTCCTACTCTCTGATGAAGAAGTAATTTATAAATCTGACATTATTTTGGATTTAGAAGAAGATGAATCAGATAATCAAGTAAATATCAATTTTATCATTACTGAGTCAGAATCAAAATTTCTAGACTATGATTTAGAAATTGGTTTTCAAATTTATATTCTCAATACTCCATTTCCTAATGCATTGTCTATATCTCAACAAATTGCATTTCTATTTTTTTTTAGACTCTAGTCTATATGATTTCTAAAGGGATGTCTCTACAACAACAAATTAATGCATTAGAGAATAAATATACTATACAACTTACAAATGAAAAAAATAGAAAACATTTTCCATATAAAAAACCAATCAAAGGAATGGTTATAAAATATACTAGGCATACCAACCTAATACTTATGATAGAATAACTTGGCGTAAGAACATAATTAAACAACTTCAAATTTTTCTAGTCAGAGCTTATAATGAATTAGAAATTATCCTTAAAGAAGAAGCACTAATATATGAGGAAGAACAACTATTTAAACAAAAATTGGTTAATGTCACTAATGAAATAAAATCTCATTTTGAGGAGGGGGAAACCTCTCAAATGGGCACATCTTAAATACAATAGATCTCATCTCATTTCAAAAATAATATTTTCTATGAAATAAAAGTAAATGGGAGGGTTTTAAACATTATAGTCTAGATGTTTTGCTTGATACTAGTGCTGATATTTCACTTGCAAGATATCATGCTATTCCTTTTGATATATGGCAACCTGACTTTCACAAGTTGACATTTTACATTCAATACCAAGACTATTATTTATGAGTTATTTGCTATGGTTTTAGTAGAGTTTGGTGATTCTATCTATCATTTTAAAATTGTTCAACATGAGATGCCATCTTACAATATGATGATAAGATCTGATAATTTGTCAATCTTCTATCTAGTCACTATTTATCCACATGAAATAATCCTAGCAAATAAGTATTCTCTGTATAGAAAGTATAAATATGAATGCATAATTCCTCTAAGAAAAAGTCAAGAAATCTTGTAAATACTAGTTGGATTCAAAAAAAAAAAATCTTTGTAGTTTTGATATTAATTCTATCATAAGTAAAATCAAAAGGGATTGTTGTTCTAAAATTCCTTTGGCATTTCAATTTAGAAAGGTGCATACTTGCAAAATATAATTGAAAATGGTTAGGGATAAAGATGGTAATAATATTGAGCCAAAATTTAAAACACATCACTCTTGAATGTATCTTACTCTTAGAGAAGAATGCTTCATAGTTAGTCAATTAAAAGAACAAAGATAAATTATAATTTTTAGTAGTCCTTGGGCTTGTGAATCTCTGTATGTCGATAAAAGGTCAGAACAAATAAGAGGAAAGAAAATATTAGTAGTAAATTATGTTCCTCTGAATAAATATATGATCCTAGTCCAATATCCCATTCCTTCCAATGATGAAATCCTATAAAGAATCAGTAGTAGTAAGGTATATAGTAAATTTGATTTGAATTCTAGTTTCTGGTAGATTCAAGTAGCAGAACAGGATAGGTATAAAATAAATTCTGTTACTCCTTTTGGTCATTATGAATAGAATGTCTTACCTTTTGGCTTAAAGACTACCCTGAGCATTTTCCAAGAAATGATGATCAAGATATTTTTTGCATATTTAGATTTCATAATTATATATATATATTGATGACATCCTATTTTTTTCAAAATCTCCCAAACAACATGTTCACCATCTTGAGAAATTTTATCAGATTGTATATGATAATGGATTAGCTTTGTGAGAAAACAAGATGTCAATATTTAAAGATGAAATTGAATTTCTAGGAGTAACCATAAAATCTAGTGAAGTAGCTATCCAAGAACATGTCCTAAAGAATATCAAGAATTTTCCTGATGTTCTAAAAGAAAAGAAAATGTTGTAAAGGTTTCTTAGATGTGTCAATTATATTGTATGATACTATTATAACATTGCTCAAGATAGATTATTGATAAATAAAAGATTAAAAAATAATTATCCTTCTTGGTATTGAAGACATGATAATGCTATTAAAAGAATTAAGCAAAATTGTCATAATTTGCCGCTTTTGGCTTTGCCTAGTATTGGATTAAAGATCATTGAAATAGATGCTTCAGATCAGTTTTGGGGAGCTGTATTGAAAGAAAGATTGCCTCACGGTTTAGAAAACCTATAGATTTTCCTCTGGTAGTTTTAAACAAGCACATAAAAACTGTCATTCTACTTATAAAGAAATTTTAGCTGTAATAAAGGTTATTCAAGCTTTTATGTTTTTTTGTTAGATCTAAAAAGTTTACCATAAGGTTAGATTAAAATAATTTTATGAGTATTTTAAATTCTTCTGACAATATTAGAAAAGGTTATGCCAAGATTGATCAAGTGGGATACTTTCTTAGTGGATTTTGATTTCAAAGTTGAATATATATCCATAAAGAAAAATTGTTTAGTATATTTTGCATCTAGGGAAGCAAATTTAGGATATTCAACTATAATGACTGTAACTATCATATAAGTAAGGGAAGAATTTCATAAACACATTTTGAGATCAACTCCCTCATTTGAAAATTAGCTAAATAATGAGATTATCAAGATGATTGGGAAATCATATGAATCATCAATAGATTTAAATAATTATAACCTAGGATGGACTTCTCAATTCCAAGAACTAGATGGTAAAATATGGGTATAAGTTATTATGTTATATAGGGAAAATCACAATCCTAGTTCTACTAGTGTCAATAATCCTTTCAAAAATTTAATTTTGTGGCATGGTTTTGAGTTTCTTGTTTAATGGTCTACTTTTTGGCCTACCTATGATCCAGTTATTAAAAAAATTTAGCTTTCAGATGAGATACTAGACTATTTTAAAGAATTCCTTGACCACTACATGCCTATCAAAGCACCTGATGATTTGAATGTTTATATTCCTCTAGATTAGATTCAAAATATTTTTATTTCACTAAGGATACCTTTTAGGATAAATTTTGAATTATTTTTTGTTCAAAATCACCAGGTTAATCTTCATGCAAGTCTATATCCTACTCAGCTAATCATAGCTTTATAGAAGTGATTTATCATCACTTACCAATTGGTATTTCCATCGACACCACTAGTACATTCCATAATAATTCCATCACCTCTTTATATGCATGATGAAAATGATGATAGTACTACTTATCTAGACCATTATCATGATGAAGACTTCCACTATTCTCCCTAAGGATAATATGAATTCAATGATGATGATTGATAACTACTTATAGGGTTTGTCCATAAGAATGAGTATGAGAATGTTATCCCTATTTGATTTAGTAGACGTCACCACTTTCTAAAGGCAGTATTCTATCATCCATGTTGATAGATTCTATTGGTGCATGGTGGACCCTTTGATCCACTACTTTTTCTTCTTGTGTTTTGATATGTTGATCTTGCATCTTGTTAATAACCGTTGATCTTCTTCTATCCATCTATAAATAAGATAATATCTTCATGTTGAAGGTAAGTCTTGCTTGAGTTCTAAGTTTATCTTATAGAGTCTATAAAGTGTATGATCTTTGCTTTCCCTTCATGGGAACCTACAAATCAAAAGCTTTATATTAAGAATTCTATGTAATTATTGTATCCTTCTATTTATTTTTGTTGATCTTGTATTTATGGTATATATATGTTGTTATTATATATATATATCTATTCATTATATATATATATATATATATATATAAAATACTAATTAGATATATATATATATATAATTGTTATTATATATAATTTGATATATATATATAATTATTATTATTATATATAAAAACAATTATATATATTTTTGTTCAATGAATGTAATCCTTCCTCCATGAGGCCACTCCACCAAATCATTGAATTTCTATTCCAAGCAGATCTTTCCCTCCTTTAAATGAATTGTGTCATAATTAATGAGTGCTCTAAGATCCACATTCTTATTTAATGTATCCTACCAACTCACCTTGTGTCCTATTTGAACTACATGATTTGTTATCCAATCAGCAACCCCATTGGCTTCACAGTAAGTATGGGTTATGGTTACTTTCTCAAATTTTTGAATTAAGGCTTTCATTTCCAACACCATTGCCTCTATAGACCATGAAACTAATTTTTTGTTATTTATGATATTAATGATATTCATGGAGTCACCTTCCAGCCATAATTTAGAATATCCTGATTCAACAGCTAATTTAATGGTTTGAAGGGCTACATAAGCTTCAACAATATGACAATTCAACTTACCTATGGGAATAGTAATAGCATCAATTACATTCCCCACATGATCCCTTAAGACTCCTCTACATCCTGCTTTTGCCGGGTTCCCTTTAGCAGCTCCATCAAATTTTCCTTTGATCCATCCACAAGGGGGGACATTCCATTTAACACCTAATCTTGGAATTTCAGTTTTCACATTAGGCATTTCTGATCTTAAGGGATTATCAATTTTAAAGGTTGGATTAGGATCCCTTTATGATGATAAATTATCCTTTATTGCTCTAATAATATTCTAACCCAACACCCATCCTGGAAGTTCTTTACTTCTAAAAATTCTATTGTTTCTTTCTTTCCATATACCCCACCAAATATGGGGAAGAGTTAATTTCCAAAAAAAAGAACATCAAGATTCTTAGAGGGACAGTACCAACTTTTAAAAGATAGTTCCACACATTTTTGATGAACCCATATAATTGTATGTGCCAAAAAATAGGCAAGTTTCATTACAAGTTGATAATAGTTGGTCTCTTTGCTCAGTAATCAGTGTTTGGGTGATACTAGATAATTGTATGGCTTGAAAAATGAAAGGAGAACCAAGGAATCAGGAACCTAAAAGTTGCAAAGATTAGAAATCAAAACAAGATGTCTGGAAGATCCTTCAGAGAGGGAAGGTTGTGAGCTACTTGGAACGGTTACATGGTTCAAAACCTCATATAACGATGGCTTTTTTCAAAAATTGGGTCAACGATAGGGTAACCCTCCATGGCATCATGGTGAAGTTCACCGAGGAATTCATAGAGAGGTCATGGGGCTTCCAATGGAGGGAACAAAATTCTCAAAGCAGACTAGCATATCTAATGAGGCATTTAGCAAATTCCCAAAGATGGATGCTAAGGAGCAACAGTTAGAAAAGAGTGGGGATTTTTTTGACCTGGAACAGATTAAAGGAATCTAGAGAGACATCTTATGTTACATCCATGAGTATTTCATACTTGATGGAAGAAGCAAAAGAGTACATAAATTTCATTTTGTCTTTCTTAATCATTTTAGGCACAAAGTTAGAATCTCCTTTCCTTTCTATTTGTGCTTCTCGTTGCTCCAAAGTTTGTTCACTCATAGAAAAAAGGAGTCTCATCCTATATTGCATGAGGGATTAATCCTAATAATTAAAGGTTTATGCAAAAATAAGGCCATTGTCCTGAATCCTTATTTGGATAAAAATAAGGAATCATAGAGTAAGAAGAATGAAACAGTAAAGGGGAAAGAAAAAGCTAAACCCAAATCCTCCAGCTTCAAAAAATAGGTTGTTGATGAGGAAACAGAGTGGGAAAGCACTGATAGTTCTAAGGAGGAGAGTATAGAGGAAGAGGAAGGAATAAAAAGTGAGGAATCTAGCTCCAAGAAAGAAGAAGAAGATAAAGGTAAGAATGAGAAAGAAGGGGTCACTATAGAGGAAAAAACTAAGAATAATAACTATGACCTTGAGGAAAATCAGCAAGTGCTAGGGGAAATTGAAAAAGATATGGATGTTCTATTTGAGGATCCTGCATTGAAAATAGAGAAGGAACATCTAGTTCAGGATGCCTATCATGCAATGGAAATGGGAGATCAAGTAAAGGATGATCTAATCCATAAGGAAAGCCCTGTTGAAACTAAGGAATAGAAACAAATGAAAAGGGAGGATTATATGGAAAAGGATGAAGACAATCCAAAAGAGAACACAAAATATTTAAGTGATATAGGGCAAAATGACAGGAGGCACCCCTTTATGAGCTCAGCCAAATGCAAAGAAAATGCTATCCTTCATGTTGACTCATGGATGTATAAGGAGATAATGGGCCTTAAAAAGAAAATGGAAATATTGGAACGTAATTAGGAAGCAGACCAGAATAAAATCAATAATCTGGATAAGCAGATGAGTGATATTCCTATCAAACTTAAAGACTATGAGAACAATCTTAGGGAGCTCATTAAGGAAAGTAGAATGAAGATGGAGGAGGTAACCTCTATCATATGTGTAGCTACTGTAAACATTGGAAAATGAGCAAATGAGGAAATTAAATCCTTGGAGGGGCCTAGCAAGAGAACCAGACAGAGCTCAAGGAAGAAAGCAATGCAAGAGGTTGCTACGTCAGTGGTTATATCTATACAAGACACTGTTGTGATTGGTAAGGAAGTGGTGAATATGATTTTAGAATTAGAAGAATAGGTTCTTTGAGTTCTTACTGTCCTGGTCCTTTTAGTTGGATGTAATAACTGGTTCCATTTTCTGGTTTTTTGTTTTCTTATCACACTGGAGTTTCCAAGTCTCTGTAAAACCTAGGGTCTATCTTTTGATGTTCTTGAATTGTGGTTTTAGGTCCCTATAAAACTTGTTTTTGATACTACTTTAAAGTAGGTAAAAGGTTTCTCCTATAGACTTTATTGTTATATCTTTCATCCTTTGTTTCAGGGTTTTGGGGTCCCTTCAAAACTTGTTTTTATCTTAATCTAAAAAAAACAATTATATATATTATTATTATATATAATAATAATTAAATATATATGTAATTATTATATATATATAATAACATAAAAATTTTATTATATATATATATATATATATATATATATTAAATATATATTTTTTTTTGGTAGCCAAGGATTTAAAGAGGACCCTCCATTAACGAAGGATGAACTCCTAGTTCTTTGGGCTAGCATCTACCCCTAAACTATGATGCATCATAGGGTGTCCAATAAAAATTTAACTTGAGACCTAGGTGACTAAAGTCATTGATCCTATCCACTCAAGCTAACCATTAGGGATAAAATTGGTTATGGATACCTTCCATGCCATAACCCTAGAACATGCCTCATCACTTTAAACATAGGTTTCATGCCTGACCCCTACCAACAGATAATACACACACACACACACACACACACACACACACACACACATAGATATACATATATATATACATATATATATATATGTATATATACATACATGCATACATATATATATATACATATATATATACATATGTATATATATGTATGTATATAAGTATATATAGAAATATATATGTATATATATTTCTATATATATATATATATATGTATGTGTGTATATATATATATATGTGTGTATATACATATATATATGTATATTATATACACACACACAAACACATATATATACATATATACATATATATATATATATATATATATATATATATATACATATATACATATATATATATATACACACACACATACATATATATATATATATACACATATATACATCTGCATATATATGTATATATATGTATATATGTTTATATATGTATATATATGTATATGTATATATATATATATGTATATATATGTATGTATATATATATATATATATGTCATATATATAACAAATCCATATAACCTAAGAATTAAAATCAGGAGTAGAACAAAATGGACCCCCCAAATCAAAGATGAATCAAACTTAATTTTGATGGGGCATCCAAAGGGAAAATTGAAATTTTTGATGGTGGTGGAATGCTAAGAGATGAAAGGGGACATTTTTTAGCAATGTTTAAAGGTGGAATGAGTCACCAAATCAATCATAAGCTTGAAACACTAGCACTCTTATGAGGTAATTAGGTGGCCAAAGACCTAGGATTTGATAAGTTATTGGTTGAGGGTGACTCCCTCAACATAATAAATTAACTCAAAAAACTTAATAAAGCCTCACAGATAATTAAATATATCATTGAAGAAAGCCTGGACATAAGTAAGGACTTCTAAGAGGTAAAATTTCAACACACTTACCATGAAGACAATCACTTAGTTGATTACTTTGTAAATAGAGGGGTGATGGTGGTTGCATTTAAAATTTAGAAAAAGGAAGACACCTTTCCACATTATTTCAATGACATCATTACTAAGGAAATAATGACTATGTCAAAATAATGATTGTGAGCTTTGTAACACTTCACAAATACCAATGATCAACAAAAATCATAATTTTAGTTTTACTATCTTCCTAACACATGAGACCTAGCGTGAATTTTAGAGTCATCAAATATTTAAAAGGAAACTTGTTGCCATCTTTCTCTGAAATGCCTCTCATCTCATCCAAATTAATACTCTTCACAAAATCCATGTTCAATCCACCATGAGAGGATATCTAAAGATAATCAAACCCATGATTGTTGAGAATCTCAAAAAGGACAAGGAAGTCTAGGAAATTTTTAAAATTGGTGGGCTGATAAAATTCATCACTAATATTTATAGTTATGATAAACATCTATCAAGAAAATTTTTAGAAAAATAGGAGGACTGTATGGTAACATCAATAATGTCACTTTTGAGATCATTTAAGGCCTTGTAGCACAAGTTACAAGCTTAAAAATTGAAGATGTCAAATTCACCAATATCAATAAAGGCAATAAAGAAGAGGGATAAATTCCTGATGGAAGGTGAGTATATGCCTAATTTCATTGGTGAATTCATATGAAAGGATGTACCCAAACCCTTTGATAGAGTCATCAAGTAAATTATGAGATACGTGACTTTGGATGATTGGTACACTTTAGTGCATCACTTTTATTTACCTATTCTAAACTATTTTTGAAATCACATTCCACTTAGTCTACCTTTATATATACTACATTCTTTGAAATATTTGATTTATGAAGTAAAAATGGGTAAGAAAAAATATCCCCTCCACCAAGTGGTGATTTTAATAATCCATAAATTCTTCTAAGCTTCCAATCCCACCGCCTAGTCTTCCCTAAACTAGATAAGCCTAAACCAAAGTGAAATATCCTCCCAAAATCCTAAGAAGCTCCACCAAAACCCTATATTCCTTCATTAAATATAAACAACCCATTGAAATAGATATTTATCATAGTGATCAAGACTATCTCCCCCTAGCCAGGATCAAAAAATATGGTAAAAAGATTGTAGACCCTTTGCATGTTCCCTCCACCCCTATAATAAGAGAAAAAAGTCAAAAAAGACACCTCTCCTTCCCCTGCTCCTTCCTTCCTTGATCCCACTCCAATTTCTTCTCCCACCTCCTCCCTTACTCCCACCACCACTACTCCCACTCCCTTACCCACCTCCCTTGACCCAAATGACATTAGTAAATTAGAGGACATTGTAAATAGTCTAAAAATGCTCAAACAAAGTCTCCCTTATAAATTTTTTTAGGAAACCACTTCTAAGAAACCCCATCATAATCCCACTCCCATTTAATCCAATCCCCCCATCCTACTATATAGTTGTTATATATATTAATTATATATAGATACAACTATATATTTATATATAGTTGTTTTATATATATATATATATAATATAATAACTATATATAGAGAGTTTTAACTATATATATAATATAATATAACAATTATATATAATTGTAACTATATATAGTTCATATATATAAGTATATATACATATAATATATAACAACTATATATTAATGAACTTGAATACTATCAAGATAATAAAATTACCAATAGGTAAAGTTTATAAAATAATCACCTGTATTGATTTGTATCAAATGATTCAAATATTTACAAACCATGTATAAATAAGCCTCAATTCAAAATTAGAGTTGACATGCAAAATTTGAAACTCTAAAATAAATAAAACTCAATCTGCTATTTTTAGTAGTTATTTTTAATAAGTTTTACATTTAAGTGTGTGAAGTTCTAAAAATCTAAAAAAATAAACTAAACACTAAAATTAACCTATCAAATGAATATCAACTAAATTTTAAGTCTTATTACAAAAATAGACAATTTTTGAATTCTGAAAAAAAAACTAAAAATAATAATAAACTATAATTTCAAACTCTCAGATGGTCACGTATGGCCTCCAAAAAATATAAAAAATGTCTCATAGCTAGAAGGGCCAATTATAGTTGCATTGAAATTTTTGAGATAGTTGTTTTGGTGTAAATATGGGCTCAAATGGAGATACAGACCAAAAGTTATGGCCTTCAAAAGTTTGGCCTCTTTTTTTGCTTTATTCTCCTCTGGTTGAAAATAACTCATATCTTGCAAGTTGTTTTGATTATATTTCTATCATTTTTTCTTATCAATATTATTAAACTCCCATTTTATTATCCAAGTGTTGTCTTCCTACTGTAATCCTTCCCACTATACCAAATACCTGTCATAACTTCCTTACCTTATGTTTCCTATCTTCTTATCTAGAACTTACACTATCTTTTTTATTTATACCAATCTACTTCTTGATATTATTCACCTTAACCATCTTATCCATGAAAATCATATAAATATAAAACATTCAATATTAGAGAGATATCAAAATTCCATGGTAAACTCACCTCATAAGCATTGTCATTGGTTTTCTTCATAATTTTGCATGGTCCAATTTTCTTGTACTTCAACTTATTATATGTGCCTTTTGAAAACATATATTTCATAATGTAAACCATCACTAAATATATCTCTTCAAATATTTTTGATTTTCTTTTAACATCTACTACTACTTTATACTTTTTATTACTTTCCTATAATTTTTTTCTTACTTCTTGTAACTACTATATATGATCTATAAATGCTTCTACATCATCACTAAATCATTATTTAATTGTTCATTATAAAAATTCTTAAAAACTCATAATATTTATCTCATAATCTAAAATGCTAATTTTATTGTTGATCTATTCACTGAATGATTATATGCAAACTCAACTTATGGTAAATCCAAGTCCCATTGCTTGGGCTTCTCTCCAACTATGCATCCCAAAAAATTTCTCAAGTTCATGTTTATAACTTCTATCTATCCATCTATTTTGGGATGGTATGCACTACTGAATTATAGCTTAGTTCCCATATTCCTCCATAAAGTCCTCCAAAAATTATTTAGAAATTTCATGTCTCTATTTAATGTAATAGTTTTCGGAACACCATATAATCTCATAATGTCCTTAAAAAATAGTTCTAAAACTTTAGTGGAATCATTAGTTTTCTTACATGTAATAAAATGAATCATCATAGAAAACCTATTTACAAAAACAAAATTTGAATCATTATTTCTTTCTATGTTTGGTAATAGCAACATAGAATCCATACTAAAATCTATCCATGGTCCTCTTGGAACTAGTAATGGCATGTACAACCCTATATTTTGTGCATGTCCTTTTTCCACTTGACGTATCCTACACCTTGAATCATATCTTTTCACATCTCTCTTCATCTTCAGCCAAAAATACTTCTCCACCAAAACTATTGTATTTGTCTTACCAAAATGTCCATCCAAACCACCACTATGAAATTCTCATTATATTATCTCTTAGAGACCCAATCAGAATACATAATTATTTACTTTTGAAGAGATAACCATCCTGTATAAGATACTCTTCATAAACATTACTTGTATCACCTATAAATGGATTCCTGCATCATTCAACTATCTTTCCAAAATCTAGATTAGTATCATATACTTATTTAGTAAATTCAAATCCAACTAATTTACTCAACCTAGTAGATAACAACCCCACTCACTTACTCAAAGCATTAACTAATTGATTCTATTTTACTAATTTGTGCTTCAACACAAAAGTATAACCCTATAAGAAAGATACTCACTTTGCATGCCTACTATTTAACTTCTTTTGAGTGTTCACATACTTTAAAGCCTCATGATCAATAAATAGGATAAAATCCTTAGGCACCAATTAATACCTCCAATGTCTTAATTATTTTCTAGTGACATAAAATTCAACATCATACATAAAATACTTTGTTCTTACCTCATTCAATTTCTCACTTAAATATGCTATTAGATTACCTTATTGACTCAACATAGCACTAAATTTACACAAACAAAGAACCAAAATCAACCTCAAACACTTTACTAAAATTTGGTAATGTTAAAATATGGTTTTATATAATTTCCTTCTTCAACAACTCAAAAATTCATCTTTTTGCCTTGTCCATGCAAATTATTTTCTTCTCATACAATTTGTTATTAGTGCAACAAGACTACTAATTTTTTTAATAAACTTTCTATAAAAATTGATAAACCATGAAATTTTTTTACTTCTATGATGTTCTTTGGGATAAACCACTCAATTATTTCCCTTGCTTTTTCTTCATCTATTCTTACACCATCTATTGAAACTACAAATCCAAAAAATACCAAACTGTTCTACATAAACTTTCACTTATTCAAATTTTCATAGAGCTTATATTTTATTAAAAATTATAGTACCATTCTCAAATGTTGTATGTGTTATTCCTTAGTCTTACTAAATATTAAAATATCATCAAAATAAACCACCATAAACTTAACACTATATTCTTGTGATAATATGTTCATTATCCTCATACGTGTTCTAGGTGCATTAGATAATTTGAATTACATCACAATCGACTCATATAAACCATCTATAGTCTTAAATGATATTTTCCATTGATCCCATTCACGAATCCAAATATGATAATAACCACTTTTTAGATTAATCTTGGTAAAATATTTTACTCTTACAGAAAATACATCATATCATCTAAACAAGGTATAAGAAATCTATACTTGATTGTAATTTTATTGATTTCTCTACCGTCCACACACATCCTCCACCCTCCAACTTTATTTGGATTTATAAATGTTGGTGTTGCACAAATAATCATGCTCTCCCTTACTACACCCTTTCTCAACAATCAGTAACCTATTTATTTAGTTTTACATGATATGTTAGACTCATCCTATAAGCCACTTGATTGGGTAGAGATGATCTTATTATTAAATAAATATGATGCTAAATATCTCTTTGGTGGTAAAACATATAGTAACTCATTAGGTATGTTAGAATCAAAATGACTAAGAGGTGGGGGTGAATCAGTCTTCAAAACCTTTCACCAATTTGACTTAATTAATCATGAACCATTCAAGTAAACATATAGATCTAGCAAGCCTAAACACTTATCCACATAAGCATGAAACACAAGGAAACATAACATATATGGTAAAAAATAATAAGGAAGAAAAACCAATGATATCTAAAAATAAACTACAATCTTATAAGACAAAAAACAAATTTAGTGAAACACCAACCCCAACTAGCCAAGCACCCACTTGACTAGGATTTAATAAGAACCCACTTTCAAGGAGGAACCAACCCCATATATGAATTATCACTAGATCAGACAATTTATTGATTTGATAACCTTAAAAAAACTATGTTTATAAACCAAATGATGATGACCACCTCTTTATCTCTTCACACTCTTATCCCTCTCAAACTATCTTCTAGGCCTCTTCGCTCAAATAGGTCTCTTCAAGATTGATTAGGTCATATGACCTTGAGCCTCATACTTATAACTCCTATTATATATTATAGATACTATATATTCCTATTATGGTCTATAATACCTTATTCCAATCAATAATCTTTTATCTCATTTGCATACTCTTAGCTTTTTTAAATAGGCCTAAAACTACCTTGTATATATAACATTCCTTGTTCATATACCACTTAGTCATACATACACCATTAAAATATTAGTTAAAACATATAATAGGTATTATGACATATTATGGACATGAATACAATTATATTTTAGTCACTTTTATTTTTACATGACTCAATTATACATCATTTCACATTTACGTCTCATAAAGACCGAATTGTATTAGCTTTGTCTAGTAGAACATTACCATTTGATCCCTTGGAATACATTTCACCTTTATATACATAAATATTATTTGATAAAAAACTAAAATATACATTATCCAACATATTATAATCTCAATAACACTTTTAGATCCAACCACCACTTGAAACATTCCATTAGCACTGTTAACATTAGGCCTTTGAATACACAAAAAAGTCTATCTTAAACAACTAAAGATAGCACATAATTTTGACACAAAAACATGAAAAAAAAACTTATAAAAAATTTAAATGACCTAAAAATTATCACCATATTAATTACACACTTACACTTAGGAGATAAGGCTTCAAGAACACCTCTGCAACTCACTCACTCACAATTGCTAGATTACCTTAAAGCACAGTCACAATGACTTAGACCTCTAACACATTTATGACCACTTTAAAAGACTTAAAATGCATGAAAATTATCATATGAAATATATATACTATATTCAAATATAAAAACCATATGGTCTCATGGTAACTATTGGTCTTACAGACCAATTTATTGACCTCACTACATATAGACCTCATCAAGTCAGACAAGCCATTTTGGATTCATCATTTCACCATTATAAATAAATTAAAATATCTCTAAAAATAATTAATAATATTTAATAGTCTCAAAAAAAAATTCCATACACTTGGTTTCATCATTATATCATGAAAACACATTCCAATTCATCTTCTCACTCTTGCTTGGGTTTTTCACTGTTTGCACCATTAGGCTTATTAGTGACTGGCTAACTTCAATGACAATTTTAGAATATTTAAGGGATATAAATTATAAATAAATCTTCATGTACATGAAAAATGAGTCTCTACCTTATTACTCCATCCATTTACTTACTATGTCCAATACAACTTTTAACATCTATAACAACTTCTTTAGAAACAATCCTATATCTCAACATTTTCTCTCCTATCTCTAACCAATACAACATAGAGGTACCTAGGAGAGTCCAATACAATTTTCAATAGATAACCTAATCATACCAATCCATTCTAGGCACTTTTGAACATCTTTAACATTGGGTCCTTATTAGGGTTTTAAGAGGGTTTAAACCTATTTTCACTCTTAACGATCATCCATAAACAATAAATCCTCAATCAAAAAAATAATGCCTATAATTTTTAGATAGTACCATTACCAATATACCATAAAATTATTAGGTTCCAATTCAAAGGTTTGATGAGATGATGAGCACAATAAAATCCTTCTCGAGTTGAGAATTCTTCATTCTAAGCACTTGAAAGACCTCCAAACAACTTATCATGCATTGTACTTCACAATATGAATTAAAATTGTATAAAAATTATTAAAAAAACATAAATAACCTCTAAAAATTATTATATGAGATCAAACACTTTTAAATCTGATCATGGCCCTTCATTAGGCCACACACTCTCTCTTTGCTCTCTAGATCTTAACCTATAAACCATATTAGGCCTTAAAAATAATAGTCATGCCTCTTTCAATGAACTCTCTACCTCACTCAAACATTCAATCAACCTATCTCATGATTAAAAACTATCATAAATCCTTCACATGCCTTGACAACAAATCATGATACCTCATTAGGCCAGGTAGGGTCTAGGAGTGGTCTAGGTGAAGACTTAGTCTGAAGGTCTTACTTCTATAAGCTTTCCATAAGAATATCATGAGTAATAAAATACTTCACATAAATTATTAATCAACCTCATATAACCACTCATTCTTGTGTGCACTTATATCACCATGCCATCATACTCATACCTTCTCACAAAGTCTCTTCATGCCATGACTAGGCTTAGGCTACTTAAGCACTTAAACTCAAATACCTACTACCTATGCATTTAAAAAAAATAAAAAAACATTAATAATCACTATAATATACTACATACTTTTTTCCATGATTACATATGAAAACTTACCTTGAAAATTGATCTTCATGCCTCATTAGGCTAGTCAAGGTTTAAGAGAGGTCTAGATGCAGACCTAGACTAAAGGTTCTACCCCTATAGGCTCACTTTGAAAAACTCTTAAGTTCATCCACACCTCATATTCATGCTAATACAACCTTAAAAATCTCTCACATGCCTTAGATCACTCACCTCATCATGCCACCAGCTCATACTTATACCATGTCATGACTAGACTCAAACTTCTAATGCACTTGATGCCTTCACCTATTCCTTTCATGCCATATACTAAAAAAAAACATCAACCAAGAAGATATAAGATATTATCTGCCTTAAAATTCTCTCTTAACTTCAAATTTTCTATTTACTTCAAATGCATCTTGTCACATGGCTTCTTTGTCATACCAGCTCACAAGCTCATACCTCAAATAGCACTCATCATGCATCTTCACCAGATGCACCTTGACATCATTGACATCAAACTTGGCATCAATGATGATAATTATGAACAAATTCCCCCTATGTCAATGATTACAAACACATTATAGCTTGATCATTCTGATCTCCCCCATACTGGTCCTTCTCCCCCCTTTAACATTAATGACAAAAGGTCTTCTATAAACTACTATCTAGAATCATAAATTTTTGAAAATAACATCAACATATAAAATATGAAGAATTACAAGAACATACTCCCCCTTAATCGATGCATACCTCCTTTAAATTAACTCAAATCATAAGACCACTCACCTTGTCTTTGACATGATTGATATGACTTAAACCTTTGATCACACAATAGGCCACCATATTATTGATATCAATTGAAGAATTAGGGACTCCCCCTTTGTATTCATAGCTTGATCTCACCACATGAGTCATTACGAATCTCACACCATCCTCATCTTCCTTCAAACATATTGATACCAATACCACTTCTAGATCTATCAACATTTTTTAACATGTCTTCATGATAGCTACCAAGCTTCTACTAACTAATGAGTGTCTCCATGAAGCCTATTGGAGTCAACCTTTACCATAGGGAACTATAACAACAAAAACTCAGGGGATTCCCAAATCCCCATTCTCTCGTAAGATTGATGATCTTTTAGGATTGATTAGTGTTCTTGGCTTGGACTCTTCATCATATGTGTGTTTAATAATTTGAGTTGATAATGAACATTATTGATACTCTTCAACATTTGGTCTATGCTTTACCATAACAAACAATCCAAATTTGTCTTTTAGACTGACCAGGACTAAGTTTGATTATCTTTGTCTTTCACACCTTGGTTTTTTTTAACTATAGGAGCTTGAATCTTCTTATTCTATCCTAATGATTCATGATGATAAAATCTTACAATATTACCAATTTTAAGACAATTATAAAAAATATGATCACTCATATATCTTTACTGATGTAAACTATGATTCCTTCCATAGTTCCATAAGTACTCATTCCTAGAGGGTCTTCTACACTCTCTTGCTATATGACCAAATTGACTACATGAGAAACAATAACCATTGAATGAATCTAAATAACTTATGATGTTAGGTTATCTAATAGAATTTGTCTTCATATTTTTCATGAGGTTGACCTTCTTGTTCACATTATCATTTTCCTTGTTCTTCTATTGACCTGCTTTGAAACCAAGACCTACCTTTTCATTGGTAGACTTTTGACTACTCAAAATATCATATAAATCTTTAGTTCTCTTTTCAAACTTCTCATAGGTATTCATATTTCTAGTTTCTCGATCCAATTCTAAGTTTAAGGACTTCATTTTTTATTCATACCTGATGGATGCTTCTTTCTTAGTCTTTAGGCTAGCATTGACTATCTCTATTTGAGTTTTAAATTTATTGATGATCTCATCATGCTCCTTAGATGTGTTACTCAATCTCTCCTCAAGGATATTGATTTGATCCTCACAAATCTTAACCAATGATCTTAGTTTCTAATTCTTTCTTCTTTGGAACTTTAACTCCTCTAGAAAACTCACCAATTCTACCTCAAGGTTCACTTCAGCCTCTTCTTCATCATTCATAATACCTTTCTCTTTTATGTAACCCTAATTATCTATTTTTATAGCCATGAATAAGGTTTCATAATTTTATTGTTCATTACTATCATCATCACTATCAGATGCACTTGTCTCACTTACATCAGATGATTTATTATCTTCTTTGGTATATAAACTTATATTATTCTTGAATGACCCTTTCTTGCCTTTATACTTCCTAAAATATTTCTTTCTTTTTTCAAGCATATAAACCTTCTTATCATCACCATGGTGTTCATCACATTCTTCATCATTCTTATTATTATCTTTTTTAGGACACTTAAATGCAAAGTGACCAATCTTACCATAGTTTAAACAATTGAAAGGAAATTTACCCTTGTACTTACCATATCTAATCTTCAATTTCCTAGTAAACATGGATATCAATTCATCATAATCAATATCTAAACTTACCTCATCCTTGACCTTCTTGGATTTTGAATTATTCTCATATTTGAATGCTTGTACCTTCTTGGAAGGTATTCCTTCATTTGTTCTCATCTCATAGGTAGTCAAGATGCCATGAAGCCCATCCATCTAAAGTGTGTCTAGATATTTCATTTCTTATACTGTAGATACCTTTGAATCAAATATATAAGTTAGGGATCTCAATACCTTTTGTACAATTACAAAATATTTCACTTCTTCTCTAAGACCTCTAATGATATTGACAACTTCATCAACCCTTACTAGCTAGGATGAAATGCTCTCATCTTCCTTCATACTCAAACTTTAAAACTACCTTTTGTGGCTCTATAATTTAGCCATCTTCACCTTGGTATCTCCTTCATATATAGTATTTAACTTTCCTCTATTGGGCCCCTTATTTTTTTAAGTAAAGGATTTATGCCAACATGACATCCACCTAAGCACCAAGGAATAATTATGTGTATAGGTTATCCCTTTAGAATTTTAGCACCAATTAGAGGGTGAAACACATATCTTATGCTAGTTTTTAGGTAGATAAATATCTACAAGATTCCTAGGGCACCCTCAAGGATTTGGAGAGATGTGGTAGCTATAGCACAAACTTCACAAAGTCATGTAACTAGTGGGTATATGATCACCAAAGTTCTATCGTGGCACTTGACATGCACATTCCACCTTCGTGAAGATGCTCTCAAAGGATATTTAAGGAGCTTAATTTAGATGAGGGATGAAAAGATAGGGAATTGTAGTAGATATCTATAAAAAAGAATCCTAATTAAATAGTTCTTCAATAGCCATTAGGCTTAGGAATAGTATGGAATCCATGAAGGCTCCATTTGTAAGCACCCAAGCTCATGTATGAGCCTCTAGGTCATTAAGTAGTAAAAGCTAAGCATATACTCTATTATGAATCTTATAAACTCTACACTCTATTTTAAAGTATAATTAATGATGAAGGTTGTTACATTAACACATAATGTGTTTGATTTACACATCTTTGGTATTGATATTAGAATGAGTAATTATTATAATGTCATATTTTAATTATGATAAGAAATGTTCATACATGCTACTAGTTCACATTTTTAATGGAGTCCCTATAAAATTTCATAAAATAATCATAACTCTATATAGAGAATGAGTATAGGTTTTGTGCCAAATATTCCTATCCTTGTTAGGAGTGCATGTCTAGCATGAGTAGTTTGAAGTAGAAGTAGCCTTGTAACCTCTTAAATGCCTAGATGACACTAGACTTAGTATACAAAATACTTTCACCCATATGACACTAGGCTTAGTCCATGAAAGGCTTGTGTTTATAGACCTACCTAAAGATTTTTTAGAATTAATCAAGTCCCCTAATTAGAGTCTCATACCATGGCACAAATAGCCCAATACGGCTCCCAATTACTTCTCATTTGTGCTTTAAGTGAGCACATAAGGCCTATTCCTTATCTGGATTGATGCTAATGTAGCTAAGTGTTTAAATATTGAGAACAAAGGGAATATCCCATGCTTACAACTAGTTGTAACAAACCAAGAACCAACTATGACAACTTTGTGCACTTTTATAAAACATTATTGGTTTTGTTGCCTAGGACCCATGTTAAATTTTGTTTTTATGATGATATAATGATGTAATGACTTTCCCTCAAAATAATTGAGTACTATATGTAACAAGAAGAAGATAGATTTGTATTGAAGCATCCAACCTACCAAGGGAAAAATCTAAGAAAATGGGTTCAAAATAACCTATATGATTCTTTGTATGAGGTGTTTTTCTATGAGTTACCTAAGCATGTTTATAGGTGGTTGGCTACATATTCAACCCATAGTAGAAGAAGCTATGGATAACACTATAAGTGGAAAATGGATATCCTAGAGAGGATTGAGACTATAGATTCTACTTGGACTAGAATAGTGGATAAATGGTAGAAAAGAACTCTTAATATATACATACTTGAGTTTGTAGTCTCAACATATTCATGTCTTGAGGAAGTAGAGTACCAATTTTTGCAAAACACTAGAGGCACATTTATAAAGTAATTTAGCATAAAGCTCAAAAATCTAATGGTGGATTATGGTTTTGAAACTTTGGGAATGGAAGTATAAAGTCCTTTCATATATGGGTAATGGAAAGGGGGAGAAGGGGTTGTGTAGGTGATGTATAATAGAAGAAGACAAGGAAATTAACACCTAAGAGATTAGAAGATATACTTATAATAAGAGATGGTGCTAATTGATGGAATATTTGAAACCTAGAAGTGTTAAAAGAACCCTTAGTGAGTGGGAAGGGGAAGGATCTCTTGGAATACAATAGTGTAAGGATGAGAGATATAATGAAGTGATGGATAAATCTCAACACTTGATAGATATGTAATTCACTAGGTTTCTAAAAAATTTGGTGACTACAAATATGCTCGATGCACCTACCCCATTTGAACCTATGATGCATGATCATGCACTGGATCCCCCACTTGAATAAAGTACTAAAGTAATAATTGACTCTACTAATGACCTAGATCTTAGACATTTTACAAAATTGGATTGTAACTTTGTGATTAAATAGATTATTCTATATAAGGAGGTGAGTACAACTACCTCTAGACAATTGGGTGTTAGCTCACCATAATAGAATTTAAACTTGAGCATACCAACTCAACCAGTTTCAATAATTTAAATTGGTAAACATCCCATAAGAAGTGGTCTAATTCCATAAGCAAGTAACACAATGCCATCGACATCAACTATGCCAATAGTAATGATGGGGCCAATGCCTAACCTAGTGGTTAGAGGTGTTGGAGGAATACCAATAAGATAGGTACTAATTAGACAAGCACCTCAAATTATAATTACCCCTTGTAGTGAATCTAATAAAAAATGGCTATGCACTTACTAGAGTATTATGGCATGGAGGAGGCCATAGAACATGTGCTAATGTGTGAACTATAATGGCACATGTAGGTAATAACCTAATCAAAGTGCAAGGCTACCTAGTTTATGACCACTTTACTTGATCATGCCCACACTTGGTATAAGAAATTTGATATTAACCATGCCATGGTTGACTATGATACCCTAAAGGATGCATTCCTAAAGGAATTTGACATCTAGAGTTTGAGCAATAAAGCATCACCATGCTAAAAGAGATTACCTAAGGATTCTCAGAGAGTGTGTGCCTATATGATGTAAGATTCAAAACTCTCTTATCAAAGATACCATATGATATTCACCCTTTCTAGTATGCACAATGGTTCATTTTGGGGTTAATCATGCCATTCTAAAGAGCACTTTCCATGAAGACTTTTATAGACCCTCAAGAAGTGCTTAAAGCAATGCTCAAAGCTGAAGCAATTAGAATTGTAGATATTGGTATCAACCCATTTATGGAAGCACATATTGAATCTATGGCATCCTATCTCATAAAGATTACCACTAGCTCATTACATGATATTCAAAGTGGACTATGGTGCACTAACTACAAATTAGAGGGCCATAATAGGACCAACTTCCCATAGAGGAATGTGTGCACTTTGATTCTAAGTTGTGAAGTATATCAAGAGGTGAATTATGTCTAAAAATATCATTTATTGTAATGTGTCAACCAAGTTAACACAATAATATATCATCAATTATGCAATGCCTACACCCATATCACTACTAAGTTTTGGGTGATTGATTAAATTCATGAGAACATAGAAAGAGGTGCATGGCATGCGACCATAGGAGTTGGAGGAAAAAAAACCAACACAATAAAGAATACAACCAATAAAACATAGTCTTTAAAATGTAATGAGGTACTAGAGGGTAAGGTAGAGGATGTAGTGGTGGAAGGTTCCCACCATTCTTATGTTATGAGTTTGTCTCAACAGAGCACTACCAATGCAACTGCCCTGCACATCCCATGTGTGGGTATTGTTGAGGATCCCATAAGGTTAAATAATGACCTAACCTATACAAAAAGTTGATCCAAGGTAAGATTGACATAGACAAGGGCACAATAATGATTAGACATGATAAAAAATAGAAAAATAGACCCCAAAGGTGTAACCTGCATGCATAGAGACAATCAAGGTACAAACAACTACATGTAGTGGATTCACCACTCAATTGCTAGTTGTGTTAATACCTGAGTTATGACTCAAGTATGTGGATAAGGGTTGTAATGAGTTCATAACATGGTTTGAACCTAAAGCTACTCCATACCTAGACCTAATACACTAGAAAGATGTGTTACAATAGGCTATGAGTGTCATCCAAAACCTACAAGGGGAGCTCTAATTAGCATGAGACTGAGAAGCACAAGATGCAACCTCTTGTAAGGAGTAGAATAGTCAAGAAGATAAATTACATGAATTAACTAATATTTTACACCTCTTAAAGATAGAAGGAATTTTGACCCTATTGAATAACTTACATGAAGCTAAAGTAGAATAGTCAAGAAGCTAAAGTACATGAATTAATTGATATCCTACACCTCTTGAAGATAGAAGGAATATTGAGCTCTAATTAGCATGAGACCTAAAATCACAAGATGCCACCTCCTGTAAGGAGTAGAATAGTCAAGAAGCTAAAGCACATGAATTAACTAATATCTTAGAGCATGCAGGTCAAAATATAATTGACATTTCCATGCCATACATGGAGAGGGCATGAGAATTTTAACATACAAAAAATGTTGAATATAACCAAGAACTCTTGGTGAATTCCATTAATTATGGATGGCTTATCTATGAGGTTATTATTAACATAGGCATTGAGGTCAACATCTTGACCAAGAATGCCTAGGAGAAAATAGGAAGGCCAACCTTGAGACCTTCCCATCATGTACTCTTCATAGTTAATAAGACATGAGCATAGCCTATTATAATTCTAAAAAGTGTATTTGTAAATATAATAGGAACTAAATTCCATGCTAATTTTGAAGTGATAGAGTTAGTAGAGTAGGAAAACTACTTGATGCTTCTAAAAAGGCCTTGGTGTTATGTAAAAAATGAAGATATGTGCTTTAAAAGGAACTGCATGACATTTGAGAATGGAAAGGAGAGGGTAGTTATACCCCTTTCAAATGACTAAAGAACCCCTTTGTCAAAATTATGGATATCAAAGATGAGATCAACCACATCTATAACATCAAAATGCAAGGCACTGAAACTCTAGACCCAAATGATCAAGGAATCCTCTTTTGGGAAGATGGGAAATCAACCTCAAACACCACTGATTTTGCTTGTGACTAATGGGTTGAGGAAGCATTTGAGAACACTTGTCAAGGGTGTCATTTGGTACACATAAAGGTTCTAATACCATTAAAAATAGGATGGGTACAAATAAAGCATGATTTTAAAGATGGGTCCCTTATGCTAAAAAGATAGGAAAATAGTGTTTTGATAGAGTAAGGGAAAACTTACAATGCTACCAAGATATGAAGGGATTAATCTAGTGAAAGACTATGCATGTGACCTTGAGTCATGCATACCAAAAGAAGTAGATAGAATGGGTGCACTAGTGTATATATTGAATAACACTAATGCTCATTAGTGGGTAACATAAAAGCCTAGACTTCCAATTTGGTAGGATGCAAAGGCCATTATTTGTACTATATTCAAAAAAATTAACAAGGATCTAGACATCTTAGCCTACTCTGGTGACTCTGACCTTATAACACATGTGCATCTTTATGAAGAAATGTGGACTAGCTATGGTGAAAATGCCCCAAGAAATTTATGGGTTCACACCTTCTATAGGACCTTGAAGACTTGGGCATGGGCATGGTACTTATTCAATAATACACGCCATGAGACAAGCAACTAGGATGCCCTTAAGGAGTGATTTGTTCACACCTTTTCCTTCTCTTTAAAAAACCTTGAGTTGATTAAGCCACTATAGTTAGTTCAAAGGTCAGTCTTTGAGGACATTAAAATATTGGAGGAGCACATAAAAGACATCTATGGTGAAAAAGGGTTAGTTCTCCTAACCTTATTCAAAGATAAAACTCTAACCAATGACTCTAATGGTGAAGATGATGACACATGAAAGGTGCATAACTAGAAGAGTTTTACTGGCAAAAGGAAGTTAGTATAATTAAGGATAGTGCCCCAAAAGAAGAAGACCTACCCATCTTCAGGTATAAACAATCAAGGGTAGTAGATAAGTTGAGGATTCACATGAGGATAATAATGAACCCGATCAATCACATTTAAGAAATACTAAGGTAGATATTAGTTCATAAGGGGTACCATAAAATTACCACTCCAGGTGCCTATTAGTCTAACATGAAATTAACACATATTATTGATCTCCTAAAGGAATTCCAAGACTTTTACCCTTATAATTATATAGATATGAAAGTCACACACCCATCATTTAGGAAGATGAGCATTAAATTAGTTGACAGTGTAAGACCCATCAAAAAGTGACCTTACAGGATACACCCAAATATTTGTGGCAAAGTCAAGATGGAGATTGATGGAATGCCATAGGTGTCATCTACACCATATAGAAATTTGTATTAGTTATCCCCATGGTCATTATCATCAGAAAATATGGGCATATCTAGATTTGTGTTGACTACAAACTATTGAATACCACTAGTGTAACTAACACCTTTTTAACTTTGTTTATTGATGAAGTATTGGATGGCATCATAGGTTGTGAGATATACACCTTTACTGATGAGTTATCAAGATACCATAAAGTCCAAATCAAGGAGGATGAAAAACCTAAAACCACCTTTATGATTGGTTGGGGATATTTTTAATACAACATGATGCCATTTGGATTGAATAATGCACCAACCATGTTCTGCCAATTGGTGATCACTGCTTTCAAAGACTTCATTCATAAGTTCCTCCAAGTATACTTAAATGATTGGACAATGTATGGGTTAGTGAATGATCACTATGATAAATTTCACCTTATGTTTTAAATGTGTAGTTAGTTCTAAATTTCATTTAACTTTAAGAAGTGCATTTTCATAACACCATTTGGAACTTTTCTTGAGCACATTGTCTGCCAGGATGGTTTGCTCATGGATCTAGAAAAGATTAAAATCATCCTTAAGCTCTAGACCCCTTTAATATAGAAATATGTTTGCATCTTTCTTATACATTTTGGGTAATATAAAAAGTTCATAAGGATCTATACCAAGATTATAACACCATTATAAGATCTCTTACAAAAAGATGGCCTATTCTATTGGGGCACAAAATAGGAAGATGCATTTGAGACCCTGAAACTCAAACTAGAAAGTTCATCAATATTAAAATTTCTTAATTAGGTGAATCCCTTCCACATCCATGTTGATGCATCTAGTTTTAAAATCAATTTCATACTCATACAACTAAGTGAAGTCAAAATGGAGCATCTTATTTCCTTCACAAGTAAGAAACTAACCAAGGTAGAATAGAACTACACCACAACTAAGTGCGAGGTGCTTGCTATGGTTTATACCCTAAAAAAACTTAAATAAATTTTTTTGGTGACCCATTTCATATTTTTAATTTATCATAAGGTACTTAAGTACTTAATGAACAAGCCCATTTTTCATGGGTGCATTTTTTAATGGATTGTTTTGTTTCAATAATTCTAGTTCTCTATTGTAGTAAACCTTGGAAAATAAAACTTGGGCCTAGACCATCTATCCCACATCAACTTTGGTGATACAAAAGTGCCTATTAAAGATATGTCTGATGTACAAATTTATAGGGTTTGGTATATCCTAGAATACTTGATATAGATCATCACATTTTTGACCTCCAAATATATGCCCCAGACCATGATGACTAAGGAGAAGAAGCAGATCATAGTTCATGTCACCCATTTTCAACTCATTAGTGGGGAACTAGACAAGTTGAGCCATAATGGGGTCATATCTTGATGTGCCATAGAGCATGAAATGTAATCAATATTACAAGAGGTGTATGAGGGGATTGTAGGATGCCATTATGTTAGAGACATTACAGTGTGAAAATTACTACAATCAAGCTTATAGTGGCTAACCATATTTCATTACATAAAATAATACACCAAAGCATGTGACATAAACTAGCATACAACAAAACCAAACCATTAGGATGAGATTCCTTTCATCCCAATCTTTGCCTAGACACCATTTGAAAAATGGGCCATTGACTTTGTTGGGCCTATTACTCCCATGACAAGGCAAACAACACAAGATACATTCTAGTTACAATAGATTACTTCACCAAATAGGTTGACGTAGCATTGAACAAATATTATACATCCACCACAACCTAAAGATTCATTTGAGAGAATATCATCAGTCACTATGGATGCTCACTTAACTTGACTAGTGACTGTGGGGTACTTTACATCAATAAAACCATTCATATCTTACTGACTGAATATATGGTAGTACACCATAAAATGTCACCTTACCATCCCAAAGAAAATGGTATCACATAAGCATTTAATAAAATATTGGGAACATACCTCACAAAATTATATGACATTGGTCAAAAATATTATGATGACCATGTGTCAATAGTATTATGGTCCCATCATACTACATACAAGCTCCTGAAAAAGGATACACCATTTTAATAGGTGTTTGACATAGAGGAAATTTTACCTATGGAATTCCTAGTTTCTTCATTATGCATTGTGCATATTGGTCTATTGGATGACCATGAATATTTAAGCACATGCTTGGAAGACTTGGAGTGCCTAGATGACACACATGCCCAAGCACTATGGAGATAATAGGTAGAAAGGGCATGCAAAAATATATGGCATGATAAACACATCAAGTACAAGGTATTTACATAAGGTGAACTAGTCTTGGTATATGAATCTAAGTAATTTAAGCACCCAAGCAAGCTATAAATTAGGTGGATGGGACCTTATGTCATTCATAATATATTCGAGTTTGACACATACAAACTATACACATTGATGGGTGAAATTCTATCTGGGCATTTCAATGGCAATAGATTGAAACTATACAATCACTAAGATGGCACTTATGCCATTAGACACTAACTTATCGATCATAACTTAGTTTTTTCATTTTAACCATAATAAAAATTATTACAAGCCAAATCTTTCCTTATATTTATTTCCTTTGTGTTGAGTTCATAAGCATGGCACTTTCAAGCCCATAGGAGAACTATTCTAATACTTACATGTATAAATTTAGTTAGGTGAGTCAAGCACAGTCAATTTCTAAGTGATTGAGGCTACACACCTAAGTTTCTGGGCACATGAAGATTGAAAATTTCATAAACATATAAGTACAAGATTGATGAAGGAAGTTACACAAGATGTTCATGCATAAGGAATCAAGAAGAGATAATGAGGCACTAGAAGACCAGCATAAGGATTTATATGGGGTAGGAAAGGCTAAAATAAGAGACATGAAAGTGTAGAGAAATCAAACAAGAAAGAGAGGTGTTATTGTAAATAATCAAAACACTAAGAGGAGATGGAACTAAGGAGGTTGAATCATATGCATGTGAAGCACTATGCCCAACTTGCCATAAGAATTGTAAAATTTATTCCAAGTTGAATAAATTACAAGAGAATGACCATTGAGAGTGTTGACACCCACTCAACAGTCAATAAGAAGTGACCATTTGAATTCCATGTCACCTCATAGGAAAAACCATTAGTAAAGTTAATGCTATGATGGTGGAGAGCATAAATATCCATAATAAATGAGTAGTTGGTGATGGATTTTAGTAAATTTCATGGGTTTAGTAGATTTCAAAAAATCCACATGATGTCAACCATTAATTTCCAACCATTAATGAGGTAGATAAAAATAGATTATAAAGGGGTGGATGATAGACTTCAATAGGATATTGAACTTTGTAATAATTTACAGTAGAACATAGAGCTGAAGCTATTAAAACTAGAGAATGCTACCATAGAAAACTAGTCATCCATAGCCCCCTAAGTGAGAATGGTTAAACAATGATAATATTGATTTCTACTTTGAATTGAAAAGGAGGTGAGTGGAGAGAAAGTAATAAATAAATAAGGGAGAACGAGTTCTATAGAATGACTAGGCCACCATTAATGACATAGGAAGTTTGAGACTGAACACATAGTCACATTTCTCGTGACTATGAAGAAGTGCCAATAAAAATTTTGGAATTAAAAAAGATTAACCAATTGTGCTTCAACAATAATAGATTTAGAGTGGGCAAAAAGAGGCTAAGTATAGGTCCATCATAGGTGAAAAAAGATGCAAAGAAAGCATAGATAGTAAAAGAAGTAGCCACTATGAAAAGAGAGGTGCAGATGGTGGAATTCATAAGAATCATAGAGGTAGATCTAGAAGCAAGTGCAAATATCACCTATAGAGAGATGAAATTACCCTAAGAAGTCATAGTGGGGGATAATTGGGTGTCCCTTATACATATGTATAAGATCAAGGATTACATGCATATGATGGGAATGAATGTGAAAAAATTAAACTAGGACTAGATGGTAGACATGGGGAAGAAGACAAAGGTAGGCACTGCACTCTTTGATTTATCCATTAGAGACAAATTGGAAACCATGGTTACCATGAAACTATTCAAGCTACCATGCTTGGGTGAGATAGAAGAATTGGTACAATTCCTCCTCTCATGAGTACATGGTGATAGGTTTTAGTTCATATGATGGTGCATGGGGATCTCGATGAGACTCATTAATAGAATGATGGGACTACCTTGTGTAGGTGTATACATCCATGATATGATGGAGGATGAGGTAGAGGTTGAAAGATTCATAAATCTCTTGAGATACTACAAGTCAGGGTTTGTGTTCCCCATCAAGGACATCCAAGACCTTGGCATGAGGGTCAAAATATACTTGGTTAACTCCAAACTATGACCTAGTGGTCAGTGGTCTAATATTATCATGACATTCTTATGCATTTCCCACCATATAACACAAGGGGTAAAATTTAACATCTCTAATTTCATTACTAAGGATATTTTCAAGAATGCATAAAAGTGTCATCGAGCATATAAAATCTTTAGGTGGGGATATATGTTGATTTTGATAGTGATATAGGAGATAGGTGTGTCGAATGGTGATGACAACCACCTATGGGTGTTCTCACCTAACCATGAGTCCCATACTATGAATTACCAAGACTTCATCTATCCACCCAACTTCTCATGAAAGTATAAGAATAGGGTGTAAGGGTGGTGTGATTGGTACATTAAAGCCTTTAGGAAGGAGTGGCACATCCCTTAGGAACTTCCCTATTAACTAGTGAGAATGGTAACCTTTACCATAATGTATCATTTTTATGTGGTGTACACAGTGCTCACAGATGGGAGCCAAGTAATTCATGGTGGTGCTAAAGAGAATCCCCAATGCACAACAACTTGAGATCTTAATCAAGATCATGGATCACTAAAAAAGTAGGATGAGGTGCTAGTTTGTGCACTATAGAGCCAAGGCCACTAAGGATGAGGAAGATGACATGGACATGATAGACATACATCCCCTCTAAGTTATAATCAATTGGACGATATTCAACCTCTACTATGGAATAAAATCATGTAAGAAGGGTGGCAATCTTAGAAAGGATGATGATCACCCCTCCTAGTTGGCAATGAAGGGAATGTTGAAATTAAGTTATAGGAGAAGACTCTCCAAAAGAAATGGGGAGAGAAGCTTGAAGAAATAATTGAGCACATTTAGTTAAAAATTACCTCTAAAGAGAAAATTATGCCCCTATCTCCAAATAACTACATTACCTTTATGTTAGAGAGTGTTTTCTCTAGTATGAAGCACAAGAAAAAGACTAAGGGACACATTGCATTCCATACAATAACTCTTGTAGATATGGAGAAAGAGGTGACCATTGCATCTAGAATAGAGGAGGATACTAAAGAAGATAGATCAAGGATATATATCCCATAAGAATACATAAAAAGTAACATGACTATCATGCTTGAGGAAACAGAGGAGCCGACAAGCCCCTCATCTAGTGAAGAAGATTTGACACCACCTCCACAAATAGAAGAAGAGAAAATAAGGGTTTGGAAGAAGACAAGGTTGAGAGAGGAGGACATCAATAAGACATTGGTTACTGAAGAGAATAAGAAACTTTCCCAAGAAAAATAATTGGCCAAGGTTGAGAAAAGGGATTTGAAGGTTCCTGTAAGTGTAGGACCAATAGTTGAAATGGTTAGGAAAGTGACAAGCTCCCCCACCAAGAAGACAAAATAATCTATAAAAGAGGAATGTATGAGTAGTGAAGGGGTTCTTGAATAAAAATAAGGTGACACTTGTGCCTTAGAAAAATAAATAAAGATAGTGGAAGAACCCCAACAGTAACACGATGATGCTAGGTTTAAAGGAATTTCCCTAGAGGTAAGTATTGATAAAACTCAGGATGAAAAAATGGATGTGGGGGAGAAATTGGAAGAAGAAACCCCCAAGGATAAAATAGGTGAGTCCTCTGAGGAGAGTGATGAAGAGAGTGTTGGTACCAGTGAAGAGGAAGAAGTATACATACAAATGGTGATTATTGAGAAGGATGATAAAAATATAAATATAAGGGAGAAGACACATGAGGTATGGGTGGATGAAGAACTCTATATGTATGACACTATTCCCACCTAATCCATCATGACTAGGATGCACAAACAAATCTCATTTGTGCTAGACCACTACATGGATGAGCCTCAATTTGAGGTGCTTAGGGTAGCTCATTTGAGCCTAGAAGATCTTGATGAGGGGTTGGAATCCCTCCTTATTAATCCTCACATCATGAACATGAACCCAATCTAATCTAGGACTGCACTAATTAGGTTGGCCATAGAAGTTGCACACTGAAACATCATCAATGATGGCTAGGTAAGGAAGCGGAAAAATCTCAACAAAGAAGTCAAGGATGAAGCATAGGCCACCAAATTTAAGTTATAGAAAATATTTTAGTGTATAGAGATATCTAAACCATCTCTTTTGGTCAACATCAACACTTTAGACCTTTTAGAGGTTGAAAAATTTTGTGTTGGTGGATCAGATGCTCCCAAGGTTAAAACCTAAGCTAACACAAGAAGAAGAAGATCCCAATGTCATACTAAAGAAAGAGCTAGATGATAAGTAAGAGGAGGTAGAAGAACTCTTTTCCAAATTATATGAGGGTACAGATGCAATACACACCATTTTATTAATCTTATCAAATCAAGCCTTAATTATAGATGTGTGCCTAAAGTAGGCAAAAGAAGAGAAGGATAAGTTGATGATGTAAGTGTACTCAGTAAATAGGTCAAAGTGGGCACAAATCATGGGTAAAATCAATGTTCTCAACAACCAAATCAAAGATCAAGAGTAGAACCTAGAATCACTCTTTTGTGCTCTATATACTAAGGCCTGTGAATAAGGACCAATCTTAGATGGGAATGTGCAAAAGGTGAAAGCCAATGTTGAGGCCTTTTATAAGGAGCAAAAGAAAATGGATGTGCTCATACTCACTACTATATCTATTGATATAGATAACATTGCTATAGAAATCAATCTTGCCATTAAGGTCTTTGAAGACTTTAAGACTTAATTGAAGGAAAGTACTCCCAAGTTTTGTGCTCCCAAGAGCTTGACAACCTAGTCTAAGGATGGACTAAAGTTTTTTATGGGGTAATGTTGGGCCCCTTATTATATTAAGTAAAATATTCATGCCAACATGACATCTACCTAGGTGCAAAGGAGTCATTTTTAGTAGAGGTTACCTCTTTGGTATTTTGGCACCAGATGGAGGGTATAGTACATATCTTGCACTAGTTGGCAGGCAGTTAACTATCTCCAAGATTCTTAGGGTACCCTCTAGGATTTGGAAAGGTGTGGAAGCTATAGTGAAAATTTTGTGAAGTAATGGATATGGTGGGTATGATCACCAAAGTTATAGTTTGTCACTCAGTGTGTACATTCTACCCTAGTGAAGATGCTCCCAAAGGCTATTTAAGGAGCTCAAGCCAAATGAGGGATGGAAAGATATGGAATTGTAGCAAAGATATATAAAAATGAATCCATAGTAGATAGTGCTTCAGTAACCATTAGGATTAGGAATAGTATGGAAGCTATGAAAGATCCATTTATAATCACCCAAACTTATCTATGAGCCTCTAGGTAATTGAGTAGTAAAAGTTAATCATATACTCTATTATGAATTTTATGAACTCTATAATCTATTTTTAACTATAATTAATGATGAAGGTTGCTACACTAACACATAATGTGTTTGATTTATGCATATTTTGTATTTATAGTGGAATGAGTAATTTTTGTAATGTCATAATTCAATTATGATAATAAATGTTCATGCATGCTACTAGTTTAAAATTTCAATGGAGTCCCTATAAAATTTGATGGCATCATCATAAATCTATATAGATAATGAGTATAGGTTCTACACCAAGTATTCCTATCCTTATTAGGATCACATGTCTATCATGAGTAGTTTGAAGTGGAAGTAACATTGTGGCCCCTTCAACATCTACATGACACTAGACTTAGTCCATAAAAGGCTTGCACCCATATGACACTAGGCTTATCCCATAAAAGGCTTGTGCCTATATACCTATCTAAATATTTTGTATAATTGACAAAGCATCCTAATTAGAGTCTCATGCCATGGAATAAATAGCATAATAAGGGGCCTGGTTCCTTCATAGCTATGTTTTGAGTGAGCACATAAGGCTTGTGCATTATGTGGATTGATTCCATTATAGTTGAGTGTTTAAATGTTGAGAGTAAAGGGAATATCACATGTTTGTGCTTCATTGTAAAAAACCAAGAACTAACTTAGAAAATTTTATGAAATTTTCTACAATAGTACCATATTACCTTGGTTGACTCATAGTGTATCACCTTCACAAACTCTGCCTCTGATAGGCCACATAGATTGACATTCATTGCCTTGGAATTTATCTCACTTTCCTTCTTGCCTACTATATCAGTTGGTTCTGTAAGAAGTGGAGTGTATCCATACACAATTTATTTCCATATTTCATGGCCCATTTACATTAGATATGTACTCATTCTTATTCTCCAAAATGCATAATTATTCCCATTGAATAATGGAGCCTTACCGATAGAGAAACCTCCTTGCACTTGACTATTAGCCATCCTTGATTCTAGGATCTCCTTTAAGCTGTTAAGCCTACTTTAAATGACTTTATTTGATACCAAATTTTAGAAGCACAATGATTGAGAAGGGGGGTGAATAAATCTTCAAAACCTTTCACCAATTTGACTTAAGCAATCATGAACCATTCAAGAAAACATATAGATGTAGCAAACATAAACACTTATCCACATAAGCATGAAACATAAGAACACATCACATATGTGGGAAAACCTCAAGGGGAAATAAATACATTGATATATACAAATTTAATATAGTCATATAAGACAAAAACCTAATTTAGTGGAGTAATAAATCCATATAGAGTACCAACCCTAATTAGCCAAGCACCCACTTGATTAGGCTTTAGAAATTACCAACCTATAAGGAAGCACCAACCCCCTAGATGACTCAGCACCAACTCATCCACATTATTTATTTGATAAAATTAAAAACACTATGTTTATAAACCAACTAATGATGATCACCTCTTTATCTCTTCACACTCTTATCCTTCTCAAACTATCTTTTAGGCCTCTTCACTCAACCAAGTTTCTTTAAGATTGATTATGGCATATGACCATGATATTCATACTCAAACCTCAAACCTCATACTATATATTAATGATATATCCTACACATTCATTTTATTATATATAAGACCTTATTCCACTCAATAATCTTCTATCTCATTTGCATACTCTCAACTTTTTTAAATAGGCTTAAAACTACCTTGTATATATACTATTCCTTATTCATATACTAGTTAGTAATCCATACACACTTAACCTCTTAGGTTATAAATATAATAGGTCTTTAGAAATATTTTTGACATTAATAGAATTATATTTGAGTCCCTTTTGGTCTGACATGACTCAATTAGACCTCATTTCACTTTTAGGTCTCATGGAGACCTAATTGCATTAGGTTTGTCTAGTAGCACGTTACCATTTGATCCCTTAAAATGCCTTTCACCTCTATATATGTCAATATTATTTTATAAAAAAATAAAATAAAACTTAGCCAACATATTATAAGCTATATAACACTTTTTATGTCTAACCACCACTTGAAACACTCCATTAGCACCATTCACATTAGGGCTTTAAACACATAGAAAAGTCTATCTTGAACAACTAAAGATAACACATCATTTTGACAAAAAAACCTAATAAAAAATAAATTATAAAAAATATAAATTACATAAAAAATATCACCATATGAATTATACACTTCCACTTAGGAGATAAGGCTTCAAGAACACCTTTATAACTCACTCACTTACAACTGCTAGATTACCTCAAAACATAGTCATGGTGACTTAGACCTCCAAAACATATATGACCAATTTAAAATAATTATAGTGAATGAATATGATATTATGGAATATATAGAACACATTTAAATATAAAAATCATGTGGTCTGATGGTAACTATTGGTTTTACAGACTAATTTGTTGACCTCACTACACATAGACCTCACTGAGATAGACAAGCCATTTTGGCTTCATGATTTTCACCATTATAACTAACTTACAAGATATATAATAAATAATTAATAATACATATCAGCCTAAAAAAAATCTCCATGTACTTGGTTTCATCATTCTATCATGAAAACACATTCCAATTCATCTTCTCACTACTGCTTGAGTTTTTCACTGTTTGCACCATTAAGCCTATTAGCGATTGGCTAACTTGGATGGCCGGTTGAACATGATTGAGGGATATAAATTGTCTATGAAAATTCATGTAAATTAAACATGAGTCTCTACCTTCTTCCTCCATCTATTTTCTTACTAAGTGCAATACAAATTTTGATAGCTATAACAACTTCTTCAGAAACAATCCTATAACTCAACATTTTCTCTCTCCTCTCTATAAAAAATACCACTTAGAGGTACCTGGGACAGTATAAAACATATTACCTAAGAATAATAATCCATTATGTGCACTTTTGATCAACATCTTCAACATCAGGTCCATATTAGGGTTCTAAGAGGGTGTAAACCTATTTACACTCTTAACAATCATTCATAAAGCATAGCTTCTCAATATAAAAAATAATGACTATAATTTTGATATAGGTATAATTAATCATATATAATGAAATAATTATGTTCCCATGTAAATGTTTTATGATTTTATGAGCACAATAAATCCTTCTCAGGTTGAGAACCCTTTATTCTAAGCACTGGAGAGACCTCCAAACAACTTTTCATACCTTGTCCTTCACACTATGAATTCAAACTACATGAAAATACTTGAAAAAATATATATAAACTCTAAAAATTCTTAAATTATCTCAAACACCTTGAAATATGATCATGACCCTTTATTAGGCCACACTCTCTCTCTTTGCTCTCTAGATTTTGACATGTAAACCACATTAGGCCTTAAAATTGACCTACATGTATCTTTCCATGAACTCTCCACCTCACTCACATAATAAATAAACCTATCTCATTATTAAACACTACCATACATCCATCACATGACTTGATAATAGATCATGATACCTCATAGGGCTAGCTAGGGTCTAGGAGTGGTTTAGGTACAAACTTGGTCTAAAGTTCTTACTTTTGTAGGCTCACCTTGAGACTCTCATGAGAAATCCAATGAATCACATACACACTTAATCAACATCATACAACCACTCATGTTTTTTTTCACTCATCTCACCAATCCATCATACTTGTACCTTCTCATAAGGTCTCTTCATGCCATGACTATGCTTAGGCTACTTAAACACTTGACCTCAAAGACCCGATACCTATGCATTTGTCAACAATAGAAATAATTAAAAAATAATAACCATTAAAATACATTACATAAATTTTTCCATGCTTACATATGAAAACTTCCCTTGAAAACTGATCTTCATGCCTCATTAGGCCAGACAGGGTTTAAGAAAGGTCTATATGCAGACCTAGATTGAAGGTTATACCCTTGTAGGCTCAATTTAAAACACTAATGAGTGAATCCACACCTCATAATAATTATTATACAACCTTAAAAATCTCTCACACTCTTGAGATCACTCACCTCATCATGCCACCAGCTCATACTTCTACCATGCCATGACTAGACTCAAACTTCTAATGCACTTGATGCCTTAACCTGTTCCTTCCATGTCATGACCTCAAAAAATACATCAACCAAGAAGATATAAGATATTAGTTTCCTTAAAATTATCTCTTGCCTTAAAATTCTCTCTTTCTTTAAAATTCTCTCTTGCCTTCAAATGCATCTTATCATATGGCCTCATTGTCATATCAAGTTCACAAGCTCATACCTCAAGGACCAATCATCATGAATCTTCACCAGATGCATATTGACATCAATGAAATCAACCTTGATATCAATGACATCAATATTTACATCAATGATAACAATTTTTAATAAGATATACCATCTACATATTCTTTTTAAAACTATTGCTACTTTTGTTGGTACATGCACCACTTCTAAGTCTAATTTTTTTGCTACAAATACATAATAATAACCTATCATATTAATGTATTTAATAAATTATTTTGTAGTTAAAATTCTTTCATTCTACCCTTATTCTTTAAGAGGTAACAAAACTACCTTCATAACATCTTTACAGAAACTAACATGTTCTTTGCTTCATCATGAACTATTTTCTATCAAAATTCCATGGCCTTCCCAATAATACATGGCATGCATCCATTTGTATTTCATCTTACCATATTTCATCCTTGTAAATTTTAATATATAAAACTTGATTAAGTACCTTTTATCTACTATAACTTTATTCTCTTTCTTAAACCATGAAATTTGATAATAATGAGGATGCTTTTCATAATGTAAATTGAGTTTCTCAATCATATCTTTATAAACCATACTTTCACAACTACCACCATCTATAATTACTTTGTATATCTTACCTCATAAAGTAAAACTTATTTGAAATATATTTGTTCACATCCATGAATCACCACCTTTTTTATTGTACACATGTTCTTTCTTGGATCAACTATTATTCTTATCATCATGAGATTTTCTCCAATATCTATTGCTAACACTTCAATATTTTATTCTTCTATTTTAGTTTTAACTAAATTCACTCTTAGGTGATCCTTTTTCCTCCTTTATTGATCTTGGTATTATGGAAACTCAAATGATCTATGGTCTTATTCTCCACATCTGTAACTAACATAAGACTTATGTTTATTTGTAAACAACCCTCTACTTCGACCATAGCTTCATCCTCTGTGAAATCCTCTTCTTCTTTGTTGGTATTGAAACACTTGTCTATTATCTTCTTGTCTTTATACACCATGTGATGATTCTCCTCTAGTGGTATTAAAACTACCCTTATTTTTATTAAATCCACCTCATCCACTTATTGGAGGGGATTTTCCTCTTCTTGGCTCAGTAGATGTTCTTAAATTCTATCTATTTTATGTTTCTTCTCCTTTCAAATCTAACCGATAAGCTTAATCCATGCAAAGTATTATATTCATGCTTAATTCATCTTGAATATAAATTTTCTAATAATTTACATACCTTGAATCCATATTCTCTTCTATTTAATCATGATCCACTCATATGTATACCCTCATATACTATGATCCTTTTACCTCAAATTCTAGAATATTTTGTATAGAGTTTGTGCATAATACATATGAAGAAATTTATCCCTTATCTTCTTCTCTATATTTTTCCATGAGTTGATCTTCTCTTTACCTTTTATCTATATTTATTTCTATAGGTGATCCCACCAAATCTTTTCATGACCCTTAAATTTCATGCATGCAAATTTTACCTTCTTGTCTTCTCTCATAGTTCTCCATTCAAAAAACTTATCCATGTTGTTCATCCAATCTATCAACTCCTATGGTTTTAAAATTCATCCATATTATATAATGTCAAACTTGATTCTTTCATTCCTTACTTATCTAACCATCCTCTCTTTCATTGATGGCAATTTTTCTTGTTTCTCCTCTTACATAATTTCTTCTTCATGATTTTTGTCATAGTTTACATCATCTTTGCTCTCCTTTATCTTTGATTTACAATGATCTCAATTAATTATTATACTTTTCTTTATAGATATTACATATTATAGTTCATTTGAGTGATTCTTCCTCATCCTCTCACCAATTATTATGCCTCCAAGATTCAAACTTGCTCTAATACCAAATAATGAACCTGAACACTATCAATAAAATAAAATTACCAATAAACAAAGCTTATAAAATAATCACTTGTATTGGTTTGTATTTAATAGTTTAAATAATTATAGACCATGTATAAATAAACCTCAACTCAAAATTAGAGTTGACATGAAAAATTTAGAACTCTAAAAATAAATAAAATTTGACCTACTATTTTTATCAGCTTTTATTTTTAGTAAGTTTTGCATGCAAGCATGCAAAACTCTAAAAATCTTCAAAAATAAACTAAACATTAAAATTAACCTATCTGACAAATATCAAATGAATTTTAACTTTGGTTATAATTTTTTTTTTTAATTTAGAAAAAAATTGAAAAATAATATTAAACTAAAATTTTGGACCCTCATATGGTCATGTATGGCCTTTGAAAAATATAAAAAACATTTAATAATCAGTTTGCCCAGTTATGGATGCATTAAAATTTTAGAGATGGTCCTTGAGACATGAATATGGGATCAAATATAGATATGGATAAAAAATTATGGCCTCCAAAAGTTTGGCCTCTTTTTTTGCCTCTTTTTGGCTTTTTTTTTTAAAGAAGCCCAAGCGATGGGACTTGGCTTTACTGCAAGATGAGTTTGCATAAAATAGTTTAGTGAATAAATCAATAGGAAAAGAAACATTTAATATTGTTTATGGGATAAATCCTATGAGTGTTTTAGATTTGGTATAGAAACTGTAGACACCCCATTCTGGCCACAACTAGCTTCCAATTGGGTTTCATATTGATTTCTACCAAACATTAATCATTAAGCCTAAAAATAACTAAATGTCCCAATTTCATTTGCATATCAGACACTAGTTATTAGAATCATGTTGAGGCATCCATATTTGGTTTATTATCCTTTATGTAATGATAACCTCTCATGGATTTATCCCAAGTAACCTTGTGACCTAACAACTGGCAGTTTGGCCTTTGGACTAATTAAGCAGGGCACTTAAACAATACTTAAAAAGATGAAATGCTAAAAAAATGAATCAACTACTTAAACTAGATTAAATTATTATATATATAATTCATTTAAAATTAATTAATATCTAAAAATGGAAATTAAAAAACTCAAAATATCAAGCTTCTTCATCATTACTTTTTTGAGTTGTCAAGTCCTCACAAAATATCTAACAAATATCTAGATTTCTGAGCCATACCTAGTAATTAAAAATAAGAATTACATGTTACCCCCTTAACTCAACTGAGGTTAGCCTTAACTCACATAGGGTTAGTTTAAACTCAATTATAATTAATCCCAACTTAACTCAACTTAGGTGAGAGTTAACTTTGGAGGCTATAAATAGTTAGTCTCACCCATTGATATTTAAGCTCTTTTGGTGTAAAGTTATTATGCTCAAATAGATGCAAATGATTTTATAGTATAGTTTTATTATTCCAAAATATCTCCAAAAATTTTCATTGTAGTTTTACCATGCCAATTTCATAATCCAAGCCAAGCTAAGCCAACTAACATTACCAAGGTGCCAAAGAAAGGTGGAGCAATGGAGTTTCATTGACAAAGGTTTCTTGAGAACATAGCTGAGTAAGCCAACTCAACAAGAATATTTAGAGCTATAAGAAAGGTAAAAGGAAGATTTATTTTGTTTTCTAGTTGTGCTTTCATTGTGTGCTTGTTATATATGCTCTCCCTAGTGTCTAGGCTAGAGGTGTTATGGTTTAGTGTGTTTGTTTTGATTTGATTTTCTTGACTAACACTATACTAATATCCACTTTATGGATTCCTTATTCATATTAATGGAATGAACGATGGGATAAACACCCCATAAAGTTATTCCCATGGAATTTTAGGACTTCTTTCTAACATTTTTCATGTCAAAATATTAACTTGATGATCAAAAAAGTAAAAAAATTAAGTTCACAGTCGAGATATAGGAAGTTAAAATATTGCTCTATGGAGTTACATTTTTGTACCTGGTAAAAGTGATATTGCAATATGGAGTTGTGATACTGTAGTTACAATATTACACTAGGTAAAGGTGGTATCGACACTAATATATGTGTTATTACATTAACTAAGTGTGTTTTATAGGTGACTTATAGTATTGATCCCATGAAATGTGTTATTGCAACTCCTAGTTGCATTTTTGCAATTTTAGTTGCCTTTTTTCATGCTCAGTTGTGTATTTGCATGCTTAGTTACATTTTTACATGCTTAGTTGAATTGCATGCTCAGTTGCATTTTTGCATGATAATTTGCATTTTTTCAAGTCCCAATTGTATTATTACAAGTTCTAGTTGCATTATTGCATTCTTAGTTACATTATTATAAGTCCTAGTTACATTATTACATTCCTAATTACATCCTAGTTACATTATTACATTACTTATTGAATTATTGCATTCCCAATTACATTCCTAGTTGAATTATTGACTTATTTGCATTATTACATTCCCAATTGTGTTATTGCATTCCTAATTGTATTATTGCATTCCCAATCACATTTTTGCATTGTCAATTGCATTTTTGAATTAACAATTGTAGTTTTGCATTGATAGTTGTGTTATTAACTTTCTAGTTGAATTTTTGCATTTTCAATTATATTTTTTCATTAAAAATTGAATTTTTTCATTGATAGTTATGTTATTAACTTTCCAGTTACATTTTTTCCTTAACAATTGCATTATTGACCCTGTAATATGCAATTTTGCATTATGTAGTTGCAGTTTTTCACTAACAGTTGTTTTACAAGTAAATAGAATTTTGAATAACCAATTCCAAATTTATAGGAAAATATCAATTTTACTCGATGTATCTATCGTATTGTACGATGTGAAAAACATAAGAAACTTGAGATTTAAATTTCAATAGTCATTTGATCACTTGATTTTAACTTATAGGCACAAGGACCCCATAACACTTTTTGCAGGACCCAAAGACCCAAGAAAGACATTTTTAACACTTTAATATTCAAATCACATTTACATTTGGTATTTAAAATTCATTTACTTGATTTTTTTCATTTTTAAAATTTCCCAACTCAAACAATGCCAAGGGGCTAAAATTCACATCATATTTTGCTTGGTGCTCTAAAAATGAATTCAAACTTAGATTAAACACTCTTAAGAGCTTGCTTGTTTATCAATTTACTTGGTGTTTTTTACAAAATTGACTTAGCATGTATGATATTCCTCCATCCCATTTAGGGAACTTAGGTGAATAAAAAGTGTTTTGTCCTTTGTCTTTAATCACTTAATCCAAGCATAAAAATAATGTCTCTAAGTCACTCCCTATATACACATAATATTTTCAACCTTTTATCAAATACTGATGCTTTAAATCCTACAGGAACCTATCGAGACTCAATCTCTTTGAATGCATGCCCTAAGGGGTGTACCAAGAAAGGGGTGGGTAGACCTTTTGTGTTTTCAACATTATTGTCCCTTATTGCCACATTATTACCAATCTAACCAGATCCCAAAACCATTATCTAAGTTATTTTTCCTCCCTTGAGTATTCTTTTAGTCTTTTCCTCTTTCATTCCTCCTTTTCTTTTATTAAAGTCCTTTTTGACTATCAATTGTACTAGGTTAATTGGGGTGACCCAGTATAGTTTATGGCTAATCTTTACTTTCTTATCTTGTTATCCCTTTGGTTGACCTAGCTCAGACTTGGTAAATTATCCCAGAAAACACATTGGGTCAACTAAGTCAACTCCGTACAGCTGACATTCTTGGAAGGATTTAGGGTACGATCCACTTCTATATAGATCATTTCAGTCATTATTGATATGTACAATCAAGAGTTATTATTCATTCGTGCTTCTTCACAATCTGCTCTTCCACCATTCTACTTGAGGAGACTTAGCTTAGGTTTCTTATTTGGAAAATCTAGTCATGTGGATAAGTTTTGGATGTTTTGGCCTTTCTTAATGATCCTTACAAACCACAAAAACCTCTTATAAATCACATTTGGCTAGGGGAGAGATTGAGTCTCAATGGGTTCACATTCAAGTAAGTATATTATAACTTTGTTCCCCTCTCTTTTAATAAATAGAAGTAGCATAAGTGTTGTCTCAAATAATACTATCTTTCATATTTTATGTGTTAGGGTGTTACTCATACTTAATTTAATTGAAGTTCCCTATACATGTTTATTTTATTATTTATAACCCCCACTTTGTGCCATGATCTTTGGTAAGCAGTAGATTAGAATTTACTTTCATGTTATTAGAATAGAGTGAACATTTAAAACATTAGGACTCTATTAGAGTTGTTGTGTGATTGTGTTAGACTATAGGCTTTAGAACCCTTCCTAACATGATGTGTTTTGGTAAGTGATACAAGTGATCCCCTAATTAAGTATAGTGGATCCCCATATTGGTCATGCTCTCACTTAATAAGTGTACTCTAATCATAAGTGTAGGTGTGATCTATCTTATCTGATCTAGGATTAATTCATAGACATGATGAATTTATGATTGCATACATTGTAGTGAACCCAACATGAAATAACCCTTTAAAGATATGTTCACTTTTTCGTTTATTTATTTCATTTATTTTGATCATCATTTTTATCATATATTTTTGAAATTCTAGATTGATTATGTTGACCCAACTTTTTATCTCTATGTGTAGGTTATAAGAACAGATAACTAGAACAACCCAATTGACCTAATATAGGTTTTTAGCCTTTTAGACACCTAGTTTAGCCTACTAGGTTGACCCAATCAACCCCTTATATTTTTATCACTTTTTAGTAGGTTGTTATACAACTTGATCGATATTATCAACCTAGTTTGTAGGTTTCTAAATCATACTTCTAGGTTTTAGACCAACAATTTTCTTTATTACATATCCTATCCACATTTATCTCTTTTCTATATTTCCTTTCACAGTTTGTAGTCTTCAAAATTACCATTGTACAGTCAATTGGATCAATATTGATGACCCAATTTTATGTTTTCTGTGCTATTTGAAATAATTGGAGCAACACTACTGACCTAGTTCATTTTCAAACTTTACTTCCATAGTACAGGTCTGACCTTGTCAACCCTATTATATATTTTGTGCATATAGTATCAACACTATACCTTGTTTCAAAGTTAGAATTAACCTTATATTTATTATTTATTAGCTCTCACATTTATTTTCTTATTGTTTACATGCTTAAAATAGTTTACATAGCTTAATTAGGGTATTTTTAATTAAACATTTAGTTTCACTATTTCTATTTTATGCACACATGGCCAAGTCAAAAAACATTAAAAATCACTTTAACATTTCATCTACCCTAGGCTAACCTACTTGGATTTCATCATAAAGGAACAATCTAACTTGATGCTCTAGTCAAGTATAAAACATGGTTAATGGTATATTTTGGCTAAACACCCAACACCTTTATCTTTATGATGTGTGAAATGAGGGGGTAGGCCCCAATACCAAGGTTGTATCATTGCCACTATAGTCCCTTTTAACCTAAACTACCTAAAACCATCTTTATATTTTTATCTAGTACCTTACTTATAACCAACTTCCAATCACATTATAAATCATTCTTTATAATCTAATTAATAATCAGGTTGAACAACTAGTTAGATCTACTTTTCAAAAAAAATTCTTGACTTTTATTCAATTGTGTGTGTAAAAACTTTCATTAGCTAGTGTTAGTGCAAGGTTTTTGTTTTATGTGCCTCAACTAGATTGACCAACATTAATCCAATTAATTATTTGTTTCCTTTTATCTCTTACTTTCCTAGATTAGATGCAAAAATTATCTTATTCTAACTCATAATTTGTTATCATCTTGCTCTTTCTCCTTATCTATTATACTGGATTGACCTAGTTGACATTGTATCCTTTTTATCCCTTGTTCATTGTACTAGATCAACCCAGTTGACCCTATACAGTCTACATCTATTTTTCCATTTTTTCTTACCTTTTTTCACTATACTAGATCAACCTTCTTTTTTCACTATACTAGATCAACCTAGCCAACCCTGTACAATTTATAGGCCCTATTTTTTGTACTAGATTGACTTAGTCAACCCTATATAGTTTCTTGTTTTTCCTGTTTGTCAATATAATTGCTTATCCTTATAATTTTTCATTTTGTTCATCTCTATTAGTTAGAATGAATATCCTATCAAAATCTTCTTGGATAACTTGAATCCATTTAGGTACTATATGGGATGTTCATTTCTTCCCCTCTTTTCCTTTTAAGAGCACCATCACTCTTGAGACACCTCTTCTCCTCCTTCATCTATAAACTATATTATGGTGCAAATAACACCTCAAGATGAAGTGGATAGATCTAATCCTTTTTATAATTACCAAGAAATTTCTCAAAATCTTCAAACTAATGTGGGAGTGATTGATATAGGTCTACTTAACAATCCCACTAATCCTTTTTCTAGCAATCCTCTCCCTAATACCAATATGGGGAGCGATCCTACCAACACCAACCCACCACTCGATATAACTCAACTATTATCACAAGTCATTCAACAAATGAACATTATGAAAAAATTTAATACCAACCAAATGATTCAACTTCAACAACACTTAATCAACCTCCAACTATTCATGCTCAAGCTAATCCTAATTATATTCCTTCACCTCTTAGGGATGCCTCAGGTGATGTTATTACTCAACCCATAATGAATAACAAGAAGTTTCAAACCATTCAAAATTATCCTTTAGATCCCTTCATTATTTCCATTGAAATTGGTAACATATCTCCAACTATTAAATATGATGGGACTAAGGACCCTGCCTCATTTCTTAAAGCCTTGGGTAACCTTTACAAAGAGTGGATCCAAACTAATACCTTTGACACTACTAAACTCTTAGTAAAAAAATTTACTAGTGATGTATTAGAATGGTATAATAAACTACCCAACATTCTATTTAGTAACTTGAAGATTTGGTTAATCTTTTGGTTAAAGAGTTTTAACACAATGATCTTCTTGAAAATTGTCTTAGCCATTTTATCAATGCTAAGCAATCTCCAGCTGAATTAGCTCATGACTTTATCAAAAGATGGAAATATTTATCTCATAAAGATAATAATAACATGAATGATGATAACTTATTCAAACTATTTATCACAACTTTAACTCCTACTCTCCAATATAAGGTTCAAACCTTTGCTCCTAAAACACTTAATGAAGCTCTTGATTAAGCTAAGCATCAATATTTTATTATGAATCAATTTGAACCTAATCCTAAAATTCTTAAAATATATTTCTAAACATATAATGATATCAATAGGAATGCTCTACAAATCAAATAAGGGGTTGCCAAAATTGATACTCCTTCACTTTTTCATACACCTCTTTTGGTTCAGCAAATGAAACAATTTTTACCACCCTCAAAACCTTTCATCTATCCCAATTCTCTTCCTAAGTGGTATAACCCTTATATAATTTTCTATTTCCATGTTGATATTAGGCAATCTCATGAATCTTATAGAGGTCTCAATAATTTTTGTATTTCTTATATGTTTGGTGATTCATTCAATCATGAAGTTATGATCAAACTTCATCATCAAGAATACATTTCCACTTTTCAAAAATGACAAACTTTTAAAGATTCTACCTTTAATAACAAAAATTCTTATTCTAATAATCAATCAAATGTCAAGGATGTTTTTACCATATATGTCAATTATAACAAATCTCAATATGTCAATACTACCAAGGTCAATTATCATCATAAACTAGCTCACAAAGATCCCATTGTTAAGCCTAAAAATCCATCTTTAGAAGAATAAATTCTTAAAGATACTACCACCACCAATATTTATTTGGAAGATCTCAAGGAACAAATTCCTCCTTTCAATCCTTGAATCACATTTATACCTTCTAAAACTAATTTACCTTCTAAAACTCATGCTAGTTCTTATAAATCTCATTAGAATTTTCTTGAAGAAATCAACTCTATGCCTTGTAAGATTATTCTTATGGATTTGGTTCACACTTCATCCTATCATCATAAATTCCTTATGAAACAACTTTAATAAATTAAATATCCATCCTCCATATATGAAGAACCACCTTTTATTGATTCTCAACCTACTAATGTCAATACTATTGAAACCTCATATCCCTCTTCTAATCCTTCTATTAAATTCCTTAAATAAGACATGATTAATGATGAAATTATTTTTCATGCAGATGATCTACCACTCTTTATTAAAATATCCATTAATACCACTCTTATCCAAAAAGTTTTAGTTGATGAGGGATCTAGTATTAATGTAACATCCTTGTGGATTATACAACAACTTGGTTATAACAAGGATCATCTTAAACAAACTCATCTCACTTGTCACGGTTTTGATAAGACTAATAAAAAACCACTTGGTTATATATATCTACCATTAACCATAGGATCTAAGACCATTCATACCAAGCTTATGGTCCTTTATCTTCCTTGATCTTAAAATATCCTGCTTGGTCATCCATGGACCTATCGAATGTGAGTTATTTCTTCTTTTGGTAGTCAATGTATTAAATTTTTGCATAATGGAAAATGGTACAAGCATGAAGTTGATCCCAATCCATAGAGTATATAGCTTCCTAATCCTAAACCTCAATATCATATTCTTATAAATCCTAAGATTAACTTTACTCAAGTTTATCAACATGAGTCTTAATTTATAATTTACTCTTGCAGATTCTGATGATGATGAGCCTAATGAATTGGAACAAACTTGCAATACTACCATGTTTCCTCCATTTATCTTGAAATGGATTTATCCTTTTCTATTACCAAGACACCATATTATTCCTCTTATTAATGATATTACTAACTTCACCCTCCATGCAATGCTCAAGAGCCTTCTTTACCAGAAGATGCCTTCACTTGCAATGATTTTGGAGTGGTTAAATTATTTCAAGGTCCTCTCATCATGTCTCCTCATACATTTATCAATATTGGGATTTTACCTTTTAAAACTCCCCATGATTCTTAAGCTTGTATGATTTATCCAACATATGATGATAACTATATCATGGCCCAAGCTCAATCTAGAGATTTGGATGTCCAACACTACCAAAAAACTTTAGCCTAAATCCATGCTTTTAATTAGGATGTGTATACCATTTTTTAGATCATGCCTTATATCTCAAGGGTCATGTGCCTCTTATTAATCCCCCTCTTATTGATACTCCTTAGGTGGTAGAGCAAATTATGCATTCCAAAACTCCAAAAGTTCCTACACCTTTAGATCTAATCATTACATACAATCCTTCTCCCATCATTAAATCCATTGATATACCCATCTCTTCTATTCCATCTACTTCTTCTACTCTTAACCTTACACTTGATGCCAAGCTAACCAATGTCCATTAAATTCATTTTGAGTATGATAGCCATAGCAATCAAATTCTTGATCTTGAAGTAGATATAAAATATTATGGTCCTCTTCCTACCTTACCTAGTGATAAAGATATTCTTGAGTTACTCCATGCTCGAGAACCTCAACTTCCTCAGTAGCATCATAAGCTTGAAAATTTTAAAACTAAAACTCCTTACATAAACAACTTCATTTCTAGCATTAATCCTAAAACAAATCCAATTTAAGCCTTGCCTAACATACCATATCAATTTCAATATGGTAATGCCATGCTTATTGAAGAAACCACTTGCATCGAATATGGTACCCCATCTTGTCCTCAATCGATTATAATTTCTTGAGAGCTTTCATTTATGAAATATGATAAATTTAGCTTATTATTTGACAAATATAATAAATATTTTTCTTGGTCCTATAATAAAATGCCTGACATTGACCCTAACATTATGGTGCATAACATCATTACTTATCCTGATGCCAAACTATGTGTCAAAAACAAAGAAAATTTCCACCTTAAGTTTCAACCTTATGTCATAAGGAAATCATAAAATTACTCAATGCTAAATTTATAAAACTTGTAGATTATTATGAATAGGTGTCTAACATTATTCACATTCAAGAGAAAGTTACTATGGTTATTTGCATTTGTATTGATTTCCACAATCTTAATCTTGCTTGTCCTAAAGATAAATTTCCCTTACCTTCAATAGATGCCATCATTGATTCCATAACTGGTTACAAAATTTTGATGTTGATATTACCAAAATTAATGCTATCATCAACATGCCTATTCCTCATTCTATTACTAACATTCATACCTTTTTTTTGATATCTAAGGATTCAAAGAGGACCCTTCATTAATGAAGGACAAACTCCTAGTTATGTAGGCTAGCATCTACCCCTAAATTTTGACACATCATAAGTTATCCAATAGGATTTGAACTTGAGACCTAGGTGATCAAAGTCATTGATCCTATCCACTCTAGCTAACACTTGGGGCTCCTAACATTCATACTTATTTAGACAAGTTTGGGGAAATCAGATGATTCATCCCTAAAATGGCATATTGAATTTACTCCTTCAATTACCTTCTCAATAAAAGTACTACTTTAGAATGGATGGATCCATTTCAAAAATCCTTTGAAAAAATGAAAGTCTTTGCTTTATCCACCTACTCTTTTTCCTCCTTATGATAAAAATTTGATTCTATATACTTCTTCCACACCTATTTTGATTATGGAAATGCTTTTCCAACAAGATGATATGAGAAGAGAGTCTGCTATCTACTACATTATTTGAGGCCTCATTGACTATGAAACACATTATACTAAAATTGAGCATGATTACCTCACTATCTATTTTGCAGCTAAAAGCTTCATCATTACATGCTTTACCAAACTACATATGTCATTGTTCATTTTGACCCCCTTCATCATTTATTCTCCAAATCCTTTCTTCCTAGAGATAGAATTGTAAAATGGATGGTCCTCCTTATGGAATTTTATCTTCTCATCATCACCTAAAAAGATGTTAAAGGGTAAGTCATATCTAACTAACTTGTTGTAGCTCCCAATCTAGCCACTTCTTCCCTTCAAGATGACCTTTTAAATGACAATATTGTTTATATTGAAGGTATTAATCAAGATATCTCTCTTAAAGATTATTTTTATAGCTTTACCAATGATCTTGAAGCCAATAATCTTGAAGAATATTCCACTCCCTCTGGTACTACTAAACCAAAGGTAGTTATCAAGGAACTCCTTGAAATCAATGTTGACTTGCATGAGGATACTTGGACCCTCTACTTTGATGGTGTTAAATGCATTCAAGGATTTGGGGCATGTTTTATTCTCACAAGTCATCTTGGTAACATCATTCCTTTAGATTTTCACTTCACTTTTAATGTCACCGATAATATGGTTGAATATGAAGATCTTATCTTAGTCATGAGAGATACTCTTGATTTAGATACTCAATACCTTCATGCTTTAGGTGATTCTTAACTTATTTTCTACCAAGTTAATGGTGACTATCAATGTAAATGTGAGAACCTTATTACCTATCATCAAATTACAACCACTCTTGCTAAGGATTTTCTCTCTTTCACTATTGAGCCTATTCTTAGAGATCAAAATTTAATTATTGATTCTCTTGCCTCTTCAACTTCTCTATTTCATCCACATAAAGTTATATTTGATCCTTATTTTCTTATACAAATAATAAAATATCCATCTTCAACTCAACCATAATATTCACTTATCTATCACATTGAGGTTGTTACCATTAGATAAAGCCCTTAGTATAAATACATCATTCAATTCTTAGAACACCAAACTTATCTTCCTAATTTAGACTCTTGTGAAAAGACATGCATTTATAAAAAACATTTCAAGTATGTATTTTGACACAACATCCTTTACTATCATAATGATAAAGGTACCTTACTCTGTTGTATTATGCAAGATGAGGTTTCTCCTCTTCTTAAACAAGTACATGGGGGAATTTATGATGGTAACTATAGACAACATGCTATAACATGCAAATGCCTATATATGGGTTAATTTTAGCCTACTCTAAAAAAGGATGCAATTGAATATGCTAAAAAGTGTACTCCTTATTAGCTTCATGGTGATCTTATCTGTTCACCTCCTTCTGATCTTTAAACTATCAAGTCTTCATGGATATTTTCCACATGGGGATTTGATCTCAGTGGTAAACATCCTCACTCCCAAGATGGGAATGTTTTTATCACCATCGCTACTAAATATTTTACCAAGTGGGTAGAAGACATGACCCTCATTAACGTCACTGGTCTTACCATTTCCAAATTTATTCTTAACCAAATTATTTTCCACTTTGGCATTCCCTATACCATAATTTATAAAATTAATGGTAATTTCAAAACAAACACGTTAAAAAACTTTGCAACAAATTCAAGATCAATCATAAGTTTTCCACACCTTATCATCTACACTGTAATGGTTAAGCTGAGGCCACCAATAAAATTCTCAACAAAATTTTCTAAAATACAATTTGTGAAACCCACACAAATTGGCATATTCATCTTTACACTGCACTTTGGGCCTATCAGACTAGCATATGCACTACCACTAGGACAAATCCATTTTCTCTGGTCTATGGTTATGAGTCGATTCTTCCTTTAGAAGTTGAGCTTCCCTCTCTTCATATATCTCTTCATGGCATTATTCCTAATGAATAATTACATGAAGATCACTTTCATTCCCTTGATATTTTTGATGAACATTCTCTTTTTACCTTGTAACATAACCTCCAATAAAAGGCTTGCATCACTTGACAACATAACAAATGTTAAAAATCTACACTTTTAATTTTGGTGATCTTGTCCTTAAATTAGATTACACCCATGACAAAGAAGGAAAATATGCCTAAAAATTGTGGGGTCCATATTTATTTAAATACATTGTTGGTCCAAGAACTTACCATCTTTAAACTAATGAAGGCCATGTTTTCAAAGATCCCACCAACACTCAATTCCTTATAAATTACTTTGCTAAAACATTTTATTCTTGTCATGTTTTCTATATATATCTATATAATAATTTTTGTAGGTTACTTAAACATGGGTCTCTCCCTATACAATAATTTCCTTCCTTTTTCCAACCTTTAGTCCTCCTTTTTTGTCTTTTGGTTTCTTGATGTACCATAGATTTATTTATCTTCTTGCATTTTCTATTGTTTTTGGCACCCCTTGGGTTTTTATTTTATGAGTTACTTTATAAGACCATAGATAGGACCTGATATTCCTCACATAACCACCATATTTTAATCATTTCTCTTTCATTTTTTCTACTTGCAAATATGGTTTTAGCATCCTTTGGGTTTTTATTTTGTGAATTGCTTTGTAAGAAGGCTCCCTCACCTTTATTTTCTCTTATTTTTCAGCACACTCATGGGTTTCTCTTTTATGATTTACTTTGTAATACCATGGATAGGACCTGACCATCCTCATAAAATTACCATCCTTTTCATCTTTTTCATCCTTGATCTCAAACTTTAGCTTTTGCTTCTTTTACTAGATGAAATCTACACAACAATCTATGTTAGCATGTTTTCCTCCATTTCCCTCTTTCTTATGATAAGGAATCACACTTTACTATCATTGTATCCATATTTTTGCCATTTGTCACATTTTTTTGTGATTTGAAGTAATTCAAATTGTTCAATGTGTCACTTCTCTTGATTTCCCCTTCCTGTCATCTCCACATTGGATAAAACAAGGTTGAAGTCAAGATAGCACTTTTATTTCACCTAGATTTATGAGACTCCTAAACCCCATGCTCTTTAAAGTTTCTCTCTCTTAGCTACCTTGTCCCAAGTTTTCAAATAAAAGTCATCTTTATCACCCATGTTTGGTTTTTAAAATCTATATGGAGGAGGAATCTAGAAAAATCTATCAAGAAAGTTAAAATCTAAATCATTTGAATTAAAAGGCAATGATATCTAAAAGGCAACATATAAATCTTAAAAGTCAAAATCACACCAAAAGATGTGATTATAAGCACATATCCTATCTCCAATTAAATCTCAAACTCCATAGTTGGCTTCACATAGATCCAAAGTCCTTTGGGGTGCAATAGGCCAGTAGATTAGAATAGGGGATTTCAAAAAACCAAATGGTATTACCTACTTTCGCATGAATGTACCCAATCTTCATAATAGAGTGACAAATCTATAAGGGGTCCTAAAGAATGGGGAACATGTCATGGGGAAGTAGGTTTATTTTAATTTTCATACATTTAGCCTTCATTAGATGATCTATATACTCCATTTGTTGACCCAAGACTTGTGTTGCTAAGAGAAGTTATTCATAGTCCTTAAGGTTGAAAGTCATCTTGTTTTGAAAAACCTAATTTAAGTGTCTTGAATTTGATAAAGAGTTCCTCTACTTTAGTTTTCCCTTCATTCTCCCCTCCACCCATTTCATTTCCCCCCTTGATAGACAAATTATGATTCCAAATCTATTTTCCCTTCCTCTTTAATTCTTTTTTCTTCACCAATGAAAATCATGCTAACACCGTGTTTCAGTTTTATCTATCCTTAGAGAAAAACATGTTTTGAGAAACTATGGATTCTTCTTTCTTTACACCATCACTTTACATTCCTACACTTACTTTACTTTCCTTTTACCATTTATCATGATTTTTCTATCTTACTGTTATGAACACCTGAGTTTGTACCCTTTTTCCATTATTGAGTGTGGTTGGCTGGTTGGCTTGTCACTTCTCATTCAATAGTGTTGTTTTCCATTTTATGCACCTTTTTCCATTGTTGAGTGAGATGTGGATTATTATTACTCACTCATCAATGTTATTTTACAATTTTGTTTAGTTTTTTTTACCATTTATTTATGTTATTTTGCAATCTTGTTTGGTATGTATCCTTGGTTTGACTTGGTGAATTTACCTTTCTTACTTAAGGATAGATTTTTTGAGTCTATTGGTCTTTAGTAGCCTTGGTTTTTTAGTTACCTAATTTACTCTTGTTATTAACTTAGTCATTTGGTCTAACATAACACTTGTCACCCCAACTTGCCAAATTTCCCAACTACATCCCATCCTCATAGTACCAACTATATTATATTATTATATTTATTTTTTCTCTTTAGTTTTATATTCTTGGTTTTGTCAAAATTAGTTTCTATGCCCTACACAATCAAAACTAACACAATAAATAACCATCCCATAATAAACGTAAGTCAAAGTATGCATTGCATTTAATTTTTAGTTATTTAATTTTTAAATTAGGTTCCCTTTTTAGTCATTTAATTTTAGTTATTTGATGATTTTAAAATACTATAATTTTTTTAGCATCATCATTGTGTGTGTCCTTATGTTGTTTCTTGAAGCACCATCCCTTGTTACACCTTAGTGACATGTGATGAGATTTGAGTAAGGAATATGTATACACATAATATTTTTAACCTTTTATTAAATACTAACACTTTACATATTACAAGAACCCATCGAGACTCAATCTCTATGAGTGCATGCCTGAAGGGTGCACTAAGAAAGGGGTGGGTAGACCTTTAGTTCTTTACAGGATTGTTGTTCCTTATTGCCACATTATTACCAATCCAACTAGATCCTAAAACTATTACCTAAGCTATTTCCCTCCCTTGAGTGTTCCTCTAGTCTTTTCCTCTTTCATTCCTCCTTTTCTTGCCTTAAACTAATGTTTAACTATCAATTATACTAGGTCAATTAGGTTGACCCAATAAATTTTAGGGGTATTCTTTACTTTCTTATTTTATTATCTCTTTGGCTGACCTAGCTTAGACTTGGTAAATTATCCTAAAAAATACACTGGTTTAACTAGGTCAACCCTATATAATTAATGTTCTTATATAGATTTAGGGTAAGATATACCTATATATACTAGATCATTTTGTTCATGATTGATATATACAATCAAGATTTATTATTCACTCACTCTTCTTCAAAATTTGCTCTTCCACCATTCTACTTGAGGAGACTTGGCTTAGGTTTCTTATTTAAAGAATCTAGTCATGTGGATAAGTCTTAGATGTTTTGGCCTTTCTTAGTGATCCTTATAAACTACAACACCATATTTCAAAGACCCTTTGGCCAAGGGAGAGATTGAGTGTCGATGGGTTCACATTCAGGTAACTATATTTTAACTTTGTTTTCCTCTCTTTTAGTAGATAAAATTAGCATAAGTGCTGGCTCGAATAATACTATCTTTCATATTTTATGTATTAGGGTGTTACTCATACTTTATTTGAATTTACCTATACATGTTTATTTTATTATTTCTAAAACCCACTTTGTGCCAAAAGCTTTGGTGATCACTAGATTAGATTTTACTTTTTTGTTATTAGAATAGAGTGAAAATTTAAAACCTTAGGACTCTATTAGGGTTGTTGTATGATTATTTTAGATTTTAGGATTTATAACCCTTCCTATCATGATGTGTTGTGACAAGTGATAAAAGTGATCCCCTAATCAGGTCTAGTGGATCTACATATTAGTCATGTTCCCACTTAACAAGTGTATCCTAATCAAAAGTGTAGGTGTGAGCTATCTTATCCAATATAGGATTAATTCATAGACATGATGAATTTATGATTTCATACACTTCCCATGATTTGAATGATTTGGATGACTCTAAAATAACCCTAAAGTCCTAAATTTTTTATTTCTTACATCTTGGCTTATGGGTAGGAGATCATAGCCTCTCCATGAGTTCTCTAGGGAAGCATTGACCTAGGAATTCATCTCTTAACATTGCTTCAACCCCAATCCATGTTAGAGGTATATAAATTTATTTTAAATTACTTGGATGCTTGTTTGAGTAGTTAAACAAGCTCTGTTAGTAAGATAATACCTTATAATGTATGTTTAAGTCAAACATCACACTATGTTGAGTAATTAACAAATGTAGTGGTTGTGAAAAGGACATGACCTTTTTACAACAAGTCAGTTAACATAAATCCAAATGACATGTTTTTACCTAGTGTTAATCACACATATGGGACCATTATAAATATGCAAAAATTACTATTTTTAGACAAACCCCACTTACCATGGAAATATTGTCAATCCAGGGTGAGTATCCTAAAGTTCCATGTTATTTTACAAACACTTGAGAGAATAGGAGGCCTAAAACACTAATTTTCATGTGCATTTTTTTTTGGATTAATAAAATTATTTTCTATCTATTTATAAATGTAAATGTATCATAGGGTTCTCATAGTGTTGAAAATACTTCTCATTTAAAGATTTAAATAATCTTTTACATGAGTTGTTTGTTATGATCTTCCTAAGATCTAAGTGGAGTAGTGGCCAAGATATTTGACTATTTCACAAAATGGTTATGAAAGTGGTTTTTGGGAGCAATAGTGGTCTTACAGTATTGTGAAGAATCAAAAGTTATTTTAACTAAGTTTAATGAATAATGATCATAACCTAAACTTTAAGAGTCTAATATACCATGAATTTTTACAATGAGAAAGTAAAATATAGCGATTTGATCAAAAAATATGAAAATAGAGAGGGTAGGGTAGAAAGAGATGTTTCTATCCTTCAATTTAGACATCTTGACAAATTTTTAATTTCATTAAAGACATGTATCTTCAAACTAGCATATGACATGAAATTACCAAATATTATAGATCCTATCATATACCATGAAAATGTCTAAGGATATTTAAAACATGAAAATTAGAAATCAAATTCACTTTAAAGATTTACTTAAACAAGAAAATTGTATTTGCACATTTTCAAGAAAACCAATGATATTGAAATGAATCTAACAAACTTCAACCAATCTAGTGTAAAGATCAAATTAACAACTCTGAATTAATATATGCGCATCTAGAATTCATAAAATAAATTCAAATGTAAACATCAAAAAAGAGATTTGAATAAGAAACCATGATAATAAAAAACCAAACAAAAATGAGACAATATTTGTATAATTCTCTTACTTGTATTACTTGCTTCAAAATTTACACAAAAGTTTTTCTCTAAAAACTTCCTCTTTTTTATATTGATAATACCCCCTTTTATAGGTTAAAAGATCAACCTATGGGGTATGTCGGTTACTCATTATCAAATAATAATTAGACAAGTGTAAAGGATAGGTGTCCTTTTAAAAATGTTATAGAACCAATGACACTTGTCAAATATGACTAACCTATAAGACGTGTGTTATAAGTTGCATATGCTTTTACAAAATAGTATATTATTTCTTAAATGATGTACATATTTTTATATAAAAGAATATTCCATGTCAATTCAGTTAACTTTAAGGTGTCCCTGTAGTTGCAACCTTTTACTTTTGTTTTAGGATATTCATGGATTTATCATATTTTTCATCAATCAACCTGAGATTGATGATTGGCTCTATGAATAGCTCTTCTTCTTACCCTGCTAAATATTTGAAGACTTCACAACTTTATCCATGGCTTATTTAATGATCCTAACGTTACTAATATTTTCATTTTTTTTATCAAAATCAAGTTCAAAATATGTTTATTATCAAACCCTATGGTTTTATTGCTTTTATTCTCAACCTTTTTTATGAACTCATAATCTCTATGTTGGAACTCTTCATCAGTTATCAGACTTGATTGACTAGGAATGGTTGGATCCTTGATCAAACTTCCTAGTATCTATACCATTCTACCTTCTAGTTATTTGAAGTCATTTGAGAGACCTTACATGCCTTTTGACCACTTATTGATGTCTCTAATTTTCTCCATCAAGATTATCATGTCTGTATTTAAATATGATAGGTTGATTATTTTAAGCTCAGGGATCTAATTTTCCATTATAATCTTGATTAATGCCTTTAATTTATTATCTAAATCTTTCCACTAATTAGCTTGGTTCAGAGCCATGGCATACTATTTATTCAATATGTTTAATTTGGACCTTATTACCTTCAAAGAATTGAATGTCTCAAATATAATTATTTCAAAGTTATTAACAATGTCCATTGGTGTTGATAAAATAAATTGTTCCTCTAGATTATTCTTCTCTTGCTTTAACCCTTTGATTGTAGCTTGTAACCTTTCTACCTAGGATTGAGCTTGCTCTAGAACATCCTCTTAAAATATGGGATCTTCCCTTGGTCTTTGTTCTCTTTTTTCGGTTAAATGAACCAAATTCTCAACCCTTTGATGTATAACCTCTTGACCTTCTTTCATGAAAATTTTCTTAGTAAATCTTTGTAGGCTTGTAGTAATTGGATCATATCTAACCCCAATTAAATATAGGACCACATGTTTGATTGAGACCTCTACCTATATGTCAACTGATTAACTAGGAAAAACAAGTCTCTTTTCTTCTTATTTTTACAATGCTAAGATCCAAGGCTTCAACTCTTATTACATAGAGATGTTTGTAGTATTTACTAGAGCCCATCAATGATAAACAATAGTTTCTCCATTATTGGTTCATATCTAAACCATTCAGGTATAGCTAGTCCATATATTGGGTTCTCCTCAGTAAACAAGTTGATATCCTTCAAAGGTGGTGTGATGGACACTTTAGCTTTTTTTTCTTTTGAGATAATTGTAGTCTCAACTTTCCTCTTAGGAGTATCAATGACCATTAAGTCTAATTACTTATCTTTTCCCTATTCTTGCTTAATTCATCAACCTTATCTTCTGCATCCACATATAATTCATATGTCATGGAGAACATTATCAATGTATCTTCAATAGATTATTATGGATCTAAAGCTATCATGTGAACCTCATGTTGAGTCAAATCTTGTTCTACTATTATAGAGGACTCAAGGAATGAGGATATTGAAGCAAATTCACTTGGTCTCCTTTCTTTAGGCCTATGCTCTATTTGTATATCAGTTTGGGGAAGCCTAGAAGGACCAACATCTACTAAATGATATTGTATGGGACCAATTTGCCACCTATCTTCCACATTTTGATCTCTTAAAAATATGGATTCAATATTTATATTATATTTTTCTTATCCTTCTAGAAACATTGTAATAAGTGGCTACCTTAGTGTACATAAAGTTAAATGCACTAGGATCATGCTCATAAGACACAATAAGAATGATTTTTTTCTTCAAGTGTTCCTTTACTATACCATAGGGATCCCACTTTCTATGGTAATTTATTTGCATATTGAAAGAAAGCCTATGTTTTAAAGCACCTTCAAAGTGGTCCTATTATCACCCTAGAGTGCACCCTTCTTGAAGATGTGTAGAACACACCTTCACTCTACTTGATACAATGGGAACTTCTCAGAGTGTGGGTGACTTTGTGTTGAGAAGAGCCTCTAGAGAGGGATGGTTCCCTTACAATGTTTCTATTAAATTTGATTATTTATTTCTCTTGGGTGAAAATGGGAAGGAGAAACTGAAAGGAAATCCTAAGTATAAGTGTGATGCACCTGAATTGTTTATATTATTTGAAGTTACTAAAATTAATACACACATATAATCAATAAAAATTTATATTTTTATCCTTAAGCATAAATATTTCAGATGAAGGGTTGAAAACCTCTTCAAATGACATGTAAAAGATGAGATAGAGAGAGATAGGTGAGGAAGGGACCTTCCAAAAGGAGATAAATCTCACTTATGTGTTGATGCACAATCAAATACAGACTATTCTTTGATAAAAAATTAGATATAGAAAAAAAAACTCCTTTATTGATAAATGGTCTAGATTACAACTTCTCTTTTTTAGCTCCAAAAATAATGAAATAATGGCTTGATTAAGCCAATATATATGTCTTAAACCCTAATTACAACTAATGTGGTGTTCATAAAGGGGAAGGGTTAGTCTTGGTTAACTAACTCAAGATGAACAACTTTTACAATGTTTAAAATAATCATTAAAAGCTTTTCCCTTTATAAAATTTGCATGCCTTTCAATCCTTGAGGTAGGAGGGATGGTGGTGGGACCATTTCACAAGTTATTTTAAAATAAAAATTAAATTTTCCAAAAATTCACCAAACATGCATGAACTTCAAGGTTAGCGTATAAGGGATAGGGTGGGCCCAAGTTTTATAAGTCAAAATATTGCATTAAATTCTATGACAAAACCCAAATAAGGGAATCCACTTAATTCTTTTGAAAGCTGATTTGGAGAGAGAAAAAGTCCTCCTTTGCATGGAAACCAAGAGTGGATGTGGCACTAAGCTTGTCTAGTCAATTTCAACTAAATCCATTTTGCATGAAAAGGGACCTTAAAGGTTGAAATATGCATGAAATATCTATGTAAAATTATATATAAAGCATGAAAACTCATTTGGAACTCTTTGAACAATCATACAATGCCAAACTCTAGCTTAACTTTTTACCAATTAGGCCAACTAGACTAGTTAAGCCAAATAGGCCTATTTTATGCACTTGGACACCATGAAACCTAAAAAATAAGCCATGAAACTTGAAAAAATAAAATATTATACCTAAAAAATAATTTCTCATCACCAAAATTATGATTTTGATGAGAAAAACTTGACCATTTAGTCAATAGGGTTGACTAGGCTTATTTTGTGCCATTTTCTAGCAAACTAACCATTTTGCTTGAGTTGGTAGAGGCACTTCAAAGATTATTTATTATAAAATTAATATTTTAAGATGAATAATAAGTTCTAATATTTTATATTCATTTATTATATTTGGTTAAATTTCCCTATAATTAATTTTACACTTTTTTACACAAAAAATGTGATTTATTCCCTCATATATATATATATATATATATATAGATCCATGCATAAAATTTAAATTTATATAATAATATCTGAGTTTAATTTATGTTTTAAATTTTTTTAGGTTGATCCATGGTGATTTGATTACATGAAAATCCATTTTTCACAAAACTAGTTTTTAAGGTGCTTAGGAAGGTTCTGAAGCTGGAACTTCAAACTAATGATTCATGAGATATATACATATAAATATATATAAAAATTAATTTATGTGAATCAAATTTAACCCTATTACATCTTTGAAAATATTTATCTCCCATTCAAAATATATGAAAATTTATCATGTAAATGAAATTTGCCTATGGGGAATTGACTACATTTTGGGCTGCCTGCACTCTTAGCGATTGTTCATAAATATCAACCCCTAAAATTATCTCAATTTTTAATTAATTATAATTTAATATGGGTCCTCAAAAAATACTAATATCATTTTTCCAAACTCGACACGTTATGAGCACAATGAGCATCTAAACAAGTGGCTTAGAAGGGTGCGTAAAACTGCAAAAAGTGAAAAACTTCACTAAAATGAAAATTTATTCTTATAAAATCCAAAAAAATTTAAAATATAATTATGGGACCTATAAAAATCAATCAAAACATTTTTAAAGTCCTTTTGCCATGAAAAGTAAAAAATGCCTTTTTGGCCTAAGTGTTTATTTACTTGCAAAACACTATGTGAGCATGGTTTGCATGAAATTTGGAGTTTTTACACTATATATATTCCTGATTATTATTTAAAAACATAATTAAATTCTTTTAGATATTTAACTTGGGCTTAGAAGCTTCTGAGGCACTCCAAAACAAAGCATGCTCTAATGGTGACCTCAAATGAATAAGTTGAGGTCTAAGACAGAATAGAGAATATGTGAACTTTTCCAATGGATGTGAAAATATTTTATATGGTTCCAAAACTCATTATTACCAATTTTACCAAATTTTAGGTCTTAAATCCACATATAGCTCCCATAATCTTCAATTTCTCTAAATTTTGACCTCTGTGCATGGACTGTTTGCATTTTTGACTGAGGTTTCATGTTTTGGAGGTGAATTTCATGCATTTATAGGATATAAAGTTCAAAATAATATTAATTATTCTCAATAGTCCCTTAAATAGTGTGTAAATATCCTCTACCCCTATTTTTAATCATGATAAGACCTCCAAACAAGGCATTTAGGCACATTAATGACTGCATTTTCAATTTTAGAGATGGATATTGATCAATTTTGAGATTTTTTATTGGTAATATCATCTTAAAAATGTGATTTTATAATTTTTATATCAAAATATATCTCCACACATTTTCTTCATAGCAATTTGACTCCTTTATGCAAGGTTTTAGGCCTTGAACTATGCATTAGTTTGTACAATAGCCATAGTACTTCACTCCCTTGAGGTTGGTAAATATATTAGCCATTAATGAAATTCATGATGTCTCTAATTATCACTAACATGATGCCTTCATTGAATTGAAAATTCCTTAAAGAAACCATCAACATTTAAGATACATGAATTAGCCCTTGGAGGGTGACTGTATATGTTAAGAGACTATAGGGGTGAAAGGTGATTCAACTTGACTGAGTTTATATACTTGAGATGGCCATTATGATTCTTGATGTTGGAACTAACTCCTTGATTATTTAAATAACCCATCAAACATACCAACCCTCTTTGACCATGAGTATGACTTTGATACAAGCTTAAGGAAAAAAAACTAAGTCCTTATCACAACTGTAGAGAAGTGCTCAAGAATGAAAATACTGTATATACTTGTTGAAAAGTCCATTTCATGATACTTTAGCCTTATTTATTTATAGATAACCATTACAAACTTTTATGACTTCAATATTTTGGAAAGTTCCTTTGGTGAACCATTATCCCCCAATAAACTCTTCAAGGTTATGGTGACTGTGTTCTTACGCTGTAGATGTAGGTTTTGGTTTTTATTTGATTAAACCCCACCCTAATAATATCCAAGGCCATTTAATAATTACCATACTCAACACTTTCCATTTACTTGACCCTAAACCTTCTTGATTTTTCCTAAATGATCAAACACTTAGGTAACAAAACCCTATGAGAAGTGATCTATACAAGCCTATAAGTGCTTGGATAGGCTGTAGGTAGGGTTTTTTATATTTTAATAAAAATAATTTGGTATCCATCATATAAATATATTTATATTCCTCATTAACCTTATACATAACATGAAAACATATCATATATTTGAGGATAGTCTCTTCCACTCTCTTTTGAAGGTACTTTAGCTCTTAAGGCTACTATAGGTACAATGTTCATAGGTGGTTGTAGATGAGCATCACAATGTTTCCTTACTATATAGGTAACCCTTGAAAACAATAATGTATCAATACTTATGTGTCCTTAACACCACTTTTAGGTTACATGGCACTATTCATGTTCTTTTGGCATACCCTAGAAGACCACTTTAATACCCAAAACCCTCAATCTTGACTATGTTTTGGTTATATGAGCTAGTTGTAGGTCACTATCATGAATATGATTGGATTTTTCATATTAAAATCTCAAATACTACTACGTGTTCCTAATATTTCATAAATTTTACAACAAGGTTCAAACCCCTTCTTCACTTCTTTTTGAAAAAAAAACCTAGGATTTCAAATTATTTCATCCCTACAACCATGACTATAGGTGCCTTTTAACTTCCTTCTCATACTTTATCATTAATATCCTATACTCCCTATAGGTATTTGGCTAAGGATACATATTCCATGGACTTATTATTTTTTTCTTGAATAATTCACTAAAGACCCTAAAATATCTTACAACATACTTAAAGTATCATTCACTCATTGACTGTGGTTCCTTCAAGTGGTTGTTGTAGGTCTTTAGCTGAGGTTGTAGGATGTTATTAGCACTTGTGGGTTATCATAGATTCTTTGAAATGACACACTATATATTTAATCCCTAAATGAGGTCCAAGAAACTTGAAAACTCATGGCCAACCATGTGTTGGAAACCTTTTTAATAAGTCACTTTGGAAACCAAAATCTTGACAAGCTGTAGGTGAAGTTCATACATGCCTATAGGGTTTGATTTTTTCCATTATCCCCTCATAATATCACATTTCTTGTACTCTATATCCTCATGTGGTTGTGGTTATAGAAACATTCATGCTTTGCAGGACTCCATAATGGTTGATTAGAGCCAAAACCTAGAAAAGTCCTTATTTTACTAAGTAGGCCTGTAGGATCTTTTCAATAAGTTGTAGACACATATTTACATCTTATATAACTCTAAAGGCCTGACCTATAATGTAATTTTCTCTTTTAAACTCATGAGGATCAATTAAACTTTAATAGTGAATAAAATCTCTCAAAACAAATAAGAAAACCTCCCTAGATAGCTTCAAGGTACTCTTTACAAGCATTATACCTCTTCATAGGCTTATAGGTGTTCTTTTAGGGATGGTAGGTGTACCGTTTGTAAGCATATCATCATCTATATTCATAAATGGATATTTAAGAAGGATAAAACCATAATCAATCCATAAATGAGTATTTTATTTTCTTCACTATGGTATTTGACCCTTTGAACAAGACCTATATGCCATTCCTTGACTGAACACATGTATTGAATTGCCATGGTACAAATAATGCCAGTGTGAAGAACTTATTGAAGGACAAAACCTGTTTGAGTCTTATTATTCTCCTCCAATAAGCTTGATGAAAATAATTGTATAGAGACCAAAGGATATCTCATCAAGGACACTCTATACCAAAGTACCCTTTGCTTGTAAAACACAACTATATTCCCATTTAGATGTAGGTGATCTCTGTTGATGCTTAGAATTGCATTGTTTCCAACACCAACAATGGGAAGTTTTAGGAATGTGGGACTTGCAACTTGAAATGACCTCTAGATTTTAAAGAAGCTAGCTCTTCTTTATCTCAGATGTATTGTGAGAAAAGGGATAGAAATTAAATGGAAAGCACCCATGCAATGAAATAAAACTTAACTATGGTGATGTGCCTAAGTTTAATTCATCCTTTAATACTAAGCATAGTGAAGCTATATTTAGGATTCAATTACATTAAAGAGAAAACAATGCATGATCAATGTAAAAGATGAAAATAATAGAATCAAAGGCTCACAACTTATACTATTTTTGTAGTAACACAGAAAATATCAACAAAGGCACAGAACTCAATCTTCTTATTAATTTTCTAATCACATAAAAGGCAAAAATACATGCACAGTTATACAAACTTTCTAAATCAAGAAAATAGAACAAATGCAAATGATATTACTAGCCACAACAAGAAATTCTAAAACTTCTTGATAATAATCTAAAACAAAAAATTCTCTCTCTTCTGATGATGCCCCCTGATCCATCCCTGCACCCATATTTATAGCATCAGACTAGCTCTAGATTGCCCACACGTTCCCAACCCAATGGTCTACCTGAACTCTAACTAAACTAGAAGTGTTTAACAAAAGATATCTTTTAGATCTCTAATAGTGGCCTCTCTACAAGTTTAGATCCCAATGGCCTAACCAAACTAGAACTTAACTAGAAGTGTTTAACAGAAGATATTTTCTAGATCTGAAATGTTTAGTCTCCCTGAAAGTTCATTGGTTGAATTAGATACATGTGACACTTTTCACTATGAAATAGGCTAGGACACTTGGTGGCTTCTACTTGCCTCACTTGAAAATTTTCTCATTATTTAGGAGGCACCAAAAAATGACACTTGGTAGCTTCTGTAGTGCTTATAGAAAACACACGGCACTTTCCAGTGCATTATACTCTTTACTATGTCTTTATATCAAAAGTGCTCAATATTTGACATCTGTCATAGTCCACTGCTCCAAAACTTTATCAACTTATAGAAAATAGGATCCACAACACTTCTTGCCTGAGTAGCTTCAAAAGGGGAATGGAGACAGGTGTCGCTTTTCATGTATCTTTAATAAAAGACACATGTCAGCTTTTGCTTATCTATAGAAGCTTTTAGATACTTTTTGAGAGTCCTGTAGAAGGTGACACATGGCAGTCTCCATTGAGCTTTAGCTACACTATATAAATATTTGGGAATCATTTTAGATTCACACGGATGGTGACACTTGGCAGATTCCACTAACTTCAGAAACAAAACCCGGGGCCCACCACAGTCTTTACTTAACAATGAAATAAAATGAAGAAATTGTGGATGTTGACACTTGGCAGATTCTACTGATTTTTAGCTAGAGACACATGGTGGCTTCCTCTAAGCTTTAACTAGGGACACATGGTGGCTTCTATTGCTTTTAGAAAAACATATTGAAACCTTCTATAGTTACCACTTGGCACCCTCCGTGCACACTGGGAAAAGCTTATCAAAAGAAGTTTTTGAAACTCATAACAAACTTAAAACATAGATGCTGACACTTGGCATGCTCTACTAGATTAGAATGGGGCATGTGGCACATTTCGTGCAACTTATAGAAATTATAAAATGTGTCCCAGTTGATGACACTTGGCATCTTTTGCTCAACTTTGATACTTAGATAAAATTTAGGCAAAAATGAAACTTGCACCTGTGCTCTGTGTCAAAAACTTCACTACCTTGAAACCAAAATTCGTAGGGACAAAACTTGGAACACACAACTAAAACTCAAAATAAAATGTAGAGTATTTTACTCTACAATTCTTAGTGACCCTGAGGACTTTTGAGCCTGCTCAAAAAAAGAATCCACAATCTCCTGCATGATCAAATGTGGAAAAAATCACAACTTTAGTAAGGCCATGTGATAAACAGACCACTCAGCATTAGATAATCCCTACTTATTTTGCAATTCATGGAAGGATAAATCAAGGTTGATGATATCCTTGTGTGAAAAACTTTGAAAAATATGAACTGCAACCTTCAATTGAAATTCAAGCTGGGACATGGGGATCAAGACAGCTTCCACTTCTGACAGTGATGAATCATATGTTAAACCCTAGAAAACTGACTAATCATTTTGCCTGGCTAACAACAAAGGTTTAATCTCATCAAATATCAACATAGTGTTGCTATCAAGAAAAGGGGAGGGAAGACCCAATTGCACTAGATCTTTAATATGTTGCTTCATGTCTTTGATTCCCTCTTTCACCACATCTAGAAGCTCTTTGAAATTAATTGCTACAGAGTTACAACTGAGAACTTCATTCACCCTTCTTGCAATAATCATTCTATCACTAATCCCTACTACTAATAACATTCCATCAGTTACATCATATATCTTTTGTAGTAGCACTTGAGAATCAAACACTCTCAAAGAGATAGTGGATAGAGTGGCTTCAATTGAAGTCTCTACCTTTTCACACAATTTCTATGCATTTAGCAAGAAAGTTAGAGAGGGTCTGAGCTGAGTAATCTCCTAAGAGATTCTTCACCATATTGATATATATAGCTCCTTGACCAGATTCAAAACTCCTGTATTCTTTGGCCTATTAGCCAACTCAAGTGTCAATTGTTCTATTATTCATTGCTCAACTTGAAGTTGGGCCTATATGGCAGTGGTATTGTTCTAGTCATTCAATAGCTTTTGTTGGAATTGAGTGACCTATTGTAGGTTTTCCTCACATTTTTCCTATAATGTTTCCTTTTCCCACCTTAGGGCTATCACTACAGCTTTCTCCTGTGTCAGATCTTCTTTCAAAGAATCATTTTGGGCCTAAATAGCTTGGTGAGTCTAAAAAGAAACAATATCTTGCAACTATTTGTTGAGATTCTCTATTTCATTATTCTTGGTTTTGATTTCTATATTCAGACTGCTACAATTTACTTCCTCTTGAGCTAAATCAGCCTCCATATTCTATAGCTTCTTTGATACTTTCAAATAATTAGTAGCTATGGTAGAAGTGGATTCCTTTAGTAGCTCAACCCTATCTTGTGGTATGAAAAGTGACATATCTATAGCCACTACATTCATTGTATAATCTTTGGGCTGCATCTGCTCATTTGGCTTGACTACATTAGGTGACAAATGGGTCACTGTTAGTTGCTGTTGTATTGGGTCAAATTGTGACCTCATATGTGGTGTAGCCAAGGCTTTATTATCTTTCATCCTCTTTTTCTCCAGTTGGGCTTCCCTAGCCTTCTTAGCAGTGTCTGCTTGAGTTTGGAAGGTAGAGGAAGAGGCAATGTGCCCACCCACAAAAAGATAACCCTATGGCAAGCCATAGGGAATAGCCAAATGTTGGCTAGAGAAAATTTGAGGAGGTAGTCTCTTTGGGATAAATGGGGATAAATGGGGCAATGATGTGGCCTAAGTATTAATAGGTAGGGCAAATTGGGAAATGGGCACAACAAAGGTGGTAGGGGATATTATTTGGCTAGATGGGATTGTCAACCCTATAGAAGAAGAGAGAGATTGAGAAGAAAAAGGAGAAACAACACGTACCTGAGGAGCAACTAATGTACTCAGTGGTTGGTGCTATGAGGGTTCTACCTCCTCCTCTAAATTAGGCTAAAGTTTTAACCTCTTATGTTTCCTTGGCATTTCTTCTTCTTGCTATGCTTCCTTCTCTTCAACATTTACCACTACTGCTAGTGGTGATTGCACAAAATTAGGAACCCCAAAGGTTGACACTAATGGAGAAACTTTGGGTGGTGAAGATACCATAATCTTTTGTTTTTCATTGGTACTCAGAGATTGGGGCCAGATAGTTACAACGACTGTAGATGAGGTTTGTCCTGGGGCCTACACTATATGTGTAGATTTTACTCTGGCTTCTGACTCTCCACCCTGTGTCTGTAGTTTGCTTGTATCAGGGCTAGAGATAGGAGATGGATGACATTCATCCCAAATTTCCTCCCATTTCTCATTTAAATTCACATTTCTAAAAGAGTGAGTTGTCTCAAAAATCTCATGCCTATACTTTCAATAGGCTTCTATTTTCTCAGATTTCTAGTCTTTGTTCTTCAATGCCCTTTTTAAACCAGAAGTCATTCTAATTTTAGAGTCAAAATCCTTTTGATTAACATAAAAAATTTCCCATGGTCTAGCTTCTTAAAGGGGCAAATATGTCAATTCCACATACCAATCAGGCATATCTTCCTGAGCGTTTCTTCTATTTTCCCAAAAGGGACAGACCTCATGCACAATTCTAGTGGTGACCTTATTATTCTTGACCCATGAATTTATGAAACTACTTGGGTCATATCCCCATTTATCTTCAATCAGATAGAAACCCAGGAAAGCTAGCTTCCTTAGCAACAAGTGTTCAACTTCTCTGACCTCTAGGGCCATGTTTTTCTCTACCCACAGAATATCATACATTTTCTTCTTTTTCTTCCCAATGCCATAGTCATTATCAACCACAAAAACCTGTTGGGTGAATTCTAAGAATGATAACCTAAGAGTTAAAATCTTTGGTAGCAACACTGGTTCTCCACTAAAACCATGGACCCTAATAATAGTATGATGAGATCCAAAAAAATAATCACAAGGAATAGTTTAATTTGTCATGAAGCCGCTAACACTTGGAGTCAATCTATTTTCAACTAGCTCTGTACTTCGGTGAAAAAAGGTAGGGGTAACAAAAAAATCCCAAAATTCATATGGGTCACTTGTTTTGGACAAGATATGTGTCCATGTGGACACATGGATGGTCCTATTATGACTGAAGCTTGGGTCATACATATTCAAATGCATGTATTGGGAAAAGATGCCAGAGTTTTGATACATGAGATACAACAGATAAAAAGAATACCTAAAAACCCCTTTAGATTTGAAATGGGTGAGTTGATCAACCATTGAATATGTAATCTACTCAGAGAAGTCCAGCCAATATTCCTGAGACTTGTCAACAGTTATCAATCTGAAGAGAATGGCCATTTATTCTTCATAGACAATTATATCCTCTTTCATTCCAAAAATGAATGCCATCATGGAAAGTTCCTCTTGATTGGCTTGTGCAAATTGTGCTCTTCCTATTACTAGTACTAGCATAGTGGTTTCATCATCCCCTAATTGCAATTTGATTTTAGAAACTTCAATTGATTATTGACGTTTGCCCACATTTTTTGTATTTTGGCAATGGTGGGAAATGTGGCCGTCTTGTCATGATAAAGGGCCAACATGTCCCTAATGGCCTTTAGTGTAATTTGCACCATGAACTGACCCTATTGTATGGTATTTAAGGGTGCATGAAATAATTAGGCACATATTTCAACTAAGTCAGGGCACATATGTACACCTAGGACAATGAATTGTGCCATTTGGGAAGTCCATATCCTCATTACAAATGTTTCATATTATCTAGCCTTGGCCCTTTGAATACATCTTTGATGTGCCCCTTCTCTTAGAGCTTTTCTAGACTTTTGAAGGATTGGGTCCATGATTCCATCTGTAAAATCTTTCACCTTTGTTGGGTCATTTTCATAACCAACTTCAGGGACTCTAGTCTATGGATAGGTCTTTAAGGGTTGTGTAGGGGCCGAAGCATATGATGTGCTTGTGAGAAGCTTATCAATGGATTCATAAATCCTAGACCCCTATTGTGAAGACTATGCCTCCTCCATATCTATATCTATACTTGGAATCAGTGGACTTATGTAACAGGTATGGAGCTTTATAACAAGGAAGGCGCTTTCACTAAACAGGTTTTGCTAGGAACTAAAAAATGTAGGTAACAGGGATTTTCTAGCAAATGTAGGAATGTTTGAGACACTTGTTAAGATTTAACTCTTGTTATGGTGTATTTAATGACCCATCAAGTCTCAAAAATGGAATTAAAACTAGATAACCATTAGTAAATCTTATTGAATCTACATGGGACAACGATTCAGACATGTCATGAAATGGTTGCATAAAGGTACCTTAGGGAGTTTTGGAGATTTGAGAGAGATTTAATGCGTCAAGAGTTTTCAATTTTTTTTAAAAAGGCTCTAAGCTGTGGCCATGTGTTTAAAGAACACTTATTTAAAAGAAAGGGTGGGAAAGAAAAATGGGAAAACAAAGCAACAAGGAAAGGGAAACTATCTAACTATAATACATTAGAGACACAGCTTAACTAAAATGTTTCAGGTAGATCCCATTCAAAAGAATCTCTTCAAGTTTTCCCTCCATTGTTTTGAGCTCAAAATAGTTTTTTTATTTACATGCATGAATCTTATAGGGGCCAGTCCACAATGCTTCAAATTTAGTATGTTGACCTGGCTTGGCAGGTCTTGCATCCCATTTCAAAACAACTAAGCCTACTTCAAAATGGGGATTTGAAGTCTTCTTATCGAATTAGTCTTTGATCATTTTTTGATGTTTCAATAATTAATCATGTGCTACATCCCTATTTTCTTGAACTTCTAAGAGTTCAGTAATTCTGCCCTGCATGGGGCCATTCTCCTCAATTTCAATATGTCTTAATAATTGGAGAGTAGGAATTTCCAAGCTTAGGGGCATTACAAATGGCTTACCATAGACCAATTAATATGGGGAAATTATTTTCACCTACTTAGGCATAATTATATCAACCCACAGTGCTAAATTTTATGCCACTCTTTGTGATGATCAACCCCTATTCTCTTAATAAGTCTCATCAGGTTCTTGTTGGTTGATTTTGCCAAACTATTACCCTAAGGGTAATAATTCGAGGAAGTTTTTAAATAGATTCCATCATTTAGTGAAAATTTAGATACTTTAAACCCTAAAAATGCTTTAGCATTATCTAAAATTATGGTACGAGGAGGCCTAAGGCGAGTAGTGATACTCCCTAGAAAGTCTAGGATCATATTTTCTATAGCTTCTTTGAGTGGCATTGCCTCACTCCATTTGGTGAAATAATCTGTGGTAGTTAGAATCCATTGGTGCCCCATACTCAACACTGGATTGATCATTCCAATGAAATCAAGACCCCATTAAGCAAAGGGTTCATCAATAATTATAGGACTAAGGGGCATTATTGCATTCCTTCTCATCCCTACATAATACTAACAAGATTGGCACTTTTTGACTAGTTGATAACAGTCTGTAAATAAAGTGGGCTAGAAATAACCTACCTGAGTTATCTTTATAGTTGTGGTTCTTGTAGAAAAATGTCCACCTGAGACTCCATGGTGCATTTCATGTAGTATTTTCTTAGCCTCATCTTTCTCTACACATCTTAAAAGTATGCCATCAGTATTTCTTCTAAAAATAACTTGGTTAATTAAAACAAAATGGACCCCTTGTTGCCTATAGTATCTCCTCTTGTCCTGGGAGAGCTCTTTTGGGAAAATCCCATGTTTCATAAAATGGATTCTATTTGTAACCTAGGAGTTCTGATCAACTTCTTGTATCCTCAATACCCTTTCCTTTTCTATTTCTTCATGTATCATCTTTCCCATAGCTTGAGTCATGTATTGGTACAACCCCCTACCTCTAACCAACTTAGTGGGTTTGACCTCTACATCATATTCAAGGATCCTTATTATCTGTTTGCTCTTTTTTCAGTAATTTCACCTTCCATAATGTATTCTCTGACACTAGGATGAGCCACAAGTATCAAAATCTTACTTCCTGTCACCATATGCCTAAATTTCTTGAGGGATTTTACCATAGCATATGCTTGTTTCTCCACAAAGTTGTATCTGGTTTCATACTCCCTAAGAGTCATTGAGAAAAAGGCTATTGGGTGTTCTCCCTCTTGTTGATCATCTTTTTGTGTTAGGACAACAGCAATACTAAACTCTCCTCCATAAACATACATTATAAAAGACTTAGAAAAGTCTGGGTTACTAAGTACTGGGGCTATTGAAATTGCTTTCTTGACCTCTTCAAAAGCTTGTCTTCCTTCTATAGTCCACTTGAACACTAGGTCTTTCCTCAATAATAGTGTTACTGGTCTCACTAGGCCTGCAAACTCTGATATGAACCGACTGACAAAATTAATCTTCCCCAAAAAGGACTGAACTAATTTCTTATTTACTGGTAGGGGCAAATTCATTATGGCTACAACTCTCTCTGGATCTATAGAGACTCCTTCTTTGGATACTATATGTCCCAACATTTTGCCTTGAGGTACTACAAAGATACACGTCCTAGGATTTAGGGATATTCCAAATTCTTGACACTTCTTAAAAATAGATTCTAGATGATCATAATGATCAACAACATTCTTGGAAAAAATAGTGAGATCATCAAGATAAATTAGGATGATTTTATTTATGAGTTCCCCAAATGCTACATCCATAGCTCTTTGAAAAGTGGCTTCAGCATTTGATAGGCCAAATGGCATCTTAGCATATGCAAACATTCCCCATTTGGTAGTAAATGTAGTCTTGTGTTGGTCTTCATTAGCCAACCAAATTTGATTGTATTTAGAGAAACAATCTAGCAAGGAAAATCTCTCTGATCCAACCATACTCTATAAAATTTGTTCTATAGAGGGTAGGGGATAGTGATCTTTTATAGATGCTTTATTTAGGTCTCTAAAATTTACACAGAGCCTTATGTCACCATTCTTTTTCCTAACTGGTACTAGATTGGATACCCAAGTTGAGTGTTGGATTGGAAAAATTATTTTAAAATCTAAGAGTTTTTGCAACTCATCCACCATTAGAGTTTCAATCCTTGGATTCACTAGCCTCTGCTTCTATCTAACTAGCTTAGATCCTTTAGTCAATTCTATTATGTGCTGAATGATGTCTCTGTTATATCCATGAAGGTCTTTATAGGTCCAGGCTATTACTCTGTCATACCTTTTACACAAGTCAATTAGTTTTTCCCTTTCCTCTTGAGTTAAATAATTTCCAATATTTAGTTTTCTCCCTTCACTCACTTCTATCTCAGAATAATCTACTTTATTTGCTTGAAACCTTTTCTTCTCTAGGCTTACATCTTCTGGATCATATAGGTTTTCTAAAGTGATCAAGCCTTTGGGAAGCTTATTGGTCTTTAATTGAATAACTTGGTCTCCATATGCTTCTTCAATTTTGGGTTGCAATTGATCAACAAATTCCCTTGACTGTTGTAAAAATGAGAGTACCTGAGAATCATTTTCAAAGACTTGCCAATTTTTATCATTGTCTGGGATAGTTGGCCTTACTATAACTTTGACTAACTCATTGTTGACTAATAGACCAGTTGCTAGGTCAAACTATGAGCCAATCTGTACCATCTTATCAGCTTCAAAATTTTGAATTCTAGGAACTACTTCAATATTGAAAGCTTTAAAATCTTTTATTAAGTCCCAAATTCTGTGTCTATAGGATCTCATCCTTACATTTTTGGCTATTGCCTTTTCTCTGATTTGTTTCACCACTAGTTTTGAATCTCCTTTTACTATCAGATTCTTTACTCCCTTCTTCTTGGCTAACATGAGCCCATGTACTAAGGATTCATATTCAACATCATTATTAGTATAGGCAAATTGGAAATGGATAGCTCTTAAAATTTTCTCACCATTTGGAGCAACAAGACAAATTCCTACTCCATCACCATTTTTACTTCTAACCTCATCAAAATTTAAGGTCCAATTTCTAAGTCTTTTTTCAGATTCTTGAGTCCTTGGCATTTCTTCCCTTAAAATATTTGGGATTTCATGGTCTTCATCAAATATTACATAAGTGCCCAAACTAGTGGAGTCATAATTTCCATATGGGTTACTTTGCATCATAGCTAACAAATGGTTATTTTCCTCTTCTTGGTCATGCTTAGTCCAGTCACCTAACTCTTCAACAAAGACCCTTTCTTCCTTATTTAGCATAGCATGAGCTGCCTCTAATTTTGGGTTTGGTTCATTAGTGATGTGATATTTAGATAGTGGCTCAGATAGTATTTTCATTTTTGAACCATATTTGGTTTTTAGGATGATGTGAGACCAATCAAGTGACATATATCCTCCTATCTTGGCTATGAAATCTCTGGATAAACATAGGCCATATATAGGGAGTATATTTATGACTACCACATCTTGATTGACAATTATATTAGGACAAGTATATAATTGCAATGGGAGTTATTTAATTTTCCCTATCATTTGCACCGATTTCCCATCTAGATGCATAACTCCTTTAGTAAGTGACTCATACTTTATTTTTAAAGCATTTGCTATTTGTTTAGGCATTACTATAGTACTGGCCCCTGAGTCTATCATTACATTATGCAACAATTTATTTCCAACTATCAAAGTCAAATAGAAGGGCTCTAGTTTGGATTTACTTACCTCTGGTGCATTGTTCAAAAGCGCTGTTGTCTGTAGAGGAACTGTGTCTAAAATTTTCTTAATTAGTAGATCCTTCTTTGGTGCTAGTATGTTTAGGCATTGCTTGGCCTTATAGAGCTTCTTGTAATAGTGTCTTTTGCTTAGGAATAGCTAATATGTCCCATATTGAGACGTGTTGGGGTCTTCTTCAGCCGATCCACGACATTCATCGGTCCTAGAGTTTGGGTTCTTAGATAATAAGGGTACCTTGCTTTTTATTAAACTTGTCCAGGAATTACTTGGTTCTGCACTGGCTGAGGTATTTCTTGTCTAGAAACTATGTTTTGATGACCTTGAAATGGAGGATTCCCCATAATTTCATTATTTGTGACTTCAAGCTGTCCCATCATCCTTCTCTTGGCTCTAGTGTAGTAATTTGATTATACTACTGGATTTTTGGAAGTGGAAGCTTCATTTAAGAACACTGAGTCTTCATCTTCAAACCATGAAAACAAAGCATCTTCAGGGGCTATTTCTTCTTCTTGTTGTAAGGACATCCCTTTTATTTGAGCCATCATGACTAAATTTTGCATACCAAAGGATTGGTAGGCTTGAGTGTTAGAAGTACTTGCAAATTGTCCATCCATTCTTCTTTGCTCTGCTATCTTTTGATGTAGATTACCCATGGGACAATCTCTAGGCATATGAGCATTATTACAAGGGAAACACTAGGCATTAGTGCCATCTACATAATTATTCAGCCCTTGAATAATCTCCCTGTTTGTATTAGGGGGAACAGTCTGTGAGGGTGTAGGGATTGCAACTAATTAGTTCGATGGCTGAGGGTTAATTTGCCTTTGAAAACCCTGATACTGGTTTGGTTGTGGTGGAAATCTATTTCCTTGGTAGCCTTTATATTGGGGTCTAGGATAAGGATTTTGCTATCTTTTTAGGTTAATTATCTCATTAGAAAATGTCCTTAAGATGTTCTTGACATCATCCATATCATATGACCGAATAGGGACATGTTATTTAGAAGGTTGTTGAGGAAATGTATACATGGACACAGGTGGGGCTATAGAATTAGGGCTTTCTTGAGGCAAAGGTAAGGTAATCTCTGGAAACATGGGCATGGGAAGCCTTGGGGGCAACTTTCTAGCATTTATTAAGTTATTTTCAGCTCTGACTGCATAGTCATAGGCTTCTGGCAGAGTCTGACCTCCAAGTGATAGAATCATTACTGATATATCTGAATTTAAGGATTTAAGATAAAATACTATAGCCATACCTAGTAATGGTCTTGTTTTGGTAGGAATTATTTTCCAAGTCTTTTGAAATCTTGAATTGAAATCAGTCATTGCTTCTTGTGGTGCCTTTTTGATAGTAATCAATTATTACAACAAAGAATATTTATCACCCTTTTCTTCAAATCTTTCAAAGAAAAGATCTCCAAGATGATCCCACGTAGATATTGTATTTGGGGTCAAAGATCTATACCATTCCAGAGCCTTCCCTTTAAAAGAAGCTGTTAACAATCTTATAGCCACATTCTATTGTGTGACCACATGTATTACACAAACATCAGACACATCCTATAGATATTATTCAGGTGTTTTGAAATCTTGACCACTGAATTTGGACAGAGCTTTCAAGGCATTTAATGGAATAAGATCCCAAGTGGCTAGTGGTACTGGGAGAATTAGGGAACTGCCAATGTTCCAACTTGCATAATTCCTTGGGGGTATAGGTGCTCCCATGTTTGCTCTTAGTATTGCTATAAACTAATTTACCCTTCTTGGATTAGTTATCAATGGTGGTAAAAGAATACCTAGATTTATAGCAGATTGAGATCTTGTTACTGGTTCACAGCTCTGACTCCTTATATCTCTCTAGTTCATACGATCTTGAAAGAAACTTCAATATTGTCCCACTGAGCATGCCAAAAATTGTTGATGCTTAGAATTGCGCTATTTCTAATACCAACAATGGGAAGTTTTAGGAATGTGGGACTTGCAACTTGAAATGACCTCTAGATTTTAAAGAAGCTAGCTCTTCTTTATCTCAGATGTATTGTGAGAAAAGGGATAGAAATTAAATGAAAAGCACCAATGCAATGAAAGAAAACTTAACTATGGGAATGCACCTAATTTTAATTCATCCTTTAATACTTAGCACAGTGAAGCTATATTTAGGATTCAATTACATTAAGGAGCAAACAATGCATGATCAATGTAAAAGATAAAAATAATAGAATCAAAGGCTCACAACTTAGACTATTTTTGTAGTAACATCGAAAATATCAACAAAGGCACAGAACTCAGTCTTCTTATTAATTTTCTAGTCACATAAAAGGCATAGAAACATGCACAACTATACAAACTTTCTAAATCAAGAAAATAGAACAAAGGCAAATGATATTATTGGCCACAACAAGAAAGTCTAAAACTTCTTGATAAAAATCTCTCACATAAAATTCTCTCTTCTGATGATGCCCCCTGATCCATCCCTACACCCATATTTATAGCATTAAATTAGCTCTAGATTGCCTGCACATTCCCAACCCAATGGTCTAACTAAACTCTAACTAAACTGGAAGTGTTTAACAAAAGATATCTTGTAAATATCTAACATTGGCCTCTCTACAAGTTTAGATCCCAACAACCTAACTAAATTGGAACTTAACTAGAAGTGTTTAATAGAAGATATTTTCTAGATCTAAAACATCTAGTCTCCCTGTAAGTTCATTGGCTAAATTAGATACACGTGACACTTTTCACTGTGAAATAGGTGAGGACACTTGGTGGCTTCCAATTGCCTCACTTGAAAACCATTTCATTATTCAGGAGGCACCAAAAAATGACACTTGGTAGCTTCTGTGGCACTTACAAAAAACACATGGCACTTTCTATTGCATTATACTCTTTACTGTGTCTTTGTATTGGGAGTGCTCCATCTTTGACATCTGTCACAGTCCACTACTCTGAAACTTTATCATCTTACAAAAAATAGGACCCATAACACTTCTTGAGTAGCTTCAAAAGAGGAATGGGGATAGGTGTCACTTTCCGTGTATCTTTAACAAATGACACATGTCAAGTTTTGCTTGTCTATAAAAGCTTTTAGATACTTTTTGAGAGTCCTAAGGAAGGTGACATGTGGTGGTCTCTGTTGAGATTTAGCTACACTATAGAAACATTCAAGACTCATTTTAGATTCACATGAATGGTGACACTTGGCGGCTTCCATTAACTTTAGAAACAAAACCTGAGGCCCACCACAGTATTTACTTAATAATGAAATAAAATGAAGAAACTACAGATGTTGACACTTGGCAACTTCCACTAAGTTTTAGCTAGGGACACGTGGTAGCTTCTATTGAGCTTTAGCTAGGGACACATGGCAACTTTCACTGATTTTAGAAAAACATATTGAAACCTTCCATAATTTCCACTTGGTGCCCTTCGTGCACACTGAAAAAAGCTTATCGAAAGAAGCTTTTTAAACTCATAAGAAATTTAAAACATGGATGTTGATAGTTGGTGCACTTTGCTAGTTTATAATGGGACATGTGGCATGTTCCACACAACTTATATAAATTATAAAATGTGTCCCAGTTGATGACACTTGGCAGCTTTCACTCAACTTTGATACTTAGACAAAATTTAGGCAAAAATGAAACTCACGCCCTCGCTCTATGTCAAAAACTTCACTGCCTTGAAACCAAAATGCACAGGGACAAAACTTGGAATGCATAACTAAAACTCAAAATAAAATGTAGAGTATTTTACTCTATAATCTCCATGATTTGATTGTATTCTTTCTCCATGATAATTTTCTCTTGTGTCTTCTTTATGATCATAAGTGATTTTTGTCACTAAATATTGATGGATACTCACCCTAGAATTAAAATCACTTAACATCCTTGTGACTACACTTTGATTGTATAATCTTATTGATAGTGCTCCTTCTCTTTGTACTTTGATGTTTTGATTGGTCCATACCCTCTGCTTCTTCTTGTTGTGGCTTCACTAGCCCTTGGCTCTCTTGATAAAATTTTATGGAATAGAGATGGGTATGAGGAGTGAGTGGATTTAAATGATTATGAAAACAAGATGAATTTGGGGGGGCGTGGGGGCGAAACACAAAACACAATGATAAATGGCAGAGAGATGGAGATGGATGGGAGGTGAGTGAGATGGAGGTGGGAAAGGAGGTGAAGGAACATGCCAAGACCATGGAGAGGAGTGTATACAATCACAACATATTAACCATCATAAAATCATAATTTTAAATCCATTGGAGGAGTTTTAGTGACTGAAAATGAACCTTAGTTTTCTCAAAAAACCTTAAAATATGCAAAAACTCATTAATTTTGCTAAAAAGGCTCATTAAGACATCTTGGGAGAATGGAGAAGGAAATTATTTCTTTGCAACTTAGAAAATTCAAGTTATAAAACATGATATAACACTACCAACTTGAATTTATTTAACACTTGAATCTAGCATTCTCCTCCAAGATCGTATAATTCACCTTTGAAGTTCATATTACTCTTTCTTTGACTAGTTGAGTTTGAGGCCTCTATTTGACCCTAAATTGAAATAATAACACCTAAATAATGAAATTTAATGGTATGTAAAGTCTTAAATATTATGAAACAATTTGAATTTTCCCAAAACTCTACCCAAGTGAAGAGAAAATGAAGAAAAACAATTGCCTTTTTGGTTGCTAGGTAGCAAAATTTTCCCTGACTTCAAATGGATGATTCATGAGCATGGATAATCCAATTGATAAACCAATTATACCATAAATAATACATATTAGTATAATTTCTTCACCTAAAATTTGAGATGTTTACCCTCCTCCAATAAGTTGTACCATCAAAAAACCTATAGGCATGTCTCTCTATGCCAACAAGTAGGAAACCAAAAGGAATCTAATTCTAGGCCTGTATGACCATGAAACTCCATGAAATTTATGTTTAAGCTTGAATATTTCCTTTAAATGATCTCCTCTACCCTAGATTGTATATAACCATACAAATTCCATATTGTCACTTGTAAAATGGGTAAAAAGAAGCTCTTCTCTCCTTTTAAAAGATAATTCTCCCTTTCCACCACCCATAATGGAATGTTTGAGAACAATTTCGTGCCATCCATAAAAAATTTCATATTTTTAACCTTTTACTTGGAAAATTTGGCATGTGGGAGTCTAATTGGGGGCCTTTTTGGCTATTTAACCTTTCAAAACACCTTTTCATGACTTGATATTTAGACTTAGGATAAATTAATTTTTTTAAAACATGACTAAATCTCTTTTGATATAATTTTATAACTTTTTAAAACATTTTGATGCTTTTAAACCCTGTTTTGGCATTTTTTACTCAAATTTACAATTTTAGGCCATAATTGACCAGTTTGACCAACTACATTGGGAAATTGACCATTTTAGGGAAAGTTTCAGATATTAAGGGTATTAATTTGGCCTTGAAAGGCCAAATTAATAATATTTCCCATTGTCTAAAAATGGTTTTGCCAATTTTTTTGGGAAAACCACAGAGAAGTCCCTTCCTCTTGGTTTTATAGATCCCATCTATTACATTTAAAAATTGATATGAAACTTCTTATTATACCAAATTTTCAAACACATTTAAATGTAGTTTAAGGTGGGTACTTTGAGTTCCCTCTATTCCAATAATAGAGTAATCAGGATATAGCCAGATATCACCCATTATCTTAATGAAAATTTTGATTAAAGGACTTATCCTCATCATGGGGATACTATTGATAGCCTGGCTTAATGTAGGATATACATAATTAGAGATGAATTGGATATGGTCCCTATACTTATAAATATGCAATTTTGAATAATATTGAGACACATTTTGAGTGCCATTTGTGGACCATTCTATTTGGTTAGGGATTTTAGTTGTGGTACAAAGGGCATCTAATAAGTATGAGACCATGTAGAACTTATTTCTATTCTTTATTTTAATCCCAAGGATTTTCTTAATTAAGGAAATGTTGATGACTTCTCTTAAATTAGGTACTAGCATTTCAAATATAATAAAATATACCATAGGCACCCATATAGGCTCCACATGTGCAGTATGTGCAAATTTATATAGTTTATTTAACATGGTTATGACCATTTTGACTCTAAGTCTGAATTGGCTCACAAGGATTTTCTTTACAAGATCAATAATGACCTTGTTACCATCTTCTAACCACTTTGCTAGGATATACATCATGGTATGTTTCTAAACCCATGCATTAATGGAGGCCAAGTCTATTTGGGGCCTAGGTAATTTATAGTAGGATTCAAAGGCAACATGGGATATATATGATATTTTCCTCATATGAGGTTCATTAATAAGCATACCCTTGTTAATTTTAGCATATTTGAAAATAGGACTCAAGACATCGATACAATGTAATGCCTCTGGTTTGGTAGAAGCATAATGGAGTCTTGCAATCTGAATTGCCATGATGTCATCATATAGTCTCTTAATTGGGAGTAGCTTCCCCTTTTCCTTGGTAAAAATTACCTAGTTCTCAATGGTCCAGAATACGATTGAGCAATTATTATCTCCAGTATTTAATGAAGAAGCCACAAACTCTATGTCTTTGAATAGTCTACCATTTATGTTTGATGATAGGTATAATTAAATTACTTTATTTGAAGTAGGTCCATAGGTCACCATTTGTTTTGTTTTGATTAAATTTTCCTCTTGAAAATGACATTCAACCTTTTAGCTATCTGGTTATATTCTTTGAACAACTTTTTTTACTAGGCTCTCTTTTTTGGCTTGAAATAGTGAATACAGGAACAATTTTAGGGATTTTCATATGTTTAAAGGATTTTGTAGGGTTTAATAGAGTTTTAATGGTGTCATACAAGTTTAAAGTATTTTCTTTAGTTACTTAGATCATATTTTTATCTCGTATTTATACCTTTGCAAGCTTCGGTCGATAAAATATTTTGATCTGACATGTATGTCTATATGGCATCTTCTATCCCCGTAGCTTATTTAATTTTAAAATGTGACCATTTTTGTTTCAAACACATGTAATCATATCATGGCCCTAGTGTTGAGGTCAACATACCCCCATTTCTTAAAAAAGGGACCCTTGTGATTACTTTTAACCTTAATGCTAAAATCTTGATAATCTCCACTTTATTAGAATTTGAAGATCATCCACTCCTAATGAAATGGGACCATTTGTTCATGGTTTTGTTTTAACTTTGACTAATGTTACTAAAAATTGATCCTCATGTCTTAATTTATGGGTTTCATGGAGTTTATTATAGACCATGCTTGGAATTTATAGATTAACCATATTCAGACTTTTTCTAGTCTTGAATTTATGACAGCTCACAGTTGGATTCATATGATGAAACCCTCCTTCAGCAAACCCTAGCTTAGACCTTTGATTCAAATTCAATTTTGGTAGAAACAAATTTGGTGTGAGAATTTTGGATCAACTTTAGACTTAAGCCTAATTTTTATGCTAAGGCTTGGTCATGTTTTTCAACACAACCAAACCTTAGCCTAAAAACCATGCTTGGTTCCCTTTTATTTTCCCCCTTCCTTTTCCTATGTTTTTTAACATGGTCTAATGTTTGTGTATGTAGGATATTTTATTTTAGCATGGTCCCCTTTATCATATGCTTATCCTAAAGTCCTAATCCTAAGGCCTTATTCATATTTATCAACATGAATGAGATCTTAGTATTAAAACATTATCCTAAGTTCCTATATTAGCCTACATCCTAACTTAAGCACCTCACTTCTTTGTAGATCCTACAACTCTCACTTCATCATGAAGAAAGATCTAATGGAGGGAAAGAAGCCTGATGAATATTTAGCCTTGATCTATTGGACCAATCTTGTAAGATCACTAGGATCATGATCGATGATCCACGCTTAAGCAAGACCAACAATCAGGTGGTGTGAGATCATCCTTAAATTTAAATGGATCCAATTTTGCTATACAAGATTAAGCTAATCAAGTTCAAGCATATGGATAAATATCAATGGTCTATGGTTACTTGCATAGAGTATATCCAATAGAGTGAACATGGTGCTATAAATTCAAAATCTCAAGATCCTTGTGGAGCCACCACTTGACACTCCTTCAGTTGAGCTTGATAATAAAGGGTGTTATGCATTAAAATGTAGACTTAAGTTTCTCTCCTAAGGTTCATTATATATTTTTTTAAATAATGGAACTGTAGACTAAAACCTTAAGTTATGACCATATTATTTAAAATGACTTATTTTATTATGCTTATAAACCTTAGGATTTTTATCTTAGTCTAAATTTTATGACATGGTCCTGAGTTGACTTGATCTCCTTTATGGTTGTAGGAACCAATGGCATTCATCTCCCTAGATTTTAATCAATGACTCTCACTTCATCATAGAGGATGATCTAATGGAGCATATTAAATCCAAGATCTGTGGACCAAAGGGACTTTATGAACTTAAAATTGACATTTTTTTAACCATCATTTGACATTCATAAGGCTGTCATTGATGTTCATGAGGCTATCATTAACATCTACAAGAGCATAAAATTTAAGCTCATCAAACCTAACGATTCATGAAATTAAATTTAAAGTTTTTGTGACTACCTTTTGATGTCTATAAGGCTATCATTGATGTCTAGTGACCATAAAATTGAAGCTCATTAAATATTTTAATTAGACATAGGGATATACTTCAAAATGTTTCTAAAAGCTTATTACTTGCATTACAAATCAATTGAACCCCTCAAAAGATATTAAAATACTTAGGATCTTTGAATTTAAAATAATAAAATGATCTCATGACCTAAATGCTTGTATACATAACCTTAATCTAAGTCTATTTCCTAAGGTACCAATTGAATTTATTTAAATGCAATAAACCTTAGGCTAGAGACTTATATTAAGTCTTATTTTAAGAGGTCCATGTGACATAAAAATTAGCTTAAAATGCTTTTAACCTAAGATTTTATCATGTTTATTGATACGATAAAACCTAACATGTGGACCACTTATTACTTGGGTCCCCTTTTAGGTGAATTCTAAGACCTAGCTTAAAAATTTTAACTTAAAGTTTACATCATGTTTATCAACATGAAATAAACCTTAACCTAAAATATTTAGTCTAGGTCCCTTTTATATGTGTATTAAAAACTTATCATAAATATTTTAGCTTAAATTTTATGTCATGCAAAATAAACCTTAGCCTAAAGTATTTAGCCTAAGTCCCTTCCTATGTCTCAATGCTAATTAAATTTCATGCTCATGGTAGGATCAATGAATCTCACTTTATCATGGAGGATGATCAGATGAAGAAAAAAACTTAATGAATTTAAAACATTTGATCCATCAGACCAATGGTGTACACCCATTTAGATTATGATTGATAGTCTATGCTTTTTTGTAAGATATTATTAGATAGAATGTACCTATCAAAGATTATTAAACAAAACCTTAAGGGCCTACAAGATCAACATGTGGTAATCATGCATTCACTGTATAGAATACAAAGCTCAAAAATCTTGTGAAGGTGCCAAGTGGGATAACTATAGGGCCCAACATAAAATAGCCAATGACTCTCAAGCCTTATGATCATGATCAATTATTTGAATTGATATATAAACAAAGATCCAATGACATGAAGGAAAATATGAATTTCAAAGGGTAATGGCTAGTTCCTTTAAGGCATTTATTAAAAATGGCATGAAAGTTGCCAAATGGATGCCACATGGGTGCTACACAAGCACAAAATGATAAAATTAAAGATTTTATGTCCTCAAAAGGGCAAAGGTTTAAAGGCATGGGTCTCAATCAAATTTGAGACATGAATGAGCCTAAGTCCAAATTTTAATCACCATTAAAGCTTCAAAAATCCCTAACATCTATAAAATCCCAAATTTGAACTCAGATTAATCACAATCAAACTGAGAAGAGTTCAATTATAATATGATAAAGAATAAATTGACCCAAAGATTACTTGCAATCCACTGGTGAATAATTTTCAAGTCCCATAGCCATGGTAGCTCATAGACAACAAAAAAATGATGAAATTAAGTTATATTTAACTTCAAATAATGAGGGAATGGTTTTTAAGGATAGGGACCTAGATACTACAACATTAAATAATGGGAGTAGGAACTAGTCCAAACTCTTTTGGACCATTAAGGAGATGTAAGCTCTTCTAAGGGAAAAATAGAAGAATCCAACCATCTTGTAGAGATACAGTGACCTAGAGTCTATTTAGATGACTATCCTCCACTATTCTACTATAAATCTTGAGGTATTACATTGCATCAATGTCCTTGATCCTCCTTTTAGGGATTAAAATTAAGAAATATTAGATAGTTCATGAGTGTAGTTTTAATAAAATAACATATATTTATGTAATTTTACCAGATAAAATTGCCAACCATTAAAGAATGGACTAGAAAGCATAACTTAAACACATTCCTTGCCTCATGTATTCTCACCAAGAACCAAATGATCCAAGACCCCATAGGGAAAATTCTAATTATCCAATTTAGGGAGGGGATTAGAATAATTATGACCTTGATAAATAGGTTATCTAGAGCCCCCTCCACCACACATATTGATAAAGTCTAGGTGTCTTATATTTACTTCATGGTAGAGAAGGGACTCACTCCCTAATTAGGTGAGATGATTAATATCCATTTGAAATCATAATTCACAACCATCAAAAAGAAAACAACAACCACTTCTACATGATGTCCTATCTACTTGATGCCCTCTTAGCCACCACTAAGATCCCATACATTAAGAATTGGTCACCTAATGGGAGACCTCTTATCTCCCATCATTATTCCAAGCTTCACATATTCAAATACAGACATAACATGTAGTTCATTTGTGATTGTGTTTATCCAGCTCTAGTGGAAGCCATCATAGGAATCCCCATGACTAGGGTCAACCCCTTGGTTAAGAAATATGTGAAGTTAATAGGGGATATATGGTTCTACCTAGATTATATAGTAATAAGGATATAAGGGACTTTGACATAGCCTTAAATGTTACTCAGTTATGTGCCTACCAAACTATCAGAGCAAGAAGTTATGTATTAACTTATTCATGGTATAGATGGATTTTTCAAGGAGAAAAGGAAAGGCATCCACCATCCCTTTCTTTTGACAATAAACAAAATTATGTTGCAAAATTGGGAAAATGTGAATTCTATTACCAAACACAAGGACTCATTCAACCCATATAAATATGAATTGAGGCAATGGGAACCTAGTGAGAGGGTCACCAAACATCTAAAGTCCAAAACCATAATAAAATCCTATGAACATCATCTTTGTGTCCATGACCCACTATAAATCAAGGCCTCTAGTTTTCTAGAGGTACTAGCTAGGTTAAAGAGGCATAACATTAAGTTGAAGCCTAAGTTGGCTAGGGGAGATGACAAACCACTAGGTGAGATATGGAAAATGGGGCCCTTGTAATATTACTTGTTGCCTAGGCCATCCTCTAGGCCCCCTCCATAATAGCCTCAAAGACAAGTTACACTAGGAACTAGAAAATAGAAACTAGAAGAAAGACTTGGTAAAGGAGGATCATATTTAGCCCCACCTAAAAGACTAAAGTCTCTAATAGAGTTATTGTATATGATTACATTAGAACCTAGTGAGATAGTAGAGGATGAACTTAAGGTTATTTTTAAAGCATATGGGTTAGATGAAGAAGAATAAAAATTTAAGAAACCCCAAGCCTAGGCAAAAGAAGCAAAATAAGATAGAGGGAAGGAAGTTTCTTTGGATTTAGTTCTAGTAGTACTCCTACACAAAATGAAAGTTGAGTTGGAATTGGTCATAGTTGGTAAAAAGAAGCCCAAATTGACCTTTACCTACCCCATGAGTGAGGTCAACTTGTTCAGTGATGAATTACCCATTCATGGGCCAATTATCCCTGATGGTTTGTTTATGGGAATATGCATAAGATTCCCACTTTATCCCACTCATGGGAATTGACCTAAATGGTCTACATTGATGTTCGTGATGAAATCAAGCCATGGATATTTGATCCAAAGTTCAGTTTAGAAAAAAATTCCAAGTCATGATGAAACCTCTTTCACATGTAAGAGCTCATTGAGAGCTTTCTGACGCTTCTTTTGGATCACAAAATGGAGTCTGAATGCCCAAATTATAGCATGCTAAAGTTATATTATGATAGGTAAAATAAGTAGGTGTCACAATGTGAATGCAAAAAGTAGACCAATCACCCATTGACACATGGAATTACATTTATGTACGATCATGGAAAAAAAATTGTTGGTGTTTGGTTTGGTTTCAACCTCCGATCTTTGACAAGCGGTCATATGGAGAACCATGGGACCCTCTTTTGGCTCACTGGGGGCCCTTAGAGAGGGTTGACACACTTGATTAAGGAGGGGTGTCTTGGCCTCCATATTATAATGCATTGTATTTGATTTTTATTTTAAACCTATCTTTTGTGCCCACCAGATGCATGTGGGATAAATCAATTGTATGTTTTAAATAGCTTTGTAATATTCCTTGGTAATACATGGTATTTATCAATTACCAAGCCCCATTAAGCCACATGGGAGAACCAACTTACCATAGCCATCTAACTACCTTGTTGAGTCAAGATCAAGAATATATGCCAACTTTGGAGACTATGCAAAATGTGTGCCTCATCTGAGTCCACACAGCTCATGATTATCTTCCAACTAAACACATCATAAACCGTGAGAAATGCCAAGTCTTATGCCAAATTTGGAGACCAAAATGCATGCCACATGGAACATGAGAAGGGGACATCACACTTACCCATTCTAAGTTGGTACACTAAACTAATGAATTAAGCTAATTTTGGCACCTCGATCCCACCAAAAGGGGCATCGACATTATACATGGAAGCTGCTAGCCTTTTTAACGTCAGAAAGTCATTGTGATTTTACAAATGTGGGATTAAAAGGATAAGCCAAGTGCCCAACAAGGAGGCCAAAGACTTGAACCCATGACTTCCCATGCAAAAGAGATATGCCTTGACCACCCAAGATATAGGTTTTGAAGTGTTATAAAAGGTAAAAAATTGTATTTGAAAAAAATCTTTACAGGACTATGTAATTATTTTCAAGAGGCTAAGAACTAGATGGAAGCTTTGAGATCACTAAAAAATGGAATTTTCTCCAATATCCAACCTAATGCAAAGAGGGTAAGCCTTTTTAATTATGTTTTGTAATTAAAAAGAGAATTTAAAATTATTGTTTGGATAGATCAATAGTTTAAGTGAAGGGACTTAAGCACATTTGAAAGGGGTTGAAGACCAAGGAAGAAATTTCATGTGACTGAGCTTGAGTATATCAACGAGGTGAAGTTCTTGGATAAATATCAAACCTAAGGGAAGTTATGTAGCATTTCAAAGAATTTGTAAGCCATTTTTTGCACAAATTTAATAGAAATGGTCCTCACTATTGGGCAGACCTGGAGACATAGGCAAGAGATGCTAAACTCCGTTATCAATGTCATGTGGTAATTTGTCTTTTATTTACATGATTTAAATTTAGTTTTTTTATTTTTATTCATGAATGCATGCAATTTTTAAAAATCAACAATATATGGCATTTTATTTAAAATAAAAAACTAGTTTTATTAGTGAATGGAAGTTAAAAGTCATTCGATGGTTCTAATCTAATTCAATAACCGAGAATAAATAAAATGCAGAATAATTTGCAAATTATTTTGAGTATTTAAATAATTTATTTAGTTTGAGAAATTTAGAATCCATAGTTTCAAACTTCACTTTGAGTTTATCAATGTAGTTTATAGATCAAATTGGTATCAGAGCAACTAGAAAGTAGGGTTAGCTTCTGATTGTGTGATTTGATAGTTGCTTTCAGTTTATTGGTTATCAATATCACTTGATTAGATTGTAGTGTGCAGTTGTGGAATCATTGTGTTTATAGGAAACTATGGGCAAGTTATCACATAAAGCCAATATGGAAGAGCTTGAAGCCATCAATACTGAGATTCAGGATGAGAATGCATTCCTAAGATGCAAGCTCTTAACTCTTGAAGAGCAAGTTACAAGTTTGAAATCAAATCTTGAATATAAGGATGAGCTCTTGATCAAATTATAGTGTGGTGAACCAAAGAAAGCAATACCTTCTACTTCAGATGCAAAGACTATGACTGAATGCACTGTAAATTATTCACCAAGTAATTCATCTTCTTATTTCCATTCAAATTTAGATTCAATTAATGATGATTTTGGTAGTTTTGAAAAACACACTAAGGGTATAAGATCCAAATTATTGATGAAAATGGGCTTTAATGGAAGAGGTCTTGGTCGAGACGGCCAAGGAATTTCTAACCCAATAAAGGTAGAGCATAGATCTCTTCATGCAAGTTTGGGTTACACTAGTGAACATGTAGAAATTGGAGAAACTTCCTCTATGGCTAAAGGAAGACAAGATTCTAATAGCAAAGGACTAAGGCCACTAGTAGAGAATGTATAGTGTAGTAAAGAAGGTAGAAGAGGTATTGAGATTCCACCTCCTAGTTCCTACACTAGAGTTAGCACTAAATCTTCTGATCCACTTTTTATGTTTAAGAAATTTGGATTTAACATTCATAAGATGATGTAATCATTTCCTTACACTTTTTGTGGGATGCATAACCACAATGTTGCATTTTTTTGGAAGAGACATGCTTTGATTAAGTAGATTGTAGGTGTTAAAGACCATTCTCAACATGGCAAAGCAAGAAGAGGTAAAAAGGAGACCTCACTTAAGAAGGTTTTATGTACTCATTTCCATATGAGTGGACATTAGATTGATCATTGTTTTAAACTTCAATCATCTTCTCATTTTAGACATGGTAAAACTAAGATGATTTATCAACCTATTAATAAGGTTAATAAAGTTGATGAAGATGATGACATCAGATTGATCCATAATGATGTTAAGGAATCCACTACAAAAATCAAGTTAACTAGGTAGAAAATTTGATTAAGTGGATTAATAATGCACTTATTTGTCAAAGCATTATTAAGAATTTTATTAATGGAAAGAACAAGCTTTGCAGATGAATTAGTAGAGCATGTGAGAAAAGTTCAAGATAGGTTTATCATTTGAAGTATTTCAATTCTCACCTTATGATGAATAGCTCTATGTTTTGGAATCTCCTATTTATGTTGAGTGAGTTGTTTGTGAAATTGATAGGACTTGAACTCATTTGATCAGTTGGAGATAATAGCAGAATGCATGTTGTGGGTTGAGTTAATTCCCTTACAACATTTGTCTCATATTTGACTGTTATTTTTATAATGTATCTATTTTTGGCACATGAATGCATAGATGCATTGTAAGACCCTATGGGCATGTTTGAGATGTTAGGTAATACACTTTGTGTTGTTTGCATTTGCTTAGCATTGTAAGTCTCATACCAGGCATTATATTGAAACATGTCTACAATGTTTCTTGTATGTTGTCAGCATTAACAAACATGTTTTGTAGTTACATTGGGAATTATTTCAGTTATTGATAGTTTACCACTTTACATTATGTGACATAGATAGATAGTTTTGGTATGTTGTGATAAATTTATTAGTAGTTGCCCATGTTGTAGGCATTTTCACTTGTGTTATGAATCATTTATTTTACCAATGTTTATCTCTTGCTATGATTGGGTTCTATTTGATGTGATGCAGTAGACCACTTATCAGTTTGAGGAGATAGTAGACTTTTGGAGACCAAAAGCCTCTTTTGTAGGGAGGTGTGATCTAGAGTTTAGTTCAAAAAAAGTTTCCAAGTCATGAGGAAACCTCTTTCACATAGAAGAACTCATTGAGATATTTTTGGTGCTTCTTTTGGATCACAAAATAGAGTCTGAATGCCCAAGTTATAGGCTACTAAAGTTATTTTGTGACAGGAAAAATAAGGAGGTGTCACAATGCGAATATGACAAGTAGACCAATCACCTATTAACACATGGTAGTACATTTATGTACAGTTGTTCAAAAATTGGTTGGAGTTTTGTTTGGTTTTAGCCTCTGATCTTTGACAAGTGATCATATGGAGAAATGTGGGCCCCGCTATTGACTCATTGGGGACCCTCAGTGAGGGTCGACACACTTGATTAAGGAGGGGTGCCTTGGCCTCCATCCCATAATGCATTTTATTTTATTTTTCTTTTAAACCTATCTTTTATGCCCATCGAATGCATGTGGAACAAATCAATTATATGTTTTAAATAGCTTTGTATTATTCCTTGGTAATATGTTGTATTTATCAATTACCAAGAGACATTAAGCCACATGGGAGAACCAACTTACCATGGCCATCCAACTACCTTTTCAAGTCAAGATCAAGAATATATGCCAATTTGGAGACCGTGTAAAATGTGTGCCTCATCTGAGTCCACACAGCTCACGATTATCTTCCAACTAACCACGTCATAAATCATGAGAAATGCCAAGTCTTATGCCAACTTTGGAGATTGAAATTCATGCCATGTGGAATGTGAGAAGGGGACATCACACTTACCCATACTAAGTTGGTACACTAAACTAATGAATTAAGCTAATTTTGGTGCCTCGAGCACACCAAAAGGGGCATCAACATTATACATGGAAGCTGCCAACCTTTTTAAAGTCACAAAGTCATGATTTTACAAATGTGGGATTAAAAAGATAAGCCAAGCGCCCAAAAAGTAGGCCAACAACTTAAACCCATGACCTCCCATGCAAAAGAGATATGCCTTGATTACCCAAGATATGAGTTTGGAAGTGTTATAAAAGGCACAAAATTATATTTGAAAAAAATCTTTGTAGGACTGTGTAATTATTTTTAAGAGGCCAAGAGCTAGATGGAAGCTTGGAGATAGCTAGCAAATGGAATTTTCTTCAATATCTAACTTAATACATAGAGGGTAATCCTTTTTAATTATGTTTTATAATTAAAAAGAGAATTTAAAATTATTATTTGGATAGACCAATAATTTAAGTGAAGGGACTTAAGCACATTCAGAAGGGGTTCAAGACTGAGGAATAATTTTCATGTGACTGAGCTTGAGTATATCAGCGAGGTGAAGTTCTTGGATAGAGATTAGACTAGAGGGAAGTTGTGTAGCATTTTGAAGAATTTCTAAGCCATTTTTTGCACAAATTTAATAGAAATGGTCCTCACTATTGGGTAGACCCGGAGACGTAGGCAAGAGATGCTGAACTCTATTATCAATGTTATGTGGTAATTTGTCTTCTATTTACATGATTTAAATTTAATTTTTTAATTTTTATTCATGAATAAATTCAATTTTTAAAAATTGACATTTTACAACATTTGATTTAAAATAAAAAATATAGTTTTATTAGTGAATGGAAGTTAAAACTCATTCAATGGTTTTAATCCAATTCGATAACTGAGAATACATAAAATTACAAACAATTTGAAAATTATTTTTAGTATTTTGAGAATTTTTTTAGTTTGAGAAATTTAGAATCCATAGTTTTAAACTTCACTTTGAGTTTTTTAGTGTAGTTTATGGATCAATATTGGATTTTATTAAAGAAGAGGAAGAGAGAAGAATAATTACCACAACAAGATCAAGTGGTACACAAATGGACACTCTAAGAGCCTCAATAAGTACATAGGTGGAGACTCTTGAGCCTCCTAAAGTAACATAATCATTATTTAGTGTTCAGTTCAATCCAAAAAAAAATAGGATTAGAGAGGGTGACAACCAAGAAAACCATAGTTGGAAGTGAAGAGTTCACATTCTAAAATGTTGATCCATTTGTTGGTTTAACTCCCATTAGAGGTTAGAGGCTTTGTGAGCATTCTATCCATGAGGAGGACATATAAGGACTAGCTTATGCTCATTTAACTCAGATCAAAGTAGGTATCATAGGTATGAGATAGAGGATAGAGAACTTAGAGAAAGAGAGAGAATTTGTAAACATTAGCTATCTTGTCAGTCCTATAGGAAATGATAAATATGTTTGAGGTATCTTTTTATGACATGTTCAACTCCTTGAAGGATATGAAGCTAAGGTAGAGTGTTTTGACCTAGCAAGGTGAAATATCCAAGGGTTTATTAATCTAGTGGTAGATCTCAGAGAATAAAATAAGGGAGCTTATCGACATACTAATTAAGGGTAGGATTCTTAGCTTCAAAACCATTAGCCTAGCCCACTTGAATGTAATATTGGGGATAACTGTTGATAAAATACAAAGTTTGAGTTCTTGGTCAAAGAGCTTAGAGAGACTCCTAAGAGATGATGAGGAGCTAATAAATAGAATCAAACAACTCTTTGGCACCATGCTGGTCAACCCCATAAAGTCTAGCTCCCTAGGCATAATTGATGATGATGAGTATAGGCACAGAGCCACTTTGATAATGCAATAAGGAGAAAAAGTCAAGGACAATCTAGAAGTGATAATAGCTAAGTCATGGGCATGATATTCACTATTGAAGATAATATTACTGAATCCAAGAGCATCAAGGAGGCCATGGAAATGAATGACAAGGATTTAAATGACTTGGTTGATAAAGATGATGATTATATCTTAAAAATAGTTGTTGATTTGGAACTAGTCAGTGAATAACATTAGAGGACCATGGAGATTCTCCAAGAGCAATAAGGGAGACCTTTAGCCTAAGGCCCATTGGATAATTGATAATATTCCATTCTATGTAAAATATTTGTAATATTTGAATGTGGAATATTCTTTTATAAAGGTATATGCTAGTTTTTTAGCATATTATCCTATAGGTCAATCCATTTTGGAAAGAGAAATGTATTCTAGAATTGTGAATAAGGACAACTATCCTTATCTTTATATATGTGTAATCTTATGACTAACTGGTATAATTCTCAAGTCTCCTATAAAAGGAAATATTACCATTTGGTAAAGAGGGGGAGTTTAGATTTAAAAACTTGTATACTTTTGAGCAATTAATATAAGCAAGGAATACTAAAAAGTTTGTCCAAATTTGTTTGTATCAATCATTACATGACTTCTCTCTCAATTTCTTTTTCTAAGTCTTGAATTTTAATGGTTTCTATGAATTATGAATGTGCATCTTTGATATAGGGTTTCTAATTTGTGCTGATGCTAGATTAGTTTAATGTTATTAAACTTTTTTTCATTTTTTTTCTTGGCATTAGTATGTGCAAATGTTATTTGAATGCAATAGTAAATCTTCAATGCAAAGTTAGTTCATACTTGTATTATTTCATGTTTTCCTCAAATATTTGCCTAGTGTATGGTGGAATTTAAGAATATGTTACTTCACATTATATATTAATTAAATTCATGTTCATTTGAAATTAAAACCTTGTCATGATGTTTGAGGCAAAGATAATCAATCACATACTTTCTTTCTGCTCTACCCTTCCTTTTGATTTTTTTAATCAAATCACTCTAGTTTAAGCTACACCATAAATATTCATTTAGATTAATATTTATTTTAGATTTTGATCATAAATTCAATAATAATAACACAATATCTCTTGTATTTCACTTTGATTAAGGACCATGATGGATCCTAACCACTAATCAATATAAATTTGTGGAATAGTTTAGTTTGCTCTGCCTCTATTTCACCATAGGTAACTAGACTACCAAAACTTGCTACTCATGCTCTAGATTCATAGAATTATAAAATTATAAGTGTTATTTAAACACTAAGAGAACCTATGATACACATAGAGGCATCAACACATGCAAACTTGATTAAATTTGCTCCATCAATCTCCTTGGGAGTATCTTGTTCTTGACTTTCATCATGGCCATTAATATTTAGTCCAATCTTCTGAGCTTATTATTATCATTTGGATTTACACCCTTTAAGCATATTCCTAATCTATCATCATCTAAGGGGGATAATGGAAACACCTATAGGCTTTTAGGTCACCTAAGGATGAGGTGAATTTCTAAATAGGGCTAGCTCCCTTGATGTACCACTTTGGATTGCATATATACCTAAACTTTGGGGGCTAAAAGGGAGAGAGATAACTAAAAGAAAACTATTATAAGGGAGGTGATATGAAAAATAACATGATGACTTCCAATTAGTTGCATGTTACACATAAAATCAAAGGACAAACTAAACATCCACTTCTCCAATCTACATCTTCCCACATCAATGTTACATTATGAGGTTATGGATGAATGCACAAAAATATGAGGACTAGATAAGAGGCCTTGAATGGAAATAATTAAAATAACAACCCACTCAATCCTTGAAATTTCCTGTAACACTTCACATTCCCTACAAGAATAAGCTTTCCAACTACAAATAGGATGCAAAAATGAGACAACATGTTAGGAATCGATAGTCTTCACTAAGCAAGATCTAACATTCAAGTAAAACACACCAAGAATAGTCATGAAGAAGTAAAAAACAGTAGTATTATTGATAAAATAGTATGAAAATGAGCAAGGATTCACCATACTCAGGTGGAGCTTGAGTTACAATGGCCAAAATGGTTAGTTCTTATAGAACTTGAGAGAGATAGGAGAAGAGAGAAGTCAAAGGTTCACAAGGACACTTTTAAAGATGAGAAAAATAGTTAATTTTGTATTATAAGAGGATATGGGATGAACCATGCAAGGTCAAGAATCCCAAGTGTCAATTCAAGGCATAAACTTTATGAAAAGTGGCATAAAACTCCTTGTCTTGGCTCAAAAAAATTGCCTTCATGATTTGAGCTTCTTAAATGAATCATAAATAAATAAGAATAGTTAAAATGATTAGAATGAATGGAAAATATATCATAAATTATTCTCCATGCATTGGTTGTAGTCTTGATCATCTAGAACTTTACCAAAATGAACTATCATCATTTGTAGTCCAAAAAACTCCTCATTCATGCACCTTGCACACTTGAACTCAAATTTGGCATCATTTTCCCATGAAAATACATGGGAGGAAGTGTATGAAAATTATAAATATTATACATTAACTTATAATCATCAAGCACACCTTAAAATCACTCCACTTAAATTTTTCCACCCTTCTCACTAACTTGTCTAATATGCTAGTTTTGACTGGCTGAGATGAGATATACTATTGAGGCACTTAGGAGTTGTTACCCCCAAAGTTTGTTTCATCTTCAGACTCCTATAGCCTACATAATGCACAAAACTATCAATAAAATCCTATTTTGTACCTTGTTCATATAAGTCCATATATCTAAAAAGCATGAGGATTATATTGATGGAATTATTTGAAATTTAAAATCATCATCTTAGTCAAACTTGTCCATTAGAGTAGGTATCTAGATCCATTTCTCCAAACTAGTCCTTATAAGGGTTTAACAAGGGTTTTAAGCCTATTTGACCTCTTAAGGTTCATTCATAAAGTTATGACATTAAACCTACCAAAAAATTCCAAAATAATGGTCCTTATGACCCCTAATAATACCTCCAAAATATTTTGGCATCCATGAAATGCCTCATGAAAGATATGAGCATTAAAACTTGACATATCGAGCTATTTTCACTTCTTGCACAGGTATGATGTTGCTTTTAGACCAAAAATGAATTATTTTGTGCTTCCCCTACATCCAAAAAACTTTAAAAATTTATTAAATTACCTCAAAAATGTGTCTTTTCCCATTTTAATCCACTCCTAGAGCTGAAAGTGATGTTGGTTTTACTTTTGGTCTTTTAGGCCTAAATGTGCCTAGTAGGCCTGATTATACCTTAGAGCTCAAAGTGACTTCTAATGGTTTTCCTTGACTTAAAATAGATTAAAAACCTATATAGTTACCCCTTAAACATTTTTCAACAAGTTATAATGCCAAACCAGGCTATATGTGAAAATATCCTCTCATTTGGGCTTTAGGCCTAAACATGTTTAATAGGGTTGACTGCAAACTTAGACATCTAGACCATCTTGCTTGATTACCTGATATTTTGAGGTTTTTCCATGATGTTACAGGTGTATCAAAACCTTACAAACCTCCACTCAAGGTCTAAACAACTTTTGGTTCACCCATTCCACCATTCTTTCTAAGATTGTAGGTTTCATGCACAAAGGGAGTGCCCTCTATCTAATTCAAAACAAAGGGAACTACCCTATTTACCTAAAAAAATGTAAATATTTAAATTTCATCTTAAATTGACAAGGATTTCCCACACAAAAAATCATCCTTTTATTTTATCTCTAGATCTTCCAAATGTATTCAAATAAAAAAATGACCCTAGTGGAAAGGACTGTGTAAGAATTTTCCAATGGAATGTGTTATGATTGTCTAAGACACTTATTTTATCTATATACATTGTAAAATAACTATGTACATTATCATTTTCATGCTATAGTGTCTATAATATCCATTTAACAACTTTACCCTTCATGTACCCTTAATACTCTTTGAACTCACAAGACTGTGTTTTATCATTTTTCACTATGTTTTGCATTTGTAAGGTCACCTATAGGTTATTTTACAATGTTTAGGAATTTAAGATAATTTATAAGCCTTATTATATACTTAAAAAATTAATTTCATGTATACTCCTAACCAACTCACACCTTGGGGGTGAAATATCTTCAAAACTAGTCATAGGTAGTTGATTATGTGTCATTGTGTTCTTCTTTAAAAGTGACTCCCGTAGGTTTTATTTTGCATGTTTAAGATTGAAACAAAAGTATAAAGACAATTTTATATATCCTTATAGTCACTTGGATTTTTATTGGATCCATTTCTTCACTTGTTTATGCTAAACTCATTAAACACAATCCATTTTGCTTCTTACTCTCTAGACTGTATACACAGATTTTTTACTGTATTAGCCTACTTTGGGAGTCAATTATAGATGGTTTAGGGTGGGATAAACCTTGAAACCAATTTATGACCATATTTAAACCATCCAAGATCTTTTATACTCTATTTGGACCTATTATCTACCTATTTTAGTTATAAACACCTTAAATAACCTACTTTCTACCCCTCACAGTCAATTAAATTTGATTATGAGCGGTCTTCTATGTGTGTTTTTCATGATTTAATATTGAAATTATGTTTAGTGGAATATTTAGTGTTATTTTAATTCACTTGTAACATTATTTAATTCACTTTATTCACTTTCCTATCTCAAATTATAACTTAGAAACATTGTCTCAATTTCTTGTTTATCCACAGTCACCTATAGTGGCTATAGGGTCCTATAGGTGAACACGGGGACCTAAATCATAGTAGATGACCCATTTTGAAGATATCTTGGATAAAAAAACTCCTTTAAAATATTTTAAGCATTAAAACATGGTACATAGTCAATATTTTCAACCTTTAATGGGAAAAGGTCTCTTTTAGATCAACCCTTATAAATGTTAATGGAGGAATTCAGTGCTTTTATTGACAACTTTACAACCTTAAACTACTATTTTTACTTAGTAATCTACATCCTAAACTTAAAATGGTTCTTATATTATGTGGATAATATAATAAAGCCATCTAAAATCTTCAAAATTAATTTTAACCACGTTCCAAGATATCATCAAAACCCCTAGGAACTCTATTTTGCCATTTTAAGGAAAATGGGCCTGAAATAGTCCTTAAGTCGTTAGAGGTAGTTTCCAACTTGCATTTTCCAAATTGACACCTAAAATGAGTTTAATATTGTACTATTAATACTATAGGACTCCAATAAAAGGTTAATCATGCTTCAATCCCACATATGCCACCTTAGCCTACTGTCAAGGGTCACCTATAGGTTGCATTTCAATGTATACATGCAGTAAGGTGTAAATATGGACATTAACATTGTAATTGGACTCCACTTGAGGTATAGGCCTATCTCAATTATTCCAAATGGATTATTTTCATTTTCAAGGACCTTTCTCTTTTACAAAAATTGTTTCCAACATGATTTTCCTTTTCAAACACCTGTAGGTGAGCATGTTCATGGTTGCCTAACTAAAAATATTGCATATGACTACAATAGTAGTCTTTCTACATCAAATAAAGTCTTGAATCACTACTTAATGATATTAAAGGATACACCAAGGCTTTAAAACCTTCAATACACCTTTTTGAACATGTTTTACAAGCCCCATGCATGTACTTCACCATAACTACAAATAGGAGTGAGCAAGAAGTTGACTACGTATAATAGTAGGCCACAAGTTTATTCCAAGCATGATGTAGTGGGATAAAAAATGGAGTGAAGTTATAAATATAATATTTTAATAATTAAAATTAAACCATCACAATCCCTTGGAGCCATTAACAAATCATGAAAGACCAAAAAATGGTGGAAACCTATCTGTCATCCCACATGAGACCAATTTGTAAACCTAGAGTGATTGGATCATAAAATCAAATTTTAATGTGAAAAAAATCATGTGAGTCATTTTAGTCAGATTTTAAAACCATTTGGCATCAACATTAGTAACTGGTTCATACAAAATTACTCAAACCAAGGAAAAACCTATAGGGTGCATGAAATAGTAGGTATAAAAGTATAGTAAACTTCATGAGGATGGTTAATGAATAAAAGGAAGCCATTATTAAAAAATATTATTTTTAAATGAATTTATATGAGTATAATTCAATCTCCTAGAAGCATTTGAATTGAAACCTCCTCAGTTGTTCGTACTATACAAAAAATTAAAGGTTACTTCTGCATGTCTAGAAAAGCAAAGATGGAGAAAAATAGTTTTGGGCCAAAAATGGCACTTATATATCAAATAAAATGTTGGGATGAGTGTGGGTAATACTAAGTTATGTTCCATGATCTTTTCCCACATGGCACACTTACCCATGGGTCATACAAGTGTCATTTTCTTCTCTTTTCTCAAGAAAATTGCTTTTTATTCTAATGAACCTACCACTTTCAGTTACCAATAGTTGATTAAGACCTCTTAGGACACATTTCATGTTAAAAAAAATTTTATAACCTTCACACTTTGTAATAAATCCATACAAGTCATTAATTGCACCTTTTTTGACCTCAAAATGACCCAAAATGACTAAAAGGACTAAAATAACTAAGGACCAAAGATAAAATAACATTAAATGACATTAATTAACCTAAAAAACACCTTGTGAAATATGTATTAGACCCTTAAAATACCTAAAAGTCACTTTTTTACCTAGGGGTACTCCAATTTGACCTAAAAGTCAAATTTGGTCAATAATTATGACACTTGGCAGTCCTACATGCTTTTGGTATACCCTGATGTCATTCTCCATCTAGTTAATTATTTTATGCCACATGGTGGACTTGCAAGTAATCTAGGATCATTGACTTAGTGAATTTATTTGCACCATTGATCTCCATTTACATGTTGAACGTGCATCTTTAGTCTCTATCTGCATGATCAAACATGCACTATTAATCTACCAAACATATGATCAAATGTGGGTTGTTGATATCATATTCATTCATTAAATCAATTGTGGGTTATTTTTTTTTCACCAATTTACCTTTATTGTGACACTTATCACTATTGTATTCAATCTTAGGATCTTTTGACATATTGACTTTGTACTTACCATTAGATCTTCATCTGTATGATTGAACACACTGGTGATCTTTGATCTTGACTTATTGACCTCAGCGTTCAACACAGATCAACAATCAAAATTTTTATGTAAGAATATACACCATAAATCTTTAATCTAGGTAATTTTTACTTTACTTTAGGGATCACCCATGTGTTATTGATATTTGATTTGATCGAGCAAAGTTTCAACACTTGGTAGCCTTACATTCAATTCATACCTATGAACATTAACATCAAAGAATAAGTGCTCGAGATGTATAAATACTTTGCATAGATCTTAGACTAAAGTTTTAATGAATTAATAAACTTGATCAAAACTTAATCTAAAATTAAACTAAGACTAAAGTGGTATAAATTCACCCATCAAAATATGAATCCATTTTAATAAGAACTTAGGCTAAAGTAATTTAGACTAAGGTTTTAAATGCCATTTAAACTTGGATTCAAATGGGACCATATTAATTGACCAACTAAGGGTCAAATTAACATTGAATCATAAATCCATGAATATTTTATCATTCTTATGAAGATCCATTGATCCTACAAGATGGAAACATATGAGCCAAATGTTAGCAACATTAGATGAGATCAAATAAAGCTTATGTGTCTGCATGCCAATGTAAGCTAGATTAAAACATGATATTCAATAATGCACTATAGCCAAGTTTAATGTCTAATTTATATCATAATTTTGAAAATTTGAACAAGGGTCCTTTTTTTTTTTAAATGGGGGTATGTTGACCTCAACAAATGGTGACTTTTAGGGGAAACATTGCAAAATGTTAAAATTTAGATATTCTTGGTTTAAAATAATAACCAGACTAATCATTCCACATGATCAAGTACCATTATTAAGATCAATTCATAATTGAAACTAGTCTTAAAAATGTAGAATCAAGTTCAAATATCAAAACTTAGTCATGTTGTGTGTGTGATTTTATTCTTTTACTGATTGCCATTGGGATTTACAGAACAACTTATAGATTTCATGGCCTTAATCATTAACATAGACTTGTAGCATATTTAGATATTGATTATGAATCATGATATATAAAATGAGAAGTATTGGGTATTGCTCTAGTGCCATCTAGACATCTATATCCCTAATAGAGATACCTTTAGTTCCATTCTAGGCCTTGCTCCACTTCTAGCCAGGTGTCCATAGTCTTGGTGGAGGTTACCAAAATCACCTTTGCTTAGAAATTTTTTAGAGTTTCAATAAGGATTTTATTTTTTTGTATTTTTTTAACTATATTTATCTTTCACACAAATTTTGTGAACCATAATTAGCTAGGTTTTTAGGATTTTTGTCAAATGTTTGATTTTTAGGATAATCATCCTTGGTCATAGACTTCATCCTAGCTAATAATGTTCTTTAATTTCTAACATGACTTTAGTCTAATAGTTCAAACTTTCATTAAAACACATGCAATCCTTATTAAAATCAAACTTAAATCAAAATAAGGTTTAATATTTTTAAGGAACAATTAGTATAGATATCAATCTTCATCAATTTATCAGAAATATAACATTAAGCTCAGAATTTCCAAAATCCATGATCATCCAATGTTTAAGAGTCATATCTACATTCTTGGTTTATGAAGTTATTTTGAGAATTTATATGGATTTGGATCTTGAAAACCTATTTTGGAAAAGACTTATTAGAAACCAAAGAACAAAACAAATAAAGAAAACACAAAACAAGCAAATAAATATTCAAAAACACTATTTAAAAATAAGGGATAGAATAAAACTAATCTAAACCTACTTACACTAACTCTAACTAATCTTAAAAATTGCTCCATAAAGACTTGAGGTGGAACATCAGAGAAGTAATGCTTGAGATACTGCCCATTTGTTGGAAAAGCAAACTCTACTCCCTGTAAGTCTTTGACCTTAAAGGTGTTTTCTCCCAATGTCTCAACAATTTTGTAAGGACTAATCCATAAAGGAGTGAATTTCCCATGTTTCCCTTTTGGCTTAGATGCTTTGTCCCAAAAGAGAACTAGATCTTATCTGAACACCTTGATCTTTGAATATTTATCAAACCATCCTTTGATAGTGGTTTGATGTTTTCTAAAATTAGGAAATGCTTCTTCTCTTGCATCCTCCAATTGGATGATATCAAACATCCTGTAATTAGAATATTCTTGATCTTCTTCTATATACTCCTGTATAAACTTATAAGTTGGTAACTTGAGAGTAATTGGAAAGATTGGTTATTGTCCATATACCAAGAGAAATGGTGATGCTTTTAGAGCTTGTTTCACTCTAGTTCTATCTATCCATAAAGCATACTTCAATAATTTATGCCATTTTCTTGGTTCTTGAGTTACATACTTCTTAATAGCTTTCATTAGATTCTTGTTTGTAGACTTTGAAACTCCATTAACTTGAGGGTAATGATTAGATGAAAAATTAAGATATATTTTATTATAATAGTCCCACTCAGTCATCTCTATATATGTAAATGTTGATCCATTATCACAAACCAATAACACTAGTATGCCAAACCTGGTGCAAATGTTTTCTTTTAAGAACTTAATAACATCTTCAGTCCTACATTGTTTTGTTGCTACTACCTCTATCCATATTTCACAATAATTTGTGGTAGTAAGAACATACTTGTGTCCAACTAAATAATTAGGATTGATAACCCCTATAAAGTATAAACCCCATTAAGCAAATGGTTTATCAATTAAAATTGGCCTCAAGGGCATAGATGCTTTATGTTCTCCTTTGTATTGAAGATTTGGTATTGATGACATTCTGTGATATGCTTGTGAGAATCCTTAAAAATATTTGGCCAATAATATCCTACCCTTAGGATTTTTTAAGTTGTTATTTTCCTAGATGGGTGTTGAATCCCAAGTTTTTCATGAAAGGTACTTAAAATTTCAGCTAATTCTTCCTTCGAAACACATCTCAAATACACTCCATAGTTATTCCTATAAATTATCCCATATTTGATCAAGAAGTGAAATGTTTTAAGCCTCAAAGATCTTCTTTTTTCTCTACTCAGTCCTATAGGATAATAACCATTGATAAAGAAATGAATGATTACATCATACCAATTATTTGGTTGAAACTATTGTTAGTCAACCTGCATGATGCTCAATATTGGATTAGTGTTAGTAATCAATTAAATTAATCCCTGACATCTCACCAATTTAGCAATTTTAATTTCAAGATCATATTCCTAGAGTATGGACATACACGTACCTCTTCTTTTTCCTAATTCACATTGACTCAATATGAGTTTGGTAGTAGGATCTGGCAATAGAACATGCACTTTATTCCTAATAATAAAGTTTCTAAATTTTTTTACTACCTTAACCAAAGAAAATGTTTGTTTATCAACTAAGTAATAATTTAACTCAACATTTTTGAAGTTAATACTTATAAATTGAATTGGATGATCACATTTATCAAAATTTTGAGTTAATATAGATGTTATAGTATGTTCAAAAGCAAAATAATAAAGATAAAAATCTTTTGTAAAATTAGGACTTATCAGTATAGGTGCCTATCCTATTGCTTCCTTGATATCCTTAAAGGCTTTCTTAGTTTATTCATTCCATTTAACCTTTGCATCCTTCTCTATCATGCCATTGAGTGGTTTCACAATCTCTATAAAACAAAAAATGAATTTCCTTATAAAATTGATCTTCCCACAAAAATACTTTAGCTCTTTTCTACTATTTGGGGGTTTTATTTAGATATAAAATTAAATCTATCTAGATCTATAGAAATCCCACCTCTAGTTATCACATATCCTACCAATTTCCCTTCAGTTACACAAAATATGCTCTTTTAGGGTTAAGGAAAATTACATACCTTTGATAACATTCAAATACTTATTGTAAATTCATTAAATGATCTTCCTTATTCTTGGAAAAAATAATTAGATCATCCATATATACAATGATACATTTACCTATGAGACCTTTAAAGGCATGGTCCATAACTCTTTGAAAGGTAGCTCTTGCATTGATGAGTCCAAAAGGCATCATTTTGTAAGCAAAAGTTCCTCATTTTGTTGTGAATGCAATCTTCATTTTATCTTCCTTTTTAACAAGTACCTTATTGTAACCTAAAAAACCATCTAGGAAAGATATGGTAGAATCACCGACAATTTGAATCACTTGGTCAAGGGATGGCAAAGGATAATTATCCTTTTTAGAATATTTTTTCAATTTCCTAAAATCTATGCATAATCTAATCTCTCCATTTTTATTTCTAATTATTACTAAATTAGCTACCTATGTAGAATGTCTAATTAGAAAAATTATTTTTTCATCTAATAATTTCTTGACCTCTTTATATATCAATGGTTCTAAAACAGGATTAACCAAATCTTTAATTTTGCCTAAATGGTTTATAGGCTTCTTTCAAGGGAATTGTATGGGTGATAACTCAAGGATCAAATATCTTCAATTCTTCATAAGACCACAAAATAACATCCTTATATTTATTCAATAGACCTAAAACATTTCTAGACTCTACATTTGTACATGTTGTACCAAGGTTTACTATCTAAGGTTGACCTTGAGTTCCTATGTCAACTACATTATAATCCTTCCCATTTACTTTGGGAACTTTAGTAGTTTTAGCTAGTTTATCTTTGTAAAATAATCTTTCCAAGGAAATCATACCTTTGGGAATCTTGTTATCATTTAGTTGTATTATTTTATCATCAATGTTATCACTATTAAGAGAGTTTTCATTGACCTCATCAATAATATGAGACTCAAACACTACTGAGTTGTTCATGAATTCAATAATTTGTTGGTCATCACTAAACACTTGTAGATGATTAACATTGATGGGTACAAAAGGACATGGGACCAATTCAATGTTAAGTCTTTAGGATTCTTGATTTGGTATTAAGTTAGCTATAACTAAACCTAGTTCATCAGTAGACTAGTTTCCTTCTCTGGAGATTGAAACAATATTTACAGCATCAAAATACTCAATCAAGTACCATAATGTAAACTTTTATTTATTTAGATAAGATAATTTGTATTTATACTTGCTTATGACCTAATTGATTACTAGTTCGAGATCACCATACACTAGTAGTTATTTAATATTGTGTTTAATAGCAAATTATAATCATAATATTAATGATTCATACTCTACCAAATAATTGGTGTAAGGAAATTGAAGTTTATAAGAAGAATTATATTCTTTCCCAATGGGATTTATTAAAACTATTCCTACTTCAGACCCAAATTTACATCTAGCACCATCAACATATAATTTTCAAACTCCAAGCATAGCATGAGATTCCTTAGAATTACATACCTAAGGAGTGTCAAGGGTGTAAACCCCTAAATCAAAATTAACAACATTGACGCTTTCATTAGATGCATTATATTCAATGATCATATGCTTTATCTTTGGTTCTCTTTCAATCTAAATTTGATTAATAACTCCCCTCCATGGTATCCACATGTGAAATCAATTAGTTGACATGTATCCATTCAAATATTTAGTCCAATCTCTGCTAAGTAACATACTATAAGCATCTGGAATGTATACAACTTGAATATAAATACATTGTTTCACTCTTGGTTCTAAATCAAGATGCATATGCACATTCAAAAATTCACCAATCACTTTAACTCTATATTTGTCTAATTGAGTCACTACTTTATCATACTTAATAGGAGTTAAACAAAGATTTTCACAAATACCTGATGGCATAATATTTGTAGAGGTACCTATATCTAATAGAAAATTATGCAATTTTTTACCAAAAACTCTAATTTTTTTTGTAAATAATGTGGAACTTATATTTTATTCTTATATATTACTACATTTGCATTTATAGGTTTGTGTGATTTACTAGGTTTTTTAGTTAAAGATTCTAGCAACAAGTCTTTCTATTTAGTTATCTGAGTCAATTCATGTAATGTGATATTAGACTTAATTTTCATCATATTCTTTACTATATTATATCCACTCTTGGTAGAAGAACTAGATAAATCTGAATTATTTCTAGTGTTACTTCCCTTTAGAGGTACTGGATTGTTATTTACTTTGGGATCAAGAGAAGTATCAATGTTGTTTAGTGGAGTATAAATTGTCATTGGTTGATTTTATTCTTTGTTTCACAATGGATAAGTCTTATTCAGTTACCGTTGAAAAGAATGAATCTCCTCTAGACTATCTTTAGGTTCATTCTCATCTTGAAATGGAAAATCAAAGGTTTCCACCATAAGAGTTGCACTAGAATATTTAGATTTGTCTAAAGAGCCAGATGTATCTAAAAAATTATCTTTTTTAGGCACAAATTCAAATGTATCTAATTCATCTTGAAATACTTCAAAAGCATTTCAAAATTCTATATAGTTTAATTCACCATGTTTTGCAATGTTATGAACCCTACAATAATTAGTTAAAACTACATCACATATGTTTATTTTAGGCATGTGATTAGTTGTAGATGAATCATTATTATTGTTTTTGTTGCTATTGTGAAACCTATTTATAGGTATGTTAAACTTTTAATAAAAATAGTTTCTATTGGAATTTTCCCCAGTGTTACCTACCTATCTTTGTAGTTGAATAAAATTAGTACTTAGTTTTTGAACCATTTTCAATATAGAGCCATTTTAATTCTTAGGTGCCTTAAAATTTTGGACTTGAGTACTACTATTATATATTATCACCATGGCTCATTGATCTTGTGGATGGGATCCACTTTTATATTTATTTTCCAATCCTAGGTTCTAACTAGGATGAGTATGACACAAAGGCAACTAGTTTAAAATTGGAGTTTGATTCAAATTAGGCATGTTATGATTAACAATTAGGATTATATTCACTACAGTCAAATTAGGATTGATATTATGAATACCATATGCTAATTGACCTTGGCGTTGTATTTGAACACTAATTTTCATAGCTTTAGCATAGGCCAAGGCTAATGTGTCTGACTCCAATATCTCTTTTCAAAAATATAGAAGTCATTGTATTTAAAGAATATTTATAAATTTCTAAAGCTAAATATTCATCAGGCTTATAGGGAGTTATATTTATGCTAAACATATTTTTAAATTTAGCATTGAAAGATCTAATGGTTTCATTTGAATCTCTCTTCACTATAGCAAATTATTGTTATAGAACATAGAGACTAATGATCTTTCTAAACTGATCAATGAAATAATTGTTGAAATCATTCTAACTAATGATGTAATTTTTAGGAAGATTAAGAAACGAATCATATGATGTATCTCTAAAGGTAAAAGGAAACAACCTACAATAAATATCTTCATGAACAACATTTAACAATCTTAAGGTAACCTTAAAAGACTTGATATGTTCTTCATCAGTAATAATGCCTATAGGACTAAATGATTTTAAATATTTCTCTAGATTTTTTGGTAAGTCATGTACTTGATCAAGCACATTGATATAATATCTAGCTAACCAAGCCACACCTTTATGAGGAATGAATGTAACAATAATAATAGGTAAAGAAGGTTGATATTTATAAACTCAACGCTTACCTTTATTCACATTTGTTTTCTAATGAATTTACAGGGAAAGAAGAGGTAGCCTTGTCTTATACCTTGACCTAGTTCTTATTTGTGGTAGTTCTAGCTTGTTAAATCTAAATCCTATTCAAAATACAATGTAGAAACTTTATCTTTGCAAAGAATGGTTCAATTCTTTTAAATAAGTAGATTTTTATGTTTAGATTTCTAAATTCAAACAACCTTTGCACAAATTCATATAAATATTTCACATAATGACTATCTTTAACTATATTAACTTAAATATACATCCAAACTTGTGAATATTAGTGATCTTTTAACATAATTACTATTACTAACCTCAAACACATCAGATTCAAAAAACTTAAGTAGCCTTTATAATGATTTCACATAAATCTTCAAATAATGACTATATTTAGCTAAATATGCCTAAATAGTAGTCTAAGACCATGAATATTAGTGATATTTACAAATATAAGATAAGAAAAATACAAACATGCAAATGATCAATTGATCTTTGAACAAAATCCACTAAAATCAGCTCAAGATACTTTAGATTCACAAATCTTTAGCTCAATGCCTTCCTTATCGCACCAATTTTAGATTCATGTTGATGCTTGTAAATGTATCATAGGGTTATCATATTGTAGAAAACACTTCTCATTTAAAAATTAAAATAATCATTTGCATGAGTTGCTGGTTATGATCTTCCTGAGATCTATGGAAGAGTAATGACCAAGCTATTTGACTATTTCACAAAATGATTATATAAGTGGTTGTTAGGAGAAATCATGGTCCTAAATTATTGTGAAGAATCTAAAGCTATTTTAAATAAATTTAATGAATAATAATTAGAACCTAAAGTATAAGAGATTAATCTAGCATGAATATTTACATTGAGAAAGTAAACTACAGTGATTTGATCAAAAAATGAGAAACCAGAGAGGGTAGGGAAGAAAGAGAGACATTTTTATCATTCAGTCTAGACATCTTGACAAAGCTTTAATTTCATCAAAGACATGCATTTTCAAATTAGCATATTACATGAAATTACCAAATAGTATAGATCATATCATTTACTAGGCAAATATCTAAAGATATTTAAAACATGCAAATTAGAAATCAAATTCACATTAAATATTTACTTAAATAATAAAATTGAATTTGAAAATGTTCAAGAAAAGCAATGATATTGAAATTAATCTAACAATCTTCAGTCAATCTAGCATAAAAATCAAATTAATAAGTCTTCATTAATATATGCACATCTAGAATTCATAAGAGAAATTCAAATTTAAACATCAAAACATAGATTTGAGGAAGCAACCATGATAAAAAACAAACAAACAAAAATGAGAAAATCTTTATAGAATTCTCTTTCTTGTATTACTTGATCCAAAATTTACACAAATTTTTTTTCTCTAAAAACTTTCTCCTTTTAAAAAATAATAATACCCCCTTTTATAGGTTGAAAGAGAAACCTATGGGGTATGTCAGTTAGTCATTATAAAATGACAATTAGAAAAGTGTCAAGGACATGTATCATTTTTTAAATGTTCTATAACCAATGACACTTTTAAAATATGATTAACCTATAAGCCATGTGCGTTACAAGTTGCACATGTTTTTACAAAACAATATACTCTTTCTTAAATAATGTACATGTTTTTATACAAAATAATATTCTAAGTCAATTCAGTTGACTTTGAGGTACCCCTATAGCTACAACCTTTTGCTTTTATTCTAGGATCTTCATGGAATTATCATATTATTCATCAATAAACCTGAGATTGATGATTGGATCTATAAACAAATCTTCTTCTTGCCCTACTAAATATTTAAAGACTTCATCAGCTTTATCCATGGATTCTTTAATGCTCCTAGCATTACTAATATTTTCATTTGATATCAAAATCAAGTTTAAAATATGTTTGTTGTCAGACCCTATGGTGCCCTTAGTTTTATTCTTGACCTCTTGTATGAACTTAGTAGTTCTATGTTGGAACTCTTCATCAGTTATTAGGTCTGTTTGACAAGGAGTGGTTGGATCCTTAATCAAACCTCCTAGTATCTATTCCATTCTACCTTCTAGTTATTTGAAGTCATTTGAGAGACCTTCCATGCCTTTTGACCACTTATTAATGTCTCTAATTTTCTCTATCAATATTATCATGGCAATATTTAAATGTGATAGACTGATTATTTTAAGCTTAGGGATGTAATTTTTAATTAGAATATTGATTAATGCCTTTTATTTTTTATCTAAACCTTGCCATTGATTAGCTTGGTTCAAAGCCATGGCATGTTATTTATTCAATATGTCTAATTTGGACCTTATTGCCTTCAAAGAATTAAATGTCTCAAATATAGTTGCTTTAAAGTTATTAGCAATGTCCATTGGTACTAACAAAATAAATCATTCCTTTATATTCTTCTTCTCTTATTTTACCCCTTTGATTATAGCTTGTAACCTTTATACCTAGGATTGATCTAGCTCTAGAATACCCTCTTCAAATATGGGATCTTCCCCTTGTCTTTATCTCTTTTATAGGTTAAATGAACCAAATGCTCAACCCTTTGACGTATAACCTCTTGACCTTCTTCCATGACAATTATCTCAGTGATTCTTTGTAGGCTTGTAGTAATTAGATAATATCTAACCCCAACTAAAGACTGGGCCACATGATTGAAAGGGACCTCTACCTTTATGTTAGCTTATTGACTAGGAGTAAAAAGTCTCTTTTCTTCTTCATTTAACAATGTTAGGATCTAAGGATTTAATTCCTATTACATAGGGATTAGTCTTAAATAGAGCCCACAGATGATAATCAGTAGGTATTTTCTCCATTCTTGGTTCATAGATGAACCATTCAGGTATAAATGGTTTATATATTGGGTTATCCTCACTAAACAAGTTGATATCCTTCAAAGGTGGTGTGATGCCCACTTTAGCTTTCTTTGCTTTTGAGATAATTATAGTTTTAGATTTCCTCTTGGGAGGATCAATGACCATTAAGTCCAATGACTTCTATTTTCCATTTTCCTGCTTAGATTCCTCAACCTTCTCATCCTCTGCATTAGTGTCTAATTCATATGTCATGGAGAACATTCTTAATATACTTCAACAGATTATTATGGATCCAAAGCTATCATGTGAACCTCTTGTTGAGGTAAATCTTGTTTTATTTCTCTAGAGAACTCATGGAATGAGGATCTCAAAGAAAATTCATTTGTCTCCTTTCTTTAGGCATATGCTCTATTTGTATATCATTTTTACGAAGCCTAGAAGGACCAAAATCTACCAAATGATATTATCTTGAACTAAGTTGCCACCTATCTTCCATCTTTTGACCTCTTAAAAATATGGATTCAAGATTTATATTATGTTCTTTTATCCTTTTAGAAAATTCATAATAAGTGGTTGCCTTAGTGTATACAAATTTAAATGCACTAAGTTCAATCTCATAAGACACATCTAGAATGCCTTTGTTCTTCAAGTATTCATTTACTCTACCATAGGAATCCCACTATCTATGGTAATTTATTTGCAAATTGAAATAAAGCTTATGTTTTGAAGCACCTTCAATGTGATCCCATTGTCTAAAAATGCTTTTGCTAATTGTCATGGGAAAACCATGGAGAATTCCCTTCCTTTTTGTTTTGTAGATCCCATTTATTACATTGAACAATTGATATGCAACTTCTTATTCTGCTAATTTGTCAAGCACACGTATTGGTAGTTTAAGAGGGTAAATTTGAGTTCCCTCTATTCTAATAATGATGAAATCAAGATATAGATAGATATCACCCATTGTCTCAATGGAATTATTGATTAAAGGACTTATCCTTATCATGGGGATACCATTGATGGCTTGGATCACTGTAAGATATACACAATCAGAGATGAATTGGATATGGTTCCTATACTTGTAAATATGCAAATTTGAATAATACTAAGACACAATTTGAGTGCCATTTAGGTACCATTCTCTTTGGTTAGGGATTTTGGTTATGGCACATAGGACATCTAACAAGTATGACATCATGTATAACTCATTTCTCTTTATTTTAATCCCAAAGATCTACCTGCTTGAGGAAATGTTAATGATTTATCTAAAAGGAAGTAATACCATTTCTTCTATAATGAAATATACCACATGCACCCATATAGGCTCCATGTGTGTAGTATATACAAATCCATATAGTTTATTTAACATTTTCATGACCATTCTAACTCTAGGTTTAAATTGGCTCATAGGGATTTTCTTTTCAAGATCAACAATGGCCTTGATACAAGCTTCTAACCACTTTGTTAGGATATCCATCATGGTAAGTTTTTAAGCCCATGTATTAATTGAGGCTAGGTCTATTTGGGGCATAGGTAATTTATAGTAGGCTAGGTATATATATGTTATTTTCCTCAGACTAGGTTTATTAATAAGCATACACTTGTCAATATTATCATCTTTGAAAATTAGACTTAGGACATTGATATAGTGCAATACCTTTGGTTTGGAAGTAATGTAATAGAGTCCTATCATATGAATTTCCATGATGTCATCATATAGTTTCTTGACTGGGAGTAACTTCTCATCTTCCTTGGTCAAAATTCCCTAGTTTTCAATGGTATACAACAAACTCAAGAAATTATTATCTCTAGTGTTTAATGAATAAGCCATGAACTTTGTGTCTTTGAATAATCTACCCTCTGTGTCTAATGATAGGTATAATTCAACTATTTTCTTTGAAGTAGGTCCATAGGTCATCAATACTCTAGTTTTGATTAAATTATCCTCTTACAAATGATAATTCAACCTTTTGGCTATCTGGTTACATTATTTGAACATCTATAATTACTAGGCTATCTTTTTTAGCTTGAATAGTGAATGTAGGAACAATTTTATGGATTTTCATACATCTGAGGGATTTTGGAGGGTTTAAAAGAGCTTAATAGTGTTATATGAGTTTGAAGTATTTACTTTGGTGACTTAGATCATATTTTTATGTTGTATTTATACCTTTGCATTCTTGGGTCTAAAAAATCTTTTGATTTGACATGTATGCCTATATGTCATCTTCTATCCCTATAGCTTATTTAATTTTAAAATGTCACCATTATCATTTTGGACATTTGTCCTCATCTTATGCCCCCTATAAATTTGATTAAAATTGCTTCATTAATCTCCTTGGGAGTCTCCTGGCCTTGCCTTTTAATGTGGCCATTGATCTTTGATCTGGGCTTCTGAGATTGTGATACTTGGTAGTCTTTCATGCCTTTTATGTACCCTAATGTCCTTCTCCACCTAGTTAATGCTTTTACACCATGTGGCAGCCTTGCATGAAATCTAGGCTCATTGACTTAATAACTTGATTTGCATCATTGATCTCCATCTGCATGGTTGAACATGTACCATCAATCTTTATCTACATGATCAAATACTCACTATTGATTTTCTAAATATACAATCAAATACAGGTCATTGATCTCATATTTATTCATTTGATCAAATGTAAGTAGTTGATTTATCACCAATTCACCATGATTCTGACCCATGTCACCATTTCATTCAATCTCAAGTTCCTTTGACATATTGACTTCATGCTCATCATTAGATCTTCATCTACATGATTAAACATGCACTATTGATCTTTGATCTTGACTTATTGACTCTAGTATTCAATGAAGATCATTGATCAAAATTTGTATGTAAGAATACACACTACCAATCTTTGATCTAGGGAACTTTGACTTATTGACTTCAAGGATCACCCACATATCATTGATATTTGATCTGATCAAGTGATGTTTCAACACATGGTAGCCTTCCATTCAATTCATACCTAAGAACATTAAAATCAAATAATAAATGTTTGGGATGTATAAATACTTAGAATAAATCTTAGACTAAGGTTCTAATGAATTAATAAACTCAATCAAAACTTAAGCTAAAATTAAACTAATACTAAGGTGGTATAAAGTGACCCATCAAAATATGAATCCATTTTAATAAGAAAATAGGCTAAAGTAATTTAAACTAAGGATTTAAACATCATTTAAACTTGGATTTAAATAGGACCATATTAATTGACCAACTAAGGGTCAAATTAACACTGAAGCATAAATCCATGAACATTTGTTCATTCGTATGAAGATCCATTGATCTTTCAAGATGAAAACATATGAGCCAAATTTTAGAAACATTAGATGAGATAAAATAAATGTAATGTGCTAGCATGTTAATGTAAGCTAGATCAAAACATGATATTCAATAATGCACTCTAATCAAGTTAAATGTCTAATTTATAGCATAATTTGTAAAATTTGAAAAAGGGTCCTTATTTTTTAGAAATGGGGGTATGTTGACCTCAACACTATCACGAGTAAGTATATAAATATAATTTAATAGTACAAATTCACCTTGATAGTTTTTAAGATTAGGATGATACACTTAGTGTTTTTGTGTTTTTTCCTCTTTACTTGTATTGTTTTGAGTCAAAAATATTTGTTTATTTAAACCACATCCAAAAAAAACACGTTTACACATAATTATTCTATATAAATATGTATTATGCCATTTGTTTTATACCACACTTTACCTTGGTCATTTTTCAAACATTTGTATGTGTGTTTTATAGGACATAGTCATTGATGTATGAAGGATAGTCGTTAATGTCAAAGGTAGCAAGTGCTATTATGTATTAATGACAAAGGTGTTGAGTTGAAAAGACTTGTTGTATGGCCCTATGGTGTTTTGTGTGTACTTTGAATGATAATGAGCATACAAGAACAACCATATGAATGTCTTTGCTCACTTGGTTATCTTGACAAATATGGCTAAGTACATAGGTGGATGTTAACACAATTTACATATATCTTTTTGTGGTCTAAGTTCTAAGTCATAAGGATGAGTAGAGAAAATGTTACAAATGCATAATGTTACCCTCAGCGAAAATTCTAATAAGTTTCTACACTTAGTCATTTTTGCACTGTTGCATTTGTCTAGGAATTATTTCAGAAGAAGTGGCTCAAGTAATTGTTTCAAAGAAATGTTGAAGACTCTTAAAAAAAAGCCTATACAAAATATTCTAAAGCTTTGGAATTATTTTTTGAAAATGTTTGGTTTCCACACTTAGTCAATTTTATAAATCTTGGGAATTCTTTCATAAATTTTATTCTACACGAAAATTTTTGAAGGAAATGAGTGCAATTTGGAATTCTTTCAAAGAAAGTAGTTTAGTGAATTCTTTTACAAAAATGGCTAAGTCTTTATTAGAAAAATTGTCCCGAATAAAAGTTTCAAAGGATATTTTAAAAATGTGAAAGGTTAAGTGAACCGTTCAAAGTTTTTGAAGGGATCATTTCAAAATGCCAATGGGTAAGTGAACCATTCAAAGTTTCTAAAGGGATATTTTCAAAAATGTTGAAGGTTAAGTGAATCGTTAAAAGTTTTTGAAGGGTAATTTACAAAATTTTCAAAGGGATCTTTTAAAAATTCCAAAGGGAATGTGACTCAAACTAAAATACTAAAGGGTACTTTGCCAAAGTTATGAAGGGCATGTGACCCAAATAAAAATCCTGAAGGGTACTTTGCCAAAGTTCTAAAGGGTATGTGACCCAAATAAAAATCCCAAAGGGTACTTTGCCAAAGTTCTAAAGGGCATGTGACCCAAAAAGAAATTCTAAAAGATACTTTGCTAAAGCTTTAAAGAGCATGTGATCTAAACAAAATTTCTAAATAGGTCACTTATATAAGTCCCAAAGGACACTTTTATAAAAAGGACATTGATGAATTCTTTTGAAGAATTTGTCTAAGGTAGGTGGACACTTACAAATTCTTGAAGGTTACTTTTAGATGGAGAGGACACTTACAAAGTTATCAAAGGATTATTTTGGATGTAATGGACTCTTACAAAATTTTTAAAGGATATTTAGAAATAAATATATGTCACTTACAACTTTTTCAAAGGATAGTTATGGAGTATCATAGGTCATTTTAAAAAAATTCCAAAGGATCAAGGTGAGTTAAAAGTCAATTAGGTTTGAAGAGATCAAAGGAGAAAAAGTAATACAAAAATACTGAAGGAAATAAGATGAGGTCAACATGCCAAAGTTTAATGACCAAGATAATATAAATATCATGCATCTTTAGAGATCGAATGGCATGAGAAGCTCAAATGGAAAGATCGACAGACACATTTTAAAGTTGGAATGAAAATAAATGAAGAATCATTGAAGTGAGTTAGTTACAAGAATCTAGAAATATGGTTGAAGGATATAAAAAAAATGGTTGAATCGAAATGATTATTCTAATTTTATGAGTGTGGTAATTGATGTGACAATGGAAGAATTCAAAGAGGATTAGAGAATGGAAGTCAAAATAGTCATTTAATTAGAATGAGAAGAGAAGCAACAAATAAAAAATGTATAAAGTAAAGAGACTCATCTAAGTTTTGATTAATGAAAAATTCCAAAGTGATCAAGAATAGGGAAGAAAAAGAGTCATCTTTTCATTTTTATAATGAGAGGAGTTGAGCCATAGATGTAAAAATATGAGACTCATCTGAACATAAAAGAGTAATGGTCAAATTGGAGAATACCAAAGTGTCAAAGAGATAAATTTAGAGATGGAGAAAGGATACAGGAAGAGTGAAGATCACACAAAAGTGTGTTAAATGAGAAATGAGAAATTAAAGATTAGACATGCAATAAAGAACAAAGACTTGAATTCTTTTGTGAATCGAATTAGTGAATTTGAAGTGTAAATGTCTAATTAGTTAATGCCATCAAATTAAGCTAGGTTGGTGTTCAATATAGGGAGTGGGTTATTCCTTATAGTTTGTGCTCTTAAAACAAGGGATTGGTTTCTCCTTGGGATGGGTGTCCTTAAAGGTAATTAGTAAGGTTCAGTTAGTGAGACAAACTTTATGAGGCTAGATTAGAACAGTAGCTTCTAGTAACATTATCTCCATGGTTTTTCCCTTGGGATTTCCATGTATAAATTTGGTGTTGTGTGTTTTTCTTTTTTACATGTGATATCTTTCATTTATTTGTTTTAGATTGCATATGTGAAAAATTCATCTTAAAATTTTTATGAAATTCATTTTTGAGATCTACTGATTCACCCCTTCTCAGTAGATAGTGTGTTTAATAATTGGTATCAAAGCCAAGGTCCAAAAGAGAAGCTTAATTATCTCAAGTTAATCTTGGAGTTTACTTACAAAATGGCTGGTCATGAAATAAATTCATCAAAAAAGGCACTTTTGTTTGATGGGTCTAACTATGCCTTTTAGAGCATAAGAATGGAAGCATATTTGACCTCCTTAGGGTTTGATATCTGGATGTTTATTAAGAATGGATACACACCCCTTTTTGTTTCTCCTACTAATCAAGTAGTGAAGAAGGCATGTGAAAACAATGCCAAAGAAAAGAATGTTATTATTTTATTGATTTTCAAACAATGAGTTTGTCAAATTCATGTATTATCAAAGTGCTAAAGACATATGGGTCAAATTAAAGAGAATATATGAAGGAGATGATATATTAAAATAAGCCAATCTTAAAACACACAAGGGATAGTTTGAGAGCCTCAATATGAGTGAGGAAGAGAAGATTACATAGTACTTCCTTAGGGTAGAGGAGATTGTAAATGAAATTAGAGGATTTGGAGAGATAATGGATGAATCAGTCATTATTAAAAAGGTTTTAATATCTTTGACAACAAAGTATGATTCTAAAAATTTTGATATTAAAGAAGCAAGAGATTTGAATAAGCTCATAGTAGATGAGTTACATGAAACTTTCACTGCATATGAGATGAGGCTGGGAGATGCATAGTCATCTAAGAGAGAAGCTACTTTTAAAGTTTCTAAGCAAGCAGAAGAAGAAGAAGCTCCTAATTCTGACTTTGAGGAAGTTGATGATGTAGTGGTTAATTTCATCAAAAAATTGAAGAAGGGCTTAGGCAAATACAAAGTTAAGTTACCCTTAAAATGTTTTAATTGTGGAAATATAGGTCACTTTTTTTCTAAATGTCTACATAAAAGGAAGGATGACTCTAATTCAGCTGATAAAAATCAAAAGGAGAAATCCTATTATCCCAAGAAGAAGAAAAGCTTCTTTAAGAATAGAAATGGGTTGTACTCAAAAGAAGATAGTGACTTGGTTGATGACATCAGTAGTTTAAGTGATGAGCATGATAGTGATTTTATGGCCAAACAAAATGAAGTTCTATTAATGACTTATGAATCAAATTCTTTATACAAAGAAGAAGAGGACTTAGATGATACTGAAGAAGAAGGAAAAGTAAATCTAGAATGCAAACTCATCTGTGCTTTAAAAGAAATTGACAAGCTTAAAAAAGAAAATTCTAAACAAAATAAGCTTAGTCAAAAGGAGTTTGAGAAATAAAATAAAATAAATGAGGAATCAGATCAAATTATAGTGTGTTTTAAGACCCAAGTTGAGGAGGCAAAGAGGATAGAGGATGTGGTTAAAACTGATTTGGAAGCAAAATCCTTAGAATGTTTGAAGATGGAGGAAGAAATCATGGACCTAAGAGAAAAAATCAAAAAGGCCAAAGAATAAATTGATAAAGGTATAAAATTGAAAGGAGGATCTACAATACTGGATGATATGATTATCTCACAAAATCCCCTCAAAGAAAAATTACGTCTTGGGTATGAAAAAAGGCAAGAGTCCCATGTTGAGTATAACTGGGAATCTATATGAAAAATTTAAGGTAGTAGCAGAATCAAGAATCATAAAAGAATAAAATCACATTCTTGAAGAGAAGAAGAAAAGTAATAACTCTGTTCTTATAAATACCAAGGTTGTTGCTACAAAAAATAACATGACAACAAAGCACATGAAGAAAATAGAGTTTAGGAGACCTCCTTTATATCCCCAAAGGAGAATGATAAATAGGTATTATTTATCATTTTATGGTTATTGTTATAGTTGTAATCAATTTGGCCATAAATCAATTGATTGTAAGATTGTACCTAAGAGAAGGATAAGTTTCTTAAGCAAGAATTCATTTTCCCCTCTACTAGATCTAAATGTTTTATGCTACAAATGTAATAAGTTTATGTATGTAACGAAGCATTATAGAACAAAGCTTGTTAAATCAAAGTCTAACAATGCAAAAATGATTGAGAATCCTAAAGTGAATAAAGGCTCACAAATTAATGACACAACAAATAAAAGTATAGTCAAGAAACCCAAAGAGATATGGAAAAAGAAAAATTAGTCTATGATCACCCAAATAACACTGCATGCTAAAGAGAAAAATTTATGGGTCATAGATAGTGGCTACTCAAAGCATATGAATAGTGACAAGAGTAACTTCACCAAATTGAGTCGATGCAAGGAAGGGATTATCAGCTTGGGAGACAATATTGCAATCAAAATCAAAGGCAAAGGAACCTTGCACATTGATGGAAAGATCCCTACAAATTATGTTTTATATGTTAAAGGACTAAAACATAATCTAATAAGTGTCAGTTAGATGTGTGACAATGGATATAAAGTCATATTTGGTGCTGAAGTTTGTGAATTAAGAAGGTATGGAAAAACTATTACACAAAGAAAAAAGGATTGAGAGTAACATATATAATCTAATTGAGGTAAATGATATAAATTATCTCATGGAAAAGATTGATGAGAGCTGGTTATGGCACAGAAGGATGGGTCATGTTAACTCTGATAATTTAGTCAAATCAAGATATAACAATTGTGTAAGACACATGCCTAAGATAATCAAGCCTATTAATATAACATGTAGAGAATGTCAACTTGATAAATAGACCAGGGTCACATTTTAAAATAAAGAGTATGCAACTACAAAACCTCTACAAATAGTTAATATTGATCTTTGTGGGCCAACCAAGATAAGATGTTCTAAAAGAGTGTATTATTTCATGCTATTTTTAGATGATTACACTAGAATGACATGGGTAATATTCTTAAAGGACAAGTCTCAAGCCTTTGAGAGATTCAAGATTTTTGGAACCATGGTTGAAAATGAAATTGGTAGAAATATAAAGTGCCTCAAACTTGACAAAGGTGGTGAATTCACTTTAAATGAATTCATAGACTACTGTGAAAAGCATAGAATTAAGAGACACCACTCTACTACAAGAAATCCACATCAAAATGGAGTTGTTGAGAGGAAGAATAGGACTGTCAAGGAGATGGCTAGAATAATGTTAAAAGAAGCTAACTTGTTAGATGATTATTGGAGAGAAGTAGTCCAGATAGTAGTATACATCTTGACTAGAGTCCAATTGAGAGTAAACAATGACAAGACTCCATATGAACTATGGTATGGAAATCCTTCTTCATTCAAGTATTTCAGAGTGTTTGAAAGCAAATGATACATTTGAAATAAGGAGAAAAAGCTAAGTAGTTTTGAGTTGAAATGTGATGAGGGAATATTCCTTGGTTATTCCATTCATAGAAAATCCTATTTGTTAAAACAAAAGATTATGTAAGCTAGTGGAGAGCATCCATGTTAAAGTTTAAAAGATCCTCAAAGAAGAAACTAAACTTGTAAAGGAGATTAGAATTGAGGAACTAAAAGAAGAAGCTAAAGATGAAATATTAGATAATGAAGAAGAGATAAAGAGAACTGAAACAAATGGATGCTAAGTTAGTTTTCCTAAATGAAACCTTGGAAAAATAAGTCTATATTAAACAACTTGAAGGTTTTCAAATGACAGATGAAGAAGACTATGTGTGAAAACTAAAGAAAGCACTATATGATCTAAAACAAGCACCTAGAGCATGGTGTTCAAGGCTGGATCAATATTTGCAACTACAAAGATTTATCAAAGGATGTGCAAATAGTAACTTATATGTTAAGTCTGAAAATGGACATATGTTGATCATAGTTGTCTATGTTGATGACATCATTTTTGGTGGCAGTAGTAATAATATGTGCAAAGAATTTATAAATCAAATGTAAAAGGAGTTTGAAATGTCCATACTAGGATAAATTTCATTTTTTATTGGTTTATAGGTTGTACAATCCAAAGAAGGGATATTTGTATTCTTGACCAAGTATGCAAAGGAGATACTCAAGCAATTTGGTATGGAGGACAATAAACTGGTTATCACTCCCATAATAATTAGATGTAAATTGAGCAAATGTGATAAATCTCCTTAAGTGAATCATACAATGTATAGGTCTATGATTAGTAGTTTGTTATATCTCACTACATCAAGACTAGACATCATGTAGGTTGTATGCATGGTTGCTAGATTCTAAGTTGCACCAAAAGAAACACATGTAAATGTAGTAAAGAGAATCTTTACATATATCAAAATCATAGTAGATTATGGCTTATGGTATCCTTCAAGTGATGATTTCACTTTGAAATATTACATAGATGTTGATTGGGTAGGAAGCTTAGATGATAGAATAAGTACTAGTGGTAGTGCATTCTTCCTTAGTAATAGACTTCTTTCATGGCTGAGTAAAAAACAAGAGTTAGTTACACTATCTACAATGGAATAAGAATATGTTACAACAGTGGCATGTTGCACTCAAATGTTATGGATGAAGCAGTCACTAAAAGATATTGAAGTGGATTTCAAAGGACCAATTTCCATTTTGTGTGACAATTCAAGTGCTATAAATATATCCAAGAATCTAGTGATGCACTCTAGAATAAAGCACATATCAATGAAGTATCACTTTTTGAGAGAGGTTGCTGATCAAGAGGTTATAATGGAATATGTTTTAATAAAAGATCAAATTTTAGACATTCACTAAACCTTTGCCTAAAGATCAATTTGAATATCTAAGACAGTGGTTGGGAGTGGTATCTCCTACACCACATCATTAGCTTCTAGTGATTAGGTATGTCTCCAGGGGGAGTATCAAAGTAACATCACTAACTCTTGGAAAAAGAAGAGTTTAGGTAAATGTGCCATTACCTAAGGGGGAGTTCCTCAAAAAGTGTTCTAGCCTATCAGGTCCAAGGATGAAAACAACCAAGATGTTAGAAAAGGAGAAGACTATTGACATATTATGGCATAGATGCTTTGTCATTAATGTCAAAGGGGGAGAAAAGAGTAAGACATAGGTTTAAAACAAAGATTGTGATACTTTTCAACAAAATAGAGATTATGATACTTTGTAAAAGATGTTTTTGCCATCAATGACAAAGGGGGAGATTGTTGGACATAGTCATTAATGTATGAAGGATTGTCATTGATGTCAAATGTAGTAAGTGATATTATGCATTAATGACAAAGGTGTTATGTTAAACAAAATTTTTATAGAGCCCCATGAAGTTGTGTATGTACTTTAAATTATTATGAACATACAATAAAAATCATATGAGTGTCTTTGCTCACTTGATTATCTTGACAAATATGGATAAGTACACAGGTGGATGTTAACACAATTTTCATATATCTCTTTATGGTCTAAGTTCTAAGTCATAAGGATGAGTAGAGAAAACGTTACAAATGCATAATGTTTTTTGTCAGCTAAAAGTCTACTAAGTTTCTACACATAGTCATTTTTGCACCTTTGCATTTGTCTGGGAATTATTTTGGAAGAAGTGGCTTGGGTAATTCTTTCAAAGAAATTTTGAAGACTCTTTGGATAAAAATCCCACAATAAATATTCTGAAGCTTTGGAATTCTATCAAGAAAATATTCAGTCTCCAAACTTAGTTGATTTTACAAATCTTGGGAATTATTTTAGAAAAATTGTTACAAACAAAAGTTCCAAAGGAAATGAGTGCAATTTGGAATTCTTTCAAAGAAAGTGGGTTGGCAATTTTTTTCAAAAAAATGGCTAAGTCTTTGTCAGGAAAATTGTCCTGAACAAATTTTCCAAATGGATATTTTCAAAATGTCAAAGGGCAAGTGAACCATTAAAAGTTTTCAAAGGGATATTTTCAAAATTATGAAGGGTAAGTGAACCATTTAAAGTTTCCAAAGGGATATTTTTAAAAATTCCAAAGGATAAGTGAACCATTCAAAGTTTCTAAAGGGTACTTTACAAAAGTTTCGAAGGGATCTTTTCAAAATTATTAAGGGCATGTAACTCAAAAAAAATATTGAAGGGTACTTTGCCAAAATTTCAAAGGGCATGTGACCTAAAAAAAAATCTTGAAGGGTAATTTGCTAAAGTTCCAAAGGGCATGTGACCTAAATAAAAATTTTAAAAGGTAATTTGATAAAGCTTCGAAGGGAATGTGATCCAAATAAAAGTTCCCAATAGGTTGACTTATAGAATTCTCAAAGGACACTTTCAGAAGGACATTGATGAATTCTTTTAGAGAATTTATCTAAGGTAGGTAGACACTTACAAAATTCTTGAAGGATACTTTCGGATGGAGAAGACACTTACAAAGTTTTTGAAGGATACTTTCAGATGGAATGGACTCTTACAAAGTTTTTGAAGGATATTTTAGAAGATATATAGGTCACTTAAATTTTTTTTAAAGGATAAGTGTGGAGTCTCGTATGGAATTTTTAAAAAGTGTTAAAGGATCAAGGTGAGTTAAAGATCAAGCAAGTTTGAAGAGATCAAAGGATCAAAAGAAATACAAGAAAGCCAAAGAAAATGAGATGAGGTCAACATGCCAAAGTTTAATAACTAATCCAATATAAAAATCATGCATCTTTAGAGATTGAATGACATGTAGAGCTTGTATGGAAAGATCAATGGACACATTTCAAAGTTGGAACAAAAATAAATGAAGAATCATTTGAGTTAGTTACAAGAATCTGGTGAGACGGTTGAAGGATATAAATATCAAAAATTGAATTGAAATGATTAGTCTAATTTTTTGAGTGTGGTAATTGATGTGATAAGGTCATAATTCAAAGAGGCTCAGAGAATGGAAGTCAAAATAGTCATTTTATTGGAATGAGAATAAACAAGCAATGAATGAAAAATGTATAAAGTAAAGAGACTCATCTAAGTTTTGATTGATGAAAAATTACAAAGTGATGAATAATAGGGATGAAATAGAGTCATCTTTTCATTTTTGGAATGAGAGGAGTTGAGAGGAGTTGAGCTGTAGATGCATAAATATGAGACTCATTTGAGCATAGAAGAGTAATGGTCAAATTGGAGAATACCAAAGTGTCAAAGAGATAAATTTAGACATAGAGAAAGGATGTAAGATGAGTGAAGATAACACAAGATTGTGTTGAATGAGAAATGAGTAGTTACAGATTAGATATGCAAAAAAGAATAGAGACTTGGATTCTCTTGTGAATTTGATTAGTGAATTTGAAGTGTAAATGTCTGATTGGTTGGTGCCATAAAATTAAACTAGGTTGGTTCTCAATATAAGGAGTGGGTGATTCCTTAGATTTGGTGCTCATAAAATATGGGATTGGTGTTTCCTTGGGATGGGTGTCCTTAAATGTAACTAGTAAAGTTAAATTAATGAGACAAACTTTGTGAGGCTAGATCAGAATAGTAGCTTTTAGAAACATTCTCATCATGGTTTTTCCCTTTGGGTTTCCACATATAAATCTAGTGTTGGGTGTTGTGATTTTGTACATGTGATATTTTTCATTTATTTTTTTAAGATTGTATATGCGTCAAATTCATCTTGAAAGTTGTAAGAAATTAATTTTTGAGATCTACTGATTCACCCCCATCTCAGTAGATAGGTTTGTTCAACATGTGTCACTTATTTGAAAGGGGCATCATTATGCTACCCATTTAAATCCAAGTCTTGTGCTTTAGAGTTTTTGAAACAAAACATTTATCATACCTTTAGATAAAGATAACATCGTTACACTGCTTTCATTATTTTAAATACTTATTGCCTTGTATCTAATTATAATATTGAAACCACGTGTGCCTTTTTGATCTATGGCTAGTATCGTTATGCTATCCATTTTTATCTAGTTTGTTGTCTATATGAGGAAAATATGCAATCTCAAATAAGTTCAAAATTGGTCTTGTGCAGTTTAGATTCAAATGTTGATTGGTTTATGCCTATGCCTCATGTAATTTTGGCTTAGACATTTACATCTCACTTTTGGATTGTCCAACTTGGATTAATTCCTTGTTTGCTTTAGTGATATTTGTGCTTAAATTTGGGAAGTGGTATATATTTTGTGCACCTAAAGTATAATTTATTTTACCAAAGGTCAAGTTTGTGTTTGAATCTAAATGCTTAGTTTGAGTCCAAGTGTTTCAAATCTTAAGATTAATTATTCATGGTGTTAGAAGATAATCATTATTCATGGTGTTAGAAGATAATCAATGTCAAAAGTTAGCATTCCTTAGTGAAACATTCTTAGGGGTGTTATGGGATAATCAAGACAACTTTATTGATGAAAACCTATTTGAGGCACAAATAGATAGGCATAATAGTTCTTCACTTCTTGATGAAGACATTATTAAAGATAACATCAATACAACTTCCAATCTACAATATAACAAGATGATAGCTACTCTCAAGCTCAAAAAAAATAAATTTAGTGGTCTTATCGAGAGCATATTCAAAAGTCTTCCTCCCCATCACAACCAAAATTATGTCAAATATGGAATCAACAACATTATGTGTGCCTAAAAATACTAATTTTCATCTATTTCCCAACCATTATACATTCTATTATGATCCATTTATTCATTCTAGACGTATATTACATTTCCAAATTAGACGTATCAGCCAATATTTATCCTTATTTACCATCTTTGGCTGTAATTTCCTTTATAGAGGCTATGAGCACATCTTATCTCAAAGTTTGGAGGAAGTAAAATCAATGGCCAAGGAAGATCAAAGTAACATTATTGGAGTCCAAATCAGAAATAGATTATAACTATTTAGAAGAGGTGTGGGTTAGTAAGTTAAACATTTGACTATTCTAGTTGTATCATATGTTGATCAAGACATTCATCTCCACATCAACAAGAACAACAAAACCATATATTTGCCTTTACATTTACCTTGCCATTATTTCATACCATGTCATTACCTTACCTTGTCACTTAGGGTAAACCCTATTACCATTATAGATAATTATCATAACATCACCTTACGTTGACTTTTGCCTCACCTTACCATCTTACCATACCTTTAATATTGACTAAATTTGTTTTTAACATTCCCTACCCACCCTTTTGACTTTGGTTCTGCTCCATTGTTTCTTTGATAACCTTTAATGATGATTCAAATAAAGTTTTGGTAGTTGATTTATTATTCTATGTAAGAGGTCATATCTTTGACTAGTATAATAATAGTTTAGCAATTGCATTCTTCATTTTTGACACATTCTATTTCATTCCAAGTGTTACTAATTATAACCACCTTTGGTCAAATTAGTATCATTGACCCATGCCATTATTTCCTAATTATAACTACCTATGTACAAATTAGGGGAAACACCTTTATCATTTATTACCACGTCACCATTCCTATGATATACTATTCCATTTCCCTAATTCATGAACCTGCTACTACCTAGTCCAATCCTCTATAGTAAGCCATAACTATAATGACTTACAGTCCTTATGGGATTACGTACACGATACTTAATTTATGTTGAGGTCAACCCAATCACCCTTTTTTTAATGATCTCTCCATTTTATGAGTAGCCTAATCAATGCTCTAACTAGTTTGTGAGTGGTATTTTGTTAATCTCTAATGAGTTAAGATACCCCAAAAATTCCAAAAATGTTCAAAATAGTTCAAAATCCTAAAAATTAGACAAATTTCCTTATAATCTCCTAGAGAGATATGAAGCCTCAAAATCTAAAAAAAATTATCCTATCTAAATCAAGTCACCATTCCTTAACCCACTCTATAGGGGAAAATTCATGATGGGTTCCCAATTCATTCTTTTTAGGCCAAGCTCATAACTTTCACCCTATTTAAGCAACATCCAAGCATACAACTTATACTAGGATATATTATCCCTACATATCATTTATTTTCATAAAACATTTCTTGGGGGAACCACTTGTTTATCATTCCATTAAGCCTTCATGTATAGCTATTGACTTGGTTGATGATAGGATGCTTCTATTAATTTTACTTTCATGCTTTTTGTGTGTTTGTTTGCTTAATTATTTGTTTATTTCTTTTCTTGTTTGTTTGTTTTTATTAGTGTGCCTTGACTCAGTATATATGCATTCATTGGGTGATTTATTGTGCATTATACTCAAGTCTATCCATATTCATAGGTCAACATTATCATCATGATTTTTATCATTGGTGCTTTATTTTCAAGTGTCTATTAGATCAAGAACCAATCCTTATGCACATTATGGTTAGGTCATCATGATGTTTATATCATGATGTATACTATCACATGATATAAAAAAAATATGTTTAATGGATCTTACAAACAATGACACCATAGACACTTCTATTTTTTCACCTTGGTAAACCCTCCTACCCTCCTTGATCAAATTAGAAAATTGACCATTCTAGTTATATCAATGCTAATAAGGATGCACATCTTTGAATTTGTAGGTACGATAAAATCATTCACACTGATTAAATATTATTTTTCTATTCCATTTCTCATTCTATTTTCCCACTTTTGGGTTACCTACATTGGCTTGAGGTCTATCTAGACTATATAGGTAACATTTAGTTACGTGACGTATCTTGAGTTATCTTGGCCACCTTTTTTATTTTAATCATCTCTTTCATCACTTTGTGCATCATCATGTGCTTGGTTATTTATGGCTTCTTCAGTCATTAGACCATCACATCTACATTTTCACCTGCTCATCTTTAACCTATATGACATGTTATATCCTTGAGCTATGTTTGCCAATCTTTCCTACTAGGTCATAACCAAAAATCACTATTCAATCCAGGTCATCTTAATGATTATAACTTCCTATAGGAAAATTATTATTGGAAACATTCACCCTACTAGGGTACATTCCTATGCCACTGATTATAACTACCTTTGGGTAAATCAGTGTCTCAACCTCCATTACTAATTATAACCACCTTTGGGAAATTAGTACTTATAAATGAAATATGTGCAAGCATTATATCAATTATATTAATCTCACCTATGGGTTAATTTATTTTTTATTTTAGGTTATTTTCAAGGGACCATCCATCAATCGTATCTATTGGTCTTTCCATCGAGGGGGCATCATTATAGGCTTTCCAAATGTTGTTTGGATATTTTTATTCAATCATTATCTTCTTTTCCTTCTTAATGACTTTTTATTCATTATTTTAAAATATGTTACTTTTATTATGTCTCAAAACACCTTCTCATATAGGGGAAAACTATAAACACCCCATTCTAACCACAACTAGCTTTTAATCGGGCTCTAGACTGATTTCTACCAAGCATTGCAAATTAAGCATATAAATCACTAAACATCCCAATTTTATCTACACATTAGACACTAGTTCTTATAATTGTGTTGAGGCATCCCTATTTTGTATATTATCCTATATTCAATAATAACCTCTCATGGATTCATCCCTAATCATCTTACGATATAATAACTAGCAGTTTAGCCTTTGGACCCATTAAGTGGGGCACTTGAACAATTCCTAAGAGGATAAAATTATAAGAAGAATTAACTAACTAATTAAATTAGATTAAATTATTATCTAAATAATCCATTTACAATTAATAAATATCTAAAAATGGAAATTCAAAAATTCAAAATATCAAGCTTCTTCATCAGTGCTTTTGTGAGTTGTCAATCCCTCACAAAATATTTAACAAATATCTAGATCTATGAGCCATGCCTAGTAATTAAAATAATAATTACATGTTCCCCCCTTAACTCAACTGGGGTTATCCTTAAGTCACCTAGGGTTAGTTTGAACTCAACCATGCTTAATCCTAACCTAAATCCAAATGGGTGAGAGTTAACATTAGAGTCTCTAAAAAGAAGGCCTCACCGATTGATCTTTAAGATCTTTTGGTGTAAGGTTATTATGATCAAATAGGTGATTTTTTATTAGTGTAATGTTATTATTCCATAATACCTCCAAAAATATTCATTTTAGTGTTACCATACCAATTTTCATAAGCCAAGCCAAGCTAAGCCAACCAACATTACCAAGGTGCCAATGAAATGTGGAGCAATGGAGCTTCATTGACAAAGATTTATTTAGAAATAGATGAGAAAGCCAAATCAACAAGCATATTTAGAGATACAAAGAAGGTAAAAAGAATATTTATTTTATTTTCTAGTTGTGTTTTCATTGTGTGTTTGTTATATAGGCTCTACCTAGTGTCTAAGATAGAGGTGTTAGAGTATAGTGTATTTTTTTAATTTGATTTTATTGAATAAAACTATACTAATATAACCTCTATGGATGCCTTTTTCACATTTACCAATTGAATTTAGTGATGACATAGAAGCATTTATAGAACATATACACCAATTACAAGAATAAGTAATAAGAAAGTTGTAAGAAAGTAATGAGGAGTATAAAGTAACAAAAGATGTCAAAAGATGGTAAAAAATATTTTAATAAGGAGATTTAGGGATGGTTTACTTGAGGAAAAATATATGTATGAAATAAATATATAATAAGTTGAAGTACAATAAAATTGGACCATGCAAGATTATGAAGAAAATCAATGATAATGTTTATGAAGTGAATTTACTACAAAACTTTGATATCTCTCTAGTATTTAATATTTCGATTTTATATGATTTCCATGGATAATATGGTGAAGGTGAATATGATGAAGAATTAGATTGGAAGCAATGGGTGCCAAAGAAGAAGAAATAAAAGATAGTGCATATTCTATATAAGAAGATAGTAAACACAAGACAAGAAAGTTATGACATGTATTTGGTATAGTTGGAGCGATTAGAGTAGGAAGACAACACTTGGATTAAAAAATGGGAGTTGAAAAATATTCATAAGAATAAATGAAAATATTATAATTAGAGAAACTCATAGGAGCTAAGTTTTTTTCAACTAGAGGAGAATGATGAAGAAAAAGAGGCTAAACTTTCAGAGGACATAACTTTTGATTTGTAGCTCTATTTGAGCCTATCTTAGTGCCAAAACAACTATCTCAAAATTTTCAATGCAGTCATAACAAGACCTTATAATTATGAGACATTTTTGATATTTTTTAGAGGCCATAAGTGACCATCTAAGGGTCTAAAATTATAGTTTAATATTATTTTTATTTTTTTCTAACTTTAGAAATTGTCTATTTTTGTAACCAAACTCTAACTTCAATTGATATAAATTTGATAGGTTAATTTCATATTTAGTTTATTTTTGGATATTTTTAGAATTACTTGTGCTTTCATGCAAAACTTACTAAAACTAAATGTTACTAAAAATACTAGGTCAATTTTTATTTATTTTTAGAGTTCTAAATTTTGCATGTTCAACTTCAATTCTAAGTTGAGGATTATTTATGCATGGTTTATAATTATTTGAATCATTCAATAAAAATAAATACATGTGATTATTTGAAAAGCTTTACCTATTTTTAATTTTATTGTGTTGATAGTATTCAATTTCATTAATGTTGGTAGATGGTCCTAGAATTACATAAGATCATGATAATTATAGGGATATCATGTGCAATGGAGAGTACAATAAGGTGCCAAAGAAATATAAATAGTACCAGCCATTTACATCAAATTCAATTAGACCAAAGATCAGATTGATGCATACATAAAAAAATGGAACCATAACTCATATTACATTAGATTATAGAATAAATAAAAATAGAGCACTTAATTGTGCATATATCATACATAAAATAAAATAAGGGAAAACCATAAGAAGATAATTTTTATTAATCTCTCTCAATACATCGAACCAAATTCTATTACATCAAAGTATTATTTATAGCCTTGTATAATGTTTTTATCTCTTCACCTTATAACCTTATAAGATACAAAATTAAATACTCTTTGCATTCTCTAATTATCTAATTAAACTTTCAAGGCTGCATACGTATAAAACTATATAAAAGACAAAATTAAACACTTCACACGTGTTTATTTTATATACTTTGTAGTTTTAGAAAGCTCCATTCTATATCCAACACTTTCCCATAATTATTTGTCTCATCTAGAGATAAAGATACAAGTTGAGTTAAACTAAACTGGAGAGATAAGCCATAAATAAAAGTCATAATAATTGCTCGAGGTGTTGTTTATTGTTTTCACCCTTTGCACACTACTTAGCTACCCTTTTGGGTTTTCAAATAAGTAGCATACTAACATACCACCCTTTTGGGTTTTTAATATACTAGCATAACTAGGTGGATACCCTTTATGGGTTTTCAACCAATAAAACCCTACTCCTAACGTTTAGATTATCTTACAAAAATGTGAATTTTTTAGAAGTTAAAAAATTGTAGAGCATAAACCTTATTGATGTGGATAGGAGGTTGGTTTATTGGGGGATTATGGAGTATGTTGTTAATAAGTAGATGTTATCCTAGTGACTCCTAATGTATCCACTACCAAATTTATCTACAAAGATTGTGTTTATGCCTTTATCTCCCTATCCTCTATGATTTGTAAAAGTTATTGTGGAGGAATGAATTAGGGCTCATCTGTTATCTATGTAATGGCTAGATCCATTTGAGCTAGATATTTATTGAACATTTTAAAGTCAATAAGAACTTCACATACCATGTCAAGTAGAATGCATAGTGGTACCTAGATCATTATCATGTTTTGTAGGTCATCATCTTTTACAATTACAAATAATGCATTGGCATTAGATTGTTTATGTTGAGTGTTTAAGATGATCTCATCCAATATTTTTGCTATCCTCTAAGCCTGAATGGTTATGAAAGTGTTTCAAATTATTTCATTATGCCATATTTTTAGCTTATATATAAAAACATCTTGGGGATCCAATAGTTTTTTGAGTGTACTACTCATTTTCTCTAAAATTACTATTTGATCCTCTAACATGGCTTTAGCTTTATCAACAAGATAAAATTCAGGCTACATAGGGGATAAGGATTGATTCAAATGCAATCTATAGTTGAGCATATCCTAGGTTAGCTTCTTATATTTTGTTATAGCAGTGTTTAGGACCTGATCATACTCCTCTAGGAGTTTGCACATAGTCTCTATTTCTAACTTGAGGGCTTGTCCTTTTATGTGTAATATCAAAAATTTCTTTGAATCTCCCTAGTTATTTGTAATTTCTATCAATGACATCATGAATTGTTTATCTTATGACATAACTTGATCACTTAGTACTTGCATAACTAAGGTGGGATAGGAATTATTGATTAACTACCTCATATTCATTAGCCACTCCTATGCTTAAAACTTTTCATCCCAAAACCTTAGGACCTGCTACAAATTTAAAGCCCTTTAAGCAATGGATTCCTATAAAATAGCTAATCATTCAATTTATTTAGAAAGTGATAACTGGGTTACGTCTAATGATGTTTCCATCATAGTGGTGTCAAGTGCCATAGATGTAGTCATGAATGTCATAGGAGAAGGTGTAAACTAAGTAAGTGGAAGTAAAAAAGTAGTCTGCCTGGTGGATATAATAAGGACATTTCATAGCCATTAATTAAGGATCTACACTACTTATTTAATGACCTTAGTGTGATTAGTGGATACTAATTCTATTTGGACTTGTGTATTCTTAATCTCCTTAGCCTTGGTTTTTGCTTATACCTTGGCCTTTTTCTTAATGCCAGATTGTGCTTTAGCTTCTTCTTCAACCTTATCTTGAGATTTGGCTTGGGATTTGGCCTTTGTGCTAGCCTTGGATTTAGCTTCTACTTTAGCCTTAGCTATGGCTTCAACTTTAAATTTAGCTTGAGCTTTGGCTATTTGATCATACTATTTATTCTATGTGGCTTGGGCCTATTTTATCACCTTTGTTCTTCTTCTTTTTATTTCTTCTTTACCTTTGATTCTTAAGCCTACTTACTCACAAATTTAGCTTCCTCAAATTTCTTCTTTCTAGCTTCAACTTATTTGGCTTGCTTTCATGTAACCTCTATTTCCTCAACTTTATTTTGTTACTCCATGGTTATGTCTTACTACTTCCATTGTGGACCCTACATAGATTCTTATTGTGCTGATGGGGCATGGTTTCTTGTTCTTAAAATTATTAAGTGATTTATTCTTTTTGTATAACCTCATGCTCAAGTGTGTCATACATAGTTTATTGTTCCTCATTTTCCCCTAGCATAGATGTATCCATGGGTTACTTTTCTCCCTTAGTTCCCTTATTGGATTCAGTCTAATTAGATGATTGTGCTTTGCCTAGATAATCCTTTTATACCAAATTATTTCTTCTAAATTTGGTTGGAGGATTGAGTTTCTTATTTTATTTCTTCTCCCCCTAGGAAGGAGGTTATAAATTAATATGCACACTAATTTTTTCTATAGGTGTATCAAAAGGGACTATCTTTTATTATACTATTTGTGAGGGCTTCATAGTTGGATGTGTGTGTGGTCACCTAAAAAAGGTTTATGCAGGGTTGTCTTTTATAGATAAGTCTACATCATTCATAATATTTAATATCACAATTAGTTTTGTTGAAAAGATTTCTGCTTCTAGCTTTTATCAAGCTACTTTGTATCCTACATTGTCACCAAGAATAGAAGCAAGTGGTTGAGTGATATCAACCCAAAGGCTTTGGCTTACTTGATTTTGCACTTGGTAAGTGCATACTAATTTTCAAAATAATAACTCCTCTTCTTCTATATTATAAAACTCGATACTGATGAAACCCAAATGATATTTTTCATTCACACCAATGGTCTACTTTCTCTTTCTTCACACACTTACCTAAATAGGTTCTTCAAATTCTCATTTGAATCTTCCTCTTACATGAATCTTTGAATTATCCTTCTTGACCCATATTTATTTTCTTTTTAAAAAATTAATACTAAATATTATTTCCCTTTACCCTTGCTAACACTCACCCAAACTTAAAATGATGTCTTACCCTGAGACACACAAAGACCATAAAAATCAAGGTTTTATGATTTCTATCCATTACAAATGAATTTGAGAACATAAGCTACTCCTAATTCTACTCTTCATGACCTATTTATCTGGAGCTAACTTATTGGTACTCTACTTAGTTTCCTTACTTTCTCTACTCTCTTCTTCTTCTATCTTAGGCCCCTCACTTTCTTGCTTCTTTACTTCTCACATCATGTATAGCCCCTCTTTGGGATTCTAACTCCTCAACATCTTCTACTCTAACTATATATTACAGCCTCAAATACATTTTAATTTTATAAACCTATAAATACTTTTCTTATTGGTAACATATGAGCTCCATGGTCAAGTGAAACATTGTAAAATATATTGAAATAGACTCATTCCATAAATAGAATTATAAGGTATAATAAAAATTTAATTCATAGGTCCATTATGACATGAATACTATTTTATCACCACTCCATCTCATTCACCTTCCTCACCTCCAATTTCCTACATGTTTGTTTGAGATATTCCCACCATAACCTCTAATGTATCCCCTCTTCACTTTTGTATTGCTTATGCTCCTTGCCATCACTTTTTCCTTTGTATGCTAGTAATGACCTATCATATGGTCCTAAGAGAAAAATAGTTATGCAGTCTATCCATATCATAACACTAATATTTATTCTCACATAACTACCATGATATCAAGACAAGGTAAATATTTATTTATCCATTCATTTCCTTGCTTCTAAATAAGATAAACTAGAATATCCCTTTGAGTCTTACTATGCTTTGGAAATGTTGACCTACGTGGAAATATTTGTGGAGTTGTAATATTTGTAAATACTATCCGAATAGATGTACCTTATAGTTGTTCAAATAAATTTACACCACTTTGAGAATGTGATAATCCCCAAGACCCATGATTCATACATAAAGAGACATTGAGGATGTCATCTCACTCTTAGAATCCTTTTGTAATTCCATGCCTTCTAGTTTGTAGCTAGGATGTAAGATTAATAATACTAAAAAAATAGTATTCACTAACTTGAGTTGGTTATGCATGGTGCATCATTTCTCAGTCCTATTAGCCTAATTTAGAACATGAGAGACCTACCTAAATGAAGGTTGATGGGTGACATGTTTATATTTCCACATGAGACATCCTCATAAACACAAGTTCCAAAAATAGAATAGATATATTTCCACATACTAGCCAACCAAAATTCAACTCAAATAAGGCAAGTGGAGACTTAGGCTTGAATATCCAAAAAAGCACACCACTGTTGACTATAATTTAATGGAAAGACTAAAACAAGATAAATTTTTAGCTATATCCAAAATAAATAACCATATTTTCAAGTATGGGAAAATAAATAGAAGAAAACATGAAACTCAATGAGACCTAAATGATATTTTTCATTCACACCAATGGTCTATTTTATCCTTATTCACACACTTGCCTAAATAGGCTCTTCAACTTATCATTTGACTCTTCCTCTTACATGACTCTTTGACTTCTCATTATTGACACATATTTATTTTATTTTATGATAAATAATACTAAATATTATTTGCTTTTACCCTTGCTAATAATTAATATAAAGTTTAAAAAAAGATGTAATTTTGAACACTTGATATTCATTAATGCCTAGGGATGTGTTGTTTAATTTGTGAGAGGAAGTTTGATATTTGTGTTTAACCCTTTTGTTAAGAAAGAGTTAACATAGTAGAATAATTTATATAAAAGGATGGATAAAACTATTATAAAGTAAACCAATTAATTATAAACTTAGATAAATGAATATTCTAAATTAAAATATTAAGATGTGATAAATATAAAAAGTACCAAATTTTAAAGATGTTCTATTGATTGTAATGCCAAGGAGAAATGATACTTAGCTAGATTTAGAAGGAAAAAGTGGATCTAATATGTACATAGGCAAAAGTGTGTAGGATCAAATTCTAAAATAGTCTCTAGATTATAGAAATGATGTTTATGGAGTCACAAACACTACCATTGATCTTGAGACACTACTATCGATGTTACTATTTATTTTGTGATGCTACTATCTAGTATGAGATAATTAGTAGATTTGATGCAACCAATTTTATTATTCTAGGTTTTTATCACCATTTTTATGATTCATTCAGATTTGAAACATAGTTTGTATATATCTGATTATGAATCAAACCCTATCTCTTCACACTTCTTCACCCTTGGGATGTGTTTTCCAAAAAAGGGTTAGTGGACTCATAGTGTGAAGATAACCTTAAAGACCCATAAGTTAATGAGAATTGTATACATATCCAATACTCTAAGGAGAGCCTTAAACTTATATAACTCTCTCTTATGTGTGGGAGAGCATGAGAAAAATGTTGTACTATGCTATATGTAGATGCACAAAATTATCTAGCTTGTAACCTGAAAAATACCACTCATGAGATGCGCTTTCAATGATTCATACCTTTTGTATGCTTGTTCCTATGATTTATATGAAAATATGGAGGAATAGGGTAGTATAATTTAGTTGTGAAATTAATTGAATGAGTTTTAATGGGTACTTACTTGGTACTTAATAGATTAATAATGAGAAGGATTATAATTGAATTTATATTGCACCTTTAAAAAATATATCATGGTAGGGTTCAATAAGATAGATGGGCTAACCCATAGGTTTCCAATAATTTACAATTTGGATGAATTTTAAGGACTGGACACTAGATAAAGATATAGACACTAACATTGATGCTAGTTCCCCTTTGTGGCTGGTAGTGTCCAAATGGATAGAAAATAGTAGAGGATATGAAAGTAATAGTAAGGATGTATATCAAATTTTGATCTTTATGTATAGTACAAGAGATATGGGTCATCAAAATGATAAGGGTTAGACTATAAGATAATTAATTAGGCATAGTGAGATGGTGAATGTGAGCCTTTTTATAGTGGGAAGGTCTTAAAGTGAAAGGTAGAGACTTGATTGGTATTTGTCAAATGTACAAGACTAAGATGCTATAAATATTTAGTTTTAGTATCTAAATTCATCTCATTTAATCTAGTAATGTATAAGGATGAAATTATTAGGTTAAAGAAAAGAAATGCATGCATGGGTTTGCAAAACACACCTTGTCTTTGCTTGAGCCCACTTTGAGTGTTTTGATGGTGTTTGACCTATAATCAAGAACATGTTATAATGTAAATAAATAAATATAATATAAATTTTGAAATAATTGAAATGATTAAAGGAAAAAGAGCACAAAAGGAGTACACCTGGGTGTCCATGTAACCATGTTGTCCATTTTTACTTTACTTTGTAAATATGCTTCCTTATGAAGCATTAAAGGAAAGAGTGATTTAGAATTGAACCTTGGATATTTGAAAAGGGATATTGAAAGGTATTATTCCTCCAATGGGGTGTAAGAATGAGTTGTGACACAACCATCAAGATCACTGAATCTTAATTATACAAACTAATTATGAATATATAATCTAGTGAGGGTGAGTTATTTAATCAAATCATCCTATAAATCTAGTGAGGTGTGGTGATTTATTCAACCCAACCTATAAATATGGTGAGGTTAAATGATTTAATCAATTAAACCTATAAATAAAACCAACTGCTCTAGATAGAAAAGGTTTGATAACAATACTCCTCATGTAAAATGGTGCTTCATGGTGATAGTAGTATGGAGATATAATTGGCTATTTTTTTCACTTGCATGGCATATGAACCTATAATATGTCTTAATAAAAAGTATGTGTCACAAATAAGAAAAATTCCTTTTCAAATTTTGTGAAAAATTGGTGCAATGTACATCATTCTGACCCAAGTGTATATTTAAATCATGTAACTATACTAAAAATTGTGCATGTGTGGAGGTCATGTCTTTGTGATATGACCCCATTAAAATATATATACTAAGAATTAATTAAGTTTGATGGTCATGTACTTATATCATTCCCCCAATAAAATCTAGAAAAGTGATGTAAATGTGGAGGTCATGCCTTTATGACCTACTCCCACTGATATGCCCCCCTTTTGAGATGAAGGAAATAGAATCCAGTAGATACCTTACCTCAAAAGGAATACTATAACTATATCCTCTATGTAGAATCATGTAGCATATAGGATTAACACACACACACACACACACACACACACACACACACACACACACACACACACACACACACACACACACACACACACACACACACACACACACACACACACACACACACACACATCAATGAAACACACAATATGTGACCACATAAAGCCCTAAGATGCTTGATATAGATCATGGAAATGTCTATAAAGTAATAATACAATATCAACAAACAATCAATCATACATATAAGATCAATCAATGTAATGAAAAATAATGGTCCAAAGAGACCTCATATAAGGGGCATGTTCCAATTTCAAAAAATTAAAAGGAAATTACATATTCAAATGTCCAATCAACATAAAATGACATATTAAAATGTCTAAACAACATACAATGACACATGGGCCAATAATAAAGGAAAATATTCAAACGTTTCACAAACAAGACAATATAAAACAATGAAATACACTCAAGGAAGTGAAAATGTTATTAAATGAAGTATAATCAACCAATACAATCATATCATACTAGTCCTTGCATATATGTGTTAGTAAAAAATATCATGTAACATAGAATATCAAGTATATTGAAAAATATGAGTATGGATATATATATATATATATATATATATATATATATATATATATATATATATATATATATATATATATATATATATAAGCATTAGTATATAAGCATTAGTATATAAGCTTAAAAATGATAATTTAGAAATGATCATAAATAATATGTAACATGTATAAATCATGATCAATAAATTAGATTCCCCCAACATAATATATGATGTAGGTAGAGGAGATGTTCAACATCTATATGTGCATATATCATATGTCTGTGGTATGCCTATATCACACTCAAAGATGTGTGAAACATTTTTGTGTATAAAAATGAAATGATATGATATCTACTAACATTAAGCAAATAACATAGGTGATAAGGAAATAATAAACATGGGAATGATGGATATATTTTATGTCTTTAAATTATTTGAATGTTTTTGAATTTTCTTGAATATTTGATTTTTTAAAATATTTGGAAGGATAAGATACTAATTTATGTAAAATGAAATTTTATACTATAAATCAAGGAGTTCATCAAGGGTATGACTTTGTGAAGGCCATTTATCATATCAATCATATTCATATGCTAAATAATCAATATCATTAGGATCATACCATTATTTTGTATTATTAGGATCATAATCATCAATGTAATCATTATCAAAATAGACATGTAACTTATCAGGTTGTTCTTAAACTTGTGATATATCATTTTGAGCATCCATTTATGAAAAACTAATTAAACCATAGATTGGAGTTTTATTTATGAAAGTTTATTTTTATTAAGTATGTTCATCATTACTAAAATGTTGCATATCATTATGGTATAGATAAGAGTCATGTATCTTTTTTTGAACGCTGGGAAAAGATGTAATTTTTGCTTTGACTTATTTATTTTAGGATGAAATCATAGACTTGGTAGTATTTACCTTAATTTTGTTTTCCTATATACATGAAATAGAGATGATGTTTAGATCCTTAAAAAGTATATTTGTATAATTTTATTTTGGAGGCATGTCTTGCTTTGAAAACTCATTTTTTAGAAACCCTCTTTTTAGAATGCTTGTTTGTTTATCTTGAGCTTGATTTTGAACCTTCTATTCTTTCTCTTTTTGTAACATTTCCATTTCTAGTTATTCTTTTGATTTTGATATTTTTATAACATTTCTTGCTGTATATTTTAATTTTGAATATTTTCTTACTCTAATTTTTACATTTACAATCATTTTTTATCTAAATTATCCTTTGGTACCCATACTTGTTCTTTTTGCACTTGTGTTATGAAAGATTCATGCATAAAGTGAGTGGGATGTTTGATTAATGTATCAATGATAGAATCACCACTATAATTTATCTTTTGTATTTTTTCTTCAAGGAAAAATAATAATCTATATGATGTCCATGCATTATACAACATTGTAGTTATATAAAAATGTCACTTGAGTGTAATGAGTGTTACTTGAGACCACCCTACCCCTAGCTGAGCCCTAGGCTTATATTAGGGACTATTTTGACCCTTATCAAATTTTTGTGCATGTATTAAACATCCATATACATACCAAAATCAAACATAGACTTTCCCCTAGGGATATAGGCCCCTAGTGCCCCAAGTTACACCACTTAGACACTATCACACTTCTTTGGACACTAGCTCATTGCATTAGTGACCAAGGGATAACATTAGCATCCCTTGCCTAATTTCAAACCCAATGGATATGTTTTCAATTCTTAAGACACATAAGGTTTGTGAAGACCTATTTCACACTTTGAAAAATAACTAGATTAGTATAAATACATTAATTTTAACCCTTTACCCACTAGATGGAAATTAGATACAAATATCATCAAAAAAACTCAAAAAAAGTGGTACATAATCAAGGTAATTGATCCCTATTCTACTCTAATTCTATAGATGGTCATCTACAACCATCCTAAGCTCAGATTACTTATATTTATAATCTCAAGCCTCACTCAAATCACTCAATTTGACACTCATAATAGTATTTAATTACACTTACACCAACACTTAGATTGGATAAAATACATCAAGATTGATCCCCTCTTGAGGTACTGGTATGTGGGCAACTAGAAATAGAATGGGGTGTTGAAGATGTTCAACCTATGCAGCTAACATCAAAAAAATTCTACTTATGCTCTTTTATTATCTTAACAACATGAAAGTCTAGGGTTTACTCAAAAATTAGTAAAAAATAATGCACATATAATGAATCAGGGTACATACACATAGGCACATGTAGATTAGACTCAACCAAAGGTGCAACTAGAAGATCACACAATTTTATGCATAGGGACACTAGAATAATAGGTAGGACACTAAAATAGTGCACTACTATCTAAGGTACCATGATACTATCCAAGAGGGTTTATAACACATGGATCCTTTTTATGACATTTAGATCAACTTCTACACCATTTTTTAACCCCTAGATTATCCATCTCAATTATTTTATAGCTACGTACTTATTTATATCATTCATTGCTATTTTTATAAATATTAGATTAGGTCAATTTTTACACAAATTAGTGGTTGTATTTATTTCATATTTATTCCTTGATTTACTATACTTAGAACCTTTAAAAATTTAGGATTTACATACACTAAGTCCTAAAAAGTTAAATAATTTAGTGAACAAGACTTCAAACATATTACTTAAAATACTAGTGTATTATTATGGTTTCCATTTTTATTTCCAACATTTTCTCAATTTTTAGTTTGTAGCCTTTCATCATGATTATCATGATGGATTCCATTTTATAATTTTTGGTTGAAATCCTTATGGTTTGTTTTACATGCCTATTACATAATATTTGTAGAATGATGCACAGATATGTCATTCTCATGGAGCATGTTATAACTCAAATTATTTCATACACTGGTACACCTTCATTTGAGGCCCCTTCTATGGAGATAATTATTACATGTCCCATTTTGATTTACCTTTGGTCACTAATCGATGATAGATAGCTTAGATGACTCCTTTTGTTCCTCCTCCACCTAGACACATTGATTAACTTTGCTCACATCCTGACTCTACTACTCGTTCTTGGAAAATAGTAGGCCCTATGGTTTGAATTGACACTAGACAAAATCAGATGCCTCTTTAGCCTATACACAAGTAGTGTAACCCCACACTCCCTCCTCATCCCCAACATAATATAATGGACCCTATAAATCAACACAAAGTATATGATATTATGGATTAGTTGAGAAATACACCAACTAAGATTTTTATATTGGAATTACTCCAAAAGGAAACTATTTTCAAAGATATTGTTTTTTAAACACTCAATCATACATTTTTGTCTTGTGATATAAACACAACTTATTTTTCATCTATCATGAACACTATCAAGGCCATTGAGGAGGTTATATCTTTTACCAATAAGGATTTCCCCTCATAGTTAGTTATTTATCATAATCTCCCACTCTTCATTTAGGCAAAAATCAAAACATATGCAACCTCACATTCCTACAAACTATGGAAATTGACATAACATCCATTAAAAATACTTATAACAACATTAGAGGTTTTGATGAAATTACTTAATAAACATTGGGTACTTCTACATTGTATATCATAGTTGGTCCAAAAACCCTATACAAATAATTTCAAGTAATGTCTAATCATTTGAATTATAATTTATTACTTAGGAGACCTTATATATATGCCAAGGAGGCCATACCATCTACCTTGCACATATGTGTCAAGTTTTTACGTGATGGATACTTATTCACTTACCCAACTGATAATCAACTATTCAAATATTATAGAGTCATAGAGTCTACCACACTAAGTACATCTTTAGATGGGACACCTCATGTTCTCATAGAGTCCCACCTCACAGGATTTTGATAGAGTAGATGCATATATATAAGGTTGGGGAAACTAGCACCAATATTCCTACACCTATTACCCATAAAGGCAAAGGACACTCCTACAACATAGTTATCCCAACCCATGGAATATGATGGGATTCTCATAGTAAAATTAACATTACTTGTTAATTCAAAGGAAATATACATCATAAAATTAGATACAAATTCCCACGCCACCATAGAGGATGATACAAAACTCATTTACATTGATGATTATTTATGTGGATTTAAATTCACACCATTAGGCCCTTGAGAGTACACATATGATTCTAAGACATGTTTACCTTTAACTACACAAGCATCACCACTAGTTCATAGTTTCATAGATATAGGCCAAGATACTTACAATTAGAAGTAAATTATTCTATACATTCAGTACATATAGTCACACCTATGGATATTGACCTAGTTATTCATATTTAGGTAGAAATTACACATGATATACCATAACAAATATTACTTGATAGAGGATTGATGACATTAACCATAATTTTCCATAGATATGTTAGCATATTGTCACAATAAGATGATAGTCCATTTTGTCATTTTCATAGGATTAATGGACATGATATAGATATATGATCAACAATAAAACATAAACTAAACAAACTCAAAGCCTGGGGTACTATCCAGAATACATAACCTTTTATTGTAATAGCACAAGGACCATGATCGACTCTTCATCAACACAGACATTTGAGGAATGAACCATTGACCATATAATTTTTTTTAAAGGATAAACACATCCCTCATATTTATATAGATAAATATTAAAATACTAATACTTTCATCTTGGCATTCTGACAACACATAGGACATCAAGAGAGTGAGATACAACATGTTATACATTATTAGGGCTCCTTGGGACATATCACACTACCAATTGCATGTGGTCCTAAGGTGGTCAACACACTATTTTTTGTCATGAGAATAGGTACTCACATACATGTTACACTTATCAGTACATGATTACAAGTAATGGACACCACATTTGATCAGATAGACATAAGTTTGACATTTAGTCATGAGGGACACACAATTTACATTATACATGATGGCACATATGAGAATAATTGGTTTCACATAGATACTCTATGATCCAATGTGGTTTACCCAAGGATAGAATGGGAGGGTTATTACATAGTAGAGTAGCATGCCATTAAAATGCATAAACTCTAGATTATCACCAAGGATGAGGCTATACTTTTACCAATATCATAGTATAATGATCACAATGATGATGATTTATTCAAGTTTGGATAGATTTAGTATCCAACATTGGATTACCTCCTTTTAGATCCACCATTTGACTATCCACATCCTTTGGATGTGCTCTTAGGTATCTAGAGGAACTACTTTACATTTTTACATACTCATATTTACTTACACATTAATAACATACAACTTTTCTTACATTGTTCTTTGTATATAGTTTTATTTTCATATGTTCTTATACATATATTATATACTCAGAAAACACAAAAATAATATAATATGTTCATTACAAAAAAACATTCAGATATTGCTCAAAAACACAAAATTTAGATCATATGCATTTCCATGTTTATATTATTTAGATACTACATATGCTATCTATGCTAGTCTATTTAGTGTTATCATACATACATGCTTCACTTATTATCTTAGAGTGTTCATAAATTACTATAGGGCTCAAGTCCTCTACACATTTCTATATTTATTACTATCTACCCATTGAGGGCACATACATAGATTCAACATTGATACAATCACCCATTAGGGGCATATTATACATAATTCCACTTTACCAAGTTATATCATTCTATACTACTTATATTTTTTTGCTGACTAATACTATTATAGACTCAATTTATGTACATCTTTGATATCATATAGATTTCTACTACATGTTCATGCATACTTTCATTTATAGCTTTCCTAGTTTAGACTTGATTGTGTCTCCCTCTTTCTACATCTGTTCAATGGAATTTGAATATGCCATTGCTCTATAGCTCTACACCACTTCCTTTCATTATATGTATGCTTTGAAAATGTGCCCATGTCCTTGTGTTTGATTTATTTATTGTGTATGTGGACATTTTAACATGTCCTTTCATGTGTCTTTAAGCCAAATTACTCACTATTTTCATATGTGGACATTTAAACATGTCCTTGTATGTATTATATTTAATGACATGTGTCCATGCCCCTTATATTATGGCACCTTGGCCTACTTAGAGTGCCTCATGTGTTTGTATTTATTATTTCATGTATGTGTCATGGACATGACACTTGTCTCTTACTTGTTACACTTACACTTGTAGACACATAAAATTGGCCATTAATGGCTTCATACTAGACTTCAGACCGATTCTTACCAACTATTGAAAATTAAGATTAAGAATCACTAAACATCCCAAATTTTCTTGTGCATCATCAATCAAATATCATAATCACATCAAGACATCCCTAATTGGGGTATCCTACCATAATCAATAAAAACTTCTCATAGATTCATCTCTAATCATTCTACGACATTACAACAAGCAATTTGGCCTATAGACCTATTAAGTGGGGTAGGTGCACACATGAAATTAAATAACATCCTTGGAAATGTTAAAATACTAATTATAATTAATTAAAATTCTAAATATAATTAAATTCCTAGTTGAATTATCCATGTGTAATTAATTAAATTATTAAAAAAAAAATTCAAAAATCAAGAATATCTTAGGTTTTCATAATTACCTTTTGTGAGTTGTCAAGCCTTTACAAATATCTTACCCATGCCTATTCATTACAAATCATGAGGTTTTCACACATTTTAACTCTACTAGGGTTAATTAACTCACTTAGGCTAGCTTTGAACCCATTCCATGTTTAAACTACACCTTAACTCACCTTGACTTGGGGTTAGTTTCTAAACCTATAAATATAAGCCATTGTCTATTAAATTTATGAGAGCTTGGATACAATAGTGTTATAATGCAAGTTTTATATAATGATTTAAATACATAGTGTTATAATGAAAAATTCATAATCCAAGCCAATAAGCCATAATAAGCCAACCATGGTGCTAAGGAGAGAAGGAGATAGGGAAGCTCCATTACCAAAGACTCTTTGAGCACAAGCCGAGAAAACCACATGAAAAATCATCTGGAGAATTCAAGGAAGGTAAGGATCTTGTTATTATTTACATTTTAGTTATGTTTTTAATTTTTTTTGTTTATTATATTCCCCCTATGATCTAAGCTAAATATGTTAGCATGTTAGTGTGTTCATTTCATTATTATATGTTATAACATAATACTAACCTCCTCTCTACGTCAAATTACTACAATAAAAAATGGCACACCTAATAGGATATAAAGCATCCCATGTAGCAAAGAGACCAAGATGCAAATCCAAAATTTTCAACTAAATGCTTTAAAATCTTAAAAATTAGAGTTTTAGATTTGTTTTTGTCATATTATTATTTTTTGTGTTCACTCAGATTTATATAGAGATTGACAGTAGTTTTCCCTAATTGGTATCAATCCTTACTAATCAACATTGGTCCTACATAAATGACATTGATGACTATGTGCATCCCTAGGACTAACCTTAGTCATTGTGTAGAACAAGAAGTTAATAATCCATCTTTTAGGGCTTTATTTTGGGTCATTCAGACTCTATTTTTGATGATTTTTTTTTAAAACCACGTGTTTTCCCCTAAATTTTTAGAATATGCTATTAGTTTACCTTCAATTTGCATAGATGTTTCAAAAAATATCAAAATAGTATTTTTAATCTTTATAAAAAATTTAATTTCTACTACTTAGTTTTATTTATTTGTAAACTTTTTGACTAATAATATTATGGTAGGTTTTGAGGAGTTTTTGCACTAACTTTAACTAACAAACATTTTTAGAATCATGTTTATTTTGCCTTTCGGTTCATAGGTAACCAATCTCAGTCTTTATCAATGGGTATTAGTTATTATGAAATGGCATTGGTTATCTAGTAACTGACATTAATCATAGGTGATCGATATTGATCTCCGTGTTAAAAATAGGAAACCTGAGATCTATGTTTTGAAATCTTATTTACTCATCATTAAAAGTTCTTTAAAGTAGGGGGAAATTATCTAACCCTTGTAGGTCCAAAGTATGAATAGAACATGAATTTACAATTTTAGACTAATGAACATTTCATTTTGGGTGTTTACAATGAATTTAGCTAAATCTTGAACATTTAGTTTTTAAGTGCTTAAAATGAACATGGGTGTTTTTGCTTAGCTTGTGTTGTCAAAATTATTACAAGTTTTGAAAATAAGCCAATGGGCCAAATAACTTTAATCAAAGATTTAATTTAGAGCATAAAAGTGAGAAAATATCAAATTTGAATGTGTTTTAAACTTACTCACTTTGTCTTTTGGTGTTTAAAAAGAACAGATTTCATTTTTTATGCCTTAGATATTATTAAAAGTTTTTACAAGTTTTAATAAATGCCACTAAGGATAAAAACTTGACAACACATTTCATTTTTGGTGCCTTAAAATGAACTTTAAATCACATAGTTCATGCTTTAGAAATAATTCATTTTATGCCATGTTTGTTTGAACTTGTTTGCTCATTTTCATAAACTAAAGAGTGCATGTATGGTCTCCCCTATCCCCTATAGGGAACTTGGGTGAACAAAATCACCTTTTCACTTGAAATTTATTCCTATGTCCAAGGCATGGAAAGAAATTTGTCTAGGCTCTCAACAAAAACTATATGGTTTGGGTAATCTAAAAGTAACCTCTAAAGTCTTTCCACTTAGTCATTTCTTTTCATGCAATTTGGATTGTGAAGGGTTGTTCATCACTTCTTCATGAGTTCTTTAGGGAATCATTGACTTGGGAATTCATCTCCTAGTAGTGTTTCAACCCCACTCCATGGTAGGGTATACAAATTAGGGTATGCATACTATGATATCCAAGGGGTTGAGAAACTAACCTCTCCTTTTGTGATGAAAAACCAAATCAGGTCTAGTTAACTAAGGGATTCCACTAAGTAGTCCACAGATGGAATCACTATGTAAATGAACAAATCCCTGTATAGTAAGTTAATTGGTATGAAATCAATTGACATGATGCATATATAGTTTTAATCACACTTGGGAATAATCTAGACATTCAAAAACTATAATTTTAGTCAACCCATTTGACCAACCTTGTCAATTATAGAATCTAAGATGTTACAGTTAGATGTTATGTAATTTTATCCTTTTATTGCTTGGTTTTTTGAGTCTAAGACCATTTTTTTGTTTATAACACATCATATCAAGTTTTTTTATATACTAATCTTTTTTTGAAGAGGTGTTATGCAAACCATTTTGTTACACACCTTTTCCTTAAAAAATTTTCCAAACTTGTTTGTGTGTGTCACTTGATTGAAATGGGTAACGTTATGATGCCCAAACCATGCCTTAAATTTTTTTCCAAACTTGTTTGTGTGTGTCACTTGATTGAAATGGTTAATGTTATACTGCCCAAATCATTTCATGCTTTTTGTGCCTTTTGAACCTGAAAACATCTATTTGTTACAAGTGATAACACCATTACGGTACTTAATTTATTTCAAGACTTGTTTGACTTGTGCCCAATGCCATTTTTTAGAACCAATTCCATGTATGTATTTTGAATATTTGTCTTGTGCCATTATGCCATTCCATTTTGTTTAATTTATTGTTTGTTTGAATATGCCTAGTTTGCCAAGTTGAGTTTTTAATTAACCTTGCTAATTTCAAATTTAAACATTGATTGATTTCTATTTATGCCTTGATTAATTAGGGCTTAGATATTGATCTTTATATTTTGGGTTGTGAAACTTAGGTTAATTCATTACTCAAATTTGAAAACTATTATGTGGATCTTTGCCTATGTCATTATGATGTTAAATTTTGTCTAGCTTGTTTGTTTAAATGAGACTTGTTTTCATTAATGGTTGTGCCTTTTATTTTGGAGAGAATAGCCTATCTCTCCATGTGCCTTTTGCCTTATGCCAATTAACCAATTTTATGTTTGATTTTGTATGCTGAGTTTATGCCAAAGCATTCTAATTAAATGTTAGATTAAATACCCTTTTGTTTTTAGGCTATCTTTTGACATCATGTTTGGCCAAGAGTCTTAGTGCATGCCTTATTTGAGCCTTGATTTTAATGCCACATTTGGCCAAAAGACCTATCAACTTTTCTTTTCCTAGATTAGACCTATTTGGAACACTTTGTTCCTAGAGTTTGTCATGCCATTTTTTATTCAACTACTTGAAATTTTATGTGTGAGACATCTGACATTAGATTGTTTTATACCAAGTTTTAACATAGATGATTTTAGAGATAAAATTCTCATAGACCAAGTTAGACCAAGTTTGAACCATTTATCCTTTGGACATTATTTTTGAGAGTTTATAGAAATCTATACCTTTTGTGGAGTTTTCATTATTAATGTAAATATGCATAACTAAAATTATGGTGGAGTTTCATATAATCCAAATTATGATAAAAGATATGCATAAATTATCTTTATTTGAGACCTCTATAATGAATAAGTGGTTTGTGAGATGGATTCCTATCTTCCTTAAAATTCTCAATTTGGGGAATAAATCCAAGATCTTCAAGTGCAACATGTGGTAATACCTTATTTTAACTGGTTGACATATGATACTCTCCCTATCATGACCACCCAATCCTCCACCTATGTTGATAATACTCTTTTGGACTACGCAAGCCACCAAGCTACACAACATCTAAGGAATATCATCTATCTTTTAAGACCTCTTCCTTTATCTTGTGTGAGAAACAAAGCTACATAATGCCCTACCATTACCATTATATGACCTAATATTTTATCTTGTGTAGGTAACCAAGATTCATAATGCCCTATCATTACCATTATATAACCTCATCCTTTGGCTTATGTGAGCAACCAAGCTACACAACACCCTACCATTTCTATACCAAGACCTTATCCTTTGGCTTGTGAAAACAACAAAGCTTCACAACACCCTACCATTACCATTATAAGACCTCATCTTTTGGATTATGTAAGAAACCAAGCTTTACAACACCCTACCATTACCATTCTAGGCCTTCATCCTTTGGCTTGTGTGAGCAACCAAGCTCTATAATGCCCTACCATTACCATTATAGGACTTCGTGTTTCACTATTTTTCTATTTTTATTTTCTTTTTAAAAGAGATTAAAATTTAAAAAAGAGTGAGGTAATAAGAACTTGGATGTAGTTCACTCCAGAATCTAGTTTATTATAGATACTCCTCTTTAGTTTGGGAAGATGACCTAAAAATATGAATTTAATTAGAAAAGAATGGATTAGTAATATAGATGGGTGGATTTCCTAGTGTGAGATAGATCCAAGAAGTACTACACTTCCTTGGAGGCTGTCAATCCACTCTTTGAGAAAATTAAGTTTTAATAAATGGAAATAGGTGCTTGAATGAAATGAATGAAAGTACTAAAAATCATTTCAATAGATGATTTTGAAGAGATTTTACTAAAATAGAAATAAATTGAAAAAAAATAGTGTAAAAATGTTCAAATATGATTCATAAAATAACTTAAACCTCTGTGATGCAATAGAAACTTAAAAATTAGAATATGGATAAGAGCTACTAGGTCAAATTTACTTATTAGTTTGAGAAATATAAAACACATAGTGACCAGTCTCAATCACTGTGCAATTGATTCTAGTTAGGAAAACCATCTCCATTTGATGTATGGCATATGCCAGTTAGATATGACTGGTGCCAATTCTTTTAAGTCCTAGTTTGGATAAAAATGGCTATTAGGTTGGTTATAGGAAGGACTATAAGGATTATTTTGGGTTGAGTGTTGGTCATGAGAGTAAATTGGATTCTCAAAAGTGTCAAACTTAGGAGTTGGATGGTCAAGTGATTTAGAATGGTCTGTGGGTGATTTGGCGGGAGGTAAAGTGCCTAGAGTTGTAAAACTCCAGCACAAAGAATGGAATGCTAGGAGATGAAATGGACACAAGTAATGAAAAAAATAAAACTAGATACTAAACTTGATAAAAGTTTAGATACTTAACGTTGGAGTTTGTTGGATTGTAATAATGTTGAGGTTGAGTGCAAGTTGTATAAGATCCTAGAGTAGTGTGGGTAGAGTAACAATACTTTGGCTCTTCATGATGAGTTACTGAAGCACTTGAATGTTTGTATTCTAGTTATTGGTTCTCCTAGGAGATTTTATTCACCTAAGAGTATGATTTTATCACTCAAAAGATGATTTTAACCTCCCTAAATTAAATCTTTTGGGTTACATTAAGTAACCATCGCCAGTCCTAGTCAACTAGCACCAATAAAGTTGTGACTGGTGATGGTCAAGAGAGAAGTGGTCAAAATGGCTAAAATTATCCAATTGCACTTATGTTTGGTGATTAAGACATTGGAAAGTGGTTTGAGGTTATTAAATATATCATGGGGATACATGAAGAAGAAGTCTAGGAGGTTAGGGCATTAAATAATTGGTGGGAATTAGTCTTAAGGCTAGGTGTCAATCAATTAACCATGGGTTGGGTTTAGGTGAGGAGGTTTAAATAGGAATTTTTAATTAATTTACTTAATTAAATTAGCCAAAATGGGGTGAATAGGTGTGTTAAATGATTTTAATAATTAATCATAACCCAAGGGGGCCAAAGGGGTAAGAGGTATTTTACGATGACTAAAACCATGTGGTTTTCTATTATCTACATTTCACCTTTTTTATTGTGTAGGTAACATACTCAAGCTTCAAAATAAAAATAAGAAGTCTAGTGGCAAGTTGTATGCCCTAAGTATGATAGGAGGTATTCCCCTTCAAACTAGAATGTGAGGAGGTAAAAATGGAGTTAGGTATAGGTTTGACAATTGTGAAGGAGTGGTGAAAATGGGTAAGATGGTACCAAGTGGTAAATAAGACTACTATAAGGAGGACAAGTGATAAGTGAACCAAGCCACTGCATTAGGTGTTATGCATATGGGTGAACTTATAAATGCAAGTCTTTGAGTGAAGGTATCTAGATTTATAGGGGGATAAAAGTTAGGTGATCTTAGGAAAATGCAATAGGATGCAAGTGTTAGAATTACTAGTGGGAATATTCATATGAAGTTGAATGGTTTATGAACTAAAGGTTAGGTTCATATACAAGGTCATGTATTGTGTCAAGGTGAGAATGTGAAGTGATGTAAAGTTATTGAGGTGAGGTTGTTGTAAAAGTCTGCGTGAGTAAATTTGTTAAAGGGACTAAAGGGGAATGAGGCCCTAGGGTGGGTCTAAGTGTGAAAAAGGGGTCATATTAGGTGAAAAGGGAGTATAGGGTGTCAAAATACTAATATGGGTTGATTGATGCTAGTTAAGGTTAAATGATAAAGTTTAATTGATGATTGATGATGGTCACAGGCAAACCCTAAAAAGGGGCTTAATGACTGTAAAAGGTCAAAAAAGAATGTTATTTTGGTCATAGTGTATTTTTGTTTGCCATGTGTCCTTGGTGCTATGTAAAAATTATAAAAATGGACTTCTTCATGAGTGAGTTGAATCAAGGTTGGATTGGAGTACTAATTTGACTAAAGAGGATGCTACGTGGGCTAGGGTATAAAAAGTAGAAGTGAGGATGTAGCACATGAGAGGATGAGCCAGGGGAGGAGAGTGAGAAATGATGATTGAATGACATCTACCATGAAGGTGGACATGAAATGAGATAGGAGGTTTGATTTAATTTTTTAAGTTTTAGATAATTCTTTCTTATGCATTCAAAATTGGGAGGACATTTTGTAATTTGGGGTTTAGTGTGAGGAAATTATAGGTAATACTGTTATTAGAGCTAGTAATAAGATAGGGGAGAAAAATTTTACTAGGGTTTTGAGGGTAGTTTGGGAAATGGGAGGGTTTATTTTTTACCAACCTAACATATAGTACATGATACCATCATTATCAACTAATGTTAGTCATTAATGGATTAGTTATTAGTCAAATTAAGATTGACACTGGTCCATAACCCTAACTAGTACTGATTGAGGTTCAATCAATAGTGGTTACCTAAAGAACCAACATCGATCGAGGCTCAACCATCGTTAGTTGAGAAGTAAATATCAAAGATGAGGGTTTGAAAAAGTGTTTAAAAAGGTAGCTTAGAATTTGGCTAGGCCTAGCTTAAGGGGTATAAAACCTAGACTTAGGAGTAACTATTATACTTAGGCTCAAGATAGGTTGGGTTAGAATTGAAGAGGTTGGTATGGGTGGAAGTGTTTGTAATTTTTTAGAATGTGTAAGGAAATATAAGGTGTTATCTAACCTTGCAAGCAAGGGTGATGATAACGGTGTAGGATTGAGTGATACCACTCTTGGATAACATACATAGAGACATGACCCCAATGGATTAGGCTCATATGGTAGCAATTAGATTGGGTGACATGTGATACTATCAATGTGTACCTTGAGATGCAACATTGATGGTATCCCTCATCGAGAGATGGGACCTAGATACCAACACATTTGTATTGCTAATTAGGGAGATCATGATTTTGGTAGAGGATATCCATAGGATCTTGAGATTGCTAATGTAGAGCTAGGACATAGAGCAAATCCATAGTGAGGAATAGGATGCATATATGGATCAACTATTTAGGGAGGATTTTTTATAGGTAATATGGCACGTAGGGGGATTTTATTTTATAGATACATACTACATGGATAGGGCAGGGAGATGGCTCATGATGATGATATTTACCATGACTTTCTATGCACTTCTAGACTCGAGTGGAGGTAGATTCCCCTAAGTACTTTTAGGTGTTTTGGTAGACATGATAGGGGATTAGATAGTCTTTGCCTAGGCCCCAATACTACTGGTGTAGATATATTATGAGCTCTGGGGTTATGGATTGAGTATAGGCTTTGTATTACACTATTGGTCATATGAGCATATCACTCTACTTTGATGAATTGGATTTCTATGACACACTTAATCTCAATCCAAGTTTAGAGTTAGTTTTATGAGATGGAGGGTAGATCATACACTATCAATAATAGAGGTAGAGGGCCAAGATCTATATTAGTTGAGATATTGATTGGATACATTAGTTGATAGGGAGGTGATCTAGAGACCCTACACTAGATTCCCATCATGGATGGGTCTTACCAGACATACATTCTCCTTAAAGAGCTATAGATGGATACATAAGAGGTGGCAGTAGGAGGTAGAGCTAATCCCCTTCAAATAAGTTAGGAGATAGTTTGGATTGGTTCAGGGTATCTCAAGAGCATTCCCTAGGTATAAGTAAGAGGTTATAGAGGCACCATTGCCTCCACCATAGCCAATTGAGGATTTTGAGTCTGAGGATATCATAGTTATAGTAGGTGTTCACAATACTATAATCACACATGATTATATTTTATAGTAGTAGGGACACTATACCACTACAAATTTTGGGGGAGATGGGGAATAAGAGTAGGCTAGAGGCATAGGTAGACAGCAGCAGGATATGGATGTAGAGATGTAGGATTTGGGTGATCATATGGATATTGATTCCCCAAATAGATAGGTACTTATTATAGAGAGGGACCAAGCTAAATTGGCATTGGCCATAGTATAAGCAACATTGGCATCCATAATTGCAAAAAGGGACACAACACAAGACAACTGGCTATGAGGATGCAAGTGAGAAATACTCTCTAAGGATAGGTTGCTACTCTTACATCAGAGAGAGATCACGTTGAAGCCCATTTGTCTAGACTCACACAGAAGAGGGATGTAGTGCAAGGATACATATCCATAATCACATAGGATAGGGATGGGATATAAGCATAGGTAACCCTAATTGTTGAAGAGAGAGATGTGCTTTGATAGGTAGGGGTGGGCTCCTATAAGACTAGCTCAAATGTTCCTAGTGTCCACATATTTGGCCATCATATAAGACCTAAGGTATTATGAGGTACTTGTGTTCACATAATTTATAGATACACCCTAGTATGTTGAGTACATAATAGAGTAGATTATGGGAGGGAGAGTTAGCAAAATGACTCCTGGTTAGTGGGTAGCATCTATAAGTGCTCAAATGGGTCCTGGAGATGGAAAAGCTCTTGGGGTGTAATTAATCCTACACCATAGACTTGATTAAACTCATTTGTATTATTATGATTTTGATTCGATCCTGTGAGCTGATACAGTGAGATGTACATATCATTTTGAGAGACATGGACATTTGATATATATATATATATATATATATATATATATATATATATATATATATATATATATTGATTTGAGTTATGATGTGTCTTGCTTATGGTTATTTATGATGTGATGCTTATCTTATGCTTATATGATGATGTTGTTTATGACATTTAAGATGTTTATATGATGTTATGACATGTGATTTATGGTTATAGATGTTTTAGAATATTTCCTGCTTAGTAGGTGTATGTTTATTTTAATGTTGGTAAATATGGATATTAAAATGAAGGTTATGAATCTATGTGATCTCATACTTAGATAGCTATGTGATGGATAACATAATGGATTGATTGATTTATCTATGAAAAATGACTAATGTGGTTATAAATTTTATGATAGAAATTTATAATGGATTAGATGTGATAGAATAAATTTGATTGTGATGATTGCTTAGATAGATGTGATGGTAATTAAAATATGATTATGGTGATTAGAATGCTTTTATGATTAAAAACACATAGATAAATTATTTGAATGGATAATGAAAATAATGTAATAAAACACATAATGTATTAAATGTTTTTATTGTATGTATTTGTATTAGAATTGATTTGAAAGACATTTAAAACTATCTTAACACATATATTAAGTTTGGATAATAAAACTATCTATAAGAGAAAGTTAAAATAATCAAAAGATAAATGTCTTAATGAATATATCAATAAGTAGGTATGAGAAATAAGGAGGCATGATACTCTTTTATAGATGAGGACTAATATAGGAAGTTAGATCTGATTCTAAACATAATCCCTTAATATGCTTTGCATTAGCATTTATTAAGAAATTCTTGATCACATTGTGTTAAGTAAGCTTGAAAATACCTTACTTTATGGAGGGTAAAAGGGAGATGGATGAAAATGGATCCTTCTTCTGGGGATAGCTTTCCTCTTTTATAGGTTGTTGATGATCCAGTATAAACAAGTCTATATCATATTTTGGTGTAGACTGATCGATATGGGAAGTCTACTATTTTGATTTTTTGAAAGCTGATTTTAGCTTCCATATTTTTTGCTTTTTATTATTTGACAAGGGGTCTTGTGATGTTTTGATAGGTTGGGTAAGTTTATCAATGCAATAAGATTCCAAAAAATTACTTATTTTTATAAATGTTGGACTTAGCCATCCTTCAAGGGAGTAGTCTTAGCTTTGTGATTTGTTTTAGGTATGTGATAATTGTCCTTCAAGGGAGTAGTCTACCTTATATTAAGAAATTTTTTAATTGTTGTGGCATTTGTATTTCAAAGGAGTAGTCTATAGTGCTAGATATGACCCATAAGATGGAATATTTTATACTTTTTATATTTTTTGCTAGACATAGACTTACTTATATAGGCTTAAGGCTTACCTTTATGAAGGCAAAACTATAGCACAAGAATGTTGAATAGTGGGTGAGAGTATGCTTTAAGAGATGACCATGAGATCCCATCCTATTAGGGATGAAGAGTATCCATGAGAATCATGCCATGGGTAGAGTCATGGTATCCATATTTAAGATTGAGGCTAATACTATGTGTATAATCACATGATTCTATGTTTTAATCATTTGTCCTTGAAGTGAGGGAATGAAGGTAATAATCTCATAAAATAAGGGATGAGCTTAAGTTAGATAGAGAGTGAGTTTGAATCTTGTTTTAACAAAAGAAAGGATGCATATGTAAATTATTGAGGGGCTTAAGTTCTAGTTCCCCTTCAAGAGATGATAAATGGTAAGATCTCATCCCATACTTATGTATTATGATATACGGTCCAAGATAATTGAAATCAAACTTTCTCTACTTCCTTCTTTCCATATTGGTTACATCTGATTTTTCTTCAATATAAGGTCTTTGATATTTAATTATCACTCTTGTAGGTGATTATTATAAGTGTGTATTATTCATGCTTAATAAGCATAAATATGGTTAAGTATAACCAAATGATGCTCATCAAGTATCTCAAGTTGGCCTAAACATTATTGAATATAATCACCCTCAGAAATGATATCTTATAGGGATATATGAAGAGAGGTAATCTAGACTTTGAGAGGAAGACAACCTCTATTCCAAAGGCAAGAGAGAAAGGGGTCACACTTTTAGGGGTTTGAATGCTAGTTTGATATGCCCATAAGGTGAAGGGAATGTGTAAGTGCCAATCTTGACCAAATGTATTAACCATTTTAGTTAGAATTTTGTTGAGGGTTTTGTTAGAAGCTTTAGCCTATCCATTAGCTTATGGATGATAAGGTGATGATAAACTTAACTTAATACCAAATGTGTCACAAATACCTTGTAAATTTTTATTTTTAAATAATTTACCATTATCAATGATGATTTTGTGAGGAGCACTGAAGTGATAGATAATGTGATGATTAATGAAGTTAACAATCTTATCATCTTTAGTTGAAATAAAGGCAATAGACTCCACCCATTTGGTGAGATATTCTATCACATTAATGATAGAATGATGTCTCTACAAAGAATGAGGGTTAATTTCACTAATGAGATCTAATCCCCATTGTGAGAAGGGACATAAATCCTTATAGACTTGAAGACCATGACAAGGTACATGATGTAAATTAGCATGCTATTGACATTTAACACACTTTTTTATGTAACCATAAAAGTATTGGTTAAGGTTCAGCCAATAATATCCAAGGAAAAAGATATGTTTAGTGACAACTAGACCACTAAAATTTCCTCCACAAATCATATAATGTGTTTCCTTGATAGTATGAGAGATTTCATGATTATGTAGGCATCTAAATAGGAAACCATAAAGTCCTCACTTATAAATAATCCCCCTAGTGTCATGTAATGAGAGGTAATCTATATAAATGCTCTTTGACTATTTTGAGAGAGATCAAAGGAATAATGGCTAGGTTTAGATAGTCAAAGATTTGATTATACCAAATGTTAGATTTGGCCTCTTCCATGAAAAAAATGAAAATAATGCCCAATTTGGTGTAAGAAGGCTCACTAATGTGATGGATAGTGACAAAGATCTTAGGTTTAGAAGGCACAGATGGGATTTGGGAAGTAAGAGAATCTATGGTATCGATAAACTTGTTAGTAGAATGTGGAGTGGCTTGAATAAGGTAATGATCAAATGATATTAAGATTACATCCACCAATTATTTTTAATATTGTAGAACATTATTTTTACATTGGTAAGAACCATTGATTTGACTGACCACATGTTAAGAGCCACTAAAAATGTTGATCTATTTGACTCCCAAAGACAAAGTTGTTTGGATACTTATCACTAGGGCTTCATACTCATCCATGTTATTACTGTAATCAAATTCAAGCTTAAAGGATAGGGGAAGAACATCACCATAAAGGGGAATAAGGATGATACCATCTCCCCTACCATGTTGACACTTATTAAATAACATGGTCATTTGATAAGAAAAATTATCTTAAGAGAGAGTTGTTATGGATTCATTAGGGAAATTAAGAGGAGAAGGTTGGTTATCTACTAAAGGTGCTACAACCAATTCATTGGCAATGACTTTCCCTTTAATTAAATTTTGATGGAGGAACTCAAGATTGAACTCAAATAAAATCATGATCCATTTCACCATACATAGTTTTGATATAGCTTATAATGCATATATTTGAGTGGGTTATTATTAATTATAATGAAGTTTTTATGATTAAAAAGGTAATGATGGAATTTGGAAGCCAAAAATACTAATACAAGGCATAATTTTTTGGTGTGGGTGTACCAAGTTTCATACTCTATAAGTGTTTGAATTATGTATTAGACTACTCGCTCTTTATGTTGATCATCATGATTTATAAGCATGGCCCCTAAGGAATGGTCAATGGTGGAAATATAAAGGTAAAAGGGTTGGTCCTCTTTTGGAGGAAAAATAATAGGGGAAGAAATAAGATACTATTTAAGTGAGTCAAAGGCCTTTTAATAGTCTTTATTTCACTTAAAGGAGATATCCTTCTTAATAAGGTAATGGAAAGTTTGACATCTATCAGATAGCTGAGAGATGAAATGGAGAATGGATTGGAGCTTCCCCTATAGAATGTAGAGTTGATTGAGGTTGGTTAGAGGAGGCATTTCAAGGATTTCCTTTACTTTAGTGGGATCAACTTTGATTCCATGGAGAGAGATGATAAATCCAAGAAGCTTTCCTAATAAGACCCCAAAGATGCACTTCTTGGGGTTAAGGTAGATATGGAAGTGGATAAGGCATCAAAATATAACCCTAAGAATGACCAAATGATCCTTAAGAAATTTAGCCTCTCCAAAGAGGTCATCGACATAGTGCTCTATGGTTTTATGAATAAGGTCATGAAAGATATAGGTCATGGCACATTGGTAGGTTTCACTAGCATTCTTAAAACCAAAAGGCATGACCCTATAATATAAGGTTCCCCATAGGGTGATAAATGTGGTTTTATATTGATCTTAGTGGGTAATCAAGATATGATTATAGCCTAAGAATCCATCCATAAGAGATAACATCTCATGGCCAGTCATAAGATCAACAAGCTAGTTAATGCTTGGTAAAGGGAAGTTGTCCTTTAGGAAATCAAGGTTAAGATCATGAAATTTAATGAAAATTCAAAGTCCCCCTATCACTTTGGTGATATAAATGACATTTGAGACCCAATGGTTATAATAAATGGGTTGCACGAAGTTGAAAGATAAGAGGCATTGGAGCTCTTCTTTGATAAGAAAGGATATACAAGGGTGTATCCTATGAAGCTTTTTCCAAACAGGCTTAGTAAAAAAAGTGGAAGCAATATTATGAATAAATATGGTGGGGTTTATTCATAGCATATCACTATAATAATAAGCAAATGTTATGCTACAGTCTTGAAAAAAGGAAGAGAAATCTTGATGCTCTAAGAAATCTAAGGATCGACCATTTTTTATAATACGAGGGCTATCCTAAGTACCTAAGTTCAATAGTGGCTTCATTAAAAATGGTTAAAGTCTAAAGAGGAAGGGATTTATGAATAGAGGAATATTTAGCACCAAGATAGGTGAGAAAGGAATCATCATCCTGATACTAAATAATATTAATAGTAAGAGAATAATCTTCTACCATCTCCAAATAAGTCAGAGAAATGGTCATGGTTTCCCTAACTTTTTGATAAGTCGGGAGTCCCAAAATGATCATGTTTATAAAAAAGTTTAGAGGGAATGATATCAAGATCCTTACATTTCAAAAGTGATGAGGTTGGTGAGGATGGGATTTATTCCTCAATGATGGTGATGGGAGGTGGGTTGGTTGGCTCTTTTGGTGGAATGAATCTAAGACCAAATCATTCATGAGGTTTTTGGGTTTTTCATGGTATAAAATCATGTGTTCCATGCTCATAAAATCTTAGACTAAATCTTGTACAAGCATACCTATGGAGGTATATCTTGGCAAACTCTAGTTTATCCAAGTAGGAGAAATTGGAGGTAAACAATTTAGGAGAAGAGGAGGTAGTGGATGCAAAAATTGGTTAGTCAAGTCCCCCATAAATAATATTAGTTTGGTAATTGGGAGGCTCTAAAGGAATAATTGTTTCAATATTAGAATCATAGCTGGGTTTTTGTTCAAGGTTCTTGTACTCTTTGGGAGTAGGGAATGCATCTAAGGTCAAGAGGCGATACTCCCCAAGAAAGAGAAGTTAGAATGTTGATTCCAAGGGTTTCTTTATGGGGATCTAGGTGGAAGGTGTGGATGAGATATTAGAAGCTTGATTGATGGAAGAATAAGAGGACTCATCCTTGGTTGATTAGAGCTCTATTGATGGAAGGAGGAGAGCATCATTGGGTTGGTAAGTCATATTTCATGACCTGAAAGGACTAAGGTTAAATGGTATGGTGTGGACTTGACCCTCATACTCAAACTGGATACACTGATGTAAGGTAGATGGCACACAACCCATATAATGGATCCAAGGGTGTCTAGGAAAATTTTTATATTGGAACTCACCTTCTACCACATATAAGAGCCTAGGAAGAGTGTGAGGCCTTAAATGAGTATGAAGGAAAACTATCCCTAAGTTTATTTTCATGCTATCATTGAAGGATCAAAGCACCACTATATTTTTTGACATGATGTTATATAGAAGTTTAAATTGGTCATACACATGGGAGGAATTTATATTTATGCTATCTTTCCCATCAATCATAACCCTCTTGATAATAGTTTGTTTAATGTAGGAAGTAATGAAAAAAGGAGGATCTAAATCATCTGGATGAGCAAGAGGTATATCTAAATCCTTGAAGGTGATGCGAGTAGAAAGATAAAGGGATCTAATGAAGGCTAATAGAGGTTGTGGATCTTTAGGTTGAACCTATATAGATTTCAAGGCTTCCATCATGGCTTAATGATGATGGGGTGAGGTATTGATTAGCTCGTATAAAGTCATCTTCACTAATGTTTTTTGAAGTTGTTTTAGAACTACCCTTTTTATTGACTTGGAGGGGTTAGATTGAGATGCACCCAAAATATAAATCTTAGGCTTGGTTGGGTGTTGTGGTGGTGTAAGAAGGGTATGTCTATGGTATGGACACCTTTCCTTTCCCTTTATCCTTTTTTTGGGCTTGTGATTGAGTGACCATATGAATGGTATAGATTTGGAAAGGAGTTAGACTAGTGGATTGCTTCGATTCCTCCTCACTCTTAGATGAGATTTTGGGAGTAGGTAGGTGTGGGGTAGTTCCCTTTAGCTTTTGGCTTGGTAGTGGGCTCATGGGAGGTTCTTATGTCAATAAGTCATCCTCATCACATAGTTTGTGGACTGTGACTTAGAGAGTTTTGGATTTCTATATATCATGCCTAGACATCTTATGGTATGAGAAAATTATATTATCATTAAACCAAGATGTCTTATGACTAAGGGGATCAATTTTTTTGATAAGAGGAAAGACTAGGTAAGAAGTTTGGAGCAACCTTTGGAATATGGTAGAATATAAATCTGACAAAGGTGGAAAAGGAGTTTTAGATTTGATAGTTAGGGTGGAAGCCTTCTTAAGGGTAGGATTGTCAATTGGAGCCTTGGGTGATGGAATGTTATTGGTGGGTGGTTTATAGGTAGATAATTTGGAAGTTAAAGGCTTTGAGGTAAATGCTTTGGAATCAAAAAACACTCCAAAAATAGGTAGAAGTATAACTAAGAGTAGAGGTGTAGATAGAAGTGGAGGTGTAGCTAGAAGTTGAGGTTGTGTTTATGGGTTCTTTGTGTTGGGGATCAACCAACAATAGATTACACTTATGAAAGCAATAAACGTGGAATTAAATCAGATAGACAAGTAACTAGAATGATAAATAGCAAGAACAAGAGATACAAGAAACCACCCTGAAAACTTGTATTAACAAACTCTTTACAAAAGGAATACAATTGAAGAAACTTCTTTCTTCCACACCTCTCCTAGATGTGTAGATCTCTCACTAGATCTCTATTCCTCAAGAGCTCTCTCTCTCTCAAGAACAATCAACTCCAACAAGCTTGGATTGATTCAATTCTGTACTATTCTTTAACATACTAATTCTTCTACTATAACTTTTTTTTTTCATAAGCTAGGAAGATCTAATTCTACATATAAAATTAGGAGAATTGAGCATGCACTTACAACAAATAATTAAGCCACTTGAACAAGGGCTCTAAAAATAAGATTACTAATAATAGAGACGTGAGCTTAAGACTACAACTTAAACTCATCATGCAAACACTCGCTTCTGTCCTTGGAAATAGCTTTCTGGATGCACAAGTAACCAACGTCGGTTCCTCCTGCTTGCCTATGACCACCATCGACCGACCCACTGCTGATGCCAGTGCCTCTGCAACTGCACCTGACCGACATCAGTTGCTCCTGACCGATGCCGGTGTCTGTGTAGACCCAAAACTATCATAGTGTGCTCCTTGGTGAAGCTTTTAGCTCCACACCCTAACAATCTCCCACTTGGAGATAAACAGCTGCACCAGTACCTATACAGCAACATCTTCTAGCTCCTCCATCTTCAGCTTAATCATGAAGACCAATAGAAGTTGAATGAAGATTCAACTTCTCCTTTGTAACTAGCTTGGTTAACATATCACCCAAATTCCTATCTGTATGGATCTTCTCCAGCTTTAACTCACCATCTTCCAATACCTGCCGTATGAAGTGGTACCTTAGCTGTATGTGCTTTGTTCTTAAATGAAAGGCTGAATTCTTAGCCAAATGGATTGCACTCTGACTGTCACTATACAATTTGCAACTCTCATGCTCCCTACCAAGCTCATCCATGAACCATGTCATCCATATCATCTCTTTGCTAGCCTCTGTGGCTGTAATATACTCTACTTCTATAGTTGACAAGGCAACAACCTTTTACAACTTAGATATCTAGCTAACTGTTATTCCACCTACAGTGAAAACATAACCTGTAGTGCTTCTCTTGCCATCCAAATCACCTACCATATCTGAATCTACATAGCCATGTAGAGAAGTATCTGAACCTCCATAGCACAAGTGCCTATTGCTGGTTCCTCTCAGATATCTAAGGATCCACTGAACTGCTTTCCAATGTTCCTTACTTGGATTGGCCATATACTTACTTACCACTCCCACTGCTTAGGCAATATCTGGTCTAGTACACACCATTGCATACATCAAACTCCCTACTATGGAAGAATATGGAACCATACTCATGTACTCTACCTCATCATATGAATTAGGACATTGTTCTTTACTCAACTTAAAATGTCCAGCCAAAGGTGTGCTTACTGGTTTAGCATCCTGCATATTGAACCATTTCAACACCTTGTCCACATAATCTTCTTGAGACAATATCAACCTGTGATTTTTCCTGTCTCTCTTAATGCTCATGCCAAGGATTTTCTTTGCTACTCCCAAATCCTTCATAGCAAACGTTTGAGTTAATTTCACTTTGAGCTCAGAGATATCCTGCATGTGTGATCCTGCAACCTGCATATCATCTACATACAACAATAGAATAATATATCTACCATTATCAAATCTCTTGAAATACATGCAATGGTCAGATTGACACCTACTGTAGCCATGCTCAGTCATAAACCTGTCAAATTTTAAGTACCATTTCCTAGGAGCTTGCTTGAGGCCATACAAGCTTTTCTTCAATCTGCACACTAACTTCTCCTTACCCTTGACCTCGAATCCTTCTAGCTGTTCCATATATATTTCCTCATCCAAATCTCCATGAAGAAATGTTGTCTTAACATCTAGCTGCTCAAAATGCAAATCCTCAAAAGCAACCAAAGACAATACAACCCTTATAGAATTCATTTTAACAACAGGAGAAAAAATCTCACCAAAGTCAATACCTAGCTTTTGTGCAAATCCTTTTACCACCAATCTGGCCTTATATCTCATCTATCCATTCTCACCTTCTTTCAACTTGTAGGTCCATATGTTCTTGAGTGTTCTCTTACCAGCTAGCAACTCAACCAAATCCCATGTTTGGTTCTCTCTTAAGGACTCCAACTCCTCAACCATGCCACACTCCCACTGACTCTTGGACTCCACCTATATTGCTTCTTCAAAACTCTCTGGTTCTCCACCATCAGTTAGCAATAGATAAAATAAAGAAGGAGAATATCTAATTGGAGGCTTACTCACCCTTTCTGACCTCTTGATGGGTGTCTGAGACTCATTCACAACACACTGTCCACCCAAATTCTCTGACAGTGACCGACCTCGATCACCTCTAGACCTGTTACTGGCCGACGCTGGTTCTATCTGACTGACGCCGATTCCTGTCCTGCTGACGTCGGTCTCTATATGGCTGACCTCGGTTTCCATTTTGCCAATGCCGATTCCTAACCTGCCGACATCGGTCTCTATGTTTTCCTGCAAGTAATTATTTTTTTTTTTTGTGAGCTCATATTGAACCTTCACCTCGTCCAATTCACCATTGCTCTGCTCAGATTGATTCAGCTTCCTTAGCTGATCACAATACATCACTCTTTCATTGAAAACAACATCATGGCTCCTAATTACCTTGTTAGTTTCTAGATTCCACAATATGTAACCAAAATCATCTGAGCCATAGCCAATAAATGTGCACCTCATAGACTTAGCATCAAGCTTCTTTCTATTTTCTTTATCTATGTGCACAAAGGCTTCACAACCAAAAACTTTGAGATATGAGAGATCAACCTTTTTACCTATCCATGCCTCTTCTGGAATGCCACCATCCAGAGATATAGAGGGTCCTCTATTAATCAGGTATACTGCAGTGTCAACAGCTTGTGCCCAAAATTGTAAGGGCAAACTAGCATGCAATCTCATACACCTTGCACGCTCCATTATTGTCATGTTCATCCTTTCAGCAATTCCATTCTACTGAGGTGTCCTTGGAACTATCCTTTGCCTGCAAATTCCATGCATATAACAATAATCTCTAAACTTATAACTGCAAAACTCACCGCCATTGTCAAATCTCAGGCACTTCAATCTTTTACCTGTTTCATTCTCAACCATAGCTTTCCAAATCTTAAAGGTCTCAAATACATTAGATTTTCTCCTAATACAATAGATCCATACCTTCCTTGTAGCATCATCTATGAAAGATACATAGTACTGTGATCCTCCAATGGAAGCAACTTGAGCCGGTCCCCACACGTCTGTGTGAACAAGCTGCAACTTATGCCTCTTCTTAGTAGACCCAGTCTTGAGAAAACTAACCCTTTTCTATTTTCCAAATACACAGTGCTCACAAAACTCTAAATCTATGCCTTTTAAATCTGAAAGCATACCTTTGGACTTAAGAATTGACATCCCCTTCTCACTCATGTGGCCAAGCCTTGAGTGCCACAGTTTAGCATCCACATCTGAAGTAGATAATACAAAAGGAGATTTGTTAGTAACACAATTACACAAATAGAGATTACCTTATCTCTTACCTCTGGCCATAACAAGTGCACTCTTGGTCACCTTCCAAGATTTTGCTGTGAGAGTTATTGTACAACCCTCATCCCCTAACTTTCCTGCAGAAATCAAATTTCTCTTCAAGCTAGGAACATGCATCACATCTCTCAACACCCATGTGTTGCTATTCTGCATCTTCAGCTGCACTTTACCTTTGCCAATTATTTTACAGGGCTCATCATCCCCTAGATACACTATTCCAAAATCTCCATGGATATAGTCACAAAAATATTCCCTATTAGGGGTAGCATGAAAAGATGCACCAAAATCTAATACCCAAGATTCTATATTATTATGCAGAGAGAATATTAAAGCATCTTGTGTAATACCTGCAACCTTGGCTTCTTCCTTTCCTTCGTGTTGATTGTCCTCCTTAGGCTTTGACCAACAATCTCTGCTTATGTGCCCAATATTTTCACAATTCCAGCATTGTGGCTTCCTGCCATTCCTGGATTTGGATCTTCCTCTCACCTTAGACTTTGATCTTGATCTCCTCTTGCTCTTATCTTTCTGCCTCCCCCTACTCTCAAAACTTAAAGCATTTCTAGATGTCTCTTCTGTGCTTTCCCTGCGTATTTCCTCATTCAAGATAACACTAACAACATCCTCTACTTTCAAAATATTTGATGCAGATGCAGTATTACTTACTGCCATAACTAAGCCATGCCAGCTTTCAGGTAAAGAACATAATATTAAAAGAGCTTTTATTTCATCATCAAACACTATATTAACTGAACTTAATTGATTCACAATTCCATTGAAATCATTCAGATGAGTAGAAACAAATCCACCTTCATTCATATGCAAATTAAATAACTGCTTCATAAGATATACCTTATTAGAAGCTGAGGGTTTTTCATACAAATTCGCTAAAGTAGTCATCAACTCTACCGTAGACTTTGCCTGTGATAAATTAGATATCACAATGGATGCTAGACTCAGTCTTATAGACCCCAGAGCCTTTCTGTCAAGAACTTCCCATTCTTCATCCTCCATGTCTTTGGGCTTCTTTGCAACCCCACCTAACGGTAAGTAGAGATCTTTCTGATATAGATAGTCCTCTATCTACATTCTCCAATGTTGGTAATTTTTGCCATTAAACTTTTCCATTCTAAGTTTACTTTCATCTGCCATTGCTTCTCCCACTCAAACAAAAATCCCTGTAGAAACCCCTGTGAGAACCTGTAATCAATACACACTACACAGATTTGAACCACCTGTTAGTGAACCTGAGCTCTGATACCAGTTGTTGGGGATCAACCAACAATAGATTACACTTATGAAAGCAATAAATGTGGAATTAAATCAGATAGACAAGTAACTATAATGATAAATAGCAAGAACAAGAGATACAAGAAACCACCCTAAAAACTTGTATTAACAAACTCTTTACAAAAGGAATACAATTGAAGAAACTTCTTTCTTCCACACCTCTCCTAGATGTATAGATCTCTCACTAGATCTCTATTCCTCAAGAGCTCTCTCTCTCAAGAACAATCAACTCCAACAAGCCTGGATTGATTCAATTATGTACTGTTCTTTAACATACTAATTCTTCTACTACAACTTTTTTTTTTCATAAGCTAGGAAGATCTAATTCTACATATAGAATTAGGAGACTTTAGCATGCACTTACAACAAACAGGTAAGCCACTTGAACAAGGGCTCTAAAAATAAGATTACTAATAATAGAGACGCGCGCTTAAGATTACAACTTAAACTCATCATGCAAACACTCGCTTCTGTCCTCAAAAATAGCTTTTTGGATGCACAGGTAACAGATGTCGGTTCTTACTGCTTGCTTGTGACCACCGCCGGCCGACCCACTACCAATGCTGGCACCTTTGCAACTGCACCTGACCGACGTCAGTCGCTCTTGACCAACGCCGGTGTCTGTGTAGACCTAAAACTATCATAGTGTGCTCCTTGGTGAAGCTTTTAGCTCCACACCCTAACACTTTGGGAGGTTTGGTATCTTAATCAAGGGGGAGGGGTGAGGTCCCAAGATGAAAGGAAAAGTGGAAATGGGAGGTAAGGGTTTATATTTTGGAATCCTAGGTGGTTCAATTTTCTTTGTTGGTTTAACTTGAGGTTTCTTTGGTGGGTTTGGTAGTGTTAAATCCAAATTCAATGAAGGATAGGTAAGATTATGAGTGGAGAGCACACCTATATTCTTGATGGGTTTTATAGTGTAAGGTATTTTGGTTGCTTTGGAGGGATTTAGGTTGGATGGTTTATCTATGGTTTGGGAGGTGGAGGCCTCTATTATTTTGATTAGGGTGATGATGGTTTCACTAGTAGAAGTGGAATGTTGGGTAGATAAGGGTGAGGTTGATGATCCCTTTTTAGCTGGATAAGGGAGTCCTAAGTGATGCCAAAATGTGTCCTAATTAAAGTTTGGTTGGGATAGAAAATCTAAGTTTTGGACCAACCTAGAAAAGGGCTTAATTCCTTCAATGTTGGACTCAAAGGATAAACCAAGAGGGACAACCATGTTATCATTTTCCTCTATCAAAGGTTCTAAGACCTCGGTGGATGGATCTTCCATAAAATGGGTAGGTGAATTAATTTTTTCCTTAATAATGTTTTCTAAAGGAAGGGTGGATAGCTCTATCATGAAAGAAAAAGGGATGGGGGTAATGGTTTCCTCCTTTGTTATGCCTTCCAAAGGAGAGGTTGGTGATTCCACTGCCTTAATAAGAAGAGAAGGGATTATAGTTACTTCTTTCATTAAATTTTCCAAAGGAATGCTAGATGACTCCACTACCTCAATAAGTGGAGAAGATGTGTTACTTTGGGATATGGGTTCATTAACAATTAGTTCACTAAGAACTACATTAACAATGTGAACCTCATGCTTGTGGGAGGATTTTAAATTATTATGTTAATTGTTCATAGAAGGTGAATGGTTGGGGAATGGTTATCTAAAAAATTTAAGTGATTTATTTGGGGTTACATTCAGATTGTCCATCATAATTTATCCTTTATCAATCAAACATTGGATAATGTCTTTGAATATCTTACGTTTACTAACATCATGTCCACTGGCATAGTGGAAGGAATACAATTAATTTTACTTATACCAACTAGGTATAGAATGAGAGGAATAGAATTAATAGGGTGGTTTAATTTGAGGAAGATAAACAATAGAGGCTTTTAACAACTTTTCCAAAACTAAAGCATATGACTCCCCTAGTGGATTATACTATTTTTGGACATAGTAGTTTTGAGTTTTGGCATTTTGGTTGGAAGAGGTGGAATAATTTGGTTGGTTGGTAGCCATAGGAGGAGTCATTTTAATCATAAATACATTTTAAATTCCTTTATAGTTGGTATTGGTGTCGGTATGGTTGGTGGTTTTGGAGGAAGAAGCTTCATTTGATTTGAAACTAGAATTTTTGTTCCTTAATTTAATGTTTCCTTCATCAATAGCTCTAATTTTTAATTTTTGAGCCATGGTGAATGCCCCATCAAAGGTTTGGAAAGTATGAACCTATAATTATGATGAGATATTCTTAGCATAAGCCCTTAAGAAATTCTCAATCAACTCAGGTTGAGGTAAAGAGAAAGAGAGTTTGTTAATCAACCCTCTCTAATAGGCCACAAATTTGATAATTGACTCATCCTTAAATTACCTGATAGAATATAGGTTAGTGATAGAAAATTTCTTTGGAATATTTATAGAAAAATGGTCTAACAAAGTTTTTATAGATGGAAAAAAGAAAATAGAGAGTGTTAATATCACAATATCAAACTAATGTAAGACCAAATAAGGACATGGGGAGGGTGTGGAGAAGGAAAGCATCATAATAATCAATCAAATAACATGAATGACTAAATGATCTAAGATGTTGTTGGGGATCTTCTTTGATTTAAAAATTATAAAATTTTGGAATCTCCCACTATGCGGGGTATGGTTAGATTGGGACAGATGGGTGGATTGGCTCACTACAAATTTGGTCATATGAAAATATGTTATGGGCACTATAAATAGATGAATATATATTGGTTATATTATCCATAAAAATATTGATAATATTAGTTTATGTTTGTGCACCCCCATAATTTTAAGGTATAGTCTATTGGGGTTATGAAAGTACCACATATGGGTAGCTAGTAGAGGGTTGGGAGGATGCCACATATTTATAAGTTGGCATGGAAGGTTGAGAAGATACCATGTATTGGTAGGTAGGAATGGAAAGTTGGGAAGAATGTAGAGGAATGTACCCTTTTAGGTTTTGGGCATACCCTAGGTTTGGTGGAATAGACATTGACTAGGTAAGAGGCATGGTTGGATTGGTAGTTTGAGGGTGTGTGGTGATCTTAGTGCCAATAGGTGGGAGTGTTGAAGGTATGTAAACTACAAAATGTTGAAAAGGGGTGGAAGTTGGTGGGTTGTAAATGACAAATGGTAGGGTATAAAAACTAGTGGAAGATACTCCAATGGTAAGTGGTGTATGGGTTACTAAAGGTTGGGTTGATCCTACATTAGAAGAGTTGTTGGTTGGGGTAAGTGGTGTTTGGGTATTGGTTGTTGGAATGGATTGGTTTTGGGTGGTGGTGTTGGAAGGGTTATTGGTGGAAGAAGATGCTTGGGTCACCAAATATTGGGTGGAGATATTACTAATAGAGGTACTACCCATAAGGTAAGGTGGCATGCCATAAGGTGGCTCAATGGAAGGGACCAAAGTAGAGGTAAAGTGAGCCATGGTGGTGAGGTAGTGTTGGAGAGCTATGGGATTGTTATCGAGAAGGGCAGTGAAATACACATCTCCTTAGGCAATTTTTTGAGGCATACTAAGACTTCCAAAGTGATGGGTGGAACATTCTACATCTAAGATGTACTCCATGGATGAGGAAGAAGAGGATGGGTATTTGGGAGGTGGATCTTGGTTTGCTTAGTTTCTAAGTTATCTTGTCAAAACCATGCAAAGAAAGATGAAATAAGGGTGAAAGTGATCTCACATGCTCAAAATATAAGTTAAAAAAATATAAGATTCAAGGAAGAAAACCATATACTAAGAGTACATTTAAGTCTTATAATACTTTTTATATCTCTTTGGGCTTATGCTGCCTCAATTTTTAAGAAGTTATGAGGTTTAGATTGGGCTTGTAGAGCAAGAACTAGAACATGATGTCTAAAGATGGTTTTAGGTTATTAAAGGATCTAAAATATATATATATATATATATATATATATATATATATATATATATCATAACTTGGTACATGGCTTTATATTTGGGCCTACCCCCTCACTTCACACATCGTAGTGATAAGGGTGTCAGGTGCTTAGCCAAAATATACCAAATTGCTAGAGACTATACTCAGTTAGTGGACTAAGTTTTGGTTTCTCCCCTTAATAGTGAAGTCCAAGTAGGATAGCCAAGGGAAAGGTTTAGTGTTAGGTGATGGGATCCTATTCAATCCTTATGTTAGTGTTTGATGTTTGATTTGAATGCATGGTTTGGTATTGTATGTGTGATAATAAGTGACTTGATATGATTAATTTTACCATTTAAATTAAACTATGTGAACTAAAAAATAAATCAAGAAATGAATGCAATTTATTTTTAAACTCAAAGAAAAATTTTGATTTATTTTAAATAAGTACAAGAATAACTAAGATGCAACTAAATTTGGCATGAAGATGGAAGTCCCAAAACTAAGATGAGTGCTTTTTACTTTTTAGAAAATGAAGGAAAAATGAAAATTTTAACCTTTTCTAAGAATGCAAAGAAGAACCAAAACTTGCTTTTGGAAAGAAGAGAAATTGAAACTAAGATTTTCAATGCAAGAATGAAATAAATAACATTTAATTTTTAGAAATCAAATTTTCAAATGGATGAAAATTTCACTAATGCAACTAAATGTCCTAAATAACTAAGAACCCGATAAAATGCTCAAGGGTCCCACTAGGCATGCCGGAATGTTTCACTATTTTTTTCATATTTATTTTAATTTTAGAAGAGATTAAAAATTAAAGGAGGGTGAGGTAAGAAGAATTTGGATGTAGTACACTCCATAATCTAGTTAGTTGTAGCTCTTTGACTCAGGAGGATGACCTATAGATAATAAATCAACTAGAAAAGGGTGGATTAGTAATATAGATGGGTGGATTACCTACCATGATCCAGATCTAAGAAGCACTAGAATTTCTTGGAGACTATCAATCCACTCTTTAAGAAAATTAAGTTCTAGTAAATGGAAATAGGTGCTTGCATGAAATGAAAGAAAGTACTAAAAATCAATGCAAGAGATGCTTTTGAAGAAAAATGAAGATATTTTACTAAAATAACAATAGCTTGATAAAAAATAGTGAAAAAATGTTCAAATATGATTTGTAAAATAACTTAAACCTCTATGATGCAAAAAAAACATAAAAATGAGAATTTGATTAAGGGCTACTAGGTCAAATTTGCTTGCTATTTTGAGCAAAATAAAACACAGTGACCGGTGCCAGTCACTATGCAATTGGTATGGGTTAAAGAAACCATCATTAATCAAGTTATGATAAATGCTAGTAAAATATGATTAGTACTAGTTCCTGTAAGTATTAGTTTAGATAAAAATGGCTATTGGGTTGGTTACATGAAGACATATAAGGATTGTTTTGGGTTGAGTATTGGTCATAAGAGTAAAATGGATTCTTAAAAGTGTAAAACTTAGGAGTTAGATGGTCAAGTGATTAAAAATGGTCTATGGGTGATTTGGTGGGAGGTAAAGTGCTCAAAGTTTCATAACTCTAATACAAGGAATGGAATGCTAGGAGATGAAATAGATACATGTAATGAAACAACTGAAACTAACTACTGACCTTGATAAAATTATAGATACTTAGCCTTGGAGTTTGTTGGATTAGAAGAATGTTGAGGTTGAGTGCAAGATATATGGGAGCTTGGAGTAATATGGGTAGAGTAAAAGTAATTTAGATCTCTGTGATGAGTTATTGAAGCACTTGAATGTCTTTGGTTTAGTTCTTGGTTCTATTGAGAGCTTTGATTTTCTTGAGAGTCTGATTATCTCATGCAAAATATGATTTCAACCTCCTTGAGGCAAGGATTTTGGATTACATTAAGTAACCATAATTGTTCCAAGTCAACTAGCATTAGTCAAGGTGTGATCAGTGATAGTCAAGGGAAAAGTTGTCAAAATGGATAAAATTAGCCATTTATACTTATGTTTGGTGGTTAAGACACTAGGAAGTGGTCTAAAGTTATAAAAGGTAGCATGGGGATGTGTGAAGAAGAAGTATATGAGGTTATGGCATTAAATCCTTAGGTGAGAATTAGTCTTAACACTAGGTGTCAATCAATTAACAATGGGTTTGGGTGAGGAGGTGTAAATAGGCCTTTTTAATCAATTAACTTAATTAAATTAGCCAAAAGGGGATGAATGGGTATGTTAAAGGATTTTAATAATTAATCCTAACTCAAGGGGGCCAAGGGGGCCAAAGGGTGATTTATAATGACTAGAACCATGTGGTTTTATAGTGTCTAAACCTCATCCTTTGGATTATGAAAGTAACCAAGCTTCATAATTCCCTACCATTACCATTCTAGGACCTCATTCTTTATTTTATGTGAGCAACCAAATTTCATGACACCCTAACATTTCTATACCATACCTCATCCTTAAGCTTGTGAAAATAACCAAGCTCCACAATGCCCTACCATTTCTATTTTAGGACCTCATCCTTTGGCTTGTGTGAGCAATCAAGCTTCACTATGCCTAACCATTTATATTCTAGGACCTCATCCTTTGGCTTATGTGAGTAACCAAGCTCTTTGGTATCCTACCATTTTCATTTTATGGCCTCATCCTTTGGCTTATGCAAACAACAAAGATCCATAATGCCCTATCATTATCTAATCACTGGTCATTATTCATCCATTTCCAATCATTCCCCAATTTAAAAATCTGCTACTATTTATCTAACCCCAACTGAGCTAATCAGTACCTCTCCAACTGAGTTGATCATTCAAGGACCAATATGTATTCAAACTTGGTATTTTACAACTACTTGTAAACCAAAGCCAATAAAACCAACCAATCTATGATGTTTTTATTGAACCAACCATTTGTGAAGAGTCAACCTATGATGAATCACCTTTTAATCCTATACCTATTATCAAGGAGTCTCACTCTAACAAGCAGGTCTTTGCTAAGTCACTTTTTAATGATTATAACCACCTTTAGTAAAATCATTACCTTGGCCATATGCCTATTTTTCAAGAGCCTTTCCTTGACAATATAATATATAAGGAGTTGTCTCTTGACCTTTTCCCATCATTGATGAGTCTCACTTTGACAAACCAATCTTTGTGGAGCCTATTATACCATCACATGCCATTATTTATCCAATAACAAACATTCAACAAGACATCATTATAAAAACATCCACACCAAATAAGGAATCATAATTAGAGTCAGGTTCTATTCTTGAACTGACATTTGATTTAACATCAGAAGTATAATTAATTTTAGTCTCAATATTGGATTTAGAGTTCCTTGAGTCAAAATTAGCTTCAAAATAAGAATATATTCATGTCTATTAAAACATCAGTTACACATGACTTACAGATAAATTTGAATACATTTGTGATCCTTTTATGATTCTTTAGGATGATTAATTTAGGTTTGACATAATTTCTCCTAGTATCTTCTATGAGGATTGTGTTGCCTCTTCCCATTCCATTACCTTTCCACATGCCATTAACACCAACCAACCTAGTGATTTTATTAACATTCAATATCCCATAAGTGTTGATTGGGATTGATATAATTAGACCTTGTCAAAATACATCCATGGTGACATATTAGTTGAATAATATTAAGGAAGCCATGACCACATTAATGCAAAATAAGAACCATCTCTTAGTGAAACCTTTTCAAAGGTTCTAGGGGACAATCAAAGTTTGAACTTAGCATCTTCTAGTGAAACATTTATGGAGGCATTATAAGATAATCAAATTCAAAAATCAACATTTCTTAGTGAAATATTCTTGTAGGTACTATAGGGAAATCAAGACAAATTCATTAGTGAAAACCTCTTCGAGGCACCAATAGCTAAACATAAAATTTCTTCACTTCTTGATAAAGACATTATTAAAGATGAAATCAAAATAGCTTCCAATCTATAAAATAATTAGAAATTAGTAGCTAATCTCAGGCCTAAATAATAAAAAAAATTCATGGTCTTATTGAGAACATATTAAAAAACCTTTAGTCCCACCATAACCAAAGTTATGTCAAATCCAAAATCAATAACATTGTATGTGCTTGAAAACCTCAATCTTCATTTAATTCCCAATCATTATACATTCCATTATCAGCCACTTATACATTGATAAATTAGAACTATTATACCTTATTTATCCATATTTATCATCCCTATCCACAATTTCCTTTGTAGAGGCTACAAAGATACCTTGTCTAAGCATTTGAAGGAAACAAAATCAGTGACCAATGAAGAACACAACATAATTTGCATCCAAATTTGTAGCTAGTTTTTGACAGAGCAACTATTCAAAAGAGGCGTGGGATATCAATTTACATGAATGATTATATTGTTTGTATCATTTGTTTATTTAGATGTGCATCTCCAAATTATCAATAACAATAGAATCATTTACCATACCCAAGCCAAAAATACAAACCTTGCCATTGCCCTTTGCCAAAATCATATGTTGTTTAAATTTTCTAAAAACCATAAATATACTTAGGCCAAAAATATTTACCATGTAATTTTCATTTTCCATTTTATTTGCCTTTCACTTTGTCATTGTTTCATACCTTGCCACTTCTCTCTCTTTACCACTTGGGGGAAACCCTCTTACCATTTTATCCAATTATCATGCCATCATCATACGAAATAATGTTGTACCATATGTCATTATACCATACCATCCTTATTTATATAAAAGCCTATTTTTAACTATCCTACCCAATCCTATTTTGATCTTGGTTCATTTGGGTTTTACAATACCTTTTGTAAGGGTATTTTGATCCAATTTTAGCAATTTTTAGAGTTCTATGTTTAAATGATAGTTTATGAAAGTAATGTGATAGTTGATCTAGAAAGTTATTTTTCATTCACATTTGACTAGTGTTATTGATTATAACCACATATGGGAAAATTATTAGTCCACCTTGTGTTACTAATTATAATCGCCTATGGCCAAATTAGTATCACGAGCCTATGTCATCATTTCCTAATTATAAGCACCTATGTGAAAATTAGGAACAACATATTTACCATGCATTTCCACCTCACCTTAACATTAATATTCTCATTTACAATGACAATTAATATATTTGAGAACTTTTTGTTACCAGGTCAAGTTTCACCCCACCTTTTGTGTTGGCAGAGATATTGTGACTTGAGATCATTTTGGGATTATGTAGGCCATACTCAATTAATGTTGAGGTTAGATTAGTTCCCATTTACCATATGCTCTCATTATTTTGAAATAAAGTATCTTTTTAATCTTTATTGAGTTAAGATATCTCAAAATTCCAAAAACATTCATAAAATTTAAAATCCAAAAACATTTGTCCTATTTAAGCCTAGTCAGTCATCCTTGATTTTCTCTACTGGGGCAAATACATTGTTAAGATGTTTTTTATTGATTTTAATTTCCATTTTTCTTTGTGTTTATTTTTTATTTGTTTATTTGTTTGTTTTCTTTCCTATTTATTTACTTTTTATGTGTTGTTTATTTATTTTTTCACTTGCCTATTTGTTTGATTTCAAGAATGTGCCTCGACTCAGGCTATATGTGTTCAATGGGTGATTCATCATGTATTATTCTTGAGTCCAACCATATTCATATAAAAACATTATCATCATGGTTTTTATCATTAGTACATTATTTTCAATTATTTATTAGATCAGGGGTTAGTCCTTATGCATTTTTCAACAAAGTCCTCATGGTGTTCTATCATGAGGCATATAGTTATGTGCTATAGCAAAAATCATCTCAAGAAGTCTCGTAAGTAATGGAGCCATAGAAGTTTCTCCTTGCTACCCTTGTAAAAATCCTCCCACTCTCCTTGATCAAATCAACCCATTGACCATTATGTTTATATCAATGTTAATAAGGATGAGTATCTCCGCATCGGTAGGTACAATTGAATCATTCAAATTGATCAACATTCTCATTATTCTATTCATCTCTTTCATCACTTTGCACATCCTCATATGCTTGGTTGTTTGTGGTTTCTTCAGTCATTAGACCACCACATCTATGTTTTCACCCCACTCATATTTAATCTATGCAATAAGTTATATCTTTGAGTTATGCTTACCAATATACCCTACTAGGGAATCATCAAACATATTTACTCAATCTAGGTCATCTTATGGATTATAAATGCTTATGGGCAAATCATTATTTTGACTCATTAGCCCTAACTGGGGAATGTGCCATTACCACTGATTATAACCACCTTTGGGAAAATAAGTGTCTCAACCTTTGTTACTAATTATAACTACCTTTAGTCAAATCAATACTTTTTAAATCAATATATATATCATTTTATTGATTATATTAATCTCACCCATGGATTAATTTCATTATTTTTGTTACTTATTTTTAAGGGACCATCCATCAAACATATATGTTAGCCACTCCCTCGAGGGGGCATCATTATAGGCTTCCCAAACATTGTAGATCTTTTTCTTCAATCATCATCTTCTTTTAGGCATAAAAGTATTTTTAATTCTTTGAGAAGACATTAATATGCTTATAAATTGTAACATATTCCAAAATAAGAGCAAACTATAGACACATAAAATTGGCCACCAATGGCTTCAACTGGACTTCAGATTGATTCTTACCAACAATTACAAATTAAGCTTAAGAATCACTAAACATCTAAAATTTTCTTGTGTATCATTAATCAAAGTTAAAAATCATGTTGGGATGTCCCTAATTGGGGTATCCTACCATAAGAAACAAAAACATCTCCTGCATTTATCTCTAATCATCTTATGGCATCATAACATGAAATTTTGCCTATAAACCTATAAAGTTGGGAAAATGCACACATAAAAGTAAATAAAATATTAGAATTGATAAAAATTGTAATCAAAATTAATTAAAATTCTAAACCAAATTAAAATCCTAATTGAATTATCTATAAGTAATTAATGAAATTCTAAAAAAGGGAATTCAAAAATCAAGAATATCCTAGGTTTTTATGATTACCTTTTATGAGTTGTTAATCCTTTGCAACTATCTTAAAATTTCTCACCCATACCTATTCATTGAAAATCATGAGGTATTGACACATTTAAGTCTACTAGGGTTAATTAACTCACTTAGATTAAGTTTCAACTAATTCCATGTTTAAACTTCACCTTAACTCACTTTGAGTTGGGGTTAGTTTCTAAACCTATAAATACAAGCCATTGCCTATTGAAATGAGAGCTTGGATAGAGTAAATTTATCATGTAGGTTTTATAGTAAGATTGAAAGCAATAGTGTTATGATGCAAAAATAATAAGCTAAGCCAACAAGCCATAAAAAGTCATCTATGGTGCCAAGGAGGGAAGGAGATAGCCAAGATCCATTTCTAAAGACTCTTTGAGCACAAGACAATCAAACCATTTGATAAAATTTTATTTTTGATTTTCATTTTTTTTGTTTATTAAGCTCCCCCTTTGATCTAGGCTAGAGATGTTATCATGATAGTGTGTTTATTCGATTGTTTTATGTTCTAACACAATATTAACCTCCTCTCTACATCAAATTCCTATGATCACAACACTTAATTTTTGATGCCATGAGTGCTATCATGGATCTCCCCTTACTCCTTAGGTTCCTTGATGGACATCATGCCCCATCCCCTGAGGTAGTTTGTATATATTATTACTCAAATTTGTAGTTCATACACATGATTACATTGTTATATCTATCTTGACAACCTTATGAATTATAGATATAAAATACATCATACATTTCCAAATTATGCTTAAAATATTTTACATTTATATTTCATGTATACACATTAGTCATGCATATATCATATGTTTTTAGCCTACCACACATCATGTAGACCTTTTATTTTGAGTACATTTATTACATAGGTACAACAACTCCACTCAAAAGAGGGGGAATTCATAGGGGTTTATCATAAAGATTAAGACATCTAAGTGAAATCATAATATAGTTTTTAGAATGTAAACATAGAATTATAAAGCTCATAATCAGGAAAACACATTAAAAAATAGTCAAATATAGATCAGAGTTAGTTTGGTAGAAAAGCAACATAGAAGATACTAGCATGAAATAGAGGACACTCACAGAGTGTGTTTCTATCTAAGGAAATATTCTACTATCTAGTACCTACAAAAATAGGAAAATATATAATTGATTAAATAACATAGTAGTTATAATCTAAATTTGCATAATTTCAATCATAGGTTATCATATTTGATCAATTTATTCTCAATTTTAAACAGAATCATACTAGGTTTGCTCATATTGGGGGCATCATGCATGACATGATCACTCAAATTTCAATTTAAAATATACATAAACATAGATTTATACAACTTAGTCCAGAATCCATATGCATAGATATCAGAATTGGGGGCATGTGGGCACTTTATTTTCACATGATCATTTTTACACCAACTCATCTCAGATGGAATGAAAAATCCATGTCATTCTCCATGTTTTATAATTTATAAACCATTTTCACTAGGTTTCACACTAGATTGATGACTTATTCCATCTACAACATTTATTTATAGTCCCTAATCTACATTTATTAGAGCTTAAGAGCTCCCTTGGCTATTTTACATTTCAAAAATTTTGAGTAGCCCCAAAATCATCTTACATAGTTTCAGTTACATCATATAATTTTAGTCATAGATGAATTTAATACACATGGGTAAGAAATGATGGACTCATAGCCTAATTTAGTTATTGAACCAACTACATATTAGGGTTGGATAAGCCATCAGTCCAATACAAGTTATTCACAATATATGATCTACTGAGTAGGGGTGGGAAATGATATATTTAAAACCAAATTGAGTGCTTGAGTCACCCACATATGGGGATTGATCAAGACATCGTCTTAGTCCAAACTACTCACCATTTGATCACTAGTTCACACATATGATGTCACTAAGTTTTTGATTAGTTCATCTACCTAATGAGGTACATTCATTCCTTTCCTCTTTCTCTTATCTACTTAATTAGGTTTGTCTTTGATTTTGATACTTCTTAAGTAAGGATTGATTCATCCATGTTTCATTTTATGGATATATAATAAATCACACTTCACATACTTAGCCTAGATTCAAGGGATTCACCTCTTAGGTAAGTCTAGGTATGCTTATTTTTCCTTTATCTTAGTCATTTATCTTTTCTAAATTTATATAATAAAGGAGGGGGAAAATGTAGTCATATAAAATGTCACTTGAGTGCAATGGGTGTTACTTGAGACCACCCTTCCTCTAGCTTAGCCCTAGACCTATCTTAGGGCATCTTTCAACCCTTATCTAGATTTTATATGGGTATTACACATCTATAGACATCCAAAAATCACTCCCAAACATTCCCCTATGGATCTAAGTCCCTAGTGCCCTAGGTTATGCCACCTAGACACTAACATGCTTATTTGAACTTTAGCATATTATGCTAGTGAAAAAAGGCCCACACTAGTGTCCCTTTCTTAATTTCAACCTCAATAGATATGTTTTCAATTCCTAAGAGACATAGGGTAGGCATAAACCTATTTCACACATCAAACAAGAACCATATTAGTATAAATACATGACTTTTATCCCTTTATCCACTAGATGAAAATCAGATGTAAATACCCTCAAACAAGCTCAAAATAAGTGGTGAAGAATCAAGGTAATTAATCCCTATTCTAAATTATACATACATTCATCTAAAACCATCTTAAGCTTAGATTACATAGATTTATAGTCTTAGTCCTCACTTAAAACACTCAAGTCAACACCCATACTAGCATTCAATTACACTTGCACTAGCACTTAGATTGGGAGAACTACATTGGGATTGATTCCCTCTTGACGTATTGCTATATAGGAAACTCTCAACACAATGGGGTGTTGAGGTCATCCAACCTACCTAGCTAAAATCACAATTTTACTACTTGTGATATTAACATACCTTAACAATATGAAAGTCTAGGGTTTGTTCACAAATTAGTCAAAAACAATGCATATAAAGTGAATCAAGGCATGTCCACATAGGCACAAGAAGATCTGACTCAACTAAAGGTACACCTAAAAGATCACACAATTTTTTACATAGGGACATTGGCATGATATGGAGGACATTAGTGTAGTGCATTACTATCCAAGGAACTGTGTTAGTTTCTAAGAGGGTTTCTAACACCTAGATCTTATTTGTGACACTTAGATTACCTTATATACTAATTTTTAACCTCCAAATCATCCATCTTAGTTAGTTTCTATCTAAGTACTTATTTTTATCATTCAGTGTTATTTTTAGAAATATTTGATAAGGTCATTTCTTACACAAACTATTAGCTATATCTATTCCATATTTATTCCTTGATTTACTATACTTAGACCCTTTAAAAACCTAGGATTTACATACACTAAGTCCTAAAAATTTAAATTAGATATGCATGCTAATATTTTGATATTATAAGAGGATGTATATGAGGTAATTTCACCACTTTATTTTGAAGCATATATCTTAGAATTTAACTGGAACTTTTAGTAATATTCACTATTTGAATCACTGGTTGTAGATGAATTTGATTTTATCTAATTATTTTGATATGAAACATTATTGGTTATAACATTTATATATGAGGATGCAAACACATGATTAACATTAGCATATTTTAAATTCTCTAGGTATGTAATCTAATTTTTCAATGATGTGATATTCAAACTAAAATTATTTTTAAACTCTTATATTAGCATGATCATAAGGATGACTTGATATTTAAGGTTTTCATAATAACAAATATAGGTATTTTAGATTGAATAGGCACACACACAACATATAAGGGATATTTGGGATATGAAGGGTTTTGAGGAAGAATATATTGATTGTTTTCATTTGTAATCATAGGATGAAAAACTTTACCCCTTAAAAATAGCAATAGCATGGACTTGAGTATAAGGATGTAAGTTATCACCATCCTTGGGGTTAGGAGTAAGAATATGTTCCTTTTTTATTCATTTTAAATGTTCCAAAGACTGATATGAGAATAAGAAAGAATATACATATAAATTCTAGTAAATATTCAAATATGAAAGGAAAAACTAGAACTAAATAATTTATACAATATAAAACCCTAGAAGGCTAAAAACATAGGGTTATTTAACCCTAAATTTGAAATTGGGGGAGATACAAGGTTAATAATATATAGTTAGTTATAACCCATTGATGATAAACTAATTTATAGTAGGTCTTATAATAGAAAACTTAGATAAATAACATTATGAATTTATACAATTGAGATTGCTCAAAATAGTAAAGCATAACTATTGAAATATATTTAAAGAGATAGGAAATAATAGTACTTAGATGGTTTATTATGTACATGAAAATATGGACTAAAAAGACATGTAGAATATTTAAAATCAGTATTATGGACTAGTCATCATATTTTTAAAATTGCACTTTTGTGGCCTCAAACATTATTGTTAGATTTGGACATTACTATTGATGTTAGTGTTTGAATATGATGCAAGTGTTCATTACAAAATAATGATCAAATTTATATGCAAACAAATTTAATGTTGTGGGGTTTTTTATCACCTTTTTGATGATGTATTCAGATCTAGGAAATAGGCCATTTCATTTTTTTTACTGATCAAAACCTTAGCTCTTTAACCTTCTTCATCCTTGGAATGAGTTTGATGAAAAATAGGTTAGTGGGATCATGATTTTGAGTTATTCCAAAGACCCCTTTGGAAATGGGCACTACCTGCATAGAAAATACTCCAAAGAGGACCTCAAACTTATGTATTTCTCCCTTATGTGTGATAAACTATGTGCATAAGGGTGCATTATACTATATGAAGATGCATGTAATGATCTAGATTGTAATTTAATAATTATCATCACGATTTTTTATTTGAATGCTTCAAACTTGTAATATGACTATTTTTATGCTTGTGTAATTTATTAATTTATATTTTTTAGGTGTTTGATTGATATTTATTAGATGATGAATGAGAAGGCTTATAATTTTATTTATGCCACACCTTTTGAAAATATCTCACAATATGGTTTAATAATATAAATAGATTGAATCATAGGTTTTGAATCATTTTAAATTTATATGACTTCTAGCAATTGGACATTAGATAAGTATTTGGACACCATCATTGATGATAGTGTCTATATGTGTTCAGTAGTGTCAAGAACGCTAAAAAATGGGTATGGATCCGATACTAACAATGAAGAATGTTTATTAGGATTTAGACTTTCTATGTAGCATAAGAGACTTGGGTCATCAGAATGATATGGATCAAACTAAGAACTAAATAAATTATAATCAAATTTAATTTTAATATGATGGTATCCAAATGTGATAATAATTTGTAGGTCAAAAAAGGCACAAAAAATTAGCTTTCACATGTGAAATGTGTAAGGTTAAAAATTAAATTCTAAGCTGAATTTTACCTAGTCAATTTTTTGAGTTATTTCTAATTTTAAGATTTGGTCAATGTGCATATTTCAAGATCATTTTTTTTAGTGTTAAAGGAGGTCAAATATTGTAAAAATAAAATAAAACATCAACAACCAATTTTCAATTATATTAGAATAAAATTAAAAACTAACAAAAAATATATAATAAATTCATTTAAAAAATCTATATAAACATAAAAATATATTTTTATTAATTTTAAAAGTGGGTCTTTTGGAAAGAGTTACCATACCTTTTAGAGATAATATTTTATGCATAATGAGATAGTGAGTGTAAACATTTCAACAATAGGGAGGTCTATGATCAAAGGCTAGAGCCCTAATTGATATTTATAAAATGTACAATATTGAGATGCTATAAATATTAAATTTTAATAACTACACCCCCATTTTAATCTAGTAATTCACAAGGATGAAATTAATAGGTTAAAGGAAAGAAATGCATACCTGGGTGTGTATAACACACCTTGCCTTTGCTTGAGATAGTTTGAGTTCCTTTCTGGTGTATGACTTGTAACCAAGTGTATGCTATAGTTAAATTAATGAATATAATCTAAAATTTGGAATAATTTAAATGTTTGAAAATAAAGAGATCAAGGAATGATTACACTTGTGTGTCGATGCAATCATGTTGCCTCTTGATGCTTTGACTTGGTAAATATGCTTCCTTATGAATCATTGGAGATGAATAAGGTTTATACCTAAACTCTAAAGAGTTGAAGAGTGATATTTGAGGGTATTATTCCCCCAATATAGCATAGAATGAGTTGTGACATGGACATTGAGATCATTATATCTCAATCACTCACCTCAAGGGTGAATATATATAATTTAGCAAGGGTGAGTGATTTAATAAACTCATAATATAAATTTGGTGAGATTAGATGATTTAATCACTTTAACCTATATAATAAATCAAATAATATAATATAAAAGGCTTGATAATAGTACATCTTAGTGTAATTAATAAGTCTTGGTGAGTAGTATAATTGGTAATTTTAAAACTTTTTATCCAATAACATTGCATATGAACCTCTAATATGTCTAAGATGGAGTATATGTATCATAAATCTAAAATCATTTATGTCAAATCTATGAAAAATCAATTCAATGCATAGGATTCTAACCCAAGTATATATCTAAAGCATGGAACTAAAGTAGAGATTGTGTTAGTGTGGAGGTATGTCTTTATGACATGCCCCTAATAAAATATGGAGATACTAAGTAAGTGTATAAGTGTAGAGGTCATGTTTTTATGACATGCCCCAATAAAATTTATAAATTGAGAAGGTGTATAAGTGTGGAGGTCATGTTTTTATGACATATGCCCATTAAAATCTAGAAACAATAAAAAATGTGGATTTAATGCTTTTATGACATGACCCCACTAATATGCCCCCATTTTGAGGTGAGGAAAATAGAATATGGTAGGTACCTTACCTCAAAAGGATAATATAAATTTATAATCTATGTATGAATCATGTAACATATAGGGATACCATGTTGAAGTAGATATATCAATTAGGCTCATAATAGGTGATCACATCAAGTCACAAAGATGCATGATATAGATCAAGACAATGTCTAGAGAGTAATAATACAAGCTAAGAAAATAATCAATAACACACACAATAACACCCAATGTAATGCAAAATAATAGGCTAAGGATACTCATAAAAGGGGCATGTTTAGAAGATACACAATCAAAGGGGATGACATATTTAAATGTCTAAACAACATAGAATGACATATTCAAATTCTCAATTAATATACAATGGCATAGGGGATAATAATCAAGGAAAATATTTAAATGTTCCATAAGTAACCTACATAAGTACACTATACTAGTCCATGCATATATGTGTTATCAAAAGCATTATGTATTATAACATATAAAGTACACTGTGAAAGATATGGGCATCTATATATACATATGTAAGTGTTAGAAAATAATTTAAAACATGACAATGTATAAATGATCATAAAGGATATATAACATATATAAATCATGATTAAAGAAGAATATGCCCCCAACATACTATATGACATGAATAGAGGAATGGTCCAACATCTAGAAGTTCATATATCATGTGTTTGGGTATGCATGTATCACACTCAAAGATATGTGAAACATATGTTTATATAGGAATGAAATGATATCACATATACTAACATAAATCAAATAACATACATGCCAAGGAGCTAGTAAAATCTAAGAATGCTAAATATTTTATTATTTTTGAATTTATTTGAATGTTTTTGTATTTTTTGGAATATTTGATTTGTTCATGCTTTTTTAGGCTTTCAAAGTTTAACTAGAATTAAAGAATCTAATTCATCCCATTCTAAAGATAAATTAATATCTATTGGTGCTTGTGGCCCATTTTATTACCACCATTATTTATTATTTTCCATTTCCAATGTTTCAAATTGTTATGGTAATTTTTTCCCAATAGCTAGTATTACAAGCCTATCATCATATACATTTTTGTTGGACATAAATTTATTTATATTAAAATTGTAAATTGAGGCACATGTTTTTAGTATTCATCATTGCATTCATCTTAGATAACCAATATTGACCAAGATGATAGGTGAAGTTTTGTTCTAGATTCACAACCAAAATGATAATATAAAAAGCCTTGGGTCCACATGCTATGAGTAATATGATTTGGCCTAAAGAGTATGGTAGTAGTGGAGAGTAATGTAATTCATTGATATTATGTCCCAAATGTTGGAATGATGTGGTGGTAAAAATTATATTCTAATTGTGTATATCAACCTTAAGATGTGGATAATAAGCCCCATCAATATTTATAGTATTAGTTAAATCTTAGAGGTGTGGAGTTTATAAGTATGCTTAATTTCACTTTGTCCTTTTGAAATATTGGAAATCATAGACCTTTTCCATTATTCAAGTATTTTAATTATACATCCTTCATTTTTGTATTTCTAAATTTGTTTCTATAATGCCTCACATTGATTTGTATTATGGCCAGTGATTCGATGATAGTTACAATATGTGGAACCCTATCTTTGAATGATTCTATTGATTTATATATGTTTTAGATTAGAGGTAAAAGTAGGTTTTGAAGGGGCCCTAAAACCCTTTAATAGAGAGCAAAATAAGAACAACTAAGCCCACAGGTAATGCCTAAAAAACACTACAGTGAGGTAGCAAAAACAGGTTTTGAATGGTCCTGAAACCATAAGAGATACATCCGGTCAAAACCCAGAAACAGAAGTCTGGTGGTACAACAAACAAAAGCTAACAAAAGAAAAACAAAGATCAGTACCAGTTTCTTAACCAACAAGAAGGACCAGATTATTCATCCAGTTCCAGTATCAAGTTCATGGCTTCTTTTTCTTTCAAAGTAGTTTCCTGGGTGGTAACCTCCAGCAAAGCTCCTTTTTGTGTATCTTTCTTTCTAGAACTTTGCCTTGTCCTTTTGCTGGGACCCTCTAGTGCTTTGGTCTCCTCATTGGCTCGTTTACCTATATTGATAGCAGTTGCACAAATGTTGGACGTTACTTCCTCCATTTTCTTTCTGTTATCCTTTATTAGCTCTCAGAGGTTGTTTTCATAAGCTTTGAGCTTCACAGGGATCTCGCTTAACTGATTTTCCATGTTGTTTACTTTGTTCCAAGCAGCTTTCAGAGAATCTTCCAAAGTTTTCGCTTTTTTCTTGAGATCAATGATCTCCCTACACAACCAGGAATCTAATTGGGAAGAAGACTCAGCTTTATTGATTTATATATGTTTGTTATGAGGTAAATATATAATTTTATGGGAAAGTGACATATAAAGGATTATATTTGGTGCATCTTATCGTACTATTATCCATAAAAAAATGTTGTGGATATTTATGTGAAGATTACATATTATTGACATGATGTAGTTTGTTTATCCCTTGTAAGGTTCAATTAATGTTTGTATCCAAGAGGGATGGATTGAATAACAAGACTTTATATGATCATTTGATAATTTTTCCTTTCCCTTATCTAATTGTGCCTTTGTATTTCATGGTGATGAATTTAACTTGTTTACTCCAGGACATGTAGGTGTGAATAGGTTATGAAAAAGAAGCTCAAGTGGATCAAAATTTATTTTTTACAATTATTCATTTCTCATAGTATGAGAAAGTTCATCAATACTATCATAGTAATATAAAGTTTTTTCATCTTAATACTTGATGTTAACTAATAAAGGAATACCAAATGTTGGATTTTATTGCCATTTTGGTATCATTGGATTCTTTGGTAATGGTTTTTATTCTAACTGTGTATCGATGTGTACCTCAGTAGCTAGTGATTTATAAGAATCTTGAGGTAAATAAGTTATTTTACTTGATTCTCTTATCTCATAAGTTGGTATAATTTTAAGTGGAATGTATTGCTTTGGTGACATACATTTTGTAACCCCTTCCATGTCAGAATGTAAAAATTGATAAAGTTTGAAAGGTTCATCATTAACATGCATTGCCAATAAAGTCCCATCATGTATGAATTTAACACATAAATATAACATAGATGAGATGACCTCCATTGTGTGTATCCAAGGTCTACCCAAGATTAACTTATAATGTAATGATTGAGACATTACTTAGAATGTAGTTGGAACTATTTTTGGTCCTAGTGTCACATCTAATGTAATTTGGCCAATAGGAGGGCTACATGAATTATCAAATCCTTTGATATGCATGTCTGGTTTTTGAATAAGAGTGGTGCCAATACCCATGATGTTTAATAATTCCATGTCACAATTTTCTAGACCAAATTTTTTACCAACTATCACCCTTTCGATTCCCTTTCTAAGAATACTCAATTTTATGAATAAAGGTAAATATTTGGTAATAACATTCGACAACTAAATCTATATTATGACAATAGGAGTTGTATAGAGAGATTAAAGTTTGATCTTATTTTAAAGCATTCTCTTTGCATTGACTAATTTGGTTATTTCTTTTGATTATATCATTGACTGATTTAACATAACAAACCATGACTATCATTATATATTGGATAATAAAGTAATTAATGGATGTATCCATATTAAAGATGGTTTTTAAGAAAATAAAATTTGATTTTTAAAATTTAAAAACTTAGAAATCAGAAATAAAAATTTAGGAAAATAGTAAATAAGGAAACCATAGGTCAAATTAGGGTTTTGAGACCAAAGATTGGGTTCACCAAATGTTTAACCCTAAATTTGAAAGTGGGGGTGATATAGGGTTAAGAATTTATAAATAGTTCCAACATAAGGATGATAAACTAATATATAGCATACCAATTAATAGAAAACATAGATAGATAATATTCTAAATTTATAGAACTGAGATTGCTAAAAATAGTAAAAGTATAACTATTGAAAGACATTGAAATAAAAAAGAAACAATAATACTTAGCTAGTTTAATTCACACAAAAAAATTAGAATGAAAATATGTGTAAAGTATATATGATTAGTATTCTATATCAATCATGAAATTCTATAAATTACACTTTTGTGGCCTCAGACACTATCATCAGATCTAGACACTACCATCAATGCTAGTGTTTGACTGTGATGCAAGTGTCTAGTACAAAATAATGACTAGATTTGGATGCAACCAACTTAACTATTATGGGTTTTTTAATTCCTTTATTCTAATGTATTTAGATATGGGATGTAGTTTATCACTCTTCATTTATTGATTAAAACCCTAGCTCTTGACACTTCTTCACCCTTAGAATGAGTTTGATAAAAAAATGGACTAGTGGTATGATAATGTTGAGATACCCCAAAGACCTGTCTATCAATATGTGTTTCCTACATAGTAAATAGTCCAATGATAGCCTTAGAATTATCTATTTATATCATATGTGTATGAAAGTGTGTGCACATAGGTGTAATATACTATATGGAGATGCATGCAATGATCTAGCTTGTAATTTGACAAATATTGCTCATGGGATATTATTTGAATGCTTCAAACCTATAATATGATTTATCCTATTCTTGATATGAAAATAGGGATGAATAGAGTACAATATAATTCTTTTGTATTTGATTGATTTAGATTTTGTAAGTGTTTTGTTGGTATTTAATACATGATGAATGAGAAGGCGTAGATTTGTACTTATACCACTCATTTTGAAAATATCTCACAATAGACTTAAATAAGACAAATAGGATAAACCATAGGTTTTGAATCATTTTTAATTTGGATTAATTTTATAAATTAGACACTAAATAAAGATCTAAACACTACCATCGATAATAGTTTCCCTCTATGGCTAGTAGTGTCTAGAAAGATATAAAATAGGTATGGATATGAAAATGACAATGAAGGATGTTCATTAGGATTTAAGATTTTTTTGCAGTATAAGAGACTTAGTTCATCTAAATGATATGGATTATACTAAGAGACAAGCATTTAGGCATAATAAGATGGTGAATGTGAGCCTTTCAACAGTAGGGAGGTCTAGAATTTAAGGGTAGAGTCTTGATTGAAATTTATCAAATGTATAAAATTGAGATGCTATAAATATTTAGTTTTATTATCTATATTCCCCCCATTTAATATAGTAATGCATAAGGATGAAATTACTAGGTTAAAATAAATAAATGCATACCTAGGTGTGTATAATACACCTTGACTTTTCTTGATCCTAGTTTGAGTGCATTTATGGTATATGACCTATAATCAAGAGCATGTTATAGTATAAATTAGTGCATATAATCTAAAATTTTAAATAATTTAAATTATTAAATATAAAGAGAGAAAGGAAGTATTAAACTTGTGTGTCAATGCAACCATGTTGCCTATTGATGATTTGACTTGGTAAATATGCTTCCTTATAAAACACTGGAGCTAGAAAAGGTTCAAACCTAAATTTTGAAGAGATGAAGTGGAATATTGGAGGGTATTATTCCAATAATCCAATTCAAATATGAGTTGTGACATGACCAATGAGAACATCATATCTCAATCACACAACTCAAGTGTGAATATATATAATCTGGTGATGGTGAGTGATTTAATCAACTCATCCTATAAATCTAGTGATATTGGATGATTTAATCAATCTAATATATAAATCTAGTGAGGTTGAATGCTTTAATAACTTTAACCTATAAAATTAACTAATTACTACAACATAAAAAGCTTAATAACAATACATCTTGGTGTAATCAGTGTGCCCTAGTGAGTATTATAATTGGTAAGTTTTTATTTTTTTGTGAAATAACATGGAATATGCACCGATAATATGTCTAATCTAGAGTGTATGTGTCATGAATATGAAAAAAAAATATTTCAAATGTATTTAAAATTGGTGCAATGTATAAGATTTTGACCTAAGTGTATATCTAAATCATAGAACTAAAATGGAGATTATGAAAGTGTGGAGGTCATGTCTTTATGACATGCCCCCACTAAAATATGGAGATATTTAATAAGGGTATAAGTGTGGAGGTAATGTTTTTATGACATTTCCCACTAAAATTTGGAAACTAAGAAGGTGTATAAGTGTGGAGGTCATGTTTTACAATATGCCCCCATTAAAATGTATAAATTGTGAAAAATGTGGATGTCATGCTTCTATGACATGTCCCCCATTTTTAGGTGAGGGAAATATAATATTATAGGTACCTTACACAAAAAGGATAAGGTATCTATATAATTTGTGCATGGATCATGTAGCATATATGGATAACATGTTGAGGTAGATATAATAATTAGGCCATAATAGGTGATCACATCAAGTTGCATAGATGCATGATATAGATAATGGAAATGTATAGAGAGTAATAATACAATATCAAAAAAAAAAATCAAGCACACACACAAGAACACTAAATGTGATGAAAAATAATGGTCTAAGGAAACCTCATATAAGAGGCATTTTCAAATGTTGCACAATTAATTGGTTTGACATATTGAAATGTTAAATCAACATAGAATGACATATTCAAATGTCCAATCAACATAAAATGGCATTAGCGAAAATATGAAAAGAACATATTAAAATTTTAAAAAATTGATAAATTAATAAATAAATTAATAAAATCAAGGAAGTGACAATGTGAATAAAATAAGCAAACAATATAAGCATATTATACTAGTCCCTACATATATGTGTTAGAAAAAGCATTATGTAGTATAGCATATCAAATACATTTTGAAATATATTATCATTGATATAGACATGTGTAAGCATTTAAATATAATCTCAAACATGATAATGTAGAAATTATATTAAATAATATGTAACTTCTATCAATCATGATCAAAGAAGTAGATACCTCCAATGTACTATATGATGTGAGTAGAGGAAAGGTCCAGCATATATAAGTGAATAAATAATGTGTATGGTTATGATTTTATCACACTAAAATATTATTTAAATATATATGTATATATGAATTAAAATATATGTTATCTACTAACATAAAGAAAACAACATAGGATTCAAGAATCCAATAAAATCTGGGAATGTCAAATATTTTTATATTTTTGAATTTATTTGAATGTTTTTGTATGTTTGGAATATTTAATTTGTTCATAAGTTTTTTGGATTTATAATTTTCATCAGAATGAAAGGATATTTTCATGCTTTTACCAAGGATAAAATAGGAGAAAATGAATATATAATTGCATATACAATCACACATACACACACACTAATGGGAAAAATAAATTAGATTCTAATCCCTCTATGAAGTATTGTAAATGTAGTGAAACACTTGGTCTTTCAATGCGGATTGACCAATGTCTTTCCAACTCAACCATTTCACATGACACCCCAAATTTGATATCAGATCAATTTTATATAACTACAGTGTGGATATGTAGGTGTTATTGTGTGAATATAGAAATAAATAAAGGAAAAAACATGTATTAAAGATGTAGTTTCATCATCTCAAAATAAAATAATAATCTACTACGAAAAAGGTTAGTTCTAACCACATAATTAGTATTGATTGTTGATATTGAGTAAATATGTTAGAACCATCTAGAATAAACTAGGTAGAGACATAACACATATAGAAGAGTAGCATAGTCCAAGGGTGTAGAAATAGGATAATCAATATTTAGATCTATTTGATAAATAGGTTAAGAGATATATTACCTCTCATTGGCTACTCATCACTATACTTAACATGCTTGTTTGTATGCATTATAAATATCCAAATTGAGATAATATTCAAAATAAATTCTATCTTAATTAGATTAATCTAACCCACTAATCTAAATTTGGGTAAAACATATTTTTGAACCTATATATATATTTTAGTGTTTCAATTTTGATTTTTGATTTCATATTTATTTATTTACTTAGATTAAGTCTTATTTATTTTATAATAAATTGTTTAAGGCATAGTAAATATAAAATAGATAATTAGTTGGAAATACCAAGTGACCATCATCTTATGGAATGCATATTTGATCAAAACACCATTCTTTATTATAATGAATGGAACAATAACCAAACATGCATGATAAATAATTAAAATTATAAGCATTAAGAGCAAAATAATGAAGGATTGGATTATGATGATGATTATGGATATAAGACAAACAAGAGGTTTGGTATGTTTAGATACATAAATTTAATCGTTAAGTACTTGACTATTTATTCTTGACATCCTTACCCTTACTTAGTCTATTCACATTTATATAACTCATAATATATAAGAGAGGATTGAATATCTTGTAAGCACTAGAAATATCATACATACACTATTATTTTAGCTACATTCATCCCTATTCAACCCATAGGTTCCTATCAGACCTATCCCAATAGTCTTTATTATTCTAGGATAGTACATGCTAATTAGATAGGGTCACACTATGACTATGCCCCCTAGTATGTCCTTGTATTATAAGTTCCAATAGTCACTTTTTTAAATTGATACATTTCACAAAGGATCTCCCACATGATTGGTAAAGTTAATTAGAAAAAATATGCCAAATATTATCTTATAAAATAAAATCAAGGCCACTCATTACATTCCCACTAGATATCTCTAGAAATTACACTAAGTAAAATAACACTAATTCTTTCTAGTTCAATTCTAAAGCATTATAACAATCATAAAAAAAGTTTGAATATTTTTTTATTGTAGGTCAAGGACATCCATTGTCAAGAATTTAAATCAATATTCTAGCTATAAACATTATAGTTTCATAATCACAAATCACACAATCACCCTAAGAGGGAGAACTGCATCAGTTTGAGGTCCACTTGGGTTATGTAAGTAATTCTCAATTACTCAAGGTTTTTGAGGCTAACTCAGCCATTCCTACTATCCCATTCTCCCCCATTTGTTATCTAATTTATATCTATTGCATGTGTAAGACTAGTGTTTTAAATTTTTAGGTCTTCCATGTGGCATATTAATGCATGGATCAATATTCAACCTTTGTAAGTAATTTCATAGGCCCATATTGATAAATCTATAATAAATTCAACTAGGATGCAATCACATTTAGTAAACAAGGCCATAATGTGTTATTATTCACCTAATTTAGACTTATTCTAGTATATTATGAATCAATATTTTTTAATAATTAAACTAATAAAAATAATACAATATGTGAATCTTACTCTAAACTAACCAACCTCCAATAGAGTGTTAATAATTAAAAGTAAACTAAAAAAACTAAATAATGAAATGCTTTTAATGCATGTAAAATATCATCACCTTCTCCAATTTGAAAAATATGGATTTGATTTTACTTCTTGATGTGGGAGGTTAATTCATCTACAAAAAAGGTAGATTTTGAATCATATGGGTGTAAATAGCTTAGATTCTTAATTGATGTGTAGGATAATTTTGATAAAAATTCAATAGATTGAAGGTGGTATATTAAAATTTTGGATTACACATCAACAAATAATCCTTTGGGTGGTGAGATGAATGGTTGAGAATAATCCAAGTTTATTTAATTATGATAATAATCAATATCTATATTTGGGTCCTCATCTCAATGAAAGATGACTAATTCCCATGTGTGCAAGAAAGAAAGGAAAAGTTAGTTGGTATTTGAAAATGTCTTAGGAATGAGTCAAGGTAGTTAAATGGCTCACTAAGATAGTTGAAATGTTTAATGGTGGCTCAACATTGGTTGAGGAAGTTAAGGAGTTGGTCTGGATGACTAAACACTTGGTTGATAGAAGAGTGAAAGATGTCTAGATGAGGTGGAAATTCTAGTTTTTAATAAATTTTGAAAAATTAAGTGTGCATGATTAATTAACTATTATGAATTAATAAATTATTCAAAAAATGGAGGAAAGTGATAATATTCAAAATTGAATTTGTGAATGATGAAGGGATTAGTGTATTGATTTTAAATAGAGTTAATTATGACTCTAAATGTGGTAGAATTTAGGTGTCTATATTTTACCCTCTTTAAAATGGTGTTGTGACTAGTAAAAACAATGTTTTTAAAAGAATAAATAAAAAATAGAGTGAAAAATTCATGTATAAAGAATTATGACCCAAGTGGGTATGAATGACTATGAATGATGCCCCACTGAGTGTGCATGTGGGAAAAATAGACGCAAAAAAATCCTCAAAATGAATGAGGGAAGATATAATATGGGAAGAAGTGATATCACAATAAATGGAAGGGATATTCATCAATAAAATGCGTGAATTATTTTAAGTATGTGTAAAATAATGTACCCCAAGAAGATGGGTGCTAGGGAGTGGATTGCAGAAAATAATATTTTCCATTTGTATGTTATACGCTTGTATTTTTTCCCATAAAGCCTACTCATAGTAGGGAATGTGGGAATGATATATCCTGATGTTAACCTACAAGAAAAAATGAAAAATAAAGAATTTCTAATGATATGTAAATATAAGTTTCTGAGATTTATTAATAAGCTATGATAATCTAATTAATTGATGGTATGATATGATAGACAACATAGCTTAGATGAGAGTGAAAACCAAGAATGAGGGGTAAAATATTTGAACAGTGGGGATGAATATATAGGGGTAGGGGATAGTTTGAATTTAATTGTGTAAAATTAATTAGATTGATTAGTATTTTATCCACCTAGATTTTGATTTTGGCTTTGGATTACGAGGGAAGAATGAATCAATTGTATACTAGTGGATAGGCATCACAATAGTGAGTCCAAACACACCAGTGGACAATAAGGAGTGGGGATGCAATAATAACATTTTTGGATTTTGATTTAGTCATTTTTAGTCTTAAATGCCTAGGAAAAGAGGCAAAAATAAATTTACCATTAAGTTAATGGTGGTTTTGGCATTATTTTTAGTGATTTCTTGATGGCCACGGTGAATTCATAAAAATATATAAATAATCATTAGATGAAGTGGTTTTTTTTTTTGTGAGGTGAATTTTTATAAACATATGGTGAATTAGTACATGGGTGATGAAAATTAATCAAATAACAAATTCATCACTTGTTATGGTGAATTCAACAAAAGTAAAATGAATTCATCCTAATGGGCAATGAATTCATCAAAGAGGGGATGAAGATGTAGAAAAGATAAAGAGATATAAACCAAAATGATATTTTATGTGTTAATAAGTGAAATTTAATGTGTTTGAGGAAGTAGAGAAAAATTAACATTGTACCTTGGTGATTTGTGTAGGAGAGATTATCCATATTTTCTACTTAGGAGAGGTGATTGAGAGTATTAAGGTTGATTACTAGGTTTATAAGTTACAATGTGGTGGTATTAGAGGCTATTTTTATATCATAAATTATAGTTATGTTAGAAGCATGAGCTAAGATGGATTCTTTGATGGCTTTATTACAGTGTTGGCACTTAAAGACCAACACATTTCACCTACTAATAAGCGAGATGATGGTTACATTAGAGGATGTATACATGATAATTTACATCTGTACTAAGATATTTATCATGTTTTATACATAAGAGGATCCAACATAAGATCATTCATGCTATTATAGGTGTGGGAATGGGAGCATATAGTGGTAGAGAGACCAATGGGTTAGCTAAGGGGTAAAGGTACTAAGGATCCTTTTAAATATATATGTAATGTTATTATATAAGTACAAAGGTAACACTTAGGATATAAGGATTACTATAGGAGGGAATTTGATGAGATTAGATCATAGGATATCACATGGAGGCCATATAGGGAGGTTGATCAATACTAGAGGTAAGACATGTTGTTTATGGATTTTATGATGACTCCATTTTACATTATAATGACATATAAATATATTATTGAGTGGTACATGACAATTAGGTTGAGGAGATAATTTTGGGTTCAAAAATATGTACCTATAAGACCGCATGTATTTGCATAGGCTATGTGAGAGAGATGATAGTGAAGACCACATATTGACCAAAAGTAGTAGAGCATAACTAAACAGAGCTATAGACAATCATATTATGACCTAGGAGAGATGTGCTAAACACATACACAACATGGTGGGAGAAACAAAACCATCAAGGCTAACAAAACCATATGTACCACCTAAGACATGAAGGTAAAGATTATAAGATGTGTTTAGGACACATCCATGAAGGAGGGGATTACAAATTAAGATTATGAGAGATAAAAAAATACAAGGTGGTGGAGGTCAGACAAGAAACATGGATGGTGGCCAAGGATATGATACTAAGATAGGAGAGGATGGGGGTGATGGAGAATAAGGAGAGACTCCATTAGTATTGATTGATAGTGATGAGGAGGGAGATGGAAATGATATAGGGATGCACACATTACCAAATATACATATAAGGGGAGGTGATAAGGCAAGGATTTTAGGACTGATACAACTAGCAGAGGATGAGGCCTTGATTTCTAGGCCTTGAGAGGAGATTAGAGCTTGAGATAGTAAAATTATGCATAGATGTAGGTGGCATAGATAGGCATGGTGATATGAAATCAACTCAGATTAACATATTATAGGCTAAGGTAGATAAATTATAGGTAAAGGCAGATAAGAGGGTTATGGATATATATCAAAGAGGAGGGATTAGTGATGTATGATGTGGGCACACATTCACCCAATTATACATGATTGGTTTAGAGATACCGATGTGAGTGAGACACACTATAGGTAGAGTTGGAGACAATGAAGGATTATTGACTACTCTTGGGAAGTTAAAGGAAATATTAGATGTGATGAGGGATATGAAGTAGGTGAATTACTATAGGACCATATATGAGAAGGTAGTTCCACTAGATCTTTGAGAACTATCATTTAGAGAGTATTCTATGAGGAGGTATTCATCATCTAGGAAAATAAAGATAGTGGCTTCTAAGTGATCTATGAGGTAGTCATCTCAATGCATCATGGGTCCTTTTAGGAGTACAACAAAAAGGCCTCATTCGAGATCACCCACAAATTCATAGAGAGAGATAAGGATAAATGGCATATGTACACTTATTTTTGAGGTGTATTATTGTATTAATTACTTGATAGATTCAATACATGCATACATACATACATAAACATGGTTCATTAGGATTTGATTATGTTATGGATTTATTAGTGGATGCATTTTTTATTATTTAAGTATGTTTAATATGGATAATCATGCAAGATGGATAGATGGACTAGATGTGAGAATATATGACATTACCTCTCTTGAATTTGATATTTTGACACATGTTAATTTTTTAGCATTTATTATGTTATGTAAAAAATCGATATGAAAATGAATTTGTGAGATGGTTTAATTGTTACTTTGTTATATGATTTATTTTGAGTTCCAAGATTATTTTCTAACATGAATTGAACACCTTTTATTTTTATGTTGTGTAAGATAAGACATACTAATAATATAACATCATGATGTCTTATTGTGTTATACACATAGGGACTATTAGAGTCACAAGTGTAATAATTAGTGCATCATGATATGGAAGATCATAATAACACCATTTTTAGTATACATGGTTATATATACTCAAGACGAAATAATGAAAACAAGATTTAAAAATTATAAACAATACAACCATCTAAGCAAGATAAATACAAAGGTAACGAAAACTATACAAGTAGGTAAGTAAAACACATAAGCAAACACAATTTCTTTTGGATGTCCTTAGTTAGACTAACATATTTTGGCATATGAGATATTTGAAAATTTTGAACCATCTGATGAGTAACCATTGCAAATGGATAACTAGGGTATGTAACTAAGGACAAGGGCATTTGACTATTTTTTAGATTTTTTTTGTATATTTTGCATATTTTATAATGTTTTGGGAATTTTTTTTGTGAATGTAGTTTCCAAGATAACCCTATATACCCCATGTATTTATGTGTTGCCTACATAGTTTATGTGGACCTCAAGCTGATGTAGTTCTCCCAATGAGGGAAGGGATGGAAATTAATGCTATTAGGTAAGGTGATGATGACTAGATGAAGTGTATCCACCATAGATTATGATTAAGTGATGGGATTTTATTAATACTAGGTGTTTTTGTGTTAGATGGATGATTTATTTATCTAAGGACTACATATAAGAGTTTATCAAAACATGATAAAAGGTATATCCATGAAACTACGAAGATCAAACCATAAACTAATCATATGCAACTGAAAAGATGAGATATATATAAACAAAATGGAAAATGGATGGATGGATACTAATATGAGATTCCACTAACTAAGGTGTATATAGACAATTATTTACACATGGTTCTAAAAAATGATTTGGTACTTTCCTAAAATTCAATAAGAATGGTTTTCTCTTTTGGATGATTATTTCTCTTTATCTCTCTTTTTTTTAGTGTTTTTTTTTTTTGAATTTTTGACATATATATAAAAACACTAAATTCATTTAATGTTCATTTAGGCATGGAATAACTTGAGGTACATGATGTTCATGGGTTTATACAACTCTTCTCTTTCTTATGTAGCTAATTTATTAACACTTAATCCATACTTGGCAATGACTATGTGTGAACCCAATCAGTTAGGTTTTTTTTTTTTTTTTGTGATTTGCATCGGTGTTCAATTGGTTTTCTTGTAGAATGATATATCTAATTTCAAACTCTTTACCTCTGATTTTATTATTATAACTATGACATAGATAGTTTTGATAAGATTGTAGTTGTAACTTGTCATCCAAGACATCAAGCTCATGTAGTTATGAAATGTTATAGGCTTCTTCATCAATAATGTTTTTTAGAGATATTATTAAAGAGGAAGATCAATTTCAATGGGTAATATGGAATCATTTTAATAAATAAGGGAATGCATGGTTACCCCTGTGGGTGTGTGGATGCTAGTACATTAAGCTAACAAGACAGGGTAAAGTTGTAAATGCAAATCAAGGAAAACATCATTGATAACATGATTAAATATTTTTATGATATTTTTATTCAATGCCTCTACTTGATTGTTGCCTTGGGAATAATATGGTGTAGACCATTTGTGCTTAATATGGTAATTTTGGAAAAGGGATTTGATGTCTTTATTTTTCAAACATTTTCCATTATCATATAAAATTAAAGAATGGATATCATAATGTAAAATTATATGGTTTAAAATAAACTTGGAAATCTATTTACTAGTTATATATGTTAAAGACATGGCCTCTACCCACTTGGTGAAGTACTTAGTTACGATAATGATGTGCTTATGGTTGTTAAAAGAATTGGGATTAATTTTTCCAATGAGGTATATCCCCCATGTGGATAATGGCTATGGTTTGGTAATGGGTTTTCAATATTGTTATGTACTATGGATTAAGTTGTCATGTTTTTAGCACAAGATGCATTTTTGACATATAGACATGAATCAATTTCCATCTTTGGCTAGAAATACCTAAATATTAAAAGATTTTTGGAAAGGACCACACCACCAATATGAGCACCATAAATACCATCATGAGATTATTTAATGACAAGTTAGCATATTCAAAGTTTAAATAATACAATAAAGTTCCATCATAACCTCTATAGTATAAGGTGTTTCCAAGGAGTGTAAAGTGATAAGCTTGCTAGATAAAGGATTTCCAATTATAATGGGATATGTTAAAAGGGATCACATTATCTTGGAAATAGGTATATATGTCCTAGTACCAAGGGGAATTAACACTAATAAATTCACATACCATTTTGGATTTATGAATCTTATATGGTAGAAACATAATTACTCAATGAAGAACTAACTCTGATTATCTTTTGGATGCATGTCAAGGAGTGAACCAATTGTAGCCATAGCATTTACTACTCTATTATTAAATTGAGGAAATTTTTAAAATTTTATGGACTAAGAAAATTATTTACAACTATCTACCATACATTTATAATGAATTAATTTATCATCTTTACCTTTATATTCATCATTTACTTGGTTGATAATAAGCTTAGAATCCCTAAAAACTAGGAGATAGTGGATTCCACACTAAATTGTGAGCTTGAGACCATAAATAGGGGATTTATATTTCGTTATGATTTTTGTGCAAGGGAATCCTATCTAAAATGATTTTATAATGATATCACCTTGTGGAATGATAAGTAAGATACACAACCCTGAACCATGATTTATGAAAGACCCATCACAGTACAACTGCCACTCCAATTATTCATCCAAAGACATGATAGTCTTATCTAAATAATATGTGATTAGAGGTTTGGTAACCATTAATGGAGATTATACCAATTTTTATTTTAATACTTGTCCTTTGATATATTTTTGGTTGACATAATATATACCAAACTCACTTAGAATTATTACCCACATAATTATTCTCCCCATTAGCACTAATTTGGAAAGGAGATACTTAAGTGGATCAATTTTTTTAGTGATTTTAGTTTGATTATTGAACATATAATGGTGAAGTTTTTGAGAAGAAAAAACAAATGTGAGACATGCCTTCTCCATGGTAAAATAGTTTAGTTCATATGATACAAAGGTTCTACTTATATAATATACTACTCTTTTTATTCCCTATTCATCATGATATGCTAACAATGCCCCTAATGCATATTGTGTTACTAAAATATACAAAAAAAGAGGTTTCCCTAAAATTAGTGGCATTATAATTGGTGGATTAACTAGATAGTTTTTAATATTTACAAAATAATTGTTTGCATTCCTCATTCCAAAATATGTATTATTTTTAAGAATAAATGTGAAAGGATGACCTATGTCTACAAGTTCTGATATGAATCTTTAAATTGATTGAATTTTACCTTACAAACTATGAATTTGTTTGAGATTTGAAGGTGAAGGAGTTTATGTGATATTATTAATATTTATAGGATCCTCTTATATACCTCATTGTGAGACAATAAATCAAAAAAGCTTACCTGAATTTACCCCAAACACACATTTCTTAGGATTGAGGTGAACCTTTTATTCCCTCAAACATTCAAAAATATTGTGTAGTACCACGGGATGATCTGATCTAGTCTTAGATTTTGGAAAGATATTATTTACATAGTATTCAAATATAACATGAGGTATATTGAAAGAATATTTTCCAAAAATTGAATTAAATAAAATTATAAACAATCAATGGAATAAAGGTACCTTTGACAAAGTGAGCAAACCACAAATATGAGACAAGAGACTTGATAAATGAGGAAACTATGAAGTGTATAAAAGACCACACTAGTATTAAAACCTTACAACAAATAAAATCCAATCACAATAGCATAAAGAAGTTATGAGAAGAATGTCCTTAGGTAAAGAGAGCATCAATAATCCAAAAAAAAGACTAGATCAAGAGTAATGTTCCACTCCTAAAAGGTGATAAGAGAGGAGAATAACTTAATAAATAGAGCTAGAGGGAATAAGGAGTTACATGTGAAAGCTTCAACATGTGTTCCCAGTGTTCTAATCTTATTATAAGTGAGGAGGATGTGTGTGACATGTGGGGGGAGATGAGTTACATACAAGTGATTCCAAATCCAACAAGTGGACTAGAGAACTGAGTGACACCTTAAAAGGCTAGAATAAAGTGCATTTATAAATACAATAAATACACATAAAAATAAGACTTATGATAAGCCTATAAACATATAGTGAACCCAAATAAGGTTAATTTTGAAAAAATCCACCTTAAACTTAATTTGGGGTTACAAAAGTGGAGTAAACCTTTTACAAAAAAGAAAGACAGTTGAAATTACATAATACTCCCCCTTAATAGAAAATTCTTTCAAGAGTAATTATAATAGTTTGAGAAATAAAAAAAAATAGAAGGTGTTACCAAAAGTCACAAGGATGAAGGTGTGATCATTAACAATCTCCAATAATCTTCTTTGGATAATGTGTTAATCCACATGGAACAAAAACCAATAAAAAGGAGAAATGATCCATGAAACCCTGCAAAAAAAACATGTTGACACCAATATTTCAAGTTTAGTAACTAATATGCTAAAATATAATATATAGACATAATGTGATAAAATTATATGTACAACTAGGAAAATTTGAGCTAAAGACAAATTCCATCATAAAGTGTAAAAACATGCATGAAAAGAAGTTAGATTAAAAAAAAATCCACATAAAGCATATCTACTTCACAACAAAAATCAAGGAATGCAAAAAAGATATTTAATCAAAATAGAGACAAAGAATATGTGTCACTTGTAAAATATATTAATTAACAAGAAATAAAATAATCATCACATGAATAATCATCAAAGTCTATAAAATATTCATTTTATTTAGGAATCCAAATAAGTTTTGCCTTAGAGGTAGTAGTTTTAGTAATTTTCCAACAATGCAAAGTGTCATGAGTGGATTTACCAAAAGATTTTGCATGGATGAAATTTCCAAAATTTAAAGATACGATGCCTATGTTTTCCACAATGCACATAAGGTTTAATATTTTTAACCATATAATGAACATTCCAAGTATTATAATCAAAAGAAGTTGCATTATAAGTCCTATAATGAGGAAGACAAAAAAATTCCAAATTTTCATGAAAAGTGACTAAGTCATTAAAACTATTACATTTACAATTTTCATTAGATTTAGGAAAAAAGGTTCAATAATACCATTTATTCACTTACCAATCCCACCACATGAGTAGCCCATATTGTGCATAATTTTAAAGTAAGGGTTGGTAAAAGAAGTATTTAAAGAAGTTTTAGGTGTTTGTTTAGGAGCACAATGAAATTCATCAAAATTAGAGATATTAATATTATAAAAAGATGTAAATTTCATAGTTAAAGCATTAATAGAAGATTTCATAGTCATCACTATATTAGTAAAATAGGTTTGACGAGCATTAAGAGTATCATTTTGCCATGCAATTTGATGTTTAAGAGCACTAATATCTTCATTTTTTAAATTTATTTGATGTGAAGCATTTTTAAATTCTAAAATAATTGTAGGTTTAAATCCATATCAAGTATGTTAATATTCAAAAGATAATAATGCAATAATAATAATTTATGTGCAAGGTCTAAACTAAAAAAAACAACCAATAATGTTTAAAATCAAGATTACACAAAGTTAATTTATAGATCAATTAACTTGTAAGTGTAAGTGGAATAAATAACGTATTAATGTGATATAATAAAAAAACACTTATGTGTAGATTGTTTTGAAAAAACCTTATTTTACTAGGAAGGTACAAAACAAAAGGCATTTGATTTAAATTTTAATAGTAAGGATTCTTTCCTGAAGTTATCTTTAAAGATATGCCTTAAAAAAACTTTTGAAAAGTCTTGATTTTAATTTTAATAATAAGGATTCTTTCCTAAAGTTGTCTTAAAAGATATGCCTTAAAAAAACTTTGTTTAAAAAAAATGTGAAACACCTTTTTAAAAAAATTGAACATATATAAAAAGTTTAAATGAGATTGTAAAATGACCCCCTTTTCTTATTTTGAAAAAAATTATCATGCCACGAGAGGAAAAATATTCCTTTTTAAGTTTGATAAAAAAAAATAATTTTTTTATTGATTTGGAAAGAATCTTTAAAAAAAATCAATTAAAGTGGAAATATCAAAACATGCCATGAGTCCACATAAGGCATTACATTACTAAATTCATTATTTTATTTTATTTTTGGATTGAAAAACTAACCAAAAAATTGAAATGAATAGATGAATTATGATTTGTTTTGTTAAAAAAATACACAAAGAAAAGTGTAAATATGCATTATGCCTCAAATAGCATAAATTAGCATGTGGTTGGGTAGAACATTAAAAAAAATGGTTAATAAATACTAAAATATGGGATACCTTTATTTAATATTAAATGAATTACAAAAGAATACACAATGAAATAAAATTTAAGGCACTAAATGCATTACCAATAGCGAGTGCAGATCAGAGTAAATGGCATCAAGAACACCATAAAATATAAAAGACTATCAACTATCAATTATTTTATAATGTTAGTGTAAAAAAACAATGTGAAGAGGTTGAAAACACAAATGAGATTAATTACATAGAAAATGTCACATATTGAGTGCAAGATCGAGTATAAATAAATAACAATAGATATGCTAAAGGAACCAATCACAATTAATAAAGACTATGCACAATGAGAAGAAAAGGAATAAAAGTGAAACTTTGAAAGAATAAAGAGAAAAATGCACTTTGTAGAACCAATTGAGTGAAATGCAAATTAAAGAAACTCCAAGAAAGACATAAAAAATTGCCTAATACTACATAAAGGAATAAAACATAGGAGGTAATGAATAGAAGTTTCAATCCAAAAAAATAACCAAAGGTGTTATCATGAAATATTTATGATAAGTATACATCTATCACATGTGTTCAAATAAATGCATGGACACTGATATTAGAGAATTAAAAAAAAGGAAATGAGTAAAGCTTAAATTAGAATAGAAAACTATGAATTATTTATAATGAACCAAAAAAAAAGGTAAAAAAGTAGCTACCAAGAAAGATGCAACAAGAAATAAAGGCTAGGTAAAGCTCTAAAGGCAAGGCAAAATAATGTTCTATATAATATAATTAAAATGACTGCAAAAAACTAGAATAGAAAGCATAACCTTTCTAAAAAAGGAGATAAACCTAAAAAATATAGGTTAGTATATATATATATATATATATATATATATATATATATATATTTGATGTGAAGGAAGCTTGTTTATTTTTTTCTCTTACTTCTCAATCTATGTAAAGTCCTTGGATAGAATTTATGCTCTAATTTTATATATATATATATATATATATATATAATTAGAGCATAAATTCTATCCAAGGACTTTACATAGATTGAGAAGTAAGAGAAAAAAATAAACAAGCTTCCTTCACATCAAATGGCCTACACAAATGACTCAATAGTAAATGTTAAAAAATAATGGATCTAATACCATGAAATAATATTTGACAAGAATTGAATTAAATAACATTAAAAACAATCAATGGAACAAAGTTACATTTGACAAAGTGATCAAACCACAAATCTGAGACAAGAGATTTGATAAGTGGGGTGACTGCTGAATGGAGAAAAACCCCACAATAGTATTAAAATCTTACAATAAACAATCTCAAAATACAATAGAATGAAGAAGTTGGAAGAATAATTTCCTTAGGTCAAGAGAGCATCAAGAATGTAAGAGCACTACTAGATCAAGAATAATGTGCCACTACCAAAAGGAAAGAAGAGAGGAGGAGAGAAGCTCAATAAATAGAGTTAGAGGGAATAAGGAGTTACATGTGAAAGTTTCAACAAGTGTGTCAAGTGTCTTTAATCCTATTATAAATGATAAATATGTGTGTGACATGTGGGGGGAGAGGATTTACATGAAAATATTTCCACATATAATAAGTGGACTAGAGAGGTGATTTATGTTAGGTTGTGGAGCTAAAAGCTTCACCAAGATGCAAACAGAAGAAGTTACAGAGGATGCAGAGTTGCAGAGAGTTGTTGAATGCGTTGCAGGGAAACCGGCGTCGATCTGATCAACCGATGTCGGTCAAATGGCAGTGAGGAAGCAACTAGTGTCGATCACCAGTTGGCTGACATTGGTCATGGAGGAGCCAACATTGGTAACCTGTGCAAGAACAGGTAGTTTGCATGTTGATCCCAGAGACTCTATTTTTAGACTGTTTGTTTGCATGTCAAAGGCTAGTCTTAGTCTTGAGTTGCGTGTCTAATTATTGTAATTAGGTTAGTCTAATTATTGTAAGCATGGGATCTATATATGGACTCATGGGACGTATTGTAAACGTGTGCTAGAGAGTAAAAGAGCAATAAGCTCCTTCAGAGAGAAGAGAGCAATGGTGCGTTCCTCCTAGTGCCATAGTACCAAGGTGGGTACTGGATTGGAGAATCAGCAGGGTTCTTCGTATGTGTATGATCTTGGTTAGCATGTGTGCATGACTTTCTATAGGAGATCTACAATGGTGAGTAAGGTTTAGTGATTTTTAGGTAGCAGCAGAGAGTAGGGGATCTACTTGGAGTATGGTTGTGTACTTGGTATACTGGCAACGTGTTACTGACTGGTTGGAGAGGTGAACGTCAATTTTGTATTGGAGTTGATTGTTGTGACCAAGAGAGAGAGGGAAGAAGGTCTTGAGGTGTGGCAAACCTTTGAGGTGGAAGAAGAAGTGGCATCTTCTTTATTGTATATTCTTCTCAGTGATTATTAATACAATTGTGTATTGTCTCTCAATTCCTGTGTTGTTTCATACTTCTAGTTACTTATTGATTCTAGTTAAATTCCGTGTTTAGTTGCTAATACAAGAATTAATCATATGTGCTCTATTGGTAGAGCAAGATCCTAACTAAGTAGGCATCGAAGCATGTTTATTGTTCTAGGTTCCTGACAAGTGGTATCAGAGGTTTTGGTTGGGTTGACTAACAGGTGGTTCAAATCTGGTAGTGTTTTTTATTACAAGTCACTCACAAGGGTTTTAGATTGAGTGGGAATATAGCAATGGCAAAAGAAAGTAAGCTATGAATGGAGAAACTAAATAGCATAAATGGTCTGATTGATGGAAAGAAAGAGCAGGTAAAAGGAGATTGTTGGTCAGTAGAAGATCAGCGTGTAGAAGCAGATGTTGCAGGGGTCGTTGCATAGGTTGCTCTGGATAAAGTAGAATCTTTGTTTACAAATTCTTTTGCCTCTTTCCAAGCAGCCCGAAATAGAGCATCTTTTCATAGGTATGTCTTTGGAGACTTTGGAGAGATTTATTTATGGGTTGGAGAGCCTTGTCAGATTATTGACGAAGGGGAAGTGAAGTTGAAATTGCAGATGGATGACACATAGTGGTTGAAGGAAGTCATGCAGGTACCAGTCTTGGAGATGAGTCTAATTTCTTCAATAAATTTGGGTGATGGGAGATGCACTATAACTCTCACAATGGATACACTTGAATTAGATGGTGGTAAGAAAGTAGGTATCCTTTATCTATCTACTTATATTACTGATTCACCTTCTGTTGCAGAGATGTGGCTTCATGGGCTTGGTCGCATATGTAGGAGGGGAATGCAAGTTCTCAAGTGGAAGACAGATGTTTTTGACAAGCTAATGAACTAGAAAGCCTTAGTGTTCATGGAGGAGATGACAGACAGAGATCAGGTGAGGAGACTAAATTATTTTGAGCAGAGCTATGTTGATTTGAACAGGGTTTTGATCCATGGAGAGCTCGTGGGTAAAAAGTTATCACTCACAGACGAACACAAGTACCGGCATTAGTCAGACAGTAATCGACATCGACAATAGGAAGACCGACATCGGTCATGAAGGAACCAACATCGGTAGAAAGGATACCAGCGTCGGCCAAGTAAACGACGTCAGTAGTCAGGGTCAGTATAGGGAGCCGACATCGGTCGGGAGCAGACTGGGAGATGGCCGAGATCGATCACTGGTATAGATGGTGGGCAGATAGTAAGCTGTCAACAAGTCTCAAATGCTCATGTCAAGGTTAGAAAGGGTAAGTGAACCTCATATTCATTGTTCACCTTCTTTATATTGCTTATTGATGGTCAAGAACTAGGAAGATGTGAAGAGGCAATACAAGTAGAATCTAGATACAGTGGGAGCTTGGCATGGATGAGGAGTGTGAGTCTTTAGAGAAGAACCAAACAGGTATTTGTTGGTAGAGTTGTCAGCTGGAAGTAAGCACTGAGAGACAGAATGGATTCCCAAGTTAAAGAAGAGAGTGGATGGATACATGAGACGAAAGGCCAAGGTATAGGTCTTGAGGATGCTGCAGGATAGTGGTACAGGTTTGACAGGTGGATGACTAAGCATGGCTTCAGTCAATGTCAGTGTAACTATTGTGTTTATCTTACCAGGTGGATAATGATTGCAACATTATTTTGTTACTGTATGTGAATGGTATACTAGTTATAGGTTCAGAGATATAGGGTTTTGTTGAGCTAAAGGTAAGGTTAGTTCAGAGGTGTGTCATGAAGAATTTGGAGCAGTGAAATTCTTTGGCATAAGAGACATGGAGATTTTATCTCCAATGGGAGCTGATGTGAAGATGGTGTTGGTGGGGTTCATGATGCAGGTTGCAGAATTGGAAAGCACACCAAGGGCTGGACAGTTCAAGCTTAGCTTGGAACAAGTGTTTGAAATCACATGAGGTCTAGCGTAGACTTGAGTTTTCCCAAGCAATGGGGGTTGTCAGAAAGTATGGAGCCAATTCAGAAAAGGAGTATTGGAGGGCAGTCCAGTGGGACTAGTAGCAGGTTAACATGTTATGTAGGGTCAAGTTCTTCACTACATGGATATGTAGGTTTGAATGTGGCAGGTTACTTGAATGATAGGCATAGCATCACAGGTTGTGTGGTGGTTAGTCTTTAGGATTTATCTTGAAGAGGAATACAAGCCATGGAATAATTTAGACAGTGTATAGGTACAGGTATAGGTGCAGCTATTTATCTCCAAGTGGGAGATTGTTAGGTTGTGGAGCTAAAAGATTCACCAAGATACAAATAGAAGAAGTTACAGAGGATGTAGAGTTACAGAGAGTTGTTGAATGTGTTGCAGGGAAATCGGCATCGATCTGATCAACCGATGTCAGTCAGATGGTAGTGAGGAAGCAACCGGTGTTGGTCACCAGTCGGCCGACATCAGTCATGGAGGAGCCGACGTCGGCAGCCTATGTGAGAACAGGCAGTTTGCATGTTGATCCCAGAGAGTCTATTTTTGAACTATTTGTTTGCATGTCAAAGGCTAGTCTTAGTCTTGAGTTGCATGTCTAATTATTGTAATTAGGTTAGTCTAATTATTGTAAGCATGAGATCTATATATGGACTCATGGGCTATATTGTAAACTTGTGCTAGAGAGTAAGAGAGCAATAAGCTCCTTCAGAGAGAAGAGAGCAATGGTGTGTTCCTCCTAGTGCCACAGTACTAAGGTGGGTACTGGATTGGAGAATCAGCAAGGTTTTTTGTATGTGTATGATCTTGGTCAGCATGTGTGCATGACTTTCTATAGGAGATCTACAATGGTGAGTAAGGTCTAGTGATTTGCAGGTAGCAGCAGAGAGAAGGGGATCTACTTGGAGTATGGTTGTGTACTTGGTGTACTGGCAATGTGTTACTGACTGGTTGGAGAGGTGAACATCAATTTTGTATTAGAGTTGATTGTTGTGACCAAGAGAGAGAGGGAAGAAGGTCTTGAGGTGTGGTGAACTTTTGAGGTGGAAGAAGAAGTGGCATCTTCTTTATTGTATATTCTTCTCAGTGATTATTAATACAATTGTGTATTGTCTCTCAATTCTTGTGTTGTTTCATATTTCTAGTTACTTATTGATTCTAGTTAAATTCTGTGTTTAGTTGCTAATACAAGAAGTAATCATATGTGCTATTGGTAGAGCAAGATCCTGACTAAGTAGGCATCGAAGCATGTTTATTGTTCTAAGTACCTGACAATTTACACCTCAAAAGGCTAGAATAAAGTGAATTTATAAAAAAAATACACACATAAATAAGATTTAAGATAAGCCTAAAAACTTATAGTGAACTCAAGCAAAGTTAATTATCCAACACATATCATGAAATTTTATTTTCATTATTCATTGATAGGTGGAAGCATCATTCTTGATGCTAAAAGGAATTAATTGATAACAAAACATGTCCTAAGGTGTTATAAATGTTGTATTATGTTGATATTTAGGATCTATTTTGATTTTATTGTAACCTAAAAACCATTCATTAAGGACATCTCATGACCTGTTATGGAATCAATAATCATGTATATGTTTGTTAAAGGGAAGTCATCTTTAGGACATGATTTATTGATATCCCTAAAATATATGTAGAATTGAATTGTCATTGGTTTCTTAGTGATCAATAGTATGTTTGGTATTCAATTTTAGTAGTATATTGGTTGTATGAATCCAAACTCTAACTATTTCTGTAATTCTTCCTTCACAAGCAAGGCCACCTTTGGATGCATTTTTCTAAGTTTTTGTTTGACTAATTTTAAAACTTAATAGAAAGCAATGTGATGAACAACTAGTGAAGGATCCAACCCTAACATATATGCATATGACCATGTAAACACATAAAAAATACTTAAGAAGTAGATTCAAAATGGATTGTTCTTCTGAATCAAAGGAAATAAAAAGTTTCAAAATTTTAGGATTTTATTTAGTTCTAATGTTAATGTCGATAGTATTTTAAATTAATAGAGGGGATTCTCATTAAAACTATGTTAGAAGAAGAGGAAGTTTAAGGTCATCCTCAAGATATTTCTCATTGAAAATGTCTTATATGTTTGAATCTTCATCATCTAATATATCTATCAAATAGACTATGTTATTTGTCAGAAGGTGTGGATGAGTAAAAGTTGTAAGTTATCCAAAGTATGAAAATTTATCCAACATTAAAAATACCTTATTATGATCAAATCATGGTAGATAATATAACTCTAAAAATCTTAAATATGGCCCCATCATTCTAAAAAATGATCAAACAAGGTTTTTTGTTGTTTATCCCATTGGATAAGTTGTGGAAAAGCTAGTTCAAGTGTCAAAATGACATTATCATGAAATATGTTGGTGATGGATAAATAATCAAAATGGATATGAATGGAAATTATTTAACTATCAAAAGAGGATTCATCTGATGTGGAAGATGATTCAATTTCATAATTACATATGCTCACAATAGATGATTTGAATCAAATACCATGAAAGGCTTCATCTATTTTAGTTATTATAGGTTCGATGAGACCGTGTTCATGATGACCAAGACCCTTACCTTTATATTTAACAAATTTCCACATAATGGCCTTAGGTATATGATATTGATTATTTTGTAAAATATTATCAAGATCATTAGAGTAGAGCCAAGATGGGTTTGAATCATCAATTTATTATTCAATAAGGAACTGTTAGGACTTGTTCCAAAGTCTTAACGTTAGGTTAGTTTTTTGATAGAAAATAATTACTATTGTAAATGGGGCATGCATCTTTTATAAAGACACCCCCATAAAATAAATAAACTTAGTTTAATTATTAGGTAGTTTTTATGTTTTATGTTTATTAATTAGATTTGTTTTACAGATTGTTTTCCCATATTTAGTTGGTTATTGGATTAGTTGTTTTTACCAGTCATTGGTAAAAACTATATAAATCCATATTTGCTTTGTGAAAGGGTTAACAGAGTAAAGGCACTCTTATGTACTTATTTTTTTGAAATTAATAAAATACTTGTACACTCGCACTAAGCGGGGACAAGGTTCAATCTATTTTGATCCTGGAGTTATCAGTGGTATCAGAGCATGGTTGGGAGCATGGTGAATTCGAAGGAGGAAGGTGTGATTTCTTTTGGCATGAAAATAAGGTATGCCATATAGTTTGGTTTAAATATTTTGAAAAATTATTAAATCATTTTAATTTTTTAAAAATTATTTATATTTAAACCTATATTTTCCATATACCACTGTCTGTTTTTTTTGGATCATTCATACTCCATTTTTCTTCTATTAAGCCTCCTCATTTGGCATAAAAATGAATTTTAGCATTTAAATGTTATTAATTCATTATTTTTGAGCCAAAATCAGATTTGTACGGCCTTTTATCTAAAAAAACATCTGAAACTTTTCATTAATGGCTATCATTATGAGTATAACATTCATTTCTGTGAAAAACCTCTAAAAAACATCAGCAAATAGCATTTAAAACCCCTATTGTTGCATTTTTAATTGAAAATCTGGAAATACCAGACTTGTACGGCCTGTTGTACGGCCTTTCCAATGCCCAAGCTTGTTTTTGATTCATTCACTGCAAAATATACCTTAAAAATTTGCAAAAATAGTCAAAATCATTTTTTAGCAGCCTATACGGATTTGTACGGCCTAGGTGAGAGAGAGCAGGTGGAGAAAAAGTTTTCAGCAGTAGCCATGGCATCCCAGGCAAGCATGGCACTGGAATAAAGTTCAAAAATTATTTTTTGCTGTTCTAAAGTTTTATTTTTCAAATATTTGCTGTTGGGTCCCATCCAGGAGAAAGCTTGAAGTGAAGGCTATCAAATAAAAAAAAAAAAGAGAAAAAGAATTTATTTATTTACATTCTCATGTAATTTTTTTTCCCCCTCATACACAGAAATCTGGTATAAATTTAAATTTCTGAGTATAACATTTTGTAAATACTCTTAGAGCAATTGGTTAAGCCTATTTTGCTAAAAGCTTGCAAGGGAGGAGGTCAAGGGTTCAAATCCCTTTTTGGAGAAAGTTTCTTTTTGCCTTGGAATATACTTTTTTGAAAAAAGAATATTCCCTTTTAATTCAAAATATTGTAAAACACATACTTATTGTATTGTGTTATTTATTTTTTGAAAAAGGGGCAAAATTCAATCTTTTTTCTTTCACATTGTTGTGGTGAGATAAGGGTGTAATTGGTGGAATAAGGTTGTAATTTGGTGAAATAAGGGTGTAATCATTGATTTTTGGTGTGGTTAAGTGCAAAACCCATCAAAAATACTTATTTTCTATTTTTTGCTCTACGCGGAGGTAAAGTGCAAAACCCCGTAGAAGCAGTGTCTTGTGAAGTGAGTGTGATATTTATTTCATTTCTTTCGCATTTTGTCGCACGTTTCTCTACTGCACTTGCTTTCATTTCAAAAATGCCAAAAATTTAGAGTTTGCTTTCAGATGGTGATACATTAACAATTTCCAATTATTCAGATTGGAAACGATTGATGGAGGCTTCACTAGTGTTTAATGAGTTATGGGATATTGTTAAGAATGAAAATCCCACATTGCCAACAGAGCAGGCTAAGTTAGATATTTTCAATTTGCATGATTCTAAGGCCTTAGCTCTTATTAAATGTTGTTGTACTCATGATACGTATGTTCATATTGAAAATTCTCCTCATAGTTACACTGCATGGAAAACATTGTCAGATTTGTATGATAAGAAACCCAAGCATAAGAAGATAGATATTCATATGCAGTTATTTCCTTTGTCATTAGATGAGGATGGGGATATGGGAGAATATATGTCTAAGTTAAAAAATATCATTTATGAGTACACTAAGGCTAGTTTTGGAAAACTAGATGATGACCTCATAGTTACTGCTGCTTTGAAAGGACTACCAGGGTCCTATAGGAATTTTGTTGAAATGTTGCATGTCTCTGACAAGATCACAGGCATCACCTTTGATAAGTTGGCTGAGTTGCTCATCCAACATGACCTTTCTCTACCCAAGAAATCCAAGAAAACTGAAGAAGCCCATGTTTTAGAGTCAAAGCCTAGTTCATCTTCATCTGGGCATCAAAACAATAGAGGAAACAGTTATAGAGGGGGTCGAGGTTATAGAGGAGGCAGTTATCAAAACAGAGGTAGGGGTCATTCACATAATCAACAATCTAATCAATCACATTAAAATGAAACAAGTGATCGAGGACATGGTCATAATTCATATAGGGGCAGAGGTCGAGGTAGATCTGACATTTAGTGTCATAGATGTGGAAACTTTGGTCACATTGCCTCACAATGTAGGATTCCTTTTGATAAAATTCAGAGGCCACAAAAAGCAACTAAGACTAACTCTGCTCAGTATGCCGATCATGACTATGATGAATCTAGTAATGTTGCCCATGAATTTGCATTTACTTCTTTGGGGCACATTGATTATGTTGAATATGAGGCTAGACATGAGCTCACAGATGTATGGGTTTTAGACACAGGAGCAACCAAACACATGAAATTTAGGAGAGCTTTCTTTTGGTCTTAAAAGGAAGCTTCTCTCTCTCCAGTTGCCTTAGCAAATAAGTCTATGCATACACACTAGGACTTGGTTCTATTAGAATTCTGCTTCCTAATGGGTCTATAAAATACTTGGAGGATGTTTGGTATGTTCCCACATTGAAGAAACACTTACTTTCTTTGGTAACCATTCGAAAGAAAGGTTATCAAATTGTGCTTGAAAATGGGCTCATTTACATCAATTCAATGAAGGATAATTATAAAACCATGTATACAGGATATGAAGATGGAAACTTGGTTAGATTGCATTGTAAGGTGCTTCCTCCCAATATAGAACTTGCAGCAATTGTTGATATAGGTACAGGTACTATGTCTACACAGCGGTTATGGCATCTCCACTATGGACATTTGAATATCCACTCTTTAGTGGATTTGCAGAGATATGGTATGGTGAATGGGTTGCCCACTTTTCACAAAGATAGTATTCTTTGTGAGTCATGTGTTTTGGGCAAACAAAATCGGGAAAAATTTCCTAAACAGTCATCTTAGAGAGCTAATAGATGTTTACAGTTAGTTCATAGTGATGTATGTGACATGAAAAAGTCATCCATTGGTGGGTGTAGATACTTTGTCTTGTTTATTGATGACTTTTCTAGGATGACTTGGGTATTCTTTATGAAAAACAAATCTAAAGTTTCCGCTAAGTTTGTTGATTGGTTACACTTAGTCGAAAAAGAAACAGGTTCACATTTGGCCACTCTTCGTTCAGATAATGGAGGTGAGTATACCTCTAATGAATTTTTAGACTATTGTCAAGAACATGGAATTCATCGACAATATATTAATGCTTATACTCCACAACAAAATGGAGTATCTAAACGAATGAATAGAACTTTAGAGGGCACAGCACGTGCCATGTTGCACTATAAACAACTTGATGATAAGTTTTGGGCCGAAGCCGTTGGTACTGCAGTGTATTTGAGAAATAGGTCCCCCACAGTTGCACTTTTGGGACAAACTCCATATGAGGCATGGTATGGGTTTAAACCCAAACTTAAACACTTGAAAGTGTTTGGATGTCTTTGTTTTGCTTTGGTTCCTCCTAAACATAGAACTAAGTTGGAACCACGAAGTCGAAAATGCATCTTTCTTGGTTATTCTGAAGATAAAAAGGGGTTTCATTTGCTTGCACAGGATTCAGGCAAATTCATAGTGAGTCGAGATGTAATATTTGATGAATTTGGGACTATGAACATTGTAGAGATTGATTCTCAACTTGATAGATTAGAGAGGAAAAATGCAAAAAGAGATAAGGGTTTGAATAATGGGGTTAACTCTTCGAAGTTATGGTATGAGACTCAAATTCCTTCACTTTCCTCTCCTTCATCTACAAGTTCACAGGTTGATGACTTAGAAATTGTTGAAAATTCTCTAAGCCCCCCATCGAATGATGCACCTAATGAGAATTCTAGAGTCCCTGATTTGAATAATTTGTCTAAGTATCCAAAATGGGCTCAAATTACTTTTTCTGACTTGATAGCAGATGAATTTGGTTTAATAGGGCCTAGGAATTCTTGAAAACAGGTGAACTATGCTATGGTTGTTACTACTTCTTCAACAGAGCCATCCACTTTTGAGGAGGCATCTACTGAACATGTTTGGCAACAGGGAATGAAATGTGAGTATGATTCCATACTTAACAATAATACATGGGTTTTAGTTGATCCTCCTCCACATGTTAAACCCATCAGATGTAAATGGGTTTATAGGACTAAGTATAAATCAAATGGCTCCATTGATAAACATAAGGCACGACTTGTTGCCAAAGGATATGCGCAACAAGAAGGTATTGATTATGAGGAAACAGTTGCACCAACTATCAAATGGCACACTATTCATATGGTACTTGCCTTAGCAGCACAAAATGGTTGGAAAGTACATCAGTTGGATGTTAAAAGTGCTTTTTAAAATGGTGATTTATAGGAAGAAGTCTATATGAAACAACCTCAGGGTTTTGAACAGGTGGGTGTTGAACACAAAGTATGTAAATTGACAAAAGCTTTGTATGGGCTCAAACAGGCATCCAGGGCTTGGTATGAGAAAATGGATTCATACTTGAAATCCATTGGTTTTCATCGCAGTGAATCAAATGATACTCTCTATTTTTGAGTGCAGGGTAAGAAAATGGTGATATTAGTTCTCTATGTTGATGACTTGTTTATTGCAGGTAATGATGAAAATCATAACAAGTATGTGAAGAAGGAATTAAAAGATGGGTTTGAGATGATATATCTTGGACTTCTTCACTACTATCTAGGCATAGAGGTAACTCAGAAAGAGCATAGTATTTTCATTTCACAAACTAAGTATATTTTTGAGTTATTAGAGAGGTTTGGCATGAGTGATTGCAAACCTGCCCTCACTCCCATGGAAAGTAACTTGAAATTGTCTAAGGATGATAGCAGTGCCTTTTTTGATGGCACAAAATATAGATGATTGGTGGGAGGTTTGATATATTTGATGACTACCAGGCTCGATATTTCATTTTCAGTTGGAATTTTATCTAGGTTTATGCATGAGCCTAGAGAAATTCATTGGCATGCAGCAAAACAAGTACTTCGTTAACTTCAGGGAACGAAAACATATGGCCTTGAATACCGCCGCAATAAGAACTTCAAACTTGTTGGATATTGTGATGCAGATTTTGGTAGATGTGTGGATGACAGAGTGTCAACCACAGGATACACTATGCATATGGGTTTAGCTGCCATTGCTTGGTGTTGTAAGAAGCAGGATACAGTGGCAAATTCATCAGCAGAATTAGAGTATATTGCAGCATGGGATGCTTCTAGAGAAATTGTTTACCTTCATCATATTCTTGAAGATTTTTAGGTTTCTCAGTTTACTCTTACACAGTTATACATTGATAATCAGAGTGCAATCAAGATGTCCAAGAATCCAGTGTTTCATGCCAAAACAAAACATATGGATGTCAAATATCACTATCTGCGAATGTTGGTGGTAAAGAAAACTCTTGATCCAATATATTTCCCAACTACCGATTAGACAACTGATATCTTCACAAAACCCCTTGACAGAATCAAATTTGAAAAATTCAGAAAAATGCTTGGTATGTGTCAAAAGACCTGACTTTGGATCATAGGGGGGTTTGTTAGGACTTGTTCCAAAGTCTTAACGTTAGGTTAGTTTTTTGGTAGAAAATAATTACTATTGTAAATGGGGCATGCATCTTTTATAAAGACACCCCCATAAAATAAATAAACTTAGTTTAATTATCAGGTAGTTTTTATGTTTTATGTTTATTAATTAGATTTGTTTTACGGGTTGTTTTCCCATATTTAGTTGGTTATTGGATTAGTTGTTTTTACCAGTCATTGGTAAAAACTATATAAATCCATATTTGCTTTGTGAAAGGGTTAATGGAGTAAAGGCACCCTTATGTACTTATTTTTTTGAAATTAATAAAATACTTGTGCACTCGCACTAAGCGGGGACAAGGTTCAATCTATTTTGATCCTGGAGTTATCAGGAACCTAAAATTCACAAAAGAAGTTTTTTTAAAATAATAAACCATCTATTTTTGCTTCTGATAGTGGGGCTTGCCATGATTATCATCTCCTACCACATTATTGATCTTTGAATATACCTTGGGCTTTTCATTTTTTTTAAGGAGAATTGTATTTTTTAAAGATTTTGATGGAACCCTTGGAAATTAAGTATCTTTCAATATGGACTTCTTTTTATATAATTTCATAAAAATATGTAGCGTGATGGAGTTATAGTTGATAAGCCAATTACAAATTAAAATTGTTTTTAAATATAGCTATAACTTGTTTTTTGGGAGGTGACCATGGAAATGTCTTACTAAGGCATGCTATATTTACAAAAAGGAAGTAAAAGTCTAGAAATTATATTATTTAGTATTATATAGGTATACCATGGTCAACTCACATTCAACATTATAGGAAAAGTGACTCAAACTTTTTTCAAAAAGTTCCTCAATGGCTGTGATTGATCATTTGGGTAAGTTTAAAAACCATTCTAGGGCTTGACCCCATAGACTGCATGGGAAGAGTCTTAACAGATAATCACTACTATAAATAACATATGAACATGTCGTAGTAAAAATATTTAAGGTGCTCTCTAGGATCTCTATTGCCTTTATACTTATAAAACTTTGGGGGTCCAAAATATAAAGGAAAGGGTACCATCATAATGTTAATGTAAAAATTTTATGGACAAATTTCTTCAAACTTGTATTGTTTGCTTTTGGAAAACTATTGTATTTTAACCTTTGGATCTTGCCTTACATGTTTTTCCATTCTTAGATAAATGCCATATCCTTGAATGGAAATTATTGGTTTGAATTTGGATTGAAAGTGAATTGGAAGCTTGACCAATGAATTGGTTTAAATTCATGTTTATATTGGAAAATGGATTGGATGATTTATTTAGATTAATAAATTAGTATGAAGATGAACCAATGAATTGATTTTAATTTATGTTTGGATTAGAAAATGGATTAGGATTTAAACTTGTAAATTGGTTTGATTTAGAATATAAAATAGAACTCAAATGTTGATTGTGATTTTGATTGATTTGATTGGAATTCGAATCATGGTTCAAATTTTTATTTTGATTTTAATTGATTAGATTAGTGTTCGAAGCAGGCTTTGAATGCTGATTTTGATTAATTGGTGAATTTGAATAGAAACTCAAATTTGGATTTTGATATAAATTTATTGGTAAATTTGGATTAACATTAAAATTTGGACTAGGGATTCAATTTAAATTAAAATGTACATTCAAATTAGGATTTTTATTTTAATTTATTGATTGGTTTAAATTCAAATGTGGTTTTAAATTAGGATTTGTATTGGTTTGAGTTAATCTTAGATTATTGACATTAGAAATAGGATAACTCAAATTTGGATTTGGATTGGATGATTGGTTTTTGGAAGTGTTACTTGACATGTTTGCTTTAAGTTGAAAAAATTCCCTTTCTAACCTTTTGACATGATATTCAATAGAAAAGGAATGGGGTTTTTGGGATGTTTCATCTATAATTGCTTTGAATTTATTTGTGTAAGTTTAAGAAAAAAAATTATTGGAATTATTGGAACATATTATGGCTATGTTATTCCCTATGGAATTGATATAACTTACTTGATCTTGTATGGGAGGTATGGATTCTTATTTGGAAAGAAAATAGTGTAAGTCTTTGGATCAAATCAGGGGGAAGAATGGCTCCTAGACCAAATTCTTGCAACAATAATTCATTTTTGTTTTCTATGATGTATTAAATGACTTGGGAAGGGGGGTTATTGTGTAAATTAACCATATGACCATGTTCTTATTGAAAAATTTATTCATCTTCAATAGTGTCATTGATCTCAACATCATGTTGTGAGTTACCAAATTGAAAGAGGTCATTGCCAAAATTATCTTATCTATTGAGGATTATTCAATAAGGCTAATTATCTTGTGATGGGAAATATTTCTTTGGAAGATGGAATAAAAAAAAGGTGAAATATTAAGAGAATTTAAAGTATAGATACTTGACAACGAGTTTACAATTTATTTGACTTTAGATTTTGGGCTTTTTTTTTTTTTTAATAAATTTTAGAGTTTGGTTTCAAAGATTTTAAACTTGGTTTTCAAAAAAAAATATATTCAAGTACATGATCTTCATAAGGATTTAAAAATAAAATAAGATAGAAATAAATCTCTATTTTTAATAAAAAAGAAACATGAAATACATAAAAAGGGATAAAACTAGGATATAAAGGACTAAAATGTCTTGTAGCATCTCATATATACTGACTTGTCTATTGAAAAGTGTTATCCTAAATTTTCATAGAACTAACTATGGAGGTATAACCATACCTATTATAACTCTAAATTTCACCCCTAAGAAGGTTGTTCAAGCCTTCTTACTTAGATGATAGTAATGGAAACACCTCTAGGCTATGGGTGGGCTAATCAATGAGGGGAATATATATATGTGGGTTATATCCCTTGATGCTTCATACAAACTAATACTAACCCAATCAACTTAAAATGAAAAGGGACAAAAAAACATGAAAGTAAAAGGGGTGATACACTAAAATCTTGACCTCCACTTACCTATGCACTTGTGAAGTGAAGCAAGACTGATCAAACCACACAACTCCAACTTGAGGTTATCCTTACATCAATATTTCAATATAGAGGCCATGGGATATGCCTAAATTACGAGGGATAACCAAGAGGTAAACTATATAAACACTAATGGAAGATTTCCACATCAAATTCCCTACACAACCAGCTATAATACTCCATGTGACCTGAAAAGAGTCAACCTACTTGTAAGAAGGTAAGGGTGAGATGAAAAAAGAGAGGGAGTTAGGAAACTACAACTATAAATCATGTAAAATCACAACAATACACTAAAAGCATACGTTAAGAAGGCTAAAACATACTTATTATTCATCTCAGAAGGTAAGAATAATTTTTAACTTGAGTAGGTATTTTCCATAATCATATTTAGGATGCATACAATGCCATTAAAGATTAATTTATATAATAAATAGGGAGAAAGAGAGAGGTAAGATGTGTAGAAGGTCCATCAACTATCACTCATCATAAAATCAATTATAAATCATAAGTATCTTGTCATCAAATATATAAATAATGTGTTGTCCTCTTGTTCTCAACACTATAAGCCAAGTTTTTAGTCCATTATAACCCATGAATCTCCTCAGATGATCTCCCATGTAAAAAAGTTAACTTTTTGAGCATTGCAAGCCTGTAGTTACACTTGACAGGGCTATTTTAGAAAAAAAGGTCATAAAGATGCTTGTATTTAATTATAAACACCTATGTTAGGTATTTTATATTCCATATTATGTGTTAATGTGTTCCTATTAATTATTTAAATCCTTAAACTCATTATAACCTACATTAGCCCATTGTTAAGGTTTGCAGGTAGTCTTTTGAAAATGACTCTAATAGCCTCTTTTTGATGGCTTATAAACTTTACAAGGGCCTTAAACATTGTAGAATATTATGAAATGTTTATTAGACCATTTTTTACTTATTAATCCTCTAAATTAAATGCAAACTTGGCCCTTTTCTGTCATCCTTTGTGTATAGGCATGTAGGTGCCTATTTTAGGCCTAACACCTATTTCACTTGTCACATGACTGATTTATCTTACTTTGATTACCCTAAATTGTTTTAGAAGAAATATTAAGTTATTTTAAATTTTTTTAATACCTTTTACCAATGATAAAATACACATAACCTACTAGTAGTTTTTCCAACCTTAGATGACCTTCAAAAATCCAAGCTTACCCAATCAAGCATACTAGACTGATGATCTTGGACTCATAACCTCCAAATTTATTCAAAGATGACCATGGACTTAGTTTTTAATATTTATAGATGTTTCATAAAGTTATATATATAATTAATAACAATAATAAACAAATTTTCTTATTGGTTTCTCAAGGAATAATTTGAGATGTAATGTTGCTCTCTTTAGATTTACCATGCCTAATACTTCCTTCAACAAGATTATTGATCAAAATAAACACCATATGGATTGTTTAAGTTATATAACTAATTAAACACTCTCATACAGTTAAAATGAACTTCCATTTGAATTTTAGGTCTCAAAATTCAAGATAACACAAATAGTCTTCCTTTTTTATGCATTTCTTAATGACCATCTATGGGTAGCCTTATACAAAGTCAATCAAAATGCATGTTAAATTGGTATTATTTTGAGTTTTAATCCTATTTATTCCTTGATAGGGTATTTGGAAGTTTAAAAATGTGAATTTTAAAGTGGAAAATTGATTCTAATCACCATCATGCTAGAAATCTTTCACAACCAAAATATTGATTATTATATCAAACAAGGCTAGAATCCTAATATTTTTGATAATATGGATTTGATACAAGGTTTTATCAATATATTTGGTGTTTTATGGGATTTATTAAACTATATTTAATTTGTATAAACTTATTTCATGAATCTAAAACCTTGCACTTTCTCAAACTAGCCTAGAACTCACACTTTCTACAAGCCTACAAACTTGTACCTTCTCATTTTGTTCATCCATGCATTGAGTTATGAGGAATAAATAGACACAAAAAATATATATTTAAAAATTATATTTACATAAATTAATTATTATATGAAATTAAACAAGATAAAACCATGACTATGGGGTTTTAGAGGGGTTTAAGAGTGCCTTAACTTCTTAAAGATGATTCATAAAGCTATAACCCTATATCTCTAAAATCTTACTATGGATTAGAAGGGAATAGGGGTAACATACTTACCATAATGTCATTTGGAAAAAAATTCTCTCCACTACATAAACAAATTCAAAATCGATTGACCTTCCCTTATATGTGAATGACTCGATGAAGGAGCTGAGAGATTTTTTATCTTTCATAGACTTGTAACTTCTTCTTAAGCATGGTCTTGAGTCTAAGGAGACTGGATAAGGCCTTTGAGAGACTTATAAGTCCAAATTAATTTTTAAACCATTTATTTGAGACCTCCATAGGCCCTTCTCCTTTCAAAAACTATCATATCCTATCATAAAACCATGTTGGAACTGTGAACCAATTGTTAATGGAATCTCTCTTGACTTGTATGATGGTGGAGTAATATACCAGAACATTTATCACCTTCCTTTCCCTTTAATTTATTCATTATGTATTGTTTGGATGTTATAAATGATGATTAGGCATTTTCAAATGTACTCCAATGTTGGAAAAAGATTTTTATAACATCTTAGATAGATGTATGGATAAGGTACATGTAATATGTTATTCAAAAAGTGATAAATGACATAAAAAACCCCTTTTATCTTTAGACATGATATTGGAACTTCATATTTGATGTTATCTTAAGGAGTTACATTATGATAATGGAAACAAGGAATATAAGATGATAAAATGGAAACAAGGAATATAAGATGATAAAATGGAAACCTTAAACTTTCTAAAAGTACCTTAGTTTCTCTAAAATATTGAAATATCAAATACTATTTTCTTACTAGCTCTACCTCTTGGTCCACTATCCATTACATAGAAATATGTCATCTTATAAATTCACCATTCCAATGTTCTCACCATGGGTCATCATTCTATGAAATTTGCATAATAACCTTAACTTATCCAAAAATACCTTAATCTATGATAAACACCTCATAATGGTTCAAGTTATGGAGATTGGTTAATCAATTAGATGTCATGATTTACACTTTAAGTAGACCTTGCATAAGATCCTAAATAAGTGTACCATAGAACAAGCTATGAAATCAAGACATGACCCCTCAAAATTATATCAACAAAGTTAAATAGGCTTGTATGACAAGTTTTAAAATTTAATAACCTATGCTATCTATTTTAGATAACATTTATGGTGATTTCCATGGAATGTATGCCTATTATGCATATAGTCTAGTTGCCTTATTACATCCATTGGGATATTGGGTCACTTTAAAATGTTTCTCAACAAGACCCAAACTGAAAATGAACATGAAATTATTATTTTTAAACTAATTGAAAACTTAAATCAACTTCCACACACAAATAGAAACAAAACACACACAAAAAGACAAGGAACACACACATCAAGACAAACCTATGCTAGAATCACTTAGAAAAAACAAATACTAAACTAATATATATAAGGAACCTCAATTAATACTACACTTAGATCAAAATGGAAGATTTTCAGTTATTCTCCATGTGATGGAAAGGTTGATGAGCAAACTGCTACTTGAACATTATTCTTGCTATATCATCTCTTTTCTTGACTACCAATCTCTTTGGCTCATCTTCAAGTGGATCCATAATATAAAACATATATACTATGTATAAAAACTATTATTTTGGATCTATTCTTACCTCATGGTGTTATCCAAAATTGGTAAGGCTTCCCAAGTTCATAAAATTTTGATTTGTAGAGGTAACTAGAACCTCAATCTCTAATGATTCATTTAAATACTACTCTTGGTCCTCTATGACATATTGAGAGATGCCATATTATTTGTCTAATATTGTAAGTTCATGATATAATTCCATCCCATGTACTATAGGAGCCTAATTATTACCAAGGAATGAAATTTATTTAATACCCTCGTGTTTAATCTCAAATAATTTAGTATCCTCTTTAAAGTCTACAAATTGATCAAGGATTTGATAACTAATCTTGAAGACGTTAAAAAATTCAATATCAAGTGAAATTGAATCTTGGGTTGGCATGATTAAATGAATTCACTTATTATAATTATCCAAATTTTATTCTCCTTATAAAATTACATAACCTACTTCTAGTACCTCAAATAAGTCTTGTAGTTATACTTCACTTGTTTATGGTTCATTTAGGTCCTCTCTTGACTTCATGAGAGCTGATATGGAGGTGTTTTAATATTCACTCTATATTTTAAATTAAAAATAGTCCTTAGCTTTTTCAAATGATTAAAAATGAGCCTCTTCATCTAGTGAAATAATCTTATGTTGAATAGTATCATATTTTTATGCTTGTGCTTACAAGCTGATGTCAAACTAATCAGGGAGTTCTCTTTGAAAAATAGGTTCCTATTAGATGATGTGTTCACTCTCAAAGTATTCTTCCACTACATTAAGTGGAAATTATTCAAATATACTAATGTCTTTTTATTCAAATTCAAAATTCTCATTATGTTTATCATGCTCCATTAGGTCTAAAACCATATGGACTTCCTCATGCAAACAATGATTTATTTGAGTAGCCTTCTCATGACCATGTGAATTGATATCTATTGATTCAATATTGGCTCATTATTGATCAAGAATGTATTCAAAATAATAATTTTATGATCTATTAATATAATGAGGAATGACAATTATGATCTCCTCATCACATTCACTTAAAACACTCTCTTCCTCATAGCCTTCTTGAGGCTCATTTACAACTGTAACTTGATTTTGATCCCAAAAGACTGCTACATGATCTTCTTATGTGCCAAATTTAAGATCATTTAGCCAAAAAAGCTCTTGATCATACCCTTGATTGCATTTTTGATTAGATAGAGTTGACTTTTCTTCATCAAGATGCTCCTCTTTTACCTTACATATAATAGGTCCTCCATTGTAAAGGGAGATGGTGGGAGGGAAAGAATATCCACTAGGTGCAATAGGAACATAGGGAATTATGGGATGATATTTAATGGGATTTGGGGTTAGAGAGGCAATATTATAACATAGAAACTTAGAGGTAATGGAATAATTTAGAGGCTATTGAGGAAGGGGGAAAGAATTTTGGGTCAAGGTGTCCTTATTTTCTTCTTTCCATTTGGCAACCAACATATCAAATTCTAACATACCTTCATATTTATGAGCAATTCCAACTTGAGGGGTTTGTAGAGGACTTTGGAAACTTATAAAATTACTTGGATTGTGCTCATGACCTCTTTATTACTTTGAATACCTTACAATTAATTGAGAATTTGAGCTTGAGAAAGAGGTGAGGAGTTTTATAAGCTTAGGAAATTTATTGGTTTAGCCTCTACAACTTTCCTCTCTTCTTAGTTTTGAGTTGACATGGGAGTGTTGGTATAATAAATTTGACATGGGGTAAAAATAGGCTCATAAGATTGATTAAATTGAGAATAGGATTGATTAAATTGAGATTTATTCTCCTTAAAATCTAATAAACTACTACCAATAGTTTGAATTAAGCCTTTTATTTCATGCCACTCATTGGAAGAACTAGGGGTAGCTTGAAAAGGTTGGCTAGGCTAGTAGAAATGGATTTGTTGCCCTCCAATGATAGATAAATCATTCTTAAAATTTTGAGAAAGGTTATTTATGTCTAAGAGTATATTATAAGGGCTAGTTTGATTATGTGGTTGGGGAGGGAAAGAAGGATAGTGTTATTTAGAGAAAGCTACTCATACTAATAACTAGAGGCATATGAGGGGAAATAGAGTTAATTTAAGAATGATATGGATCAACATATGGATATTATGGACCATTATTATACTAATAAATAAGTTTAAAATATAAATTTACTCCATATCCATCCATAAAACTTCATGAGTCAAACAAAATCAAGAGAAACTATCAACAATTCTTTGAAAAAGGTATGTGGGATGCTAGAACCAACTGATTAAACTTGGAGTCACCATTAATGTTTGATATGAATGACTCCAAAGGATGATATATTTAAGAATACACCAAAAATTCTCCAATATATGAATTAATTATTATATTTATCCCACTCAACATGCTAAAACTATTATCACTCTAAATTGGACCCCTAAGAAGGTTGTTCAAGCCTTATTACTTATATGATAGCAATAGAAAAACATATAGGCTATGGGTGGCATAATAAATAAGGGGAATATGTGTGTGTGTGTGTGTGTGTGTGTGTGTGTGTGTGTGTGTGTGTGTGTGTGTGTGTGTGTGTGTGTGTGTGTGTGTGTGTGTGTGTGTGTGTGTGTGTGTGTGTGTGTGTGTGTGTGTGTGTGTGTGTGTGTGTGTGTGTGTGTGTTTGTAATATATACCTTAGTGTTTCACCCAAACTAATATTAACCTAATCAACTTGTAAATAAAAGGGACAAATAAAAACATGAAAATAAAAGGGATGATGTGCCAAAATCTTGACCTCCACTTGCATATGCATTTGTGAAGTGAAGCAATAATAATCAAACCAAACAAATCAAAATTGAGGTTATCCTTACATCAGCATTTTGAAATGTATGTCTTGGGATATGCATGAATTAGGAGGGATAACCAAGAGGTAAAATGAATCAATACTAATAGTATATTTCCTCATCTAATTCCATCCACAACTAGCTATAATACTTCATGTGACCTAAAAAGAGTTAACCTAATTATAATAAGGATGAGATGAAAAAAGAGAGGGAGTCAGGACACTACCAATATCAATCATGTAAAATCATAATCATATACTAAAAGCAAGCTTGAATAAGGCTAAAAATAACTTATTATTCATCTCAAAAGGCAAGAACAAGTGTTAACTTGAGTATGGATTCACCATACTTAGATTGAGGATGAATAAAATTCCATTCAAGGATTAATTTATAGAATAAATAAGGAGAGAGAGAGAGAGAGGTACGATATGGATAAGGTCAATCATTTATCACTCATCATCAAATTAGTTACAAATCAGAAGTATATTCCCACCAAATTTGCAAAGAATGTGTTATCCTCTTGTTTTCAACACTCTAAGCTAAGTGTTGATGTAGTTATCATTGGTGGATGGTGTATGATTTCATCATATATGGTTATATTCTTCTTGAATCTAACTCCCTTTCCTTGGATTTACACATCCACTTCTTTAAAGAATAATTAAAAGTTACCTCCTTCACACTTGGTAGTCTTGACCTTCTTGGAAACTTGTTATGCCATTATTGGCTATACAATGACTATTTTTTCTTGATGAGAGTGAGTATTAATGTATAAAACTCTTCATTATATTATATTTTTCATTAGAACCTATAAATTCATGCCAAAAATGGCCTAATCCAAAATAAGGTAGTGAGGGTATATTTATCACCTATGTAGGGTCTAGTCTTTGTTTGGAAATCTCCACCATATATTTTTACTCCATGTAAGTACTATATGATGTCCTATAATTATTGTCTAATCATTTTAGATCACATGCAACTGAGTCTTTACAAATTGTTTGGTAAGAATATTTGGAGGTGGCAATAGGCATTCTTACCATAGAATCTTAAAATAGCCTTGAGAACCAAAAGGAGTTTTGTCCATGTTTCATGACCTAAAAAAACTTCCATAAGTGATATTATATTCTTAAAAATATAATATAAGGATTATTTAATCCTTGATATCACTGAGAAAGGGCTGTAACCCCATTTCCATAGGCAAACAAGTGGGTAGTCCTAGTCTTACTTGGTTTAGCATCTAAAAACTATCAAAAACACCGTGATAGATACTTTAATGACTATTTATAAGTTTATTAATCCTATTCTCAATATTTTAAATCTTCTCCAACTATTTTATGAGTTCACACACAACCAAAAATCATGAAAACCATCATAAAATAGGCATTTTTAGGCTATTTCCATCCATTTTCCTTCACACATGGGAAGGTTATTGACCCAAAAGGTGATATTTAGGTGTGTATACATCAATTTTTTTAAAAATCCATCAAAATATATTTTATTCACTTATAATATTAATTGGCTTCATCGAGCTCCTTTAGGCTTCCTAAAAGCAATTTTGACCTCCTGATCTTCTTAATAATTATTCATCAAGGATAGACCAAAATGGATAAAAAACAAATAATATGGATTATAAAAACCCCTTAGCATATATTATCTCCATTATAAACCATGCATCTCTACAACTGATCTCCCATATGAGAAAGTTACGTTCTCATGCACTACAGGCCTGTAGGTACACTTGAGAAGGCTATTTTGGAAAAAAGGGTTATGAAGATGGTTGTATTTTATTTAAAATAACTCATTTATTTATTTTATATGACCTAAAAGGTTTTAATATGGTCCCTTAAACTATTTTACTCCTTAAACTCATTAGAACCTGCATTAGCCCATTGTTAAGGTTTGTAGGCAGTCTTGTGAAAATGACCCTAATAGTCTCATTTTGATGGATTCTCAACCTTAAAAAGGTCATTAAAAAATTTATAACAATATCCAATGTTTATAATACTATTTATTAATTCTTAATATTCCACCTTAAATGCAAACTTTCCCTTTTTTTGCTAATCATTTATATATAGGCCTGCAGTTGCTTATTCTAGGCCTAACACCTATTTCACTTACCACATGACTAATCTCTCTTACTTTGATTAGAATAAATGGTTTCATAAGTAATATTAATTTAATTTTAGTTTTTTTAAGATATTTTCAATTTATGAAATACACATAACCTACTATTAGTCTTTCCAACCTTAGATGACCTTCAAAACTTCAAACTTACCTAGTAAAGCACACTAAACTAATGATATTGGACTTATAACCTAAAAATTTATTCAAGGATGACCATGAAATGAATTTTTAAGCTTGATATATGTTTCATAAATTTATATATATGACTAATAAAAAAAAAATCTTATTGGTTTCTTAAGGAACAAACTTAGATGCAATGTTGATCTCTTTAGACTCAATAAGTGTAATACCTCCTTCAACAAGATCATTGATCAAACTAACAAATATATCAATTGGGTCACTTATATAAGTAATTAAACACTCTAATACAATTAAAATTGACTTACCTATTCATTTTATGTCTCAAAAAATTCAATACAACACAATTAGTCTTCCTTTTTTATGCATTTCTTAATGACCGCCTACAAATAGCCTTATACATAGTTAGTAACCATTTCATGTTCAATTGGTCTTCTTGGGATTTTTATCACTAGTTATTCATTTAGATGTAATGAGGAAGTTTAAAAATGTGAATTTAATTTTTTTTTAAATTACTCCAATCACCATTGTGCTATAAATCTCTCACAACCAAAATCTTGACTGTTATATCAAACAAGGCTACAAATTGAAATAACCTGAGACATAATTGAATGAAACTACCATAGGACAAGCTATAAAATAAATAAATGACCCATAAAATATATATAAATAAATTTAAATAGTTTTTTTTTTAATTTTTAAAATTTATTTACCTATGGTAGCCAATTTGGGTAACAATACCCATAACCCACTTCACCAGGTTTTGAGGGTAAGTTGAGAGCAACTTATTAGAGCTAACCATTTGATGGTACACTACAGTTTAAATATATGAAATGTCCATCCTAATATTAAGTTTCATACAATATTATCTAAAAGGGATTCCTCTATATACCTTTTGATACATGAATCTCAAAACTATGTAACAGATTGATTTAACAGATGCACACAAATTGATCTAGTCCCAATGTGCCCAACCCATCCATAAGATTTTAATAGGTTTATTTTATAAAAAATAATATTTTAATTAATTATTTAAAACTTGGGTATTTTATTATGTAACCCCCTCACATCATTGTGTGATTAAAACACACAATTACTTGTAAATTGAAACAATGAATCCTCAATTTGTATACCCCATTAGTACATGAGGTTTGGCATAATGTGTGGTAGTGAAATACATGATAGATATATCTTATAAAAAATTAAAAATAAAAAGGTTGTAACTTGTCTCTTATTTATAGGTATCATCACTAATACGATGCCAAGGAAATAGCATACACACAAGCATAACCTAGGTAACATAGTCACAAATTTGTTTTTGATTTATGAGTATTGTCACCAATATGATGCTAAGAAAAGAGCATGCAAAAATTTGTGAAACAAAAAAGAATCATTTTTTTTACAATAAAAAGGAAATTTGATCTAAATAATAAAAAATTAAAAGATATTTAATTACTAATTTGTAAGAAATCAACAACTTGAAATAAGCAAAGTTAGTGAAAATAAAATAAAATGTTTTCTTTTTGTTTTAAATTTGCATTTTTTGACAAGCATCTTGTATAAAAAAATTTATTAAGTTTCTTGTGAAGATTTAGTAAACCTACAAGTTTAAAAAAATTAGTAAATTAATAAATATAAAGATAAAAAACTAAATTTTAGGAATGAAACCATTATTATGCATAAAACAAAGAATAACAAAATTGTTAAAAAGTTATAAAAAAAAAAAAAAAAATAGAAGCAAAGAGAAACAAAGAACAAAACCACTATGATTAAGAGTGAAACTACTGTGACAAAGAAAAAATTCATTGAAAATTTTAATGAAACCACTAGCTTGTAAGAAAATATAAAAATAGAAATAGATAAATAAAAAATGAAATCAATGCACTAAGAAATAAAATCACTGCATGGTTAGATAAAATGTTGTCTTGTAAAAAGTCAAAAAATAGGGCTAGGAAATAGAAAATAAAATCATTGCACTAAGAAAAAAATCACTCCATGATTAGATAAAATCATCAAAAATTTGGAAAAAAACCATTGTCTTGTAAAAGGTCAAAAAAATAGATACAGATAAACATAAAACAAAATCATTACACTAAGAAACAAAATAACTGCACACTTATGTAAACATGTTAAAAAGTTGGATAAAATTAATAGCCTAAAAATTCATAAAAATAAAGACAAATAGATAATGAAATCACTATTTATTAATTAAGTCAAGGCATTCAAAGACAAGAGGTGGAAGGATGAACTCCTGAACATCTTCTATAAGAAGAAGGGAAAAAATAAACCCAAGTATTCATCTCACAAGGGATTTATGCACATTGAGTTGTTGAGGAAATAGCTAGAGGTTTATTTAAAAATTATGAGGTACATTACCCTTGAGGGTAAAAATATTGTTATCTTCTAACATTACTTTCTTCTTCTAAACCACTTTAAAGGTCATACAATTAGCATCCCTTTTTTCTTGTTACAATGTCTAGAGATTTTGGTGTTCAATTTCAAAAATAATCCTTTGGTAGATTTAATACATCAAATCTTAATCTATTGTTGATTAAGCATAGGGAACCACTATGGTCTAAGATCATCAATGAGGCCATAAACATTAATAGTGAGAGAGATAATTATGAGGAGGATGGGAATAACACTCAATTAGATTTGGGAGATGAACATAAAGAGGAAGATGTGGGGGATTCAACTAAAAATGTATAGGAGGATCCCAAGCCTATCTTGGGAATCCCTACTCTCATCCACCCACTTGCTATGAAAGGTAACGGGGTTTTTGGGCCCAATGTCAAGGTAGATATTGAGGACTCCCTCCAAAAGTTGTATACAAAAATAGTGATTCCAAAACTACTCTATGGAAAAATTACTAAGGAGTTTGAGAATCTCAAATGATTCCTCCGTCTAGATATGAAAACAACTAATGAAGGTATAGTTTTCCCAGCTCGCACCCTAAAAGGTAAATCTAACTTACACGGAAAAGAGGAAGAAGCCACCTAGGTTCTTAAGGAAGAAAAAGAGGAGTTTCATTCCTCTAACCTTAAGAGGAAGAGATATGACGATGGAAAGGAATAGTTTGCTGGGAGTCAAACTAGGGGAAGAAACATCAAAAGTGCTAGTATTGATACCAAATAGTTGATCTTTTACTCTAAATCAAAATAGAATTTTTGGTCCCTATTTTTTTTCTGGTTACTTTTTGTTTTTTTGGCTGATTACTGGTGGTTATTTGTTGGAAGGTGGGTGTATTCGATGGGTTTCTCTTTTTATCTATTTTTGTCCTAATGATTTGAATTACTTATCTTTTTGTTATTCATTGTAAAGGGTATGGGTTCCTTCAACCAATATTTTTAACTGATCTAATAAAAAATCACTATTCAAACATATGAACTCATTATTTCATAGAATGAAACTATTATTACACATACAACCATATACTAACTCAAAATTTTGGATAAACAAGACCTATAGCTACAAAAGAGACCTTTCAAAAACAATATTAAATAAATATACACTTTGAAATAATTCAAATACAACTGAAACAAGATAAAAAGTACAATTGTGATGAAGACTATGATGGAATGGTCCCGTCAAGCATGTCATAATGTGATATATAAATATATAATCTAATTAAAATATGAACTATAATACAATATGTGAATCATATTCTAAACTAAACCAACCTTTGATAGTGTAGTAACAACAAAAAGAAAACTAAACAAACTAAATAATTAAATACTTACAATTCATTAAAAATATCATCACCTTCTCCATTATGAACAATATGGATTTGCTCTTGAGTCTTAATGTGGGTGCTCAATTCATATCCAAATAAAGATAAATTAGGTAGAATATGGGTCAAAATATCTTGGATTCTTAATGGATGCATAGGATAATATCTATAAAGATTCAATAGCTTGCAGGTGGATTCTTAAACTGATGGATTACATGCCAATTTATAATCTTTTGGGTGGTGAGATTAATGGTTGAAAATAATCAAAGTTTATTTAATTATTATAATAATCTATGACTAGATTTGAGTCCTGATCTCAATGGATGACTAATTTTCATATGTGTGAGAAAGATGGGAAACATTAGTTAGTAGTTGAAAATATCTTATGAATGAGTCAAGGTAGTTGAGTGACTCACCAAGGTAGTTGAAATGTAATGGTGACTTAACATTGGTTGAATAAGTTAAGGAGTTGGATTGGAAGACTCAACACTTGGTTGAGAGAAGCATGGAAGATGTTTGGATGAGGTGGAAATTCTAGATTTCAATTAGTTTTGAAGAATTAGGTGTGCATGATTAATTAACTAGTATGGATTAATTAATTATTTGAAAAATGGAGGGAAGTGATATTAATGTAAATTTTAATTTTTGAATGATGAATGGATTAGTATGTCAATTTTAAACAAAGTTAAGTAAGACACTAACTGTGACAAAATTAAGTTTTCTACCCTTGACATTGAAATAAAATAGCCTTTGATCTTGGATAAAGTATGACACAAAATGATTTAATTTCTTCAAACTTGGATTAAATTTAATATTAAAAAGATTATCTTGTCACCTTACATCATTCTAATACTGAAACTCTTTCTTTAAACCTTGGGTTTAAATTTGCTTGATTTATAAAAAACAAAAATATTTCACTATTTTTTTAATCTTTATTTTTCATATGTTTTTTCTTGTTTTAGAAATTTATTTCCTAACATTTTTAGTTTAACTACTTAGTGACTATCATGAAGGGTTTTTTGATGTTATGTTTACATAATATTAACAACCTAAGTTGTACCCTATTAAATAAGGTTATTCAGACCTAATTCAAACTTGGACTAACATGACAATGGTCTAAAGGTTGTGGGTGATGTTACAACTAGACCAGACCTCTAGATTATGGGGCTAGCTTCCATGGTACATCAATTTTGGCTCAGTTTACTAAAACCTACTACTATTGGGGTGAAAAGGGATAAAAAAATAAACCTATTCTAAGGGATGGTGATGCACATATATTACTTATCTACTCAATTTGGACTTCAACTAACAACTCCAAGGACTCCTATGCAAAAGTGTTTCATATAAAGGCTTCACTAAATGATCAAAATAAGAGGGAAATAATGGAAGTTCTAGTTAAGGGAACTAACTAATAAATATCTCCACTCCAAGTTTAGCCACTTAACATTCAAACACTATATATGGTCTTCATAAGATGATATACTAGTAACTAGGTGAGATTAGGACCTGCCAAGGGAGAAAACACTCCCACATGTGCAAATAAAACTAATTAAACACACTTAAACTATATCAAGGAAGCTAAAAATATTCATATTATTCACTTAAGATGTTACAAAGTAAAATTTTGGTAGATTTTCCTCATGCCCAAGAGAGGGGTTTTTTCAAATGCCAAAAATTGGCATACATATAGAGAATTGAGAGAGATGAGAGATAAGGAGACAAGATCCCCCAAAACTAAGAAATAAAACATTGATTTAGTCCTTATCCCAACTCCAACATAGATATATTTTATTAGTCTCTTTTCTTCTCTTTGGGAAAATGGTGTAGCACTTCATGCTTCATTATTTTGAAAATCTTGAAGAAGTCTTTCTCCTTCATTGGTGGTGTATGACCCACGTAGGTGCCTAAATCATTGGGCCAAATTTTTATATTCTTGGTAAAGAATTCAACCCATTCAAATTATGTCTTTAATGAATATAACAAGTCCTATTAAACTCATAGAATTTTTCAACTTAATATTCCATCTTGATAGGCTCTTATAATACTTTTAAAGGCAAGTTTGACTCATTCTTGAAGTTTGGCATAGGAAGGAGGAAAGAGTATTTTTGGAAAGTGGAGACATTTTAAACCTTTATCAACTCCTTGAAAATAAAACATGAATTATTCTAACCTCTAATATGGAATATAATATATATTATTAGTTTACCGAGGCTTATTTAGAACCATTATGCATTGATTTAGTCTTTTAACTCCTTGAATTGCTCCTCCTTCACTAAAAATCAAGTTGGGTTTTTCTTCCAAGATTAAAAAATTCTTCATGGATGGTATATAAAAACAATATTAGACCTATAAAAAGGCCATTTGAGCCATAAGTCACTCAAAAAGACTTTATTTTATTCACAAACTTTGCATTCCTTCATAATTCCTTGTATCCCTTTTATAACTAAATATCCTTAACTAAAATAAATTATAAGAAAATATATAAAATTAAGAGTTTTTTTATATATCCCATATCCCCTTACAATTACACACAAAATTTGGTGGCCTAACTCTGAGTGTAAGTGTCTTTTCTAGCACATTTTCTCTTCCAAAATTAGGCCTAATTAACCCTCCTAGGCCTAGAAAGTGAAAATATTCTTCCTAAGACCCCCCCACACATTTAAAAATCACAAAAAATACTTGATTAACTTTACCTATGATATTTCCATGATTCAAGTCAAATTTGGTGATTTTAAACATTGTGGAAGTATGAAAACCTTGAAATGGCCATTGGCAAGCTTGCCTTATTATAGCATTTTCAAACTAGCCTGAAAGATTTAAATAGTTTGGGAACTTATAATAAATTTTATATATATATATATATATATATATATATATATATATATATATATATATTAATCTTGTAAATGTAAAATAAGTCTTTAACCACCTCTCCCATTGATTGGAATCAACTCATGCTCTCTAAAAACCTATTTTAGGCTAAAAACCTTTTAAAACTATAATTTTGTACAAATATGTACAAGTGAAGGTATAGCCAAATTTCATTTCAAATATCCTTATAGATTATTAAAAAAACTTTGGTGGGTTTTAGGGATAAATTTTGGAATTTTATGTGCTTTTGAGGTCCATTTATGTAAATTGGTCACAACTAGGTTTAAGGAGTGTTTAAGACCTCTTTGGGGTATTAACAATTGTTCATAAAAATGAGATGTCCAATTGACCTCCATCCAATTTTAAAACTTTATTTATATACCCACTTAACTTTCCCAAAATTATTATACTCTCATGCAAAGTGTGAGCAATGGCATGATCACTTGAATTTGCTCTTTAGGTGGTTGTCTTAGCTTTCCTTGAGCATGAAAGGTGTCAAAAATGGGTTTTGGGTCTCAAAAATAATTACCAATGATAGGATAATCTCATAAACCTTAAAATAAATCCCCTCCATCATTTTAAATTATCTATAAATGTTCAAAATTCCTTTGTATGCATTTGGTGCACTAGTGAAGGTGATTGTGGTTTAAGGTTGCTTTACCATTGCAAACCCTCAAGGGATTTTAGATTGATAAATGAAGTTGTTTTCCACCTAAGAGTGTATTTACATAATCAAATTTATTTTACCATGCCTTAAAATCTATTAATAATGTATAGAATGTTTGGTATGTGTTCTTGAGCTCAAGTAAACCTCTAGGTCTCTTGAATAGACCCTGTGAATGGAGTGGGCTAGGTCTGAGATAAAATAGTGGATATTAAAAATATTTGTATGAACTTTATAAGAATAAAAATTATAAATACACTCATTACCACCCACTATATCAAATTTTAGATGTTGATCATGCCTATAAAGGCTTCAAGACTCATTTCCCCTAGAACTATCTAGTTGGCTATGTGAGTTTTTATGCTTCATGGGTCCATGCCTAAGTTTGTTTCGTTTCACCTTGTCAATGTGGTATGAGGGTGACAAAAAAAATTTATTGAAGTTATATTATCCTTATTGAAATGATACTTACCATTCCTTATTAACTTCTCATTTCTTTACACCCTATCAAAAAACCATCTCTCTTCATCTCCTTCTAGCTTACTTTGTCAAAACTGGATGTAGGTAATAGTTTCATTATGGAAAATTGGAATAGGTTCTATCTAATACATAATTACTTATAAATTATAAACCTATAAAAATAATTGAGAAACCATTTTTCACATTTTACAATTCCATCAATTCATACACAAGTATATACATGATCTACATGTTACACATACCTCCATGACTCAAACCTAACACTTCTATAGGTGAATCTTTCAACTTAGTAGATCTAGTAATTAAATGCATCATGGTTTATGAATATAATAATTATAAAGGAAATTATTTTCTAAAATAACATATCATAATTTAATATCTTCATCTCATTATATATAGACCAATTTATAACCCTCAATCATCTATTTTCTTTTGTTCTTCACCCTATCACTATGAGTGACACTTTATGCTAGCCATAGGTGATGTTTTAAACATGAATGTTAGATCATATTTATCATTTGAGTTTTGAGTCTCCATAATTTTAATTTAAATGTTCTCCATGTAGTCTCATTTTAATCTTCACTTACCTTGAAATTCTTCAATCATTGCTCTGCCCACTTCTTGGGCTTATGACTGAGTGTGTTTGTAGATATGACTATAAGTCTCTCTCTTAAGATATTAAATTTAGATCAGCCTAATGATATTTTTAATAATATATTGGATAAAACCTATTTATAATCATGGGTTTTCATAGATCCATTCACTTCAAGATATTCATTAAGGTTTTAATGTTCTTGTATTTCACTTGGTTCATCTCTTCTTATCATGGTTGTAGGTAATTATGAAACACATCTATATAGATTGTTACAATTTTGGGATGTATGATATGTTATCCATGGATAAACATATGAAACCATCTTACTCATACTTTAAACCTTTTCACTCTTGTATTTTTCACTCAAAGTGAAGGCTTGAATCACATCCAACCATTTAACTCCTAAAAAGCTTACTAACCACACTATACTGACTGAGATAGAGTAAAAGAATGTTGTATAAAGTGTGAGGTTTGGAGGGTATTCATGGTTTCCATTGTATATTTTAATTTAATCTCATTTACCATATAAATATTGTCTCTCTCACTTGTCTTGATCTCCAAAAAACTCCTTAATCATACATTGAAGTATCCTTATAACACTCATCTATAGGTGAAGGTTTGACACAACTGTATGGACCCATAGGTGTTGATATTTAGGTGTGACTTTGTAAAAAAATATCTTGTTCATAAAAAACCTCTATTTTATCTCTCATTCTTAATAACCTTTCATCATGTGGATTCTTTTCCAGAGTCATGAAACTTATTACCAAACCTTGTCCACCTTTTTCACACATGTCCTTTGGTGTATAGACTGTGTACAAACTATGGATATTTATGTGTTGATAATGAAGATTCTTGATATTTTTTTCATGATTTTGATGATACTATTTAGATTTAATGAGATTAATTTACATAATATATAATATCAAGACATGCTTAGCATGGATTTGGGTCTTATAACATATTTGATAGATTTGCAAACCGATGAATGCTTGAGACATTTCATGAAATTGATCAAAATGAAAGTTTGGACCATGTTTTAAATTTATTATTTACTTAAAATAACTCAATAGTGGCTATTTTTATGATACATGACATTACTCATTTCTATTTAGTTCAAACATGAATTTTAGACCTGGAAAGATCATCCAAATATGGTACAAATATCTTAAGAAGAAACTCACTTGGAGATTATGGAGAAAGAAATACATTTAAAAAAAACACATTAGTTCCATATATTTGAATTATTTTTAATTATTTATGGATTATTATAAACCTTTAAGTGTGATCATCATGAAGAAAAAACCAAACTTGTAGTAGAACTCATTAGAATGACTTGTACACCAAGGCCCTCTCTCATCAAGTGAAAGTAACTCATAAAGATGAATTGGATTATGAAACCACCATGAAATTGAGATTAAATAAATATATAAAACACCTTGAAAATCATTACTCTTAATTAATTTATGATCTTGATAAATAGGTACAAGAACAAACTCCTCTCAGATGAATAGGCCATAGTAACAAATTGTCGCTCTTAGAAATTGGTCTTAAATAATAAACCACCAATCCATGAAAAAATTCAATTTATTTAAATATTAATTGAAACCATAATAATGGAAAAAATTTAAGATCCTAAATCTCTCTCTTCTTTATGTACCAAGCATTTGAAAACTACCCTTTTAGAGCTACCAAAGAGGTTGATATAAAAGATAAAATGGTTTTATTCATTTTAAGACCTAAAACATCTTGAAAATCAAATTTTTAACATTTTAGTGGACAAATAAGGTCTTTAATATTCATTAAACTTAATTTCACCTTTAAAATTGTATGAATGGCATCAAAATATACATTTTGGCACTAAAACTACTATAATCACTAGAGAAGTTTGATGAAACTGATGTAAAATGTATACAATGGATATTTTCATTCTATAATAAGTATATGGTGTCCTTAAAATAATTTTTTTTGTTATAGGGTTGGAATTTGGCCTTGGGAGGCTAAGTTGTCAACATTTTTGGTGACTCATAGGGGTTGATCAGCCTAATGATCAAGGGAACCCACTAACTTTTTCATGATAATGATAATTTTTAAACATGACAACATGATTTTGATGACTACCTTGGGCTGCAAAATAGATTTAGTACTTTGTGACAAATTATGAATGTAATAAATAACAATACTCAATAGAAATAACTAAATAAACAACACCTAACCTAAAGAAAATAACAAGAAGACAACAAACCATCAAAACAACAAAATACTTATGTTGAACACTTATTAAAGAAATAAAAATAAAATAACTAACTTGAGATTATATTCTATCCTCTAGGTTCAAATGGAAAATTTTATAGACCACTATGGGGCACCATGAAGTCTGAGTGCCACATCTTGATAGTTCCCACTTGCAGATAGGAGCATTGGCATATTCATAGTCTCTTGAGGAAGAAGCTAAGAATTATGGTTACATGTATAGATGTATGGGTTGTACATGTGATTATAACACCTAATAATACTCCTCCCATATCTATCTACTTTGTAATAACAATACTAATTCTGCCTCAGTCATGGGTTGCCAAAGGTCCACCATGTCTTGGTCGATGCTTTCACTCTGCTCCCTATGGAATGGTGACTTGTCAAGACCTTCATGATGGACATATTGAAATTTATTATGAATTATAAAGGATAAAAAATCCTTACTTGGTTTTTATTCAATAGTATCAACTTGAGATACTACTTCATCATTCCTTCCTTCATCTTGGGCCTGATCTTTTTATGGACAATACTTGATAGGGTCTACCGCTTATTGGTCTTCAAAGTGTTCCATAAGAAGTGTGAGTCCTTGAAGAGATTGATATTCATTTCAAATGATAATTTATTTCTTCCAAATGTCATCAATGTCACCTTAACACTCCATGTCATCATGATCATACTTTAAACTCTCACCAACCATTGGGGTCTCATGTATATCAATAGGATTATCTTGGAAGCAAGGAAGGGTTTTTTGTCTTTAATAAAACTAGAAGATTCTTAAACACATACCTTTTCTTGGATTTTAGAGACTTTATAATGATGTCATGAAAAAAGAGTGACTATCATGTCATCAAGTAGATATTGAGAACCATCTTCTTCTTATCCAATTAGAGTGTCTTCCTCTGACAACTTATCTTGTACCCTATCAACCTCTTAAATTTCATCTTCTTTTACATCATAGAAGAATGATTCATACTTATATTTGGTAAGGGGTACCCCAATTATAATTTCCTCTTCTTATTAACTCAAATCACTCTCATCCTATATCACTATAGCTAGATCTCCTTCACTTGTCTCACAAAGGAAAGGCTCCTTCTCAAGGATTGGCATGGTGGATCCTTGAAAATTCTCAAGAAGGTGAGTCAAATCCAATGTTGTTTTAATGAATTCTTCTTTATCTTTACTCAACTATTCATATTTTACAACCATCACTCCCTCTCTCTAATTCATATTTTTTTAAATAGACTTCCATGATGGGAAGGCCTTAGAATTTTGAGGAGAGAGGGGTGGGGGATGAATGAACTCATTCTTGATTTAAACCTTGACACTTGGGCTTATGATTGAATACACTTCTCTCTCCCTTGACTACTAAATTTGTTTCCAAGTTGTAAGCTTGGGTTTAAAATCCTCTTACATTATAGGTATTGTAACTTTGGGCTTGATTGGAGGGACTTCCTACTAGGATAGGATTACTTTTACAGCTGCCACTGACTAGTATAAGATGTGGTTTTCAAGTTCAACTTGTTTAACAAGTTGAGCCTCAAAGTTAAGTACCATCTCATTGGATATATCTTCCTAATCATTAGAAGATGAAGGCCCTTGGATAATCTACTATGAAACATGTAACTCAACCTTATCAAGACACACTTATCCTTCCCTTTGAACTATCTCTTAAATAGACCTCTAAGTAGGAAAAGTTAGAAAAGCTTGTGAGGAATTTTGAGGGATGTGACACATATTTATTTTACACTCTTGAGGGGGAAAGGGAATTTAAATGGAATATTGATATGGAATGATGGAGGGAACATACTGTTGGTAGGATTGGACTTGTTGTCTCTCATAGACTACTAATTTCTCCTCATTCTTTGAAAAAAAAACCATATTTCTATCATGTTATTACTAACCTTTGAATGACCTTATCTTATGAAAAATGCCCACTCTTCTTTAGCCTATTGTATTAAATTCCTCATGTTTTCAATCTCACGCTTAGGAATTTCTTTTCCATGGCTTCTCAAAGTGTCAATGATCACCATGTGATTTTCATAGTCCATAAGGTCCTTTTGAGGCTTGATATGGATATTTTGGGACATGGTTGGGATTATCAAGAATTTCATGAGATTACCATAAGTGATTAGGTTGATAAAAAGTCTACCAAGGAGGAGGATGATGCTCATAATGAGGTTGGTAATATTGGTATTAAAAAGGATCATAGCCCTGATAGAAGCTATCATAGTGTTGATCAGGGTGAATATAGGGATGATAGATTTCATAATAAGGTTGATATGAGTCATATGGATATTGATAAGGAGTTTTGTGACATAATTATACCCCATATGTATCCATAATTCACATTAATATCAATGAACTTATGAACAAAAATTGCTCATACTTTTGAGATGATGACCTTAATGAGTACTTAAAGTTGTTGTGAAGGCCAAGATGTTGATGTGAATGTTCCAATGCTTGAATCCTATCCCATTAGGCATGCCATAACTATTAGTAACCCAAGTTGTAAAATATTAAAGGGTGTTATTCATACCTAATTCAAAATTGGAATAACATGGGAATAGTCTAAAGGTTGTGGGTGATATTACAACTAGACCAGACCTCTAGATTATGGGGATAATTCCCCTAGTACATCACTTTTGGATCAGTTTACCAAAACCTACTACTATTGGGGTGAAAAAGGATAGAAAATAAACCTATTATAAGGTATGGTGATTCACCTATATTTCTTATCCACTCAATTAGGACTTTAAATAACACTAGTAAGCAATGCAAATGACTAAATCTTACAACTCCAAGGAATCCTATACAAAAGTGTTTCATATAAAGGTTTCACTAAATAAGAGGGAAATGATGGAAGGTATAATTCAAGGTACTAACAAATAAATATCTAAACTCTAATTTTAACCACTTAACATTCAAACACTATATATGACCTATATAAGATGATATACTAGTAACTAGGTGAGATTAGGACCTACCAAGGGAGAAAACACTACCACATGTGCAAATAAAACTAATTAGATACACTAAACCTATATCAAGGAAGCCAAAAATAGTCATTTAATAACTTAATAGGTTATAAAGTTTAATATTGATATAGTTTCCTCGTGCCCAAGAGATGGATTTTTCAAATGCCAAAAATTGGCATACATATAGAGAATTGAGAGAGAGGAGAGAGAATGAGATAACAATCCCTCAAACTAGGAAATAAATAATTTATATATTCCTTATCCCAACTCCAACATATAATTATTTTATTAATCTCATTTATTTTCCTTGGTAAAATGGTGTAGTACTTCATGCTTCATTAATTTGAAAATCTTGAAGAAGTGTTTCTCCTTTATTAGTGGTGTTTGACCCACATAGGTGCCTAAATCCTTAGACCAATGCTCAATATTCTTGGTGAAGAAGTCAACCCCCTTTAAATTAGGTCTTTAATTCATTAAAAATTCCTATTTAACTCCTATAGTTATAAAACTTAATATTCTATATTGATAGGGTCTTAGAATATTTACAAAGGCAAGTTTGACTCATTCTTGAAGTTTGGCGTAGGAAGGAGGAAAGAGTATTTTTGGACAGTGGAGACATTTTAAACCTTTATAACCACCTTAAAAACAAAACATGACTTATTACAACCTATAATATGTCATATAAGATATATTATTATATTTTTAAGGCTTATTTGTAACCATTATGCATTGATTTAGTCTTTTCACTCCTTGAATTACTCCTCCTTCACTAAGGCATAAAAGAGAAAAGTTGGGATTTTATTTAAATATTGAAATTTTATTAATGTATGGTCTCTCAACAAAATATCAGACCTATAACAAGGTCATTGGATCCATAAAGTACTCAAAATGACTTGATTTTATTTATAATCCTTGTATTTCTTCATAATTCCTTGTATCCCTTTTAAAACTAAAGCTCCTTTCCTAAAATAAATTGGAATATATTTTGGAAAATTGAGATTATTTTTATATATCCCATATCCCCTTACAAATATAAACAAAATTTAGTGGCTTAAATCTAAGTGCAAGTGTCTTTTCTAGCACATTTTCTCTTCCAAAATTAGGCTTAATTAACCCTCCTAGCTGTAAAAAGTGAAATTATTAATCCTAAGGCACATCCACATGCATTAAACTACAAAAATACACTAGATTAACTTTACCTATGATGTCACCATGATTATGTCAAATTTGGTGATCTTGAACACTGTGGAAGTATGAAAACCTTGAAATGGCGATTGGCAAGCTTGCCCTTTTGAGGCATTTTCAAATTGGCTTGAAAGTTTTGAATGGTTTGGGAACTTATGAAAAAATTTGTCTAGATTTTTTTATCTTGGAAAGGTAAAATAAGTCTCAAATAACCTCTCTTGTTGATTGGATCAACTCATGCTCTCTAAAACCCCTTTTAGGCCAAAAAACTTGAAAAAGTATAGTTTTTTACAAATCCATACAAGTGAAGATATAAAAAAATTGAATATTTATGATCCTTAGAGAGTATAAAGTACCTATGGTAGTTTTTAGGTCCAATTTGTGTGATTTTATGTGATTTTGAGGTCCATCTCTGCAAACTGGTCACAACTCAGGTTTTAGGAGGGTTTAAGACCTATTTGGGGTCTTAACAATTTTTCAAAAAAATGGGATGTAAAAATGACATAATTTAACTACTAAAACCTTCTTTAGATAACCCATAAACTGTACCAAAATTCTCATACTCCCATGCAAAGTGTGAGCAATGTCATGAGCACTTGAAGTTGCCCTTTAGGTGATTGTCTTAGCTTTCCTTAAGCATGAGAGGTGTCAAAAATGGGTTTTGGGTATCATAAATAATTCCAAATTATGGGATAGTATCATAAAACTTAAAATAAATATCCTCCATTGGTATAAATTCTCTATAAGTGTTAAAAAAATCCTTTGTATGCCTTTGGTGCACTAGTCAGGGTGCTTGGAGTTTAAGACTGCTTTACCTTTGCAAGCCCTCAAGGGCACTTAGATTGAGAAATGATCTATTTTGAAAAATTAGAGTGTATATATATATATAATTAAATTTATTATACCATATATTAAAATCCATTCATGATGTCTATAATGTTTGGTTGGTTTTCTTGAGCTCAAGTGAACCTTTAGATCTCTTGAATGGATCTTGCAAATGGAGTGGACCACGTCTGACACAAAATAATGGATATTTACACTAGTGGTATGAAATTTATAATAACATTAAAATATAAATACACTCATTCAAACAAAATTTTCAAAATTTCAGATCTTGATCCTACCTATAAAGGCCTCAAAACTCATTTTTCCTAAAACTAGCTAGTTGGTTGCCTGAGTTTTTATGCTTCATGGGTCAATGATTGAGTTTGTTTCTTTTCACCTTATAAATATGGTATGAGAGTGAAAATAAGGATTTGGTTATTTTATATTATTATTATTTAAATTTTTATTACCCATACTTAGTCACTTATTAGTCCTATGCACCCTATCAAAGTGCCATCTCTCTTCATTTTCTTCTAGATTACACTCTACCAACACTAGCTATAGGTACCAATCTCATTGTGGAAACTTGGAATAGGTTTTATCCAATACACAATTACTTATCACTTATAAACCTAAATTTTTTTTGATAAATAATTTTTAAAATTTTCCAATTACATGAATAAATACACAAATACATACATGATCTACATGTTACACATACCTCCATGACCTAAGCATCACATTGTTATAGATGAATCTTTCAACTCAGTGGATCTAGTACTTAAATGCATCATATTTTAGGTATATAAGACTGATAAATTAAATTATTTTATCAATTCCATTATAATAAGTGCATATTTTCATCTCATTATATATATACCACTATCTAGCCCTCAGCCCTCTATTTTCTTTTATTCCTCACCTTATCATTGTGAGTGACACTTTAGGCTAGTTGTATAAAATGTTTTCAACGTGAAAGCTAGGTCATATTTGTCCTTTGACTTTTTATACTCCATGATTTTAATTTAAATGGTATCCATGTATTTAATAACCTCATTTGAATCTTCACTTACCTTGAAAGTCTTCAATCATTACTCTGTCCACTTCTTGGGCTTATGACTGAGTGTGTTTATAGATATGATTATAAGTCTCTCTCAGATTTTAACTTTAGATCAACCTAATTATATTTTTTATAAGATATTGGATAAAAAATAGTTCCAATCATTGGTTTTTAATGATATAGTCACTTCAATATCTTCAATAAGGTCTCAAGGTTCTTCTTGTATTGCACTTGGTTCATCTCTTCTTAGCATGGTTGTCGGTGATTATGAGACACCTCTATATGAACTATTACAATGTTGGAAAGTATGATAGGTTAGCCATGGATAAACCTAGTAAACCCTATTACTCATTCTTTGAACCTTTTCACTATTATATTTTTCACTCAAAGTGAAGGCTTGAATCACATCTAACCATTTAGCTCTTAAAAAGTTTAATAACCACAATGTATGGACTGAGACATAGTATAAGCATGGTGTATGAAGTGTGAGGTTTTTAGGGTATTCATGGTGTCCATTATATATTTAAATTTCATCTCATTTAACATAAAAATCTTGTCTCTCTCACTTATTTTTATCTCCAAGAAACTCCTTAACCATACCTTTAAGTATCCTCATAACACCTAGCTATAGGTGAAGATTTGACACAACTATACAGACCTTTAGGTGTTGATATTTGGGTGTGACTTTAAAAAAATTATATTTTTAATAAACCATGTACCTTGTATCTCTCATTCTCAATAAACTTAAATCATGTGGCTTCTCTTCGGAGTCATGAAACTTATTACCAAACCTTGTCCACCTTTTTCACACATGTTCTTTGGCGTATATACTATGGAGTTTTGTGTATTGATAATGAAGATTCTTGATGATTTTTTTAATGATTTTTATGATATTACTAAGCTTAAATGATATTAATTTACATCTAATATGATATCAAGACATTATGATCATGTATTTGACTCTTCGAACACATTTTATAGATTTGTAAACCTATGAATGCTTGAGACATTTCTTGAACTTGCTCAAAATGCAAGTTTGGACCATGTTATCCATTTATTATCAAACTATAATAGCTAAAGAGTGGATATTTTTTTGATACATGACATTAATCATTTATTTCTAGTTCAAACATGAAGTTTATACCTGGAAAGATAATCTAAATACCATACAAATCTCTTAAGAAGCAAGCCACTTAGAGATTATGGAGAAAGAGATCCATTTACACAAAAAAAACATGAATTACATTTATTTTAAGGATAATAAATGAGTTATAGATAATTATAAACCTTTGAGAATGACCATCATGAAGAGAAAAACAAAATTGTAGCATAACTCATTATAATAACTTGTACACCAAGGCCTTCTCTCATCAAATGAAAGTAAATAATAGAGATGAATTTTGTGATGAAAAAATCATTAAATGGAGTTAAAATACCTATATAAATCACCATAAAAATAATTCCACTCCATACATTTTTGATCTTGAGAAATAGGTGCAAGAATAGACCCCTCTTAGATGAATAGGCCATAGTGACCTATTGTCACTCTTAGTGATTTTTCATAAATAAGAGACAAAAAATATTCAATAAAATGAAAATAATTTTAATATTAATTATACCCTTAACAAATTCCAAATTTTAATCTCCTAACTCTCTCTCTTCTTTTTGTAATGAGCATTTGAAAACTACCCTTCTACTGTTGCCAAGGAGGTCAATATAGAAGATAAAATGGTTTTATTAATTTTAAGACCTAAAACATATTAAAAATTAATTTTTTGACATTTTTATGGATAAATAAAGTCTTGAATATGCTTTATTCTCAATTTAACCTTGGGAATTGTATGGATGGCCTCAAAATAGCCTTTTTAGCACTAAAACTACCAAAATCAATTGAAAAGTCTAATGAAGCTGATGTAAAATGTATATAATGGATATTATAATTCATAAATAAGTACATAATGTCTTAAAAAGCAATTTTTTTGGTTATATAGGTTGGAATTTGGCCTTGGGAGACCAAATTGTTAACAAATACATCATAGCTTGAGGGGTTTACCCTAATACTCATTACCATAGTAAAACACTAAACACAAAGTTTAGTTTCAAAATTACTCATAATATATTATAAATGGATAGGGTCCCTTTTTTATACCATAATAATCCTCTTGTATCCATTTGATCTATAGTTCACCTAAGAGGATTGTATCACCCAGGGAAGTTACTCTCACCATATCCTCATAATTAGGGTTAATAGGCTACAAACATGATTATACCTTTGTGTTTCATGATTTTAGGTTTTAAAAGAGAAAAAACACAACCAATAAAGATATTATAAATTAATAATACTATATTCACATTCAATTAAAATATAATGAATAATGCAAATTTACCTAAGTTAGCATATGCAATAAATACAATAAAATACTATGAAATCAAGGGATAAAGAAATCATATCTTGTTCAAAGTTTGGATATGAGATATGATAGTAATCTATATCTATTCTATAAAATTTATTAGGCTTTAGGATTTTCTAGATCTATGTTTTGACTATTTTTACGTATAGAACACATGTCTAGACCCTACATAATTACATCGATGTAGATGTCCAACTTTGATATAGGTGTTCAACCAAAAATATACATAAGAGTGGATAAAAATACCTATCAGACCCACACTATCACCAATATGCCTATTTGGCATCTCAAATATGTCTATCTTTACACAAGATCTAACCAATAAAAAAAATTCTTATCTCCTTCCCTTTGACCTCTTGTAACTTGGTAAAAATGGGTTATCACATGAGTGAAGATAACCCTAGTAACCTTGGATATTGATAAGTGTTACCTACCTAGACAATACTCTAAAGACGGCTTGAGACTCATATGTAGTTTTCCATCCTAGGAATGTGTTTGGAGTTGTAACTATGCAACTTTATTCTCTTTCTATTAAAATAACCCTTCGTATAAACAATGCAATAGTATAATGACCTTTTGAGTGCTTTAGATATTCAATTTAGTACTATAGTATAGTTTGATAGCTTGAAATATTAAATAATTAAGAATTAAAAAATGAATTGATCAAATTACTAGAGATGTTAAAATTATACCATAACCTTTACATAATAGGGATCTCTTGATTTTGAATTAAGACCTAGTGGTACATGAAAATCCAACCATAGAATGAACAAAATGGACAAAACAAAATGTTAAAAAGGTGAAAGATACAAAAAAATGATGAAATGATAATATTGGGAACTTGCATCATGGTTGGACACTTACATCAACACAATATTCCAACATGGACATAGGTACCTAGGGGTAAAAAACATAGATATAATGGAAAACATAGATAGAGATCCTTGGAATACATTATATAAAAATGATTTTTACAACATAGAAGCCTAATGGGGAAGATAAAATAGGTGAAATAAGATGGAATCAAAGAGGTCCATATGAGATTGTTTCATTAGATATATAACTCTCAGTCAAAAGATGTATACCTATAAAAGGCTATGAAATCACACTATGAAACTGTGCTTGTACCAAATATGGGTATCTACATTTACCACCCCCACCCCCTCACTTTAATCTAGTGATTTATAAAATTTAAACGACTAGTTTAAAGGAAAAATAATGCATACTTTGGTATGTACAACACACATTGTCTTCACTCAAACTTTATTTGAACCTTTCATTTGAATATTACCTATGATAAAGGGAATGTCACAATGTAATCAGTGTATATAATTTGTATATGAATATAATAGAAAGTAACATAAATAAATATTATGGATAAAATACACCTATCTATATGTTGCATAGTATTGGCTTTGAAATTATATAAATTGGAGAAGTATAAGGGTACTTATGACCTCATCCATATTCTATACAATAAGATGAGTAATGTTGCAAGTGGTTAACTGGGTTACACACTGGTGGTGTTGTATTTAGAGTGGGGATAGTTTGGGGGTAATCATGATCCCAACCTAGGATAGGAAGAGTATTGATTAAGTCATCAAGAGTATTGCATCCCAACTAGCATAACTCAAGTGCATAACCTAGTGATATTGGATGATTTAATCACTCTTATATATAAATATAACTAACCACTACAAATAGACAATGACAAAATAATAGTTAGTAATATTCCAACTTGGGTGTTAATCCATGATGTGATAAAGTACATGATATACTAATAGTTTATAATGTGATGATAATTTGGTGGATCTAGAAGATAGATAAATGTCTAAGTACATAAAAGGAATAAACCCTTATTAATTCCCCTTATCATATCTGGTGTGAATATAGTAGTCTATGTAGATTGTGCCTTTTGGTTTTATATAAGAACCATTGTTGTGTAATCTATGTATAACAATATACCAATGTATAGAATGGTAACCCAAATATATATTTGAACCATATATTTTGCCAATTTTTTTTTTTTGCATGACCTAATGTGAAAGACATGTTTCCATAACATGCCCACACTATAATGTGGAAAATATAAGAATTGTGTACAAATGTGGACATGTTTCCAAAACATTCCCCCACTATAGTATAGATTTCCTAAGTATTGAATAATTGTGAATATACAGAAGACATGTTTGTCTAACATGACCTCACCGATATGCCCCCTTTTAGGACAAGGGTAAATAGAACTTGTTAGTCACCTCATCATGAAAGGAATAAGTGGCACTATCATGTATCTAATTGTATAGTAACAAATTTGACCTTAATAGTGTGGTACATGAGGTTTGGACAACATTTGTAATTTGGAGAAATGAATTTTTTGTAAGTAAAAAAAATATGTGATTTTTGATATTTCTTACAAAAATTCAAAATTTGTACAATGTGAATCAGCTTGTTGCCTATATTTCAAGCATTTCACGGTTTTGAATTTTGACAATTGGTACTGAAGATATGTTCATTTGAAGTTATTATAGAAGTTTTCTATCAGGAGTGTTGAATAGAATATTCATTTCATTTAAAATTTGATCCTTTTAAAATTTTGAATTTTGAGTAGAAAAATATAATGGTGTGGTAGAGTGCCATGACCACTATGATGTGAGGTCCTCTAGATATTATTAACTTTGATAAGGTGGTAAGTATATTTAAATGTGAATAGTATGGTAATTTTGAATTTTTATACTTTTATCTTTTTAAGTAGAAAGTTTTGATTTTCATGGGTTGACAGACACTTCCATCAAAACCTAGATAGTAGTACCATTACCTTGATGATAATGTCAAAATTTGGATGTAACTATCTAAAATTTATGTCCTATGTCAATTATAGCATCCTGTGTTAATATCTCTATGTATTTCTAATAACTATAAAACCTAAATTTTATTTCTAGAATGATATCTAATAATTTTTTTTGTTTTATATAAAGATGTACATAATGGGAAGTTTTGGATTTGGTAGGCATTTTTCCATGAAAGAGTTAGGGATGGATGCAAAAAATGGTCTATGATAGATCATGTCAAATTAGGTCATGTGGCCTAGGTAGGATTGGTCCCATATGACATCCATCTTCTCATAACACTATTTAAGAGGTGGAACATATATACCTATACCTTTTGACTCTTAATAAGGGAGATGATAGTTATATTGGAAGATGTGTATCACATTTTCTATTACCTATCATAGGTTAAAGAGAACAATTTGTAGGAGATGAAAACCATGGTTAAATTTAGTGGTCTCATATATACTTTACTGGGTAAAATTCATTAGATGTAGATTTGAGTAACATGGTTGATATTGATATAATTATTAGAGGTGATGTTTCATAGATACAAATTTTATTTGTGTAATATTAGAATTATTTATAGTGGTGGAGGGTGACATAATTAGGATTCATATCACATATTTTGACACATTGAGTTGGAGGGTACCAAATATTATTGGGGTCATATCATATTGGCCACATATAGAGAGATATTTAAAAGTTTACATTAGAGAGCCAAAGTGTTGGTATTGGATTAGGGACCCTTTTACATGTTAAGGAATATGAGCACATTGTAGTAGTATGACCAGTTGGTGGATCCCTATCTAGGTGGGCCCATACATAGATGTTTTTAGAGTGATGTGTACTCCCCCATAGTATATTACACACCAAGATGGATTACTACATTATTATAGATAAATTGATATTGGTAAGATTACCTAGCATCCACATAGGACATTTTTTAGGTGGCTTAAAGATGGGTATGAGATTTAAGGGATCTAGATTAGCATGTGGTTGGTTGACTAGACTCCTAGTGTATATGGTTTGTTATAGGGGTGCCATCAATTCCATATGCATGGTAACATACAATGCAGAGTGGGCATAGGTCCAATGATAGACCAACACTAACACCCAGGGATCTGTCCCCACATCTTAGTGATGAGAGAGATCCTATGGTTTCCCTAGCTATAGGGGATGATGTAGGGTGTACTGATGGTTACACATAATGGTGGTAAGGGGATCACCAAACATTATTATTCCTAGTTATATTTTCCAAACCTGGTGCCATACATATGGTATAAGGAGATATAGAAGATAGAGGTGGTGGTGCTGCTATAGGACCAAAACTTAAATATTTAGTGGTTATAAGAACCACATGTAAGTACCTTAATTTTTAATTATTTTATTTGATTGACATAGTATATGGTATGATAATTGTAATTGATTTTTATTTTTTATGTCTTATCTGTAGGTGATCATGAATGGGATACCATTGTAAGTCACATGGTGTAATCTCTCACTTAGATTGTACCCATGGATATAATTGGTGAGGGATTTATTTATATATTTTTTAACATTATGGGTTCCCGTTCACTCTTATTTGATGTAGTAGTGAGGGAAATGACTACATATCACATTTTATTGACTAAGTGAGATTAGCTATGTGAAGAAATTGAATGCCAAGACATTCCACAACATAGTGCCAATGAAATAATGTAGATTTTGATTGAGTGATATGACACTCCATAGTGTGAGCATGAGGATATGGTATGCTGACTAAGTGCATATGAGGAGAGAATATGTGAGTTGTCTTAGGTATGGGGGCCCAAACTATACCAAGGTGCTTCCACATTAATAGGCATGAGGGTGGTGGATATAGTGATGATGACTATACACCTAGGGATATGCCCCCAACATATGATTGATATGTTTATTTATATAAACTCTATACCTTATATATATATATATATGACAATATTCCCATGGTTTAATTCACTTTATATGGATGTGTAAAATTTAGTTATGTATGAAATTTGCATAGTTTATTTGTATGGTTTTCAATATATAGATTTAGATATAAATTGCATAGTTCTATGAAATATGTTAATTTAATGAAAATGTTTGAATATTTAGAATAATAGAGTAATCACCATATGCAATGAAATCTAGTTATAAATAATAACTCTTGACTGTAATGATCATGTGATAATGTAACTACTAATTTTGCTTATGTCAATGATTCTAAAGTATATGTAGAAATATCCTATGAATCTATATGAATCTATTTAGGTACCCATATTTTTTGTTTAAGTACACCTTCTCCAAATGCCTCTCTATGAAGGACCAAATTTACCAATCATTCCTTGGTAGGATCAGTCTGGGAGAGATCAATCCTAGTAAAGGGTACACTACAATAAGGAATTCTACTAGTGGTCACATTTGATGAAGTTTGATGCACCATGTGTTCCTTAAAAAGAGAAACATGGGTTATCTTGACCCTCTTATAATATCCTCCATAATAAGTATGTGAAATAGGTATAGATATGTCTTTTTAAAATCTAATAATTTCTTGATCAACTAACTATGTAAACTTTTGATTAAGAACAAAATAATCATTATCTCGATGCCCATTTATACCATGGTAAGTGCAAAAGTGTTTCCTTTTGATATTTTCAAATCTATGTGGTGGATAATGAGAATCAAGGGGAAGCTTTATTATTCATTTATCCAATACTTTACATAATATATCATGTGGTTTATCTTACTACCAATCAAACTAAAGTGGTTATCTTTGTGTAGAGGTAGATTCTAGTTTAAATATAGGAGGTACTTTGTGAGTGTGTTATTTACCTGTATTAAATACCTTTACTATTTGTTATTTGGAATTCACTTCTAGTTATGAATAAGGTTTGTGAATTGGTTTATGTCCCTTCTTAGTTTTCTTATTTTCCTTGAAAATGTTATTTGTACCATGTTTTTTTGTAAGTGGTGAAGATGGTAAATCAATTTTTATATTCATTAAAGCACATTCATACTTATGCACATATAAATATAAAATATTAAATGAAGCAAATGGATTATGAAATTCTCTTTCTCTATGAGGATAAGGAAGACCCCTACTAAATATAAATTTCACTTTCAAATCTAAGGTTACATAGTTTAAGGAATACAATATGTCCTTACATTTTACAGAATAGTATTGAATGGAATTATTATTATTTTGTGTTAATACTTATAAATGTTCCAGTGGTAAATTAGGTAAGGTATATCAATGAAATTTTTATAAGAACACATCTTCAAGCTTTTTAAATGTTGACAAGGAACCATTGACAAGAAACCATTTGGGAGGATATAAAACTAATCAAGAACTTCTTGAGCTAAAATTTGATGAAATAATTCAATAATAGGCATCCATACTTATTCAAATATTTAAAGGAATCTATATATTATTTTAAGTTAATAGGAGGATCCCATTGACCATTAAATTAGGAGAACTTAGGATTGATTAATTTTTAAGGGTAAGAAGATTCAAACACATCTCAAGTAAGAGGTTGTTCCTCTAACATATTCTCCTCAAATGTAGCCTCATGAGATGAAACATTCAACTTAAGAGTATTTACTTGTTGAATATCTCCCATGGTATTCATGACGAATAACATATCACAATTAGAGATTAGTTAATAATTTGAATATTTGCTTAGAGGTTGTAAACTACCATTTATATGAAACATAGGAATGATAGATGTTATACCACCTTCTAAAATAAGATCATAACATGGTTATATAATATTTGGTAAATAAGTATCCATGTCTGAGGAGACTAGTTAATAATTTTGGATAAAATGAAGGTTTATATCATTATCATTACAAGGTGTTATAATATTTTAAATTTTATGACATATAATAGAAGTAAGGGAAGGAAATTTACTTGTAAACACGTGTTTTTTTAGAATAAAAGGAAAAGGAATGAGAAAAAAAACATTTTGTACTTTATTTGAAACACTAGGAGAGGGGAAAATGCATGTTTCACTTTCATTTGTGATTTTCAAAGAAGGGAGAGAAAATGCAATGCTAATTTTTATTTTATTTTCATTTTTTCCATTCAAGAAAGGGAGGAGAGTAAGTAGTACATGAATTTTTCTCATTGAAGTTTTGATAAAGAGAATTAGTTTTGATATTTAATTTGAGTGATCTAAAGAAGGGATAATATTTTCAAGATTAACATCACTTTGAAAAGAAGGAACACACTCAATTTTTTCAACATTTTCATTATTGGAAATAGGAAAGGAATATTCAATTTTTTAAACATTTTCATCATTGGAAGGAGAGGAGGAAAATTCAATTTTAAATGAATCTAGAGAATGTATGTGTATAACATTTTTACTTGCAACATTATGAATGCTAATCTATTTCTTGTATATTGTACTATTTTTTTACAAGGCACCAAAACAATGTATTATTTTTGAATTTTTAGACCATTCATCTTCTAAAAAATAATAAATAGGAGAACTAGTCTCTACATACCCAAGAGGAATAACATCATACTCAAAATCATATGAAAGAATACTATGATCATCACTATATTCATTTATTATTGAATTTTCATCATTAGTTATTTCATTGACATGGTTATAAGCAAAAGAAGAGATGTTATCATACTTTTTATATATCATAATATCTTCATATGCAATACATTTATCATCATGAGAATTTAATCAACTATATAAAGGATGAAACTTGGCATGCTTATAATAAAGGACTCCATAAGGACTTTAATTTTTAACCCAACGTAAAATAAATAAAGAAGAATAATAAGAGTAATAAAATAAACAAACATGGCTTAATATATTCCCATATAATAAATTATATCTTAAAAATTAATATAAAAATATGAAATAAACTTTTTGGAAGGAGAAAACCCTAACATGCAAACTAGGGTTTTTGTTCAACAAGTACAAGTCACTTTCACCATACTATTTTATGTTTTAAAAGAGAAAAACACAAGCAATAAAATTATTTTAAATGAATAAGACTATATTTATATTCACATTAAAATACAACCAATAATACAAATTTATTTATTTTAGCATATGCAATAAATACAATAAAATAAAGTGCAACTAAGGGATAGCGAGATCATATCTCATTCAAAGTTTGGATATAAGATATAATAGTGATATGGAATCATTTTATAAAATTGATTAGGATCTAGGATCCAATCACTCTAAATTTTGAATATTTTTACCTATATTATGCTTTCATCAACACTAAATAGTTGTATCGATGTAAATGTCCAACTTTGATGTAGGTGTCCAACCTAAAATATACACAAGAGTGGATAAAAATTCTTGTTAGACCTGTGTTATCACCTATATTATTTTTTATTAACTTGGAATATGGCTATCTATGTGGTTAATATATCTAATAAGTAACACCCTAATATACTTACCTTTGACCTCTTGCAACTTGGTAAAAATGGGTTATCACATGAGTCGAGCTAACCCTAACAACCCTGACTATTACTAAGTACTACCTACATAAACAATACTCTAAAGAGGGCCTCACACTCATATGTAGTATCCCTTTTATGCATGGATGTGGAATTGTAATTATTTAATTATGTGCTCTTTCTCCTAGAGCAACCCTTGGCATAAAAAATGTATGAGTATAGTGACCTTTTGAGTGCTTTAGATAGTCAATTTAGTAATTTAGTGAAATTTGATATCTTGGAATATAAAATACTTTAAATTTATAAACTTGCTTGATAAAAATTCTAGAGATTTTTTAATTAGACCATAACCTTTGCATTTATATGTATTTATTGATTTTGAATTAGGACCTCGTGGTGTGCAAAAAGACAACCTTAGAATGAACAAAATGGTCAAAAGGAAAAAGATACCAAAAATGATAAAATGTTAAGCATGGATACCTATGTCAACACAAGATTCCAACATGGAAGTAGGTATCCAAGGGCTAAAAAACATAAAGATAAAATAAAACATAGATAAGTATCCCTGGAACACATTAGATAAAAATTATTTTGATAATATACAAGCCCAAAGGAGTAGATGAAGTAGGTGAAATAAGATGGAAATGAAGAGGTCCATATGAGATCATAAAACTATATATATAACTCTCAGACAAAATATGTATACCTATAAAAGGCTATAAAAACACACTATGAAAATATGCTTGTAATAAATATGGGTATCTAGACTTTGTATTAGTGTTTTAAAACACTTGTCCAACACTAATTGATGAATGACCAAGTATAATTAAGAACCTAAAAATCATTCAAACCCTTGCCTATATCAACTTCATACCTTGATTTTTGTTTGTATTATATTCAGTCATTGGTATTACTTAAATTATATTATAAATTTCTTTATTCATATTGAATTGTATTTATAATGGGTTCAATGATTGATTCTCTCTCATATATTACATAGGATTCTGAATTCCTTGTAAAATATTATCTTACTTTCCAAGATGTTATTTGTTTAATTTATACATGCTTAAAATTTGATAATGTTACAAAATTTAATTTAGAGAAATCCTCACCATATCATACTTCATATTTTTATAGAATTAAAAACACATGTATATAATATTCTAAAAATATTCAAAATGTTTATTACATATCTAGATGGTTAAAATGTACTAATATCCAAAATCATGACCTTATTATTTTAAAAAATTACAATATTATATAATAAGATATACCAAATTCAATTGACTCATCCATATATCTTAATCAATATGGTTTTAGATTTATATATTTAAAAAAGTATAAGTATACCATTAGATAAGGGTTGGGTAAGTATTATTGAGGAATTATCCAACCTATTACTCTTTCTACTAATGAGGGGAAAACATGACATGGATATAATGTTATGTCCACACACTCATGGGATAAGTTAAGTCAAGCCATATTCCAAGATCAATTTTACTAGTACTATTTATTATTCCAATATCCAATTTTCACTCCAAGCTACACCCTTTGAAGGAGATAGTTCAATTCTTCTTTAGGATTGGACTAACATGGGATTGGCCCAAAGGTTGTGGGTGACCTATTGTAAGACCAAACCTATAGCTTATGGGGATAACTCACATGATATATTAAATTAAATTCACTTCCTAAGATATAATAATATTGGGATGAAAAGGGATAGGTGAAAACATGAAAGAAAACCTACTCTAAGGGTGGTGATGCACCAATGTTCACTTATCCTATCTTGACTGATCTTCAAACACACTTTGGGTATCCAATGAAATAATAGTGACTAAATAGGCTTATTAATGCACTTTTAATTATTATTTTTTCATGTTTTGGTTATATGAAAGGTCTAAAACTTGAAGGTAATAAGAGGAAGGTCTGCTAGAAAAACTACTAGTCAGTTCACTCTTCAATACAACTACCACTTCTCAACACTTCACATGACCTATATATGATGATAATGTAAAAATAGGTGAAAGAGAGGACCTAAAAAATAATATGGAACACATACTTTATAAAATTCAACAATCGTAATACACACTACTTCTAACAAAAATCTAAAATAGTCCTTTTCTCTATTGATTCTTAAGGCTCAAGATACAAATTGTAGAGTTTTGCTACACCCAGTTAAGAGATGAAAAAAAGGACTCAATTCATAAATATATATATTTATTTACAAGAGAGAGAAATGAATCTTAGTGTATAAGTTGTCATGAAAAGGCCATAATGATCATGTAATAGTTACAATAGTCTACCACACTCCCTTATGTGTTGCTTGGTTGACTAGTGCCTTGAATGAGTACATTTGAGAATTGAGTTCTATTTTTATCAAGATTTGATTAATAGAGGGTCCATGAATATCACCCTTAGTAAAATACATTACCTTTAATTATTTCATAATAACTTAAATAGGTCCAATTAGGCCTTCTCCATGAGACATTAAGTAGTTACCCTTATCTACACATTGGCCATGTTCAAGAAACTACCCAAAATCCTTAATAACACTCATTAATGTGGAGTATAATCACCTAAAATGGTAATTAAATATGTATAATGATGTCAAATTAACTCCACAATGGACTTATATGTCCATGAGCTTCTCTATTTTATTTTTTAGGTAGGCCTCATGCACTAATAGCCTAGTTTTTTCTCATTCACTATTTGGAGAGTCATAAAGATTGAATAAAACATTAAATATATATAGTTTAACTTTAATTTTACCTAAAAAAATCTTATACATCATAAATTAGACCCTCCAAGCATCCCACACTTTTAATCTTACCCTTATTACATGATTAAGCCATGTTGACTAGCTTCTACAGACTGCCTAATTAGTGGAGGTTTGAAAAAACACTTCTAGGTAGATATGTGAACATTTAATGATTTTAGGAGGTGAAAAAAGCCTTACAATTTGTACTCCAATTATTGTTAGCCTATTACCAAGTTATATACTTTATATCCTACTCAAAACCTTGAAAAATTATAGTTTCTAGAGGTGTCCGTATAATGTCTATACAGACCAGTACCATGGTAGCAACCTTCTCCGAGTGGGATACATGAACCAAATTTTTTATAAGCTGTTATAATTATTTTGGCTGAAATTTATCCTAAATATTTATATTTGGGTCCTTATTAGGGTTTTATGAAGGTGTAAGAGTGTCTAGGACTCTTAATAATGGTTCATAGGGGTTAGGGCCTTAACTTCTAAACCAATTCAAATAAAATCTTGTAGACAAGGACCCACACCTATCTTGAATTTCTTAACCTCCCATGTAGTATATATATATAGTTGTGAGCTTGTCAAAATGCCTCTTGGGTGTGAAACATGCATTATGGGTAGTCTTGAGGTGTCTTTCAGGCCAAAATGACCATCTTTGGCATCTCCCCTACAAAATAACATGACCCACACATATAAAACAATTTGATGATCATTCCCATAAAGGTTTTATATGTCAATTAGTCCTCCCTTATTCTCTACTATAACTCCTGAGTGATATTACCTTGAAGAAGTTGCTAGGCCAACATGTCTAACTATAGGGTTTGTAAGTTTTAACCTTGATCTAGATATGTGGGGCATCTAGTCATTGTACTTAACTTGAGAATCAAAATTTAGGGCCTTTAGATCATCTGTGTTGGCTTGATCAATCCATTTTCCTTCTTTTACATGAAATATAGTCTCTCAATTAGACACCCATGTCTATCGACAAGAGTAACCAGTTATGGAGGATCCTATAAGTGACTAATATAAGGTTATTTTGGAAATTTGGGACTCCTTATCTCCTTAGAAACTCATGGTCTATGAAAATCCTTATCAATTCCTTTCTTAAATATTAAACTAGATTTTCCAAGCCTAATTCATACAATGTATCCTCATAAACATGCCAAATAATAGGTTATTTAGATGCTTAAAAGACCCAAGGAAACCATTAAGACCCTTTCATGGCTGAATCACTCCATTTGAATGCATTTTAGGGCATATTTACATCATCAGGTATGAGTTAGGGTTTAAGAATGGTTTTTTAAGTCCACCATCTTAACAATGGTTCATATAATATGAAACTTCAAACCAAAACTTATTGTTATGAATCTTTAGCCCACTAACCCTTTCATATTTATCAAATAACCTTAGGTCCCAAGCAAATTTTGTGTGAAGATATGAGTGTTGGAAGTTGTTCCTTGAGTTCTCTACTAGGAAATTTGAGAAAGCTAACTTCCTATCATTCATTCATAAAGATGGTCCCCTCAACCCCTCTCATTATTTTATGGATTTTAAGTCCACATGGGTACTTAAGTTTCCATAGGAGCCCTAGCCTAGGTCCCTATGTGGTGAAAGTTATGATTGTTTGAAAGTAAAACTTGACTTGATTGCAAAGAAAAATGGAGCTCAAGAGGGGACTAAAACCATCATGAGCTAACTCATTGTACTCTTATACCTAGGATTCCTTCTTTAGGGTCTTAAACATTTTTTCACACATACCACATTTTATTGAACTTACTTGAAGGTCTATACTTATTATTGAGGTGGAGGTAGGGTCCTAGACTTGAGAGAAGGGATTAGGCCTCATAGACTCAAACTAGGTGTTGGGTTTATTCACTCATCTATGTTTTTTATGATTCCATAAAAACATACTCAATACATTTTACACATTTTTCATATGTTTCTATCTATTCAAGACACTCACCATCCCTACCCTTTCTTATGGCCTACCTTAATCATCACTACTTAGTGTATAGTCCTAAATAAATTGGCATGAAAACTTGATTAGTACCTTTTATATCCTTAAAAGGGTGTGTTTAGGTTTCACTCACCATGTTTTAAATCATGATCATAACCCTAAGATTGATTTCCCTTAACCCTACCAACACACCTCTATACATAGTCATACCACAAATCATATGATTATAGGCTTACAACATAGACCAAATAACTTAATTGCTCAGGATTGACCTTAATTAGGAACTTAAGGAGTGTAGATGTGTCTTTACCCAAAAATAATCTCCTTTCATATAGTCTGGGCATTTTTACTCTCATTATTCTATCACTTTCACAATATAGGCAACCTTGATTGACTGTGTAAACCTAACTTAGTCCAAAAGGCACTCCTACATGTTTTACCATTTCCCTTAGTTTGAATTTTATTCCTTAATGTGCATACATGATCTCATATCTAGGATAAGGGTACAAACCATCAACATTACTTTGAGTACCGAGTCATATACACTGACTAAAAAGGGGTTTGTGAAACAAGTCTTTGAGTAAGGAGGGTACCTTCTTAGTTACTTGAGATCTTTGTGACTCTCTTATTTTCCCATTAAAATCCTTGATACATTCATTTGATTGTTAATATTCACTTCTTATGCTTAGGGATGATCTGTATATGGTGACTTTGAAGGAATTACCAAGGTGGATTTATGTCATTTCCTATAAGTGGATATTTTCTCCTTCAATAGGGTTTATGACTATGTGGATCATTCATCATGACATTTATAGAATTGACACTTGACAACCCTATGGTGTTGTAGAATTATCAATGATGTCATGATGGTGTCATAGAGGTGTCTAGGTGAGTTGATGATGTGCATTGATAGACTATGTGACAATGGCAAAGTGTGTAATGTACTTATCCTAGTATGTTTGAAGTATGCTTGGTTGATTTTTAGTTTTGGAATGATTAGAGATGTTTATGGATGATTATGGTGATTTTAGGATGTGAAAGAGGTCCCTAAATTTTTTTTTATGCTTTGAGTGCTTGTATGCATGAGTGTATTTCATTTGGTTGATCATTGTTGTCATTTAGACATTTTAGGTTTATTGGTAGAAAATATAAGTAGGTAGTTTGCTAATGTTAGCATTGCCATGTGTGGATGAGTCAATGGAATTTGGTCATATGGCTGTGATCAAATTTGTGCCTAGCTTCTATATTCAAGTCTCAATTCTAGTGATGAAGTGTGACAAAAGATATACAAGTACAAAGTTGGGATCTTAGGCATTTTGATAGTGTTTTCCCATACTTATCCAAATTTGCAATGTGACAAGAAAATTTGAGTAGGAATTTTGATGGCATCATAACTTTCACATGTGGATGTTTCAGGATAAGGTGATCATATGGGTTTGTTCAATTTTGTGCATAGTTGATTTTTTATAACTTTAAAGTCAAGCGTTGAATCACATAAAAAGATATGCATGTGCAAAGTTAGCCTTCTAGGTAATTATTGGTGTTGTTGGCTCTATGATAGATAAATTTAAGGAGGAATTTTAATGTTATTATATCTCACACATGTGAGGGTTTTATGATCAAAATGACACATAGTTGGATTATCTTATGTTAAGAGATCATATGGTCCAAATTTTAGAACATGCTCTTGAGTGAAGTAAAAGATATGGAGGTATAAAGTTAACCTTATAGATAGATGGAAATGGTTCCCATACTTAGTCATTTTTGCACAAGTAAAAGTTCAAGTAACATTAATGGAGCACATTACTGCAAAATGTCAATAAGTAGCTAGATGGTGCCAAGTGTTCAATGTTTAACGTTGAGCAGAGATAAAGATTGAGCTTCTTCCAAGGATCAATGGTGAGTGGGTGATCATATAGAGAGAAATATATGGTGAAATTTAAAGTCAAGAGGTAAAAGTGACAATTATCTATCATTGTTAAAGCTAGAATGATCTTGAAGAGATCGATGGAGTGCATGAGGTCAAAGTTGCCAGATTACACGATATGAGGTCATCTGGTAGAGGTGTAACATTTATAAATTAGTGAACTATGAGTGAAATATTGAATAATATTGATGATTCATGATGAATATAAATATGTGAGGATAGATATGCTATCATAGCGTCTAAATTTTAACTATGACCATTTGTATTCGAATCTTTGAATTTGTAAAGGAAAAACCAGTGCTCTATATTTTGGCTATATATTTTGATCTATGTAAAATTTGCTCATGGTGTAAAGAGTGAAATTTAAAATAAATTAAAGGAACATATATAAATATTAATTTAAAGGTATAATTATTAGTAAATTCAAAGTTACTGATCTCCAAAGTTGACTATGTGTTTGACTATGTTCTACAAGTAACTCGAGAAGGGTGTTCAATCTTGTTTTGATGTTATTTAAAAATATCTTGATGAATTAGATATTTGGGAGTGTTTTATAATATATGAGGACCATATTTGTGCATTATTAAGGTTTGACCATTTATATAAAATATAAATAAATCTTAAGAAGTTGATTGTGTATTCATTCATGATGTTCTTGTGCACAATGTTAGTGTTTGAGTTGTTTGAGTATATGTGGGACTGATAAAAGTTGAATATGATAATTTAAGTATGTTTAAAGGGACATATGGAGTAGACCTATGCAATTTAAAGTGGTCATGTGTTTTTTTTTCTTGATGAAGTGCTAAATGGCTGAATAGGTCTCCATGAGACCTATAAGATCTACAAGGGCCTAATTAAAAGGTGTAGCTACTTAAGGGTGACCCATAGATTATATGGCCAACCTTTGAAGATTGTATTGAGATGTGTCTTTTTATGGTGATTCCTTAAGGGTTAAGTCATGCCTAATGGCTGATCAAGATGCTGATAATTATGAAAACTCTATAAATGGTAAAACCAAATGTGTTGGTTTTTATACTTGAGAGAGACTTATGTGTGGAATGTAAATTTGAGAACATAAGTGTTGTGAATCAAAGGAAAGGGTGGGTGAATAGTGTATGAGTTAAATATTATAACATATTGAGGACTATTTATATGACTTATAGGTCATTATTTTATTGGTAGAATAGTGCTCTTGTAGATTGAGGTGAGCAAAGGTGAAGAGTGATAAGCAAAGGTCCATCATTAGGTGTTGTAGACATCAATACAAAGGTGTATTTTTTATTAGGTTTTGTTTTGGTAGCTCAAAATATAGGGGGTTGTATCCTCCTTGCAAGATGAAACTTTTTGTTTTGGAAGAATATTTTGTGGCGTGTTTTCTACAAAGAGTTGATGAGACTATGAACATCATCATAGGTCCTGGAGAGAATCTTGAAGAGGCTATTGTAGTGAAAAAGGTATTAAGGTCTCTATCCCTCAAGTTTGATCAAAAAGTATTTGATATAGAAGAAAGTCATGAACTTACTCAATTGAAGATGGATCAATTAAATGGTACCCTTACTACATATTAGATGAGATTAAATGATGATATAACACCAAATAAGGAAGCAACATTCAAGATAGATATGAATCCTATGAATAATTTTGAAGTTAAGAAACCCAAAGAGGATGACATATCTGATATTGATGAGGATGAACTAATTACTTTGATTACAAAGAAATTAAACATAGGCTCAAGGAAGTATAGGGGTAAACTACCCTTTAAATGTTTTAATTATGGAGAGATAAGACATTTTGATCTTAATTATCCTCATAAGTATGAGAATAATGGTGATGAAGAGCATGGTGAAGGCCAAGATGAAGACAAGAAGACATAAAGGAAGAAAGGATTCAGAAAGTATAACAACAAGAATAAATTATTCAATAACAATAAGAGTCTGTCCAAAAAAGAATAGTTTAGCTCATAAGATGAGAGTGAAGATAGTGACTCAAAATATGATCATTAAAATGATGGTTCTATTGAAGATGAATCTCCATTCATGGCTAAGGAAGGAAATTGGGTACATCAAAAGAATTCTACTTGGAGTGATTCAGATGATGATGGAGATCATATGGACTATGAAAATATATTGATAAATGATCTTGAAGAACTAAAGATTGAGAAGAAAATCATAATAAGATGAAGTCTCAACTCAAAGACTATGAGGTGAAATTTAGTGTGTATGAATCAAGATTGAATTAAGATACCAAGGATCATAAAGATATGGTCAAGAATCTCAATTGTCAATTTGAAATCCTATCTACAAGCCTAAAAGATAAATAATATGAATGGTTAAGGTATGTTTTTGAAAATGAGTCTTTAAAATTTGAGTTAAAAAAGACATTTAGTAAGGTGAAGACATTTGTGAGATTTGAAAAGAGCTCATGTGATCTAGACAATATTCTGAGTGGTCAAAATCATGCTAATGATATAACTAGTCTTGGATATGAAGAAGAATAAAAGAATGCAACTCAAGACAAGATTAAAACTATTGTAAAATAATATAATCATACTTTGAACATAAACCATTAGATAATTAATGAAGGTGCTAGCATAATAAAGATAAATTAGTTCAGACAACCAAATTTAATGAGGTATGCAAGTTTTAATGTTTACTATTTCACATGTAATAAATTTGGGCATAAAGTTAGAGAATGTAAGAGACCTAGTATAAATGAGTTTACATGGAACTATGATGGGGGTCATCAGTCAAAAGGTATGAATAGAGTTAAGTGCTTTAACTATCTTATTATGAAACATTTTGAAAACCATTGTCCACATAAGGTTAGATAAGGTGAGTCCTCTTGAAAAAAATGAGGTTGTTTCATTTGTCATGAAATAGGACACATTGAATTTTTTTTCCAAATAAGGTAAGGAAAGATAGGTTTCTTGCAAAAAGTATAGTGTGTTTCAAGTGTCAATAGAGAGGTCATATTTCTAGATTCTACAAATAAAGTCCATGAAGTTAAAATGAGTTTAATAAGGCTCCTAGAGTGAAATGAATAAGTAAATTTACATGGAATCAAAAGGTGATAAGTGTGAGTCATGATGAGTCTGAATGTTCAAGTAATATTTTTAATATGGTGGAGAAAGCTACAAAAATTGACGAGTGCTAAGAGGTCTCATTGTCTGCTCATGTTGATAATGAAGAGATTAAGATCAAGGAGAAGATAAAGATACTAGTTGAGGCTAGTTATAAGGTGTGTATGGATCCAAGTGAACATTTTACTATTATCGAGAATTTATCATGTAAAAAACATCAATTCTATGCCTAGTGATGAAGTTCCAAACTACAAGGTGGATTCTTTAAATGAGAAGGTATTCCATGAATCTATGTTTTATCCATGTATTGTCAATCCAATCATATAAGAGAAGGAGAATGTCGTAGTGGTTAAGCATGTTTGTTCTCTTAAGTTTAAAAATAAGAAGAAATATAAGCATTAGATGACCAACGAGGAGAAGGAATATGAGGAGTTATGGGAAACTCATGGTTTAATTATTTTAAGACATTATGAAGTAGAATGTCTCTACCTATGATTCTTAGGAGACATTTTTTCTTGTGAAAAACCAATTTTGTGTGCTCAAGTTCATAATGAAAATATGTACAAAGACTTGTGTTTATTTTAGAAGTTCATTGGTTAGGGGGGAGCAATAACTTCATGAGTTTACTCCTGAGGTTTGTGAAGGAGCTATAGTATATGGTCATAATGGGTGGTTCTATGTGGATTAATGAGATTTTTGGAATGTAAAGAAGAGTTTGGTGCTCAAAAAGGTCTGTACACTTTTTTGTGATGTGCTCCAAGTGTTTTTATGGTCTAAAGGTATGTTAAAACAAATTGAAGATTTTTGTTCGCTCTCAGGTTTCACAATTTGTGCTTAAGAGTATGCAGGTCTTAAAATGGGTTATAGGATGTATAGGTTCCAAAATATATGGAATATATTTTTTTTCTAAAAGTGTGTGATGGTTATCTCTAGGTGTGTATAAATTTTTAGAGGTGGATGTTGACCAGAAAGAGGTTTATTGACTTAGTTTTGAGATTTTAGGGTTTTGGGCTCTTAAAAAAAGGGGATTTTCCTTATTATTTAAGATATAAGGATTATTAATTGGTTTAATGGGCCAAATGGGTTATCAAATCAATATTTAGAGAGATTTGAAGGTTTGTGGATTTCAAGTTATTCAAGTTTTTGTCAAATTGGAAGCCTAATTAGCTACTAGGTTTATAAAGGAATTATGCTAAAAAGAATGATATAGTTGATTAAAATTGGTGTGATTGAGGGGGAATTTTATATTAATCTATATATGAAATTTCATGCCTTGAAGATATGTCTATTGAAAGTTGTGGGCTCTACAAGTTCTAGGTAGGGCTACAAAGAGTCTAGATAGGCCTAGTGAAAAGAAGAGTGCTTTGTGTTCTATTTTCTCCAAAATATCAAGGTATGTATGTTTCAAGGAGAGTTTTAAAGTTGGTTGAGAACATATTTCCTATTTTTCAAGTGGCATGAATTTCTATTGGTTGTCCTTATGGTATCTTGAGAGAGAAGGCTAGTAATCATGTGTGGTGGTTCTTCATGGTGTGTGGAGATCTAAAGATGCTCAAGATGTGAAATGGATCAAAAAACTTAGGGGGAGTTAATATCAGATGATTTTTTGTGAGTTTCATTATATTCTAGTGGTTTTGTGTGATCTTTCTTCATTGGTTGCAATGTTTGGTTAAAGAGAGTGTTGGCATGGAGCAAGAGGAAATTGTCAAAGAAAGAAGAGGTAAGCTTAAGGTAAGGGGGAGTTTTTATCATTTTTATAAGATGGTCCTCTCTTTTTAGTGTTATTTTTATGTTATTAAAATCATATTTTTCCCACTTTATCATTGTGTCAAAGGGGAAGAAAGTTCCCATTCTGAGAGTGCTTGAAGAGAGAGAAGGAAGGTGAGCTATATATTGCTATATATGATGGTTGTTGACATCAATTAAAAAGGGGGATTTTTTTGGATAATTATAAATTATTTCATGATGATTTCTTGGAGGTGTTTGGGTGAGTGGATGAAGTGTATTTATAGTCTATGTGACAATGACAAAGTGTGCAATGTGTTTGTCCTAGTATGCTTGAAGTATGCTTGGTTGATCTTTAGTTTTGGCATGATTAGAGATGAGTATGGTGATTTTAGGATTTTAAATAGTTTCATAATATGTTTTATATGATTTTAATTCTTGTGTGCATGAGTGGATTTCATTTGGTTGATCATTATTATCATCTAGACATTTTAGGTCTAGTGGCACAAAATCTGAGTAGGCAGTTTATTGGCATCACCATTTCCACATCTGGATGAGTCAATGGAAGTTGGTCATATGGTTGTGATAAAATTTGTGCCTAGTTTCTATTTTTAAATCCTCAAATCTAGTGACAAATCAATAAAAAAGATATGCAAGTAAAAAGTTGAGATCTTGAGCATTTTGACAATGTTTTCACATATTTAGCCAAATTTATAATATAGAAGGAAAAGTTGAGTAGGTAATTTGATAGTGGAATATATTGAATGTGTGGATGTTTAAATATAATTCTATCATATGGGTTTATTTATTTTTTTTCCTAGTTTATTTGTACTAACTTTCAAGTCAAGTACTGAATCACATCAAAAGATATGCATGTGCAAAGTTGGCCTTCCAACCAATTATTGACATTGTTGGCTCTATGATAGATAAATATAAGGAGGAATTTGAATTTAATTATAAATCACATGTGTGAGTGTTCTAGGAAAATATTTACACATGGTTGGATTCTCCTATGTTAGGAGATCATATGGTCTAAATTTTATAATATGCACTTGAGTGAATCAAAAGATATGGAGGTAAAAAATTGACCTTATAGATAGATTGTAATGGTCCCCATAGTAATTTTTTAAAAATTTAAATTTTTACCAAGATCAATGGAGTGCATTTCTCCAAGATGTTAGGAAGAAATGAGATGGTGCCAGGTGTTCAATGTTTAACACTAAGTAGAGATAAAGATTAAGCTTCTTCTAAGGATCAATGGTGAGTAGGTGATCATAAAGATAGAGATCAATGGTGTGAATTAAATTAAAGAGGTCAAAGTGATAGTTTTCTATAATTCTTAAAGTTATGAAAATATCAAAGAGATCAAAAAATCACATGAGTTCAAAGTTTCCAGATTGCATGAGATTAGGTCAACTAGTAGAGGTTTAACATTTGGGCATTGGCACACTGTGAGTTAAAGATTTAAAAATTTAAATTTTATGTGATAAATTTGAATATGTGAGGACATTATATGTGACAATAGTGTTTTAATTTTAACTTTGATTGTTTGCATTTGAATATTTGAACTTACAAAGGAAAAACTAGTGATCTATATTTTGGCTATATTATTTGATTTATGAATAATTTACTCATCATGTAAAAACAAAACTTGTAGAGGACCTCAAGGAACATAAGTAAATATGAATTTAAATGTATAATTATTTTTAAATTAAAATTTATTAATATCCAAAGTTGATTATGTGTTGAACTATGTTTTGTAAGTAACCCAAGAAGGGTATTCGATCTTTTTTGATGTTATTTCGATATATCTTGATGAATTATCCATTTAGGAGTGTTTTAAAATCTATGAGGATAATTTATGTGAATTATTAATGTTTTAAAATTTCATATAAAGTATGAACAAATATTAATAATTTGATTTGTATTCGTTCATGATGTTCCTATGCACTAGTTCAGTGTTTGAGTTGTTTGAGCATATGCAAGAGTGAAAAAAGTTGACTATGATAATTTGAGGAGGTTTAAGGGTAAATATGGAGCGTACCTATTCAATTTAAAGTGGTCCCATGTTTTTTTTATACTTGATGAAATGATAAAATGGTGATAAGTCTCCATGAGACCTATAAGAGCTACAAGGGCCTAATTGAAAGGTGTAGTTGCTTAAGGGTGACCCATAGATGATATGTTTGACATATGAAGAATTTATTAAGATATGTCTCTGTCTGATATATTCCTTAATTTTTAAGGCATGCCTAATGGCTGACCAAGATGTTGATAATCATGATATCTCTATAAATGGTGAAACCAAATGTGTTGGTTTCTAGACTTGAGAGAGACTTATGTGTGGAATGTGCATTTGAGAGCATAAGTGATTTGAAGCAAAGGAAAGGATGGGTTAAAAATAGATGAGCTGAAGAGTATAATAGATTGAGGACTATATTTATAAATTATAGGTAATAATTCTATTGGTAAAATAGTGATCTTATAGATTGAGTGTGAGTGAAGGTGAAGAGTGATAAGTAGAGGTCCATCATTAGGTATTGTAGACATCAGTCTAAAGGTGGATATTTTATTAGGTGGTTTTATGGAAGATCAAAATCTAAGGGGTTGTATCCTCCTTGAAAGGTGAAATTTTTTAAAGATCTAGATGTTGTGGCAACTCAGATAGATAGGTGTAGAATCTCCTTGTGGGATTTTAGTCTCACTAAAATAAGGGATGGTAGTTCCTTGATCAATTACAGCTGGTCTAAATGGGTTCTTGTTATTATATTATAGAAGTACAATTGTATGTTTTAATGGGTTTTCTTCCCCATGAGAGTTTCCCACATATGGCATGTGTTATGTACTTGATCTTGCATTCTCTCTCTTATTCATTGCTATGAATGATATGTATGCTTCATGAATTCTTGTGATAACTGATTAAGAGTTCTAAATGATTGAAATAGAGAGTTGGATTATTTGGGATCATTGATTTACCCCCCTCTCAGTGATTATACCTCTAATATATGGAGTAGTTAGACTTTATCTACATGCCTTGGATTTGAGTAGAGGATTCAAACCTATTAGTAAGTGATTGTGGGGGTATATGGAGTCTAAAATTAGAATATAGGGCTTATAACTAAGGTGGAATTACAATGATGAGATTTTTAAAAAGGGAGAGGCTCTTGAGGGTTTGAGATGAACTATGAAATCACACTCAATATAGTTTAGAGGGGTCCCTAATAAACTCTATACATATAATTAATATAAATTAAAATTTTGACATTATTAATGAGGCATATGTAGTGGGAAAAGAGAACCTAAGATCCTATAAAAAATTTAACATTTGATAAATGACCTTAATATATTTTAAAAGGACTATGAAGGTGTTTGAGGGTAAATAGATGGTGATTTCTTTGAATTTGGGGCTATGATGAAGTCTAAGAAACTTGAGGGAAGGAAACCTTGGTATAAATTCAACACTCCATGATATGTTTTATTATGTTTTCTCAACCTTCAAGCCACCATTATGAAACATACTACCTTCTCTTGTAGTGGAACTCAAATTTCAAGATTGTATCACTTGGAAGCACCATTTTAGAAGGTTGGAGACCATATGAGCATGGATTAAAGAGACATGAGTATCCTCAAGACACCATTACTAGAACTCTAAACACTATTCATCTTCAATGTATACATTATATACTCCTCTTCATCAAAGAGACCTTACTTGTAGCCTATAGATATTGGTAGTTTAGACATTTCTCACCTCTATATGCCCACATGTGTGAACCAAATGTTGAGGGGGCCATGATAAGTCTTTTCAAGACTTGAGGAACTGAGAATAATAATTAGTTTGATAAAACAAACCAAAAACTCAATGAAACCATCCTCCTTATTTTACCCTGTGTAAATGAGGATGGTGACCATATCACTCAACTTGTTATCATTTGTTTATAAATTTCAAGGGATTAAATCTATAACCAATGCCCATGATTGGAAGGTCACCAAGTTTAATTTATTTGGCCAAGAGCCTAGACCTTCTCTCTCTCTCTTATGTACAGACTAAACACAAACTTGAAGTGATCTCCATGTCCACCAATGAGCTTGGTGTGGAAAATAAATCAATTTTTTGAATTTTAGGCCCTAAAACACCTTGTTCTATTTAATGATATACATATAGTGAACTCCCCTTGAAGACTCTTGACTCCACTTGAGCCAATCCATGTTATATAGATTCATACCACTCTATAAGCTCTTGAAACTTACAAATTACCTATATTTCCTCATGTTTTAGACCATAATCCACTATTAGTAGATAAGAGGTAAAATAAGGGTCAGGTGATGTATGAAATTTCATGGTACAAATTGGGGAGTTAAAGAGGCACATTTTGACATGTGTGGGACCCATTTAGTGGTGATTAGGTGTTGACTTTTATGAAAAGGGGTTCATTAGTGTATGAAATGTTTTGGGTATGGCATAATGGGATTTATGAAGGCTCTTGAAGATTTGAATGGTGGTTTTAATGTCCTTTCAAGGTCAAGTGGTGTCACATTAAGGTCATATATTCCCATTTTATACCATATACATAACTTCAAGAGTGAATTTCAAATGAATATCATTTATAAATTTATGAGAATACCTTAAGCCTTGATAAAGGATTCAATTAGGCTCCCATGCACCTTCATAAAATTATTAAAAAATGGTAATCAAAACATACCTAACATATATTACATACACGAAAAAGGTTCATGATGACTCATTAGTTGCATCATTCATTCATCTCCACCATGATACTTTTAAACTATTGATACCACTTCAAAGCCTATTGTGAACATTCACATATGATCAAACACTATGAGGACACTTGAAAAAAATGAAATAGGGAGTAGGGATAAACACTATGTGCTTCATTATATGATAAGATAGTGGACCTACTACATTTGTTATGATAACCAGTGACCTTGCTTTGGACTATCCTAATTCACCAAGAGATATGACAACTATGAGGTCTTATGATGGACTAGGGTTCATAGGGCTTAGGTTGACCCCTTTCTAGGCCTGAGGGTAGAGAGTGGTCAATAATAAGACTTGGGAAAAAGAGTCATATATCATAAATTATATCAAATTGGAAACTTCAAGGGATTTTCCATTGCTTACTTATCACCCTATTTAAGGACACATCATGGCTATTATTTTAGAATCTAACACTCGATAAAATTCTAATGGTTTAAATGATGATGAAAAATTCTTGAAATATATTCACAATCAGCTTGAAAAATTTGATTCATTATTATATGTGACTAGAGATGAATATAAAAGGGAACCCAATATGGCTTTTCGAGTGTTGTTACTTATATTATTGCATATAGTCCAATTTGTACTTCCACAACACCATCTCTTGGTTTTGGAACCTCACTTAGTTTCTAAAAAAATTCAATGCCTATACCTAATCATGATACTTATACTTCACCTATTACATCTTCAAATAATACTCTAAAGCATACCATTCTTGCATTAAAAACTAAGTTCTCCCACACTGAACAATCCTTCTCTTATGATAGCCCTTTTATGGACTCAAGTTACTTTTTACATAACCCTTTGACACCTAAAATTTCATTTTATTCATTATCAATTAGATTTTATCTCCCAAGATTCCTCTTTAATAAGGCAATGGTGATCTTAAACAATTTTGATGCCTTCCATGTATTCTATACAGACTATGAAAATATTGATAAATTATTGACAAAGGTTTTTCCAAGAAGTCTAAAATAATATGATCTTATATGGTTTTATGATATTTGAATTCATTCAATAAAGGCTTTGAATCATTTAGAAAATAAGTTTTTGAGACACTTTTCTATCAACATTGGTGAAAAGTAATCATATGCTCATATTTCAAATCTCAAAGAAGGGTCTAATGAAAATTTCAATGAATAAGTGTTAAGGTATAAGACTATGCTTGAAAAAATGAAAAAGCAAATGGATAATAATTAACTTCAAAATATTTTTTATAAAAGAATTTACTCTCTCCTATAGGTGCTTAAATTTAGATTTATAGGTTAAACTTGTCTTGTACACTTAAAAAATAATTCTTAGAGCTCTACCCTTTAGTTTGTCCTTCTTTTCAGCCAAAAGGCTCACACTCACCACCTCACTAGGTCTATTTACTTATTTATTAGTCTAACCTTGATTAATATGATTATCTATATCACATGTAACTATATAATGCCTAAAATCTGATATATATCCTTCACTGCCAATTACATAATCTCAATAACTTTCCTCCATCTTGGACAGTTGTGTTTAGGATAGGAAAATAGTGTTGACACTATTTTCCTTGCTCCAACACAATTGTCCTTAGCCTAAAGAAAACTCAAATTTAAAAATATTTAGATGTGTATGGTTTGGCCTAAGAATGTCATTAACCCTTCTGTGAGGATCATTTCAAAAGGGCTAGTATAATTACAAGTTAAAGATAAATCATTATTCATAAAGCAAATATAAATATATCACCCCTCAATATTAGACATATTATTGAATTTCAAAGTGTAAAAATAAGATATACATCCCTATACATCACTATTTTCATAAAAATCATAAGAGTAACATATTAGGTCTGAACTACTCAAAAGACAACCCATGTGACATATTTGTCAAGTTATAAGCTATATCATAACATGCATAATCATATAATATATTTCACCCTTTCAGAAAAACATTCCCACACATAAAGGAGAACTACATAAGTGTGAGGACCTCCTTGGTGTATTGGATATGTTTGTAGTGTTCATTGATAGAGGGGTCTTTGAGGTTAATGTGACACCATGAGCCCACAAAACCATTTTTTGTCAAGGTAACCTGAGGTGGAAATATATGGTTTGAGATATAAACAATGATATATAGAATGTGTGTGAGATACAAATACATCAGATGAAAAGAGAAATAAAACCCAAAAATACTTAAGACATCAAATATTGATAAAACACATATTTTGTATAGGATAATTACATCAATATTTAGGTAGTATCATCAATGAAAGTGTCCACAAGTCAACACAAGTATCCAAGTGATTAGAAAGAATATTTATATAATTTGATGGGTAGTTATTGAATATAATACAACCTATTTCCACACCTATACATATTAAAACTATGTTCACATCATTGGATAAGCTAATTATTATTTATCTTTCATGATTTTGAAATAAAAATATTATTTGGCATTATAATTTCCATATTTAGTATATTTTTTAATTCAAAACCAAAATTGAATATCATAAACTAAATTATTTGATTGGCATGCTTTCAGGAATAACTTAATTCACTATTGAATATTATATTATTCATAAAGCTTAATCCCAAAAAGGGTCAAACATTTGGTGAACTATAAGTAAATTTAGATTGAAACCTCCTGAGGCTTCTTATCAAATCCTAATGTGCCCTAAGAATTTTTTATTTTTTCCCGATCTCAAAATTGCTAAAAAAATTAATCGAATAAAATCAAATTTCTTTCAAGGCTAGAGGAATAAATTTTGTTTAACAACATGCATACATATGGTAAATTTTCCTTTGTTAATTATATCATGAAATTTATTGTTTATTGTATTTCATAAATTCATACATTTGTTCAAACCATAATTAAATGGATCAAAAACATGATAGATACAAAACACATGTACATATGTATATCCCTTTTTGTAATAATGTTTATAATGAATTATTTATTGTTACTAATAAGTGTCAAATAGAATGTATGGAATAATATCATATGTATGTACTAATGTAAAAAAACCTAATTAGGTCATTAATAAAATTTCACTTTTTAGTTTATTACATAGGACTTCTAAATACAAAGATATTTTATTGGAAACATTACGCATGATTATATTTCCAAGTAATGTAAAGTCACCATATGTAGCATTTGTGTTAAATTATATAAAATGGACATAATATAATATTTCCTTTGAAAAAGAAGATCTACGAACCCAACATATTACTTACTCTTATTTTGCATTATATATAAAAGCATGTGTTCATAATAAGATGGTTAAAATGGTACTTTTGGATAATGGATCAAAACTTAATATTTGTAATATATCTTTTCTTTCATTAATAGGCATTGAGGCAAAATGTTTACAGTAGTATAGTATGAATATTAAGGGATTTGAAAACATTTCATGCAAGGTCTTGGGACAAATTGCATTGAATATTACTCTAGGACCTTGCACGTTACCTACTTTATGTCAAGTTATGCCAAATAATTTAAACTATAACATACTCTTGGGATATCTTTGGATATATGAGATGTATGTAGTCCCATATACTTTGCATGTCTATTTAAAATTTAGCCATCAAGGATTAAATTACACATGTACAATGGATATAGATCCCTTCAAACATTGTGTAATGTTCCATTAAAAAAATATTTATACACCACCTTCACCAAATTCATATTTTGGCTCTAGATATTTTCTAAAACATGGATACAGGGGTCAAGGATTAGGAAATAATTAACAAAGTATAACCCATCCTATTCACATAATAAATAATATAAATCGATAAAGCTTGGGGTTTTCATAAAGTCAACAAATAAAATAATAATAATAAACTATGTTTTATAAAGTCTACCTAAAATGTATGCATGTTCCTACTCCTAATTTCGAATTACAACTTATTAATCCTCATTTTATTGATGAGAATGATTCACCAGAGATTCAAACACTAAATTAATTATCTAATGATGAGTCACTGTTAGAGTATTTAGGGTCATATGAGGATCTCCATTACTTATAACATAAAAATATGTTTCTTCATGCCACCCATAATCATGCTTACTTTGGTGAGAATGATGATTCATATATTCCACATGATACCAATAATACCATTCGCATAGCTCCATTTATTGTAGATAGATCTGCATTTATTAATGAATAAATGGTACAATATAAGTATGGAACAAATAAAACCCCTTGACTATTAATACTTGATATAATGATTCAAGAGGATGGAGGTAAAACCTATCTATATGTCCTACATGATTTCCCAGATTTATTTTCTTGGGTTTATTCTGACATTCTTGGCATTGATCCATCTGTGGCAATGCAAAATATACTAGTATATCTAGATGTAAAGCTTGTCAAGAAAAATATTTGTAAGATACATCCTAAGATATAATTATTTGTAAAATATGATATACAATGACTTCTAAATAAAAGATTCATTAGAGTAATTACACATTCTGATTAGGTTTCCAATATAGTGTTTATTATAAAACCTAATGGTGACATTTGATGTTGCATAATTTTTTTTATTTAAATAAAACATACCCAAAAGATGATTTTCCACTACCTAATATAGACATTATTGTTTATTTTATTGCTTGATATGAGATTTTTTTAATTCATGGATCATTTAACTGGTTATAATTAAATAAATCTTAATCCCATCAATCAAGAAAATATGACATTAACACTGCGATGGGGAACATTTTTTTATATAGTTATGCCTTTAGGACTTTAAAATGTTGGAGCTACTTATCAAAGGGAAATGCCAGATATATTTTATGATATTATTTATAATATTATAAAAGATTATTTTGATGTTATTTTATCCAAATACAAATGCCAACAAGATCATGCTACTAATTTATACCAGATATTTGAATGTTTGAGAAAATGTAATGTATGATTAAATCCAAAAAAACGTGTTTTTGGGTATCTTTTGGAAAACTTTTGGGTTATATTATTTCTCAACATGGTATTGAGGTTGATCCAAAAAATTAAAATCCATTATTCAAATGCCTCATCTAACCAATTTAAAATAATTATGATGTTTACAAGGTAGAATGCAAGTAATTAGATTTTTTATTTATCAATTGGCTAATAAAATCCTCCCTTTCGCACATTTACTCAAGAAAGTTAATAAATTTGTTTGGGATGGAATTTTCCAACCAAGTTTTGATGCAATAAAATAATATTTAAAAAAACAATAGTTATTATTGCACCAATATTAGATTGACCATTGCTTATTTATATTTTAGTAACTCATGAGGCCTTGGGGGCCTTATTAGCACAATATGATGATGATCAAAAAAATGAGAAATTTATTAAATTAGTCATAAAATAGTTTTAAATGATTGTATATATACAAAAATGGAAAAATTATGTTTAGAATTAGTATTTATAATACAAAAATTATGACACTATATGCTAAACATTGAGATTCATGTTAACATCAAAGATGACCCATTAAAGTTTCTCATGAACAAAACTAATCTTGTAAGAAGAATAAAAAAATGGGTCATGCAACTTATGAAATTTGAACACAAATTTACATCTCAAAAATTAATAAAAATTCAAGTTATTATGGACCAATTGGCCACTGATCCATTATGTGATCATTTTAAAATGACCAAGGCTTTTTGTGTTGAGATAATAACCTTTCATGTATCATAGGATAGATGGACTATGTTTTTCAATGGATATATATGTATGATAGGTTTAGGTGAAAGTATTATTTTTTGTACTCATGAGAGAGATTATACACAAATTTTATTATCAATTAGATTTTCCATGCATAAATAATATATCAAAATATGAAGCCTTACTCATTGGGTTATATATTTCACTAAAAATTCATGTGAGATATATTAATAATTATGATGACTCCAAGTTAGTTGTTAGTCAAATTATAAATCATTAGCATAAAAAATTAGGACCATTTGATTCCATACAAAATTATGGTAGATAGATTGAAAGAAACATTTGACCCATTTGATATTAAAAGTATTCACATAAGGATAATCATCATGTTGATTTAATGGCCAATAATGAATCTTTGATGCCCCTCGATATTGATGATGATTAATTAAATTTTACAATCCAAGAGTTATGATAACCTCAAATTACACCAATGAAAATGGATGATTTAGTAGTTATTTCCATTACATGCATTGTAATAAATACATAATGATGCATTGATATATATAATTTCCTATATAGAGCATTTATATCAGATCATTTTACTCAAAATGAAATATGTAGAATCTAATGAGAATGATTAATTATGTTATTATTGGGAACACTTTGTTCAAAAGGGGGTTTGATGGATAATTACTTCAATGTCTAAAAAAATAAAAAACAAGCAATTCTATTCAAGAGATGCATGATAGTGAGTGTGGAGGACATTTTAGTGGAAAAGCAATGTCCCACAAATAATTATGACAATGTTACCATTAGGAAATAATGGAACAAGAATTTATTGAACACATTAAATTATGTGTTCAATGTCAAAAATATAATACTTTAAATCACACATTGTCACATGAGTTACAATTGATTTTTTCACAATGGCCATTTTCCATTGGGGATTTGATTTAAATGGAAATATAAATATGGTATCTATAAGAAGAATTTATAATTATAGCCACTGAATATTTTTAAAAATGGGTGGAGTAAATTTCACTTGAGTTTACCATTGGATATGACATGCATATTCTTGATGACAAATATTATTTCCTAATTTGGTTTACCTTCAACGATTATCATAGACAATGAATCATCATTTAAAAATAAAGTAATGAAGCATTTTTGTAACAAATATAAAATTAAACAAACCTTATCTACACCATACTACCCATAGGGTAATGGATATACAAAAGTGAAAAACAAAACTATTGTTAAGATAATGGATAAAATAGTCAAAAAATATAGTATAAATTGGCATCAACAAATGGTTTATGCCTTATGGACATACCATACTTGTATCCATACCCATAATAAAGCCACACCTTATTATTTGGTTTATGGTACGATGGTAATTTTACCAATTGAGCTTGAAATCCCATCTTTATTGGTTTCTCTCAAGGATATTATTCAAGATAATGAGTACCATGAAAAAATTATATAATTTAGAATAGTTAAGTTGTATATGATATTTTATGAGTATATCAAACCTCAGTATTATAAACTTGGAAAAATTAGACCTTATATATTCCTCTTCATTCTTTAGCTTTCTTACTTCTACAAGACTCGCATCTGCTCTATCTTTGTGCCCCTTGGCCTATATCACTTAGTCTGACTAGTCTTATGTTGATGGCTTAGGTCTTATATCTTGTCCAAAATGATTAAAATGTACTTATATTCCATTTATACAATTTTAAGACTTTTACATGCTTTCTTGCTCCCTAGACACTAACGTCTAGGATAGACAATAGTGTCAACATTACTATCCTATTCCAATGCAAGTGTAAAATGCCCACATATCCTAATGGTCAATCTAAGTGATTTAATGTAAGTTATTACTCCAAAAGGATTGATATAAATATAAGATAAATTTTGATTCATTCCTCACCTACAATACCTAGTAAAAAAGACCAAAGAGCATTCAATTAAATAAAGCTTCCCTATTTATTCCTATTTCCATACTAGTAATAGGGAATACACATCTATAGGTCTAAAGTATTAAATGAGTAGCCCAATATCTTGATTTATCAATTTACAAGTTAGGTGATTGTTATACTTGCTTTACACATATTTCACGATTCAAACATAAGCCAAGATGTAGGGGAAAACTATATCAGTTTAAAGCCTTGTTCAGAGTATTGGCTATGTAGGTAGTTTCATCTAATAGCAGGGTCTTTGGGGTCAAATCAACATTATGTGCACACTAACCCATTTTTTACCAAGGTAAAAATGAAGATGGAAAAATAAGGTTTTTACCATTTCACATGGAATGACAATCTATGACCTAGATCTGAATATACCATAGTGTAGGTGAAGCAACTAGAAGAAATTCCATACATAGCACTAACATTGAACCCAATTAGTAGTTTTGATGTAACCATCTCAGGTTAACATTACTACTTAGAAAACTAAATGGGTTAGATCTATAGTCTATTGAATATTCTATAATATCCTTCCATCTTGATTTTTACCTATTTTAGATGCAAAATTACATTAGCATCAAAACAAGCTAAGTACATCACTTCTTTGTCATTTATATATCTAGCATAGTTATAATTTCTATATTTAGACTATCTCAACGTAATAAATTTAATGCATGCTTATTTTAGATTTTAACATCTAATTGGCCTACTATAGATATGATATCAACCTTATGCCATTTGATTTATATATACTAATTTATTCTTAGATAACCCCAATATAGATTATTAGGGTTAAACATTTGGTGAACTTGATTCGTTCAAATGCAATTTTTTTATTCCTAAATTTTTTAACTAGTTAGGGTTTCAAATTGCTATACTTTTTAATTTCATACTTTTATCATTTTTCATACAACTTAGGTTTAGCCATAGATTGGGATGTGTGCCTATTGAACATATTGAGCTTCCCCTCTACCGATCTAAGATATCTCAAACCAATGAGGTATATAATACCTTGGATCATGATGAGACCCATGTTGATAATGAAAATAATATTGATAGGGTTACTATAGAAGAAGATTATGATAATGAACACCATGAAATAAATGAAAAATAAAATAGACCATGATCAAGTGTATGTAATTGCATTATTTCATGAGTGCATTTAACAAAACCCTGAAGATCTTGATGAGATATTAAAAATTATACTTAAGGCAACATATTTAAAAACTATAGTGGATACATCACTACCCTTGAATACATTACAAAAAATACATCTAGTGGGGGAATGGATTAAGTGTTTAAATCTTTATTTCCTGAAACTACTATTAATGCATCTATTATGGAATTACCTATTATTTCAACATAAATATTGGTTCCAATGCTTATTAATACTCAAAAAATGTATTCATACCCTTTGGTGACTACTCAAATTGATAATATAAATCCCATTATGCTTAAAATTTTATCCTTCATTCAAGTTATAAAGACCTTGGAGGACAAAATTACAAGCATATAACAAAATGATTTAAAATCCCCTCATGTTATAGATTCACAAGATGTGTTCCATAACCCTATTACACTTTAAATATCTTTACACCCTTTACCAACTAGATTCTTTTCATTGAAGTTCACATTTATGATGGAAAGGGTGATCCTGAACAAAATCCTTGATCATTTTACATGACAAGCCTTAACTACGCTTCCAATGATAACATTTTGACCAAATTATTTTTAAGAAGACTCAAGAACTATGGTTTGAGGTTGTTTATGCTTTACCTCTCCAATACATAAAATCATTCAAACCTCTTGCCAACTAGTTATTATCACACTTTTGCATTAATATTTTCAAAAAGGTTTCTTATACCCAAATTGCTAAAATCAAATAAGGAACCAATGAACCTAAAAATAAATGTCTTGAGATATAAGACAATGCTAGCCAAAATGACCAATCTCATGATAGACAAAGAGTTTCAATATATATTCAAGCAAATTTTTCTTTCTCTGTTACATGAGTCCAATGTTTTTAAGAAGTTCAATTCTTTTCATGACTTACGCCATGTTGTATGGGACCATAAAATGAAGCTTAGGTCATTGAATACGCTTAAGTATGTAACAAAGATACCATATGCATCTACATATAGTAACAAATTCATAATTAAACCAATTTATAAGGTAAAACCTCTTGAACATAAAATAAAAAACCATAGCTAATGCATTTTCAAAATAGCATAATTAGTTTGTCCTATCTAATGCACTAAGGAGATAATTTATAGGTTTATTTGAGTCCAAAACTTTATTACTCCTATGGTTACTAGATTTATAGCTTATATATCTCCCTCACCCTATCAAGGTTGATATGAGTTGACCTTTACCCAAAGGATATGATGTGAATGTTTATAGTTATTATCATCAAGGACCAAGACATTCTACAAGAAGGTTATTTACCTTGAAGTACAAGAACCAAGATCTTATCGATGACTAAAATCTTACATTTTAAGATCCTCTAAAGGAATAAATTTCATAACCTAGTGATCACCATAAACAAAAAATATTTAAAAATCCCTTGAAACACCATTCTAAGAAGGAACCAAAAGTGAAAATGGTATATAATTCACATCCTTCTCCATCACATTATGAGCACCCATTAAATGGTATTATTGGTACTTACAAACAACATATACCTCTCATGGTTTATAAACCTTTTATTTTCTTTAATGATAGTGAAATTAAGGATGGTGACTCTTATCTTAATTCTCTATTCATTCGAGCATACCTTGATAAACACCCCATATGTAATGTTATGATTGATAATGGTTAAAGCAAAAATGTTTTCACCATGAAATTACTTATGCACTTGGGTTATAATAATCATGACATAAACCCATCTAATTGATTAGTTAAAACATTTAATGAGACCTCACAAAAGCTTCTTTGAAATATTTTCTTGCCTTTATATGTTAGTCCTACACATGTGGTTATTACCTTCTTAGTTATCCCTTCCATAGGCATATTTGATATGTTATTAGTAAGACACTGAATACATATTCTTCAAACAATTCCTTCTATAGTTTATGGGTTTGTTAAATACATTCATTCCAATTAGGTAATTATAATTTTTATAATTCCATATGAGCATCCTCTTGAACAAAAAAACTTATACCTAGACAACTAGTTATCAAGCCTACTAAGGCTAATTCATCACAAAAGGGTAAGCAATAGGCAATCCCATTTACTAGGTGGATATTACTTGAGATACCATTACATTATAGACATATAATGGATTCCAAAAAATCCCAATATTTTATTACACATCATGTTCAAATATCTAGGGGACCTAAAAATTTACATATTACTGCTATACCAAATAAACCATAAAGAATTCAATGATGGGTTTTAAGAACCCTTAATCATGTACTCCTATTGTTTCATGACCACATATTCCAATTATAAATACATAGAGAATTATTAATAACACAATGTCAAATATTACACCTATATATGTTCTTTATTAGCGTAAACAAGGTATTTCACTAGATTCACCATGGAGAGACATATATGACCATCCATTGGATGGAATCATAGGGTGATATTTACACTTCAAATTACAAAAATACCAAAAAAATAAAAAACATCCAAACCTCCAAAAACACTTTTATAACTTTCATGTTATATTGGATCCTTGGCATCCACATTAATGGATGATATTCTTAGTTATTCTTACATACACATATGTGTCATACTTTTACTTGAGTGTGATACTAACATACACAGACACATGATACATTCAAATTAAGATGTTGGGATTGGATTTCCCTCTACTCATTTCATATGGACATTGTGAGCATTCACTTCTTTGATATTGATACACACAAGTTATATGATTCTATTATCACTCCACATTTTCATGTTTGAGCTTACATATGTACTAACACATGCCTATTATCCTTGATCGTATCTTACATAAGTTACTTGATATGATATACACCCAAATTTTTGTCCTAACACATTGGAACCATGGTCTACTATGACATGTTTATTCTTATTTCTTATACTTTACTTTACTTACTTCCTTGAGTGTCTTGCCTTGCTATTATATGCCTTATTTGAGTATCTGAATATGCCCCTTTGATTGTGACCCCCATACCTATGTATGATTTCATTAAAATTTTCATATGTCATTTTTTTAATGAAAATTTGAATATGTTAATATTTATTTTATGGACATTTGACTAAGTTAGGTCCCTTTGATTGCATGGCATTTGAACATTCCCCTTGTTTGCGGTCTCCTTGGACCATTTCCTTTTGACTTACTATTGAGTGCTCTTGTGTGTGTGATTTTTTTTTTGTTTTTGAGCTTGTAATATTATTATCTAGATGCTTTCATGATATTTATCATGAATAATAGGCCTACATGTGTTCACATTGGTTTGAAGAACATCAATGCTATATTTACCTAGACATGTTCCTCTTATATATTACATGGTTACATTCATAGATTAAATAGTTATCTTATCCTTTTAAAGTGAGGTAACTAATAGTTCCTATCTTTCCCTCACCTCAGAGGATAGGAATATTAGTGGGGGAATTTCATAAATACACATTATCCACACTTGGAAAAATATCTAGATCTGGTGAGGGCATGCTTTGGAAGCATGTTCTTTACACTCCTTCAGTATATTGTACTTATATTAGCTTCCAAATTTAATGGGGGCATACTTTGGAAACATGTTCTTCACACTCATTTATTATGTGGTACTTGTATTATATTTTAGATTTAGTGGGGGTACGTCATATAGGCATGGATTGCACACATTCATAGCTCTCATATTTAGTAGAGGCATGCTTTAGAAGCATGTTCTCCACACCTATTTAGTATTCAACATCTCCAGATTACAATGGGGGCATATTTTGAAAATATGTTATCCACATTGGTAATTATATTATGTTTCATATTTCTCCATATATAGTGGGGCATGCTTTGTAAACATATCCTCCACACTTACACAATTTTATGAATTAACCAAAGTACACAATTATATGATTTAGATTCATAGTTATGGAAAAAATTTATACATCGGTATTATTATTATACATAGTTTCAACATAAGACATATTTAAGGTGCATATGATGTGAAAAATGTTCGTTATATTTCAAAATCCAAATCATTTTTAGATTCCAAAACTCTTTTATAGACTTTATCATGTAATTTTTTATACTGATACCCCATAGACTTTTATAGAATATATTGAGCTAATATACTATAGTAGTTAGTTCACATTTTTGGTATGGTTGAGGTGATAAAATCACTACATATTTCCAAGTTTTTATGTTTGACATGATCATCCAACCTCACCAAGTTATAATTATCATTGGGTTCATGATTGAGCTAATCTCAACTACCAGGTGGCAACTCACTTTTGCTCTAAATTTGGGGGCATGTGCCTTCTTGTGTGTGTGTGTGTGTGTGTGTGTGTGTGTGTGTGTTAAATTTTTATCTATATTTATCCTAATGTTAGTCTTAGATCCTTCTATGATACATTTTTTTCAAAATAACTTTCCAAAAGGCAAGGTAATTAGATTGACACACATGTAATCCTAAACCTTGCTCTTTAAATTTAAATATATTTAAATTAATTTTAAACCATATTATAAGAACTTATTTTATATTATATCATGTTTTTGGTTGCAGGTCAATCACAAACAAAGTAATTAAGTTGGGCACACATAGAGACAAGGTGTGCATACACACCCAAGTATGCATTCCTTTCCTTTAAACTAGAAATTTAATTATTAAATTAAAGGAGGGGGGAAATTTAGATGATATTTTATTATTATATAACATCTTAGTCTTGTACACTTGAAAAAATTAGAACTTGGCTATTCCTCTTAATTATTTACCTTTTCCACTTCCAAAAATATCACATCTAATATATCTTTGTGCCCTTTATTTGACAAATCTTATGTTGATGACTTAGGTCTTTTATCTTACCAATAATTCTTAAATTTTAATTATCTTCCATATCTACAAGTTCATAACTGATACTTACTTTCATACTCCATGTACACTAATGTTTGGGATAGACAATAACATTAACATTATTGTCTTGTCCTGATGTATGTGTCTAGTGCCCTAAAGTCATCCAATTTACAAATAAAATGTCTTCCAATGATTATTCCAAGTGATTTCATGTGAGTTATTACTCTAAATGGATCAATATAAATACAATATCAACCCTCATTCATTCCTTACCTACAAGACCTAGTAAAAATACCAAAGAACATTCAAAGAGTATTGAATTGAATAAAGCTTCCCTATTTATTTGTATTTCCATACCAATCATAGGGAATACACATATATAGATATAAATTACTAAAAGATAAGCTCAAGAGCTTGATTTTACAAGTTAAAATATAGGTCATTGTTGTATTTGATTTACACATCTCACATAATTTACACACAAGTCAACATATAGGGGAAAACTATAATTATCTAAGGCCCTATTTAGATTATGGAATATATATGTAGTACCCTCTAAAACTGGGGTCTTTGAGGTCAGTTAGACACCATGTGCCCACTAACACATTTTTCCAAAAGGTCATAATGAAGATAAAAAACTAGAGTTTTTGCCATTTTATAATGAGTGATAATCCATGACCCATATCTGAATATACTAGAGTGTAGCAAAGCAAAACCTAGAAGCATTTAGGTGGTTACATCCTATTCCAAAATATATTTTATATAGGATAATAGCTTTGAACCTAGATATTAGTATCAACACAACTATCTTGAGGTGAAATTATTATCTAGAGAGCCAAAAGGTTCAAATATATAATATGATAACTATTCTAGAGTCCTTCCATCTTGCTTTCTTCTTATTCCAGATCCAAAATACCATTAGCATCAGAACAAGCTAAGTACATCACTTTTTTCATGTCTATATCTATCATAGTTTTAATTTCCATATTTAGACTATTGCAACATAATAAATTTAGTGTATTCTCATATTTAAGTTTAGCATCTAATTGGATTTCTATAGATCTGATAATCACCCTTGGTCCATTTCATTTATATATATCCCCTTAGTCCTAGATAACCCTAATTTAGTTTTTTAGGGATAAAAACAAGTGTAAAATGTACATAGGTTATTGATAATATAAAATTTTATCAAGATCATGTAAATTTCACATATAAAAAAAAATGTTTGACTATATGAATTTAACATGGGTGATTTAGTACTAAAAGAATAATATTGTAGATAAGGACAAAAAAGGGAAATTCAAACTAGATTGGTTAGATCCCATTGTAATTACATAAAAGTTAGGCAAAGGTGTATACCACTTAAGGGAAAACCACTTAAGATCCCCATGAATAGTATTCACTTATTCAAATATTACACATAAAATACATTCCAAAAAAATCCAAAAAAAAATCAAGAAAATACAAAAACATTAAAAAAATTCAAAAATACCATTTTTTTTAGCATTTCACATGTTTTCTAGATTTTGAATATATTTTATATTTTATGTTAATAGATAACATATCATTTATACACACATATGTTTCATGGGTACTTTAGTGTGACAGAAGGATACATTATACCCATGATATCTCAACCATGTAGATGTTGGCCTTTCCTCTTCCAATGTTATACATTACATTGGGGCATATTACTTATATATGATAATGATTGACATAGGTTCTATCAATTTATGATCATTTTAAACTATAATATTGATATTATATATCTTACACATTCCTATACTCATGTTATTATCTTACATAGTGTTTTTGATATGATATTCTACATGACATTTTGCTAACACATGTATGCAAGAACAAGTATGGCATGTTTATGCTCATTGTTTATGTCTCATTAATTCATTTTTTTACATTATATTACTTGAGTATACTTTTTATTTACTTCTTTATCTTACCTTTGGAACATTTTTAACATGTTCCTTTGCTTTTTGGCCATAGTGCCTTGAGTGTTTATTGTTTATATAGTGTGTGAATATTTACACATGTATTCCACTTGAGTGTGTGATATTTGAACATGTACCTTGTTTGTAGTCTCCTTGGACCCCTTTTTATGTTAAATTTGTGTAATATTTTATGTGTGCTTGATTATTTTCTCAACTTATTATATTTTATATGTTTACATCATTCATATCATGCATCTTAGGGCTTGTTATGTATGCATACTATGAGCTTCATTGATATATCTACTTAGACATGACACTATTATATACTTATTCTACTACATGATTCATACATATACAATAGTTATATTATCATTTTTAGATAATGTGATTATCAATTTTGTAATTCCATCACTTAAAAGGGGGAGGGGGGGCATAACAGTGAGGGCATGCCATAAAAGACACAACTCCAATTACATACAGGTGACATAATAGGTAGAATTTGATTTTATTTACATAATTTACATGATTCAAATATACATTTGGGACATAACTCTATGCATTGGGAACATATTTGGGGATATAGATTTTTAGATTTTGATACATATTATACACTTATTACAAATTATAGGTTACATTTTGACACATAATTTATCTTGAGACATATTAGAGGTACATATGCACCAAATTATAGATAGACTTTCAGATTATACACACATTTATGCACCAATCTTATCAAGATGCATTATTTGATATTTTATCTATTGTAGTAGTTAGATCTTAATTTTTATTAGTGTGATTGATATTATGTGCCCTATATGGAATTAACACTATGATTCTATTATTGTGTGTTGATATGGTTACACTATTTTACTTGAGTGAGTTTGGTTGAATTGATTAGACTAGATAAATTGGTTATACTTTAATTATGTGATTACTATAATGTGATCTCAATGGACTTGGCACAATTAATACTTATACCAAAGTAGGGGCATTATACCCATAAAATTCCCTACTCACATCTCCAAGTTTTAGTTTTAAACCTTTGTCCAATGCTTTAGCTAGGAAGTGTCTCTACCAAGATAAACTACCAAGGGGAAATATGATTACATTGATACATAGGTGTACTCCTTTCTTACTCCCTTTCTTTAATTAATTTTCAAATTATTCAATTTTAGACCTTATAGCATGATATTCATTTAAGGTCATTCACATGAAATAAATTCAAGTGGGATCAAGCAAAGAAAAGGTGTACTATACACACCAAAATACACTTTATTTCCTTTAACCTATTAATTTTATCCTTATGCATTATTAAATTAAATGAAGGAAAAATGTAGATGTATAAATCTATTTGCATGTTAAAATAGTTTTGCACACTTGAAAAATATATATCAGGACTCTACCCTTTAGTTTGACCTTCCTTACATTCAAAAGTTTCACAATAGACACCTCAATGGGTATAATTACTTATTTATTAGTCTAGCCTTGATTAATATGACTATTTAGATCACTTGTAACCATAAAATGCCTAAAATCTGATATATATCCTTCACTATTAGTTAAAAACCTTAGTAACTTTCCTCCATCTTGGATAATTATGTTTAGGATAAGACAATATTATTGATGCTACTATCACTACTCTAATATAAGTGTGCTTACCATAAAAACACTCAAATTTGAAAATATTTAGATTTTTACAAGTTGGCCTAAGAATTTCATTAACCCCTATATTAGGATCATTTCAAAAGAGATAGTATAAATAAAAGTCAAAACTTACTCATTGTTCATCTAGAAAATATCAAAAAATCACCTCTCAAGTTTAGACATTATTTTAACTCACACAATAAAAATATATTACCCTATTCATCCTTATTTCAATATCAATCATAGTAGAAACCATAATACAAGTTTGAAGCACTCAAAATAATATACATGATACATATTTGTCAACTTATAAGCTAGATCACTACATGCATATTCATATATTATATTTCACTTTTGTGCACACACATTCCCACACATATGGGAGAACTGCATAAGTCTGAGGTCCTCCTTGGAGTATTAGTTATGTAGGTATCACTCATTAATAGAGGGTCTTTGAGGTTATCTTGACACCATGATACCACTAACCCATTTTTTGTCAAGATAACCTAACCTAAGGTGGAAAGTTATGGTTTGAGCTATAAACAATGATATATAGCATGTGTGTAAGATCTAGAGACATCATATGAAAGGTGAAAAAAAACATAAAGTCTCAGGTGGTCACATCTTGATATAATGAGCATTATGTACATGAGAGTTCCATCAAGCTTCATACAATAACATCATTGTAAATTTCCATAAGTCATCTCAAGTGTCTAGGTAACCATAATGAATATTTATAGAATCTAACGACTGATTCTTAAACATCACACATGTTTCTACACATATACATCTCAAATATATATCTTTATTATTACATCATCTTAATATTGTTTCTCTTTCATGATTTTACAATTAAAATACTATTTATAATTGTATTTTACATATTTAGTATTTTTTCCTAGTTCAATACTGAAATTAAATATCATAAAATGAATTATTTAACTAACTTTTAGGAATAATTTACTTCACTATTGATTATTTTATTCATCATAAACCTTAATCCCAGAAAGGGTTTACTTTAGGTAAGTTTCACCAAATATTTAACCTTTTTTTGGGATTAATGGTTATGAGGAATAGAATATTCAAGATTGAAGTAAACTTTTCCTAAAAGTAGGCCAATTAAATTATTTAGTTTATGACATTCAATTTTAATGCTGAATTATGAAAAATAATAAATATGGAAAGTACAATACCAAACAATATTTTTATTACAAAATAACAAAAGAGAAATAATATTTAGCTTATGTAATCATCCATAGATAATTTTAAGATGTACAGATGTGGGTATAGGTTTTTTGATGTTCAAGAACTAGTCATTAGATTATAGAAATATTATTTTTAGCTACCTAGACACTTGTGTTGACCTATGGACATTTGCATCAATGCTGCTATCTAAATCTCAATACAAATATTCTATACAAAATATTTTTTCTATAAATATGTGACCACCTAGGTCTTTCTATATTTTATATCACCTTTCATTTGATGTATCTAGATCTCATGCATATGATTTATATCAATGTTTATATCTCAAACCCTATCTCTCCACCTTAGGTTAGGTTACCTTGCCAAAAATGGGTTAGTGGGCTCACGGTGTTGAGATGACCTCAAATACACCTCTATATACCTACATATCCAATACAATAAGGAGGGCCTTAGACTTATGTAGTTCTCCCTTATGTGTGGTAGTGTGTGTACACAAGGGTGAAATATACTATATGAAGATGCATGTAGTTATATAGATTATAAATTGAAAAATATGGCTTGTGTGTTGTCTTTTGAGTGTTTCAGACTTGTTATATGGATGCTCCTATGATTTATAATCTAATAGGGAGAATACAATATTATAACTTAGTTGTATACTTTGTAATTTAATAGTATGTTAAATCTTGATAGGTTATTGCTTGATATTTTATAAATAAATAATGAGTAAGTCATAACTTGTATTTATACTATATTTTTCGAAATGGTCCTCATTTAAGGGTTAATGACATTCTTCTTTTGACTCATGCACATTTAGAGATTTGAAAATTTGAGTGTTTGTAGGGTAAGGACACTTGTGTTGGAGTAGGGATAGTAGAATCAATGCTATTATCCTATCCTGATCATAACTATCTAGAATGGAGGGAAGATTTTGAGGATCTATAATTTATAGTGAAAGACATATATCATATTTTAGGCATTATGTGGTTACATGTGATCTATAAAATCATGGTAATCAAGGTTGGATTAATAAATAAGTACTTATACCTAGTGAGGGATGAGTGTGATCCTTTCAACTACAAGGAAGGTCAAACTATAGGGTAGAGCCTTAAAATATATTTATTATGTGTACAATACTAGTTTAATATATAAATATAGATTTAATCATATACATCTCCTCTTCAAGATTCCATTATATCTGATAAGTTAAAATCCTTTGATGAACTATGCCATATAGTCAAAAAGTGGAAGGTCAAATTGATTACATTGAATAAGCTTAAGTATGTTTTAAATATTCCTTCCACTTAAAATGTCAAGTTTCAAATCAAGTCAAATTATAAGAGAAAAAAAATTGAAATCAAGAATTAGAACTTACAATTAATGATATATCACAATCACCTCAAAAGAGTCAATTACAAGATCTACCAAAGAGATAATTTTTTAATTTGTCATCACCTCCTCATTTTTTATTACAAAATTTGCTAAAATGTAATAATCACTCTTCTTCCACCAATGGATATAGATATTTCTAGATCAAAATCTATAAATTTTGATGAAAATGCATATTGTGATTATCATAGATGTATTAGGCATTCTTAAAATAGATGTTTCAAGATTAAACATAATATTAAAGATATCATTGATGAGAACATCATAGATATTTGTATAACTATTGAAGAGGCAAAGACACAATTAAATGATAATGAAAAGATAAAAATACACAATGATCATTTTTTAAAATTACGAAGCAAATAATAAGGATAATTATAAAGATCACTATGCAGATAATGCTCATCCTCCTCCTTCTACATATAAACATCCACTTAATAACATTTTTAGTATAATTAAAAGTAAAAAAACATCACGTCCTATGATCACATTTGATGATAGTTAATTTATTAATTATGATTCATATATACATGTAATTCTATTATAACATATGTTAATAAATAATCCATACATAGTGCCATGATAGGTAATGGATCAAGTGAAAATGTGTGCACCATATCACTCCTTAATTCTATTAGGCATACAGAATAAAATTTACATGATACTTATAAAGTTTTCAAATCATTTATGGTTACACACAAGATATTATTTGTCATATATTTCTTTCTCTATAACTATTCCCTTTCATAGTGCTTATTCCATTCCTAGTTCTACCAAGCATAGGGCTCTTTATTATGCTATTAGGATTCCATTGGATAAAAAATACTAGAGAAATATATTATATAATGCATAAATTTCTCAAATTCATTCATGATAATAAAGTTGTCAAAATTAAAGGAATCCAACATGAATATTCTTTGAATATAATGACGTTTACTTCTTGTATAGAACAATTACTTGGTACAGTTATTGAGCAACTTGGCAATTAAATGATTTATCAAATTGCCGCTCTACCACTTGTTAGTGATCCTAGCTCTGATACCAACTGTTAGGATCCTCTTACGAAAGAACATGACTTACATCTTCTAAAGCATATTATAGTTTCATAATATAAATTAATTAAAATTATAATATTACAAAATAAATTTATCCATCTATTTATGAGAAGTATCCTATTACACGTGAGCATATTTAGGTTATTTCACAAAGCATGTTATATCCTCCTAATCATAAAGTGGTAAATCAAAGTAGGTCTTGACCTCCTAATGAAAAAAAAGTTATTAAAAGAGATTCACACATGTACATGAATAGTTTTTTGTATCTTATTCACCTCCACATTAATATATAGTTATACATGAGCATATGATGAGTCATGACGAAGGTTATATTACAACATATGACTTGTATTTAGATTTAGAGGCATCTATAATTGACATTTATTCATTACAATAATTCATTCCTTAATATCATACCATGCATTATTCATAAATTCCCAACACTAATATAATTGGACATAGTTTCACATGATTCTTTGATATCAGGTTTCCTTTATTACCCAACAACCTTGCTAGGTTGGAGGCATTTATCCATTCTCTATGAAAATTTTAACATATTATTTATATCCACAACCTCTTTACCATGTTGAGCTACACATCATAAAAATGTCTTGCTAAACCAATATTATTTTTCAAATGTATTATATGAAATATAATACTGTATAAAAATGACATTCATATATATGATGGATCTATTCTATCATCATATGCTATATGCTTTGTATTATTAGTATCATACATTATAAGATCTACTTTTGTTTGATTATTCTATGTGTGGACCTTGGATTTATATGTAAGCATAATTCTATTTCATGTGACCTTAATCTTTATGTATTATTCCACATTTACATGTCCCTTGTATTTGGACTCTTTGGTCAGATGAGTAACATATTATGACAATTACACTTTATGACATTACTTGTTTACTTGTTACTATGGTGCCATAATTCATATCATTTACTCTATCTATTTTGATATGGTGAAATTATTAATTACATGCATCATTTACATATTATATACTTAATTTAGTGCCATGATACATATCATGTATATATTGATTCTATGTTTCCATGGTATATATTTATAACACATGATTCATATGAAAATATAATTTTATAATCAATACTATGATACAATTAGTTTAAAATATGCAAAGTGTAATTACATCAATACACACACACACACACACACACACACACACACACATATATATATATATATATATTATTTATTTTTAGATAAGTTACTTTTAGGTTACATCTCTCATCTCAAAATAGGCCCATAACATGGGGCTTGCTTGGAACATTCAAGTCTCATGAGCAAAATTTTTAGATTTATGGTAATACATTTTTAAAATGGAAATATTATTCAATTTTGTAAGTTTATGATAATATGTGGCATGCATGTGAACTCATTACCAAACTTTAAAATTACAAGTGTCAAACAATTTCAAAAGTGGAAAAATTCAAAACTTTTAAAGCTACAAAGTTTCAAAAATTATAGGTTCAAGACAACATTTCAATAAAATACAATTAAAAGGGACATAAAATTCATTCATGTTCATGTTTATACCATGTAATTTTAAAAATCCTTAAGTTTTAAGTTTCAAATATAATCTAGATTTATCTACATCAGTGTGATTCATCTTAGTTGTAAGTGGGCCACACTAGAGTTTAGTGACACTCAATGTCTATGATTTCAATTTTTAAATACATAATAAGAAAAATTTCATGGTTCCATGCCTTAAAATATTTATAGACTAATCTATAAAATCAAATGAGAGTTAGATCTCATAATATTTCCAACTTAAAGAATTCAATGGTTTTCAAATTGAGAATTGATCACTCTCAGTTTTCCATATTTCAAAACTTCTTTAAATACCTCAATAAGGGGGCATGCACACTTTTACATTTATACGTTAATAAAAAAATTATATTGAACAATTATTTTAGGTGTATATGAAAAATAGTACTTTAAGTTACATTGTTGCATGTTATTGCATTAATAAATATTGCATTATCAAGCTTCACATTTAAATAAAAATTATGTATGCACACTCATGTTCATATATAATTTAATCTAATAATTTCAATTTGTGAATCACTATAATAAATTAGGGGAAATTTTAGACATATAAATTTAATCATTAAGTTCTTGAGAATGTTTATTCCACCCTTACCCTTGGTTTATTCAACATTTTTATAAATAAAAATATATAAGAGAGTATTCAATATCATGTAATCATTAAAAATATTGTACATATATCCCTATTTCAACTAAATCCATCCCTATTTATCCCATAGGCTCCTATAAAATATATCCCAATAGTTTATGGTATTCTAAGACAAGTCCATGCTAGCTAGACATGGCCACGCTATGACCTTGTCCCCTAGTCTGGCATTGTTTCTTGCACCCCAATGGTCACTTTTTCAAATCAATAAATTTCATAATGACTCTTTAAAATTTTTGGTAAAGTTAGTTAGTGGAATTATTTGAAATATTCTCCTATAATAACACATCAAGGCCACTCATTGCATTCTAACTAGATATCTCTAATAATTTCACTACACATTGAGCAAAAAAGCACCAGTTCTTAATATTTCAATTATGAATCATTATAATACTCATAATCCAAGTTTAGATATTGTTTATTACATGTTAATGGAATCTATTATCAATAATTTCAATTTATTTTATATCTATATAAATTATAATTACATTATCATGGATCACACAATCACCCTAGGAGGGAGAACTACATCTATTTTGAGGCCCATTTGGGATATATAGGTAGCACTTAGTTAAACGAGGTTTCTAAGGATAACTCAACCATTCCCACTACCCCATTTTAAACCCCATTTGTTATATTTTTTTTATCAAGTGGATATGTATTACTATGGTTTTATATTTTTTAGGTCTTTTGTGTGGCATATTGAAACATAAGGCTAAAAAATCAGCCTTTAAAAGCAGTTACACATGCCCAAATTGATAAATATAGAATATAGTAAACAAGGACATGGTAATATTTAGTAGATAAGATTTTAGTACAATACTATACACCTATTTTGGACTTATACCAATAGTTTATGAATAACTATTTTCTAACACAATTGTGTTTGTAGGTATATATATATATATATATATATATATATATATATATATATATATATATCACTTACAATCAACGTGCACAATTAGATCTATTTCAGTTTTGAGGGACACTCACTAACCTTGGTACAATTTAATATTTTAGCAAGTTTTTTATTTCTATAAATTCTATAGAATACTATATTTCAATATCATATCATTATGTATCAATAGTTATATTTCAATAGTTCCATTAGTTCAAAATCACTTGAATTAAAAAGGTTAATAGTATGATAGTAAATAATTTAATGAAAAATAAAATGAATCCACTAATGAATAAATAGAACAAAATTCTTCTCCCACTTCCTCTATACTTTCTTCTTCAAATAATATAATAGAACAAGATAGGTCATATACTAATGAACATATGCACGTTTCTATCATAGTTTATGAATTAGGAAGTGAATATTCCCTTCCTAATATACCTCAATTATATTTAAAAATTATCACATCATTTAATTAAATTAATCACTTTAAAATACAAAATAATAAACCTTGTGTAGTAATGAAAAAATATATATAAAGTGAAATTATTTCTCCCTCTTTATGAAAGAAAAAAATATTAAAATACCTTATGCATGGAAAAGTTAGGATGACCTAAAAGTATTATCTATCGATATAGAGTAAGAATTTAATAATATTAATAAAAAATATCCCAAAAAATAATTTGATGACTGGGAAAGGACCATATGTATGTGACTATCTCGGATTCACCAATATGTTTTTTCAAAATTTGGATTAATATGTGAACTAACACTAATTAATATAAATTGAATACAATATAATAAAATGATGAAAATGAACTTTAGAAAATAAAATTAAATGTGAAAGACTAAATTTTAAAAAGTTCAATAAATCTAAAGAACACTAATTATGAAATGAAAAAGTAAAGGTAGCTATTTTAGTCTCATATTTGATTGTGTTCACTGATAGATGACTAAAATAGGGAAACGAGAACAAATTTTGTAAGTGCCCATAAACTATGACTAAAGGTGATGAAAGAATCGTCCTATTTGGATCAAGATTAAATAACAATTTTGAATTGAACTTATTGGTCTTGAATTTTGCAAAAAATAAGAACTTAGGGCATGATCACTTGTGATACTTGAATTAAGTTTGTATACAAATATTTGATTTTTAGAAGTATGCAAAAGATCTAAAAATAAAATTTACAAGGTTGAAATCCTAATAGGGATTGTAATGATTGAAAACCTATAGATACACAAATTTGGAGTGTAATTAGGTTGAGTTAACCCAAACCACCCCCACAATGATTGAATACTACCTATGTATCTAATACTCCAAGGAGGGGATCAAACACACATGGTAGTCCCACTTAGAGTACTTTATGAGACTATGCTCCTTTGAGTATATGAATGATTCTAAATATAGATTTAATACTTGATCTTACTTTGATTTGGGCTAGATAAAGCATGATTTTGACTTGGCTAAGGATAAATTATAGTGATTAGAGTGAGAATTAGGAAGAATAAAAAAGATTTTCTCAATGTGCATTAATGTAAGTATGCCTTTGTATTAGAATTTACAACTAATAAAATAAGTGACTTAAGTGTGACCTAATAGCAATCTAAAATAGGAGACCACACTTTAGGAATCCTAAAAATTTAGATGAAAAAGTGAGGACTTAATTTTTAAAAATGACTATTATAGGATTAAGGACAAAAATGTCCCATAAGGGTTAAAAACCTATGCCACTTTTGACCCCTAGCAGATGTTTTTGTTACTTATGGAAACTTGTGGATTTTGGGTTTGGATCTATTTAAAAATATGATTAGGGGTTTTTTTTTTTTATTATAACTTTTATATAGATGTTAGATATAAATTCAAGAAAGAAATAGGCCCATGTAAGTGTTTTGATAACATGAGGTGATAAAATAGTTCATGATTACATGCAAAAATTAACTAAAGTAAAATAAGGACAAAATTGACATAATAAAATTTTCATGACCAATTTAAGTTTCTAAATTTACTCCCCCTTTAGTCTATAAATGAAATTACGAGAGTAAATGAAAGCTATACCTTAGTGTGTATTATACACTGTCTTTGAGCTAGTAATTCAATTGGACAAGGCACTGTAGTTTAATAAACATTGAAAAACACTTGAATTAGTTACATTGTTATTTTTAAAGCTTTATTGAAAGATCTTGAATTTAAAAACTACTTAAACTTGAAATTTGAAAATTCTTGAATTTGAAAATTAAAAATGCGTGAACTTTGAGATCTTGAAATTGAGAAGAGAGTAAAGAAGGAATACACCTATATGTGTGAAACAAAATGTTAATTTTATCACTTTAATTAGATTTGATGCTTCCTTGAATCATTGGAGAGATGGTGCTTCCCATAAATCACTTGAAAAGGTTAGTTCCTTAGATAAAATAATGGATAAATCTAAGGGTGATCAAACTCTAAACTAATTTTTCACTTTTAAAAATAAATAACACATACTGAGGGAAGTAGAAATCCCAATTTAAATAAGTTGGTATTTATAACCCAAATACATGAAACATATTAAAATATATAATGGATTCATATACATAATGCTAGAGGGAACTTAACCTCTAAGTTATGTATTATGCACTTAAACTAAATCAAACATTGCATATGTCTTGTAGACTCAATTTACACTTTTTTCCTAAATGCATGATCAAAAGAGAATGGATAAAATCTAGGATCCTACCATGTGTAAAAATATAAAATGGTATTTAAAATTAAAAAATAACATAGTGTGCTTGCATTTGTATAATTTCCCCTATTGATAAATGTAGAATATGTAATTGTATGTAGATGTAAATTGTAAATTATGTTTGAAACTTGTGCATGAACCTATATCATGAACTCAACATTACATGAATGTTTACTATGATCCTATAATGTGAGTGCATATGCCTCCATAATTAATCTAATGACTAAGTTTTTAAACCATTTTGGAACCTTTAGAACTACATTTTTTATGAAAATTGTTTTTTTATCTTAAAAAGGATTATTTCATATATAAAAATCCCACTTAAATGCCTGAATTTTGAGGTGAGGGAATTGATCTTGAGATTCACTCATCTCCAAATAATATTTGACTACAAAATTCTTAATAAGATGTAAAAAATGAAGAATATAACAAATATGAAAATCATAGTAAGATATCTATCATCTGAATCATGTATGTAACATATGAGGCAAGGCCTATAAAATATATGAATGAATATCATATTAATGTAATTTAGAGTTAGTATATTATGGATTAGTTAGATCATGATATGAATCATGGTCCTCAATAAACTTAACAAGCTCAAAAATCACACAAAAACAAGTACAAAGTCATACAATAATTCCAAGGGTTTTATACAAGGGATATATTCAAATAACTCATAAAATATAGGGCCAAGGGCCAATTACAAAAGATATGTTGAAATGTCACACATACCAAATAAGATCTTGTAAATATGTTCAATAAATGTTACACACAAGGTCCAAAGGCCATACATAATAGACAAGAAAAGTTTGATCTACTATGTACAAATAATAATATCAATGGAACATATAACTATAAATATAGTCTAAACAATGCATATGTAAAGTGATCATATCTTATTAAATAACATATTCATGTACACAAATTAGGATATAAATGTTATCAAGACATTTGTAAATAATATATAACACAACAATATGAGATTTGTGTAATGGTAACACTCAAAAATATCTCAACTTATGGATAATATGCCCTGAGTTTAGTAAGGCTATTGGGTAGAGGAAAGCCCAATACCTTAATCCGTGTGAATGTCTATACATCTTGCATAACACTCATGAATACCATTGAAATGAATTTATGATAGAAATAAAATATTATATCTACTAATCATACTCAAGTCTTGATTTTGTATTTTTAGAATATTTTGAATGTTTTTGTATTTTTGTAATATTTGATTTTTTATATATTTTTTGAATTTTTTCAACTTAGAATCAACAAAAAACAATGATAAAAAAATTATTCTAAATTATAAGAATAGGAGAGGGATGTGAATAATACACAACATGTGCCAATGTGAAATATGCACTATAAAATTATGGCATGGCCATGTATGAGCAAGATGCCCCTACTATATATGTGAGTGCAACTAAAAACCTATGGGGATAAAGTATGTATGAAAGACTCATTCGTACATCCTCATTTCATCAAATGTACACTTTTACAAGTATGTAGTATATATGAAAAATATATATTATTAAAATAAATATTTTACATGAATATCAATTATTTATACAGTACAAATCAATGAAATGTCTAAAAAATTAGAAATATCAAGGCTATTTGTGCTCTATTTTGGATTTTTCGGTGAACATTTTGCAAAAAACAAGAAACTTCAACTAGGATTATTATTGGAAGATGTTATTGAACCTTAGTGGTCTATTCTTACCATAACATAAAATACTTTTTTTGTTAATGCAAATTATGAAAGCATAGATTTAACTACCAGAATTGGAAGAATTGATCAATATCTTGAGTTTTTCAGATCTTAAAGAATTGATTATAACTAAAGTATAATAATAATTTATTAAATAAATAACATGTAAAATCAAGGGAAGAATATGATGAAATAATTAATAAGCTATGTACAATAAAAATTTGATTTTTTTGACTTACTTGAATGTGTTTTAAATTTTAGGGTTTATGGAGTTTGAGCCCCAAGTTGTTAAAAAGTCTAAGTATAGTAAATCAAGGTATAAATATTCAATAACTAAAATAATTAATTTGTAAAATAATTTACCTATTTTGAACTTTTTAAAAATAGAAATAAATGATGCAAATAAGTACTTAGCTGGAAATTGACTAAGATGGATGATCTAGATGATGTAAATTGGGATAAATGTTGATATGAGTGTCACGATAGGATCCAAGTTTCAGAACCCTTCCTAAAAAGTATCAACCTAATTGGATAGTAGTTATAATGGTGTTATTGTTATTCTTTTGGTTCTAGTTTCATCTATACATAATTATTTTGGGCTTTTAGGTACACATATGTCTGAGTTTGCCAAGCTTGTTCCTGTACACATGAGTTCTAGATCCTTGTATGTGACTTATTCTGATTGATTTTATATGTAATCCCTAAACCTTCATATTATTATGGAATCTAGTTGGCACAAGTAGTAAAGTGTGATGTTACATCCTCAACACCTTGTTGTGATGAGAATTGCCTATATACTAATATTCTGAAGAGGGATGAAGCATGATGTAGTTCTCCCCACCTAAGTGTTAGTACAAGTGCAAGTGAAACTAGTATAAATACTAGTTTGAGTGATTTTATTGTGTTTAAGATTGAAAATATGATTAATTTTAGCTTAGGAATGTTGTAGATGGTTGTATGTAGAAGTAGGGTACAATAGGGATTAATAACCTTGATTGTGCACAACTTGTTCTAAGTTTACTTGTGTAATTTTCACTTGATTTCCATCTAGAAAATAAAGTGCTAAAATTCATATATATATATATATATATAGTAATTTTTTAATTCTTAAAAGAGGTCTAGGCCAACACTAGGTGGTTTTTGATTTAAAAATATATCCATTGGTATCTAAATGTAGGAAAAGGACAATAACACCCAAATTGGGACACTAGCACCATTGACACTATTATCCCAATTATGGCACTAGTGTCTAAGTCATAGAACTTGAGACACTAAGGGATATGATGCTAAAGTTAAGGTTTGGGACTATTTTAAGTATGTTTATTGATGTGTGTGGCCCACATGAAGGTTGGATAAGTGTCTAAGTAGGACCTAAGATAGGTCTATGTCTAATATAGGGATGGTTGGTATCAATTAACACTCTTATCACCCAGATGTCATTTTTATATGATTACATTTTCCATCCTTTATTATAGAAATGTAACAAAGTGAAATGAATTGGATAATGGAAAAAGAAGCATACCCAAACTTACTTATGAGGAAAAACACATGAATCTAGATCTGAGTATGTGAAACATGCTCCATTGCATGTCCTAAAAATGAAATGTGCATTGATCAATGTTTACTTAAGAGATATAAAAATAAAAAAAATAAAATTGAGTAAATAGATGAGATAGAGGAAAAGAATAAATACACCTCACTGGGTATGCAAACTAATGCATAAATTGAGTGAAAATTTATGTGTGTATATAGATATTAATTAATCAATGAATAACTTGGACTAAGTTAATAGATTGATCAATCCTCATGTGTGGGTGACTCAATAAATCAATATGATTTTGAATCCATTATTTCCAACCCCTACTTGGTGGATCATGACTTGTGAATAGCTTGGATTTGACTGATGTTGTGCACAACCCTCTTATGTAGGTGGCTCAAGAAATCAAGTAGCCTATGACTCCATCATTACCTACCCATGTGTAGTAGATGCATCTAAAACGAAATTTACATAATGTAACTAAAGAAGTGTAACTATAATTATAAATATATATGTTAGCTTTATGACCATTTAAGAACTCTAGAATGTAAAATAGCTCTAGGCCACTCGATAATATTAAGTGGCTCTAGGCTAGTCAGGAAAAAAACTATAGATGGAGTAAGGTATCAATATAGTGTGTAACTTGGATCATGGTGTCTAGTGTGTACAATGTAGAGAATGACATGGAGTTTGTCATTTCATATAATCAGCTCATGCATAAGTGAGCATATGGAAACAATGTGTCACACGCATGTCTCCAAATATAATATTTGAGTATATGGATTCTAGATTGAGTTGTAGTAATATAAAAATAAAATGGGAATGATCATACCATGTATGATGCCCCAATTCTAAGCAAGACATACAACAACATGTTCAAATTTACACATATGCAAACAACAAGCAAGTAAGATTAGAGCCATATATAAGGACATGTTCAAATGTATTCATACATAATCATAAAGGCACACATAATGAAATGGGCACATGTAAAAAGCATACATATAATGAAAATAAGTGGCATAGAGCCATATATTAATGGTATATTTAAATGCCTTAAAAAATAAGGAACATAGAGACATAATCAAGTCTAAACTAGGAAAGTTATAAACGAGAGTATGCATGAACATGTGGAAAAAATATGTATAAGAGATAAGATGTACATAATATAAGTCTAAAGTAGTAGCAGTAAAAAAAAATTGAGCAAGTTTAGGATGATCAATATCAAGATATAACAACGATAAAACTATGATGTAGAGTTTAGAAGGATGTAACTTGGTAATTGAAACTATGTATAGGATGTTACAAAATGGGCAAATGTATCAAATAAGGAACCTATGTATCTATGTATATGCCCCCAGTGGGTATATAGTATAAAAACTAGATATATATAGTGGACCTAGGTCCTATAAGTATCTACAAACACTTGACAAGAATAAGTGAAGCATGTATGTGCGATAAAAATTGACTGTACTAATATAGATATCATATGTCGTGTCTAACAAATATAATAAGTGTAAACATGGAAATGTATATAATTTATAGTTTATAATTTATTAGTAAATATTTGAATGTTTTTGTGTTTTTGACATATAATATTGTTTTGGTATTTTCTAGATATAATCTATGTACAAACAACATGAGAATGAAACTTAATACAAGGAGCAAGATCAAATGAAACTATGTACAAGTAGGGAGGAACATGCTAACTGATGAGTCTCATGGGAGACTCACTATCAATGTGGCCTATTTCAAAAATAGGAATGGTAATCTCTCATGTAGTGTTATTTATATGTTATATTTGAATTAAGTTGTAGTATGAATCTGAGTATTATTCATTTTTAGCATCATAATAACCTAGAATGCTAGTGTTGACTTATGTTGTATCTAGATGAGCATATGGAATTTCCTCAGACTTTGTAGTTGACATTTTTGAATTTTTATTTTTAATATTAACTATGATTGTGCCCTTTTAAATTTTTCTTATTTTAGGCATATGGTGCTTTGGAGGCTCTTTTGATGGAAAGCCTCTTTTGAGAATGCTTGTTGGCTTAACATGATTCTGACTTTGTAACTTAAGTTCTTAATCTTGTTGTAATATTTATTTTGTATCTTGATATTTTACCTTGATAAACTATATTTCTGAATTATTTTCCTTAGTATGTTCCATAAATCCCAAACATTATTGACCAATATTATCAATTGATAGAAAAGGAGTAATAATGCCTTGAGCATGTTTGCCCAATGCTTGACCTTGATAATCATATTATTGTAGATACTTTTGACCAAACCCCAATTATTTTGAAATTAAAACCTTCTTGTGGAGAGGTATATTTATATGTTTTACTTGATTTACATGTGGTAGTTGTATTGTTTGTTACTTTGATTTTGCTTTGTAAACCTTTCATTATCTTGAATTATGTTTTGGTAACCACTTTTGTACTATTTTTGAATTTGACCCTTTTTGAAGATGTTCTCATATCATTGTGGATTACTTAACTAATTTATCTTGTTTAGGTTCCTCATTAGTAATTATCTATTGTATATGTTTTTTCAATGACAAACATGAATCTATGTGATGACCATCCATTTTATGATATACACAATAATATATGGATATCCTCATTGAATGTAGATGACGTAGGTTATCAAATTATATTTAATCATATACCTTAAAATCTCACTTGAACTTATATTTTGTCTTTTAATACTTTTCAAATCACTAGTTTTATATGCACTTTGTTGTGATGTCTGGTTTTTATATAACACCACTTGCCAAAAACTTATTAGGTGAAGGTGCATATACATGATTGACACTCGTGTGATCTAGAGGATTTTGTCTTGTAATATATTTTTCCAATATTTTAATCTTTTCATTTAATGACTAATTATAATTTTGTAATTTTGAAATTAATTTTCTCATACAAATAATTTGGTCACTTAGAGTCTCACAAATGCAAACCCTAGTTGCTTCCAATTGAACATGTAGACACAAACCTTATAGATAATAGGTGGAGGCATGGACATGTTGAGTATATAAATTTTAAATAGTATTATAGGCTGCCTCACCTCTTGGAGGAGTGATATCATGGACCTAGTTAGAGGAAAAGTAGCTATCACCCTCGTGGAGATGAGGAGAAGGAAAATCTTATTTATCCATGAAATTTGTTAATGCAACTTGGAAGAAGGTGCTAGGGTAGAACATATGAGGTTTGAAAACTAGAACACATCCACTAAAAATATGAAACAAAAGGATAAAAACCCTAATAACATCTAGGGCCATAGTTTGGGAAGTATTCAAAGTAAGTCAGGTTCACCAAATGTTTTAACTTTTTAGGGTTTGTGGAGTTTAATACCTTGGTTGTTAAAGGGTCTGAGTACAGTAAATCAAGGTATAAATATGTAATAAATAAAACCAATTATTTTTAATATAATTAACCTAGTTTTACCTTTCTTAAAATAAAAATAATTGATGTAAACAAGTACTTAGAAATTAACTAAGATAGAATATCTAAAGGCTACAAATTAGGACAAAAGCTGAACTAAGTTTCATGAATAGGATCCAAATGTTATAACCCTTCTTATATACTAGCATTATAATTGTACAATAGAACTAATGGTAGTAGTGTCCTTTTGGTGATAGTGTCCTATGTATATAATTTTTATAAGATTTTGGTTGCACCTATGTATGAGACTACCAAGCCTATTCATGTGTGCATGAGTTATGAATCCATGTAGGTGACTTGTTTTGACTAATTTTTTATGCAAACCCTAAACCTTCATGTTGTTAGGGCATTTAGTTGGCATAAGTAGTAAAGTGTGATTTTATTAGGGTAGGTTGGACATTCTCAGCACCCTACTATTATGAGAGTTGCCTACATACAAATACTCTGAGGAGGCATAAATCCTAATGTAGTTCTCCCCACCTAAGTAATGGTGCAAGTTAAAGTGAAGCTCGTATGAAGGTTGGTTTGAGTGATTTGATATAGGGTAAATTTTAGTGTTTGTTATTCATTAATTCATGAATATTTTGGTTTTAGAAATTATCATTTGGTTATTTTATTGGTGGTGAATAATACATATTCACCTAATTTATATGTTTGTAAGATAGTTTTCTAAGTCAACTCACCTACTATTTAGAATTAATTTCATGCATATAAATATAATTCTCCACTCTGTGAAAAGTCAATATGAGATTATTCACCATTATATGTAATATATAATCATTTAATGACCAAATTTACAAATCATATCAACATATTTACCATCTATCTATGAGTTTTCCATATAGTCACATGTCAACATACCTTCTATGATAAGTTATGTTTCACATGTCCATTCACTTTCACACCTAAAAATCATCTATTAACTTTCACTAGACTTTCAAAACACATACTTAGAAATTCAAAAAAATAAAACCAATTTCATTTTTATATGGGCCACTAAAATTTGCCTTGCTTTGAGTGTGGTTGAGACTATAAATCTGAGTAATCTAAGATTAAGAATGTTATCAATGGATGTACATATAATTAGGGTAGAATAGGGATTAATAACCTTGATTTTGCATCTGATTTCCATCTAGTAAATAAAATTTTAAAAGTCATGTATATATGTTATTCTAGTGCTTTTGAAGGTCTTAAAAGAGGTCTAGGCTGACACTAGGTGGTTGTTCATTTGAAAAGATATCCATCGATGGTCCTAATTATGCTACTAGTGTTCAAGTGGTAGAACCTGAGGCACTAGGGTCCAAGATGTCGAAGTGAAGGTATGGGACTACATTAGGGATGTTTAGGGATTCATGTGTCCCTCACAAATCCTAGATAAGTGTCTACATAGGCTCTAAGATGGGTCTAGGACTAATCTAAGGATGGGTGGTCTTAAGTGATAATCTTAACAATCAAGTGCCATTTTAAGATGATTACAAAATGGTTTTGAATTTTTGAATATTTTACAATGCAAAAATTTAACCAATGATATGATCAATATGAGAATCATAAAAATATGTGATAGGTGGTAAATGAATCACCTTGTGTGAATTAAATTTGTTAGATGTGTATACATCTTAATTAGAAAATGTATCATTTGTAGTAACGAGGATATTTGAATCATGACTCATGTAATCATGTGTAGGAGGAGTAACTCTAGGAGATTTATAGTAATGTAAAATCCTATGAGGACTATAATATATTATGATAATTATTTTTCCTTTTAATTAACATTATAATATATATGAATCACCAATTTATAATGTGTTGCATGTGATTATGTATGTTGATAATTAGATGTATTTTCCCAATAAGCTTGATTTTGCATTGGTTGATTTTGAACCCTTTGCATATATTTTTGAGTTGGTTGAATAAATTTTTTTTCTTATGTAAAAAAACTAAAAAAATGTGATTTATTATGACATACATGTATCAATTAACTATGGTGGTGGATGGGGTGGAGGAGGTACCATGGAATGTAGAGGATACTCATATTTGATTCTTGAAATTATAATGAATTAATTGTAATGAATGTAATTTAGGCATTTATGTGCCATAGAAGGTAAACCATGAATAATTTGAAACCAAGGGCATATTAATATTTATCAAAGACCCTATTTTTTGGTATAACTAGAAAAGGAGTAGATAGTATTTTAGGCCCCACTTATAGAGGTAACACAATGTGTCTTTAAAGGGTTTGTTGTTTGCCATTGCATGTATTGACACTATTTAACCCTAAACTAAAATTTTATTGTATGTTTTCAATTTATACCATAGGGTTAAAAATATATAAAATAAATGGTACAAGGGTGATAATTAGATCTATAGAAGGCCAATTAATTATTAAACTCAAATACAAGTATACACTAATTTTATTATGTTGAGATAGTCTAAATATAGAAAGTAAAACTAGGCTAGATATAGAAATGACAAAGATGATAAGTACTTAGATTTTTTTAATGATACTATAGTTTTTAACTAGGAATATGATAAAATTAGGTGGGAATATAGTTTATTTATATTTTTTAGATTCTAGATCGGGTGCCTCTAGCTACTTAGATAGTTGTGTCAGCCCTAGACATTTACATCAAGGCTAATATATAAGTCTAATGATAGTGTCCTATACATAATATATGGTGAAACAAGATGAAATCACCTAGATACTTCTATGTTTGGCTTTAATTTCACTATGATGCATTCAAATGTGGGTCATGGACTATCACTCCTTATGAAATGGCAAAACCCTAGCTTTTCATCTTAAATGTGTCCTTGGGGGAAAATGGGTTAGTGTGCACATGGTGTCAAGCTAACCCAAATGACTCCACTATCAAAGGGATATTCCTATGTAGCCAATAATTTAGAATAGGGCCTTAGACTCATGTATTTCTCTTTTATATGTTGGATTTTATGTGAATCTTGTAATGTGTGTAAAATAAGTACAATAAAGACCTATCTTGCAAATTGGAAAATTAGGCTCTTGGGATACTCCTTTAGTACTTCAGACCTATATATGTATATTCCCTATGAGTAATTTGGAAATAGGAATAAATAGGGAAGATTTGCTCATTTTATGTTCTTTTAGTTTTATTGCTAGGTTTTGTAGGTTTTTCATGAATGAGGGTTGATATTTTATTTATACCAATCCTATCAAGAGATATTTTTGAATTAAAACACTTAGTTTTACCATTAGAATACATTTAATTTTCAAATTGGATGACTTTAGGGAACTGATATTGCATCAAATTAGGATAGTAATGTTGACACTACTTTTTGTACTAAACATTACTATCTAAGGAGTATCAAAATAGTTACAAGATCATAACTTGTAGAGGTGTAATATAAGTACATCTTAAGAATTTTTCATAAGATATAATGTTTGTGTCATCAATATAATATTGGTTAGACTAAGAGATAGGCGAAGTGTTATAAGATAGAGTATATACAAAGCTTATAAAAGCAAGGAGAGTGCATAACTAAGAAAAACAACCAAGGTCTAAGTTTTCCAAGTGTAAAAGACTGAGGTGCTACATAATCACAAAATTTTATCTACATTTGTCCCCCCTTTTATATAGTAATGAAATTTATAGTTTAAAGGAAAGGAATAAGTATCAGGGTGTGTATGCACACATTATCTTTGATTGATTTTAATTTGAGTAATTGTTTTGGTGATTGACCTACAACCAAGAATATGTTACACTATAAAAATATTGTATATAATATATGTTAAAATTACTTAAAATATAATGAAATTAAAGAGCAAGGTTTAGGAGTACACCTATGTGTTGATGTAACTACCTTACCTATTAGCAAGGTGTTTTACAAAATATGTATCATTGTAAGGATGTAAAATTGAGATCAGGATAAATATAGATTATTTTTTTAGATTGGATATATCTAAGGAGATCGAGATATGGAGTGATTGGAATGCATGTGCCCTTAAGTTTGGAACAAAAGTGAGTTGCCACCTAGCAGTTAAGATTAGCTCAATTGTACAACCCAATGATACTTTTAAGCTAGTGTGTATGGATGATAAATTCCAATGTAATGACTTGGAAAGATTGAGCAATTTGATCACCTTAACCATACCAAAATGCAAACTAATTTTTATATTAGATTGGATCAATATAATCTATAAAACTCTACGGGGTATCAATATGTGTAATAGATTTAGAATTTGAAATTGATTTGGATTTCTAAATATTAGGCACATGATTTATAATAAATATAAATTATATATTTATCATGCTAAAAACACGTATAACAATGGAACCAATGTATGGAATTCTACCACAATTATGAATCTGAATCATATAATTATGTACTTTGGATAATTCAGATAATTATTTAAGTATGGAGGACATGTTTCCAAAACATGCCCCCACTATATATGGATAAATTTGAAAACTAATACAAGTACCAATGTGGAGGATATGTTTCTAAAACATGCCCCCACTATAAACTGGAGATGTTGAATATTGAATAGATGTGGAGAACATGCTTCTAAAGCATGCTCCCACTGAATTTGTGAACTCATATAAGTACCATATACTAAATAAATATGGAGAAAATGCTTCCAAATCATGCCCATATTGAATCTAAAAATAGTGAATGTGTGAAATCCATTCCTTTATGACATTCCCCCACTAAATATAAAAATTTATTTAAGAACCAAATACTAAATAAGTGTGGATAACATGCTTCCATGCCACCACTAAATCTTAGAACTATTCCAAGTGTGGAGAACATGATTCCCAAGAATGAACCTATTAATATTCCCCCATTTTAGGTTAGGTAAATATATGAATTACTATTTACCACACCTAAAAAGGTTAAGATAACTATATAGTCTATGAATGTAACCATGTAGCATATAGAAGGAAACATGTCTAGGTAAATGTATCATTAAAGAACATATAATTATTGTGATCACATGTAGGCCTATTATGCATGATAAATATCATGGAAATGTCTAGATATTAGTAGTACAATATAAAAAAGAAAACAAACATAAACACAAGAGCACTCAAAATTAAATTAACAACTAATGGTATAAAGAGACCATGTATAAAGGGAATGTTTAAATGCCACATAATTTAAGGGATATAACTTAGTAAAATTTCCATGAAATCAAGAATGACATATTCATATGTCCATAAAACAAATAATAACATTATGAAAATGTCAAGAAAGTATACATAGACATGTGGGTCACAAGAAAAGGAAAATATTTAAATGCTCAAACAATCAAGATAAGATACTCAAGGGAGTGCATAAAGTAAAGCATAAGCAATTAGTATAAACATGTCATAGTATCCCATGGATCCAATGTGTTAGGAAAAGTATGTCAAGTGTATAAAATATGATTTAAATTGTGCAAGATATAGTCTTAGATAATAGGCATGTGTAAGTACATATGTAATCTCAAACATGATAATGTAGAGTGATCATCAAATCATATAACTCGTGTATCAAGATTGAAAAAATAGAGTTCCCCCAATGTCAATGTGATATGAGTAGAGGGAGAGCCCAACATCCAAAATATGAGTGTATCATGTATCTATGTATGCATATATCACACCTAACATAAAAATGTGACATATATGTGTATGTAAGAGTAACTGATTAGCACTCCATTAATATAATAGTAACACATAGATGCCAGGGAGCCCATAGAATATGTAAGTGCCAAAATTGTTTTTAGAGTTTTGGATGTTTTTTATTTTTTTGGGAATGTTTTTGATTTTTTGGTATTTTGGGTTTTATTTTGTATTTTTGGAAGTTTTTGGAGAGACTAATCAATGACCATATATAATGTATGATTATAGGTATCTCCTCCATTCATTAATTTTAACCTTAAGTTGAATCTTTTACATTGTTTACATCATGATTAGATAAGTTTAAAAGATACATAAAATGTTTACCCTCACATTTTGCATGTGTATTAGAAGAGATAGTTCTATAATTTGGAATATATATTAATTTTAATTCATGATAAAATAAAATACCTTATTTATTTGGGTAAATTTTTGCTTCCATTTGGTATAGCTAAAGATTTCCTAGTGTAAATGCATATGGAGACATGGTAAGCATAACCCAAAACCATGTTTTAATCACATTAGGACCACAATAATTGGTATTATTAAGTTTCCCAAGGAGTTTTTCCAACCTCCTTTATTTTATAACTTTTTTAGATCAAAGCCAATTTATTGTAAATGTCTTACATTAAAATTAGTTTTTACTTGTGTAGGATTAACATGGTTATGACAAAAATAAGTGCCACACATGTATAATTTAATTTTTAAATCTTGTTGGAATGGGCACTTTTTTTGGTTATTTTTTAGAATCTTGTATAGGATATGGACTTTGTATTGGATCCATGTTAAGTTTTACCTGAGGGTTAAAACTTTTGAATTTGAAGGAAGATATGTTGAGCTCTTTTGAATGAGTAATGATAAATGAATCATATCTATGCACAAAACTATATAAATGGGTAAATTATTCATATTTTTTTGTGAAATTATCCTTATTTTGATGGGGAAATAAGGCCTATACTAAATTGAAATTGAAATTCCAAATTATATGCACATATGATGTACTTTTAAATCAAATAGTATAATCTTGAAAGGATTCATCACCACTTTGTTTAAAATTGTGAAAATGCTATAATGTATGTTTTGGTACCTTGTGAGTATTGAAAGACATGAAGAATGCATCCTCTAATTTTAAAAATATGGTTAAGGAACCATTTTTTAAATTATATAACCATTTATGAACCTCATTTGAAATGCTCATATGGAATACCTCTAGTATAAGTTTGTCATCTTTTACCCATTGAACAAGAGAGTGTACATAACATAACATGTGGTGTAATATATATTTATTTGTCACAAAAAGTGGCTAAAAACTTTGTGGATAAGGATATTAAAATACACATTGTGAAAGAGGATAATTATTGAATGATGTTACATTTGCATTGTTATTATGGAAATCCACTTGTATTTAGAGTAAGGAAACTTGATTTTAAATATCCATAATAGTGGTCATCATAGATATAATATATACCATGTTAATAGTGATGTTTTATATGGATATCATCATTGGTTCCAACCCACCACCTATTTTAAATCTAGGCATATGAGTATCATTATCCTCATGTATAAAAAGTGAAAGTTCACAATCATTAAATTTAGGATATTTTGATTGTGGTATGGGATATTTAATATTTGGTACCATTGGCATATCATTGGAATGATTTTTACCATTGGAAGGATTTATTTCATGTACATTTTTGATCCATAAATAGTAAGTATCCCCTGCTAATCAATACTATTTATTTAAAATAGATTTTTAAAAATAGGTCATTTTTCCAAAATTTATTTAAATAAAAGGAATTGACTTTTTATTTTAATCTAAATGTAAAATTAATTGAAAAAATATAAATGATTATTTTTTATAAACTTATATAATTTTATTGTTCAGATAGAACATTTAATTTATATTTTTTTATCTCTATAAATAGTCTCTTAATTAATCTCTCGTAAATATTTTCCAAAATATCAATGGTTAATTTTATACTAATATGATGGAAAATCAAAACAAAATAGAGACCAGATTGTTTACGAGGTTCACCAATTGGCTACATTGATATGTTCATTTGAATCATTTCATTTAAATAAGATGTAAATACAATGATTAAACTTACATCCCTAAATAACTTGTAATTAGTTGATCAACCTTTGAAGAACTCTGATCTTAGATCACAAACATCCTTCATTTCCAAAATGATAACCTGTAAATATATATCTCTAAAATAGGCAATTTCTCTCTCTATTTAAGAGGTAAAAACACTCTTAAAAGGTTTATAAACTACCTTCTAGTTTTACAAATCCCTCTTTATAAATATATAGATTAAAAAAGATTTTGTCAGGCAAAATGGCCACAACTGGGTATATCAAAAAATTTCCCTTGTAAAAAAATACAATCTATATTTCCTCTATTCTCTATCTTCCTCTATCCTCTATCTCCATAATAATTCAACCCACTATAAAATGAAATAATATTGTATATAGCCAACATTGGCTAACAACCTTCATTTTCTTGAAGTATGGTTAAATCTAGATAGGCTTCATGAAAATAAGAAGGAATGAAATCCCATGATTTATAGGATGTTTAAAATCCATACTTAATTTATCAAAATGCTTGCCCATAAATAATATTTACATGTTACCACCAAAACCAAAGTGGATATAATTCCACGTGGGAGGAAAGAGATGAACGCTTTCATGCTTAAATGTTGGATGCAGAAATAAAGACATGAGTTAAACCATTATAACTTTCTATGCCTCCCCCATCTAACACATAATATTTATACTTATTGACCATGCAAAACATAAATGGAAGACCCATGTTGAAATTAAAAAGTCGGCGAATGTTTTAGCATCAAGTAAAATGTAGAAAGTTTAATGAAACCTAAACACACCATTATCCACCAAAACCGCCAACCCACTAAGGTGAGTATCCACATGGGAATAAAATGTGGATGCATGGAAAATAGTTTAGTGTGCATGTTTAAGGAGGAATTTAGTTTAAAACATTCCCATGCTTTCCATTTAAACCAAAACATCCCCTTTGAAGTGGATATCACATGGGGAAAAACATGTATGGTATAAATGTTTTATTATTTTCTTAAAAAAACAATATCCCATCAAAATCACCCCATTACAAAGTGGACTTCCACGTGGGAATTTTTTAAATTAAAATGGGATAAAGGAATTTAAATAATATTCTATGTAAAACAAAAAGCATGCATACCCATTATTGTGGGACTGGGGATAGTTTAATTTAGGGATTTAGGGTTATAATTGAAATATCCAATGGTAGATATTAAACCATATTAAATAGGATATTTAATTAATATTTTGAAAGGAGTAATTATGGTGGGAATTAAATTGGGATGAAGGCTTAAAAAAAAATCTCCAATGGTAAAATAAAATCATATGAAAATAAGATATTAAATAAAATATTATCCCAAACCATAAAAAGCTTCCTAATCAAACCTCATGAATAAAACCCTTTTGGTCCCCAAAGGGTCAAGTCATTCTCTGAATATGCAAACTATGCAAACTATTCACTCTACAAAACATCACTACAAAATATCATTGTAATGATTCAAAAATCAAACTAAATCCTTGAAATACAGTGAAAGAGATATCTACCCAATACTAAATTTTAGATAAGAATAAACTACCTACTCAAATGTCACATATTCAAAATGGTCAATCTACCAATCACTACAAAATGATCAAGAAGTGTAATTGCAAACTAGTTTGTTAGTGTAATAAATATACACCCTAGTTGTAACCATATTTGATATTTACAATAGATGCCCATAATGAATAAAGGACTTATAAAATGTGCAAATATCATGCATGGCTAAAAAAAGTTTGTAAATTTGTTATAATTACAAATGGTGCCTAAAAAAGGGTCCTATAAGCCTCTATTTGCACAATGTAAATGGAAACATATATACTAAAATGCAAATTTTCCCAAAATAGACATACTGATCATGTCCCATATAATTTTCATATACTAATATCAAGGTGAAAAAATGATTTTTTTACAAAAACCCAAATATGAGAAAAACAATCCAAATATGATAAACCTATCTCTTGTCTTTTCTATATAGGTTACTCCAATAAACCAAATTCCAAGCTTAAATCATTTGGGCATATCTCTAAGTTTAAATATGAGTCAATTCCTTTTTCAATGTATCAAGAACTCAAACACTTATCAATAGATTAAAAATAGAGCTTATAAAAATCATAACTATAAGAAAATAATCAAAGTATGATAAACCTATCACTCAGATTTATTCACTGTTGGTAGCTCCAAAATTGTTCAAAATCAAAATATATTCCTTGGAATATCAAAACTACTTTGAACATATGCATGACAATTAATACCATAGCTATGCAAAATTACCATTAGAAAATAAATGATTATTACCATCTAAATAAAAAATGAATGGAGTCATTTGTGGATAGTCAATAGAGAAGTGGTCTTCCTCTTGTTTTGTTTCTAAAACTGGTGGATTTGAAACAACTTCTTTTTTGCTTACAGATGCATCACTCTTCATGGATGTCTTCCTACAATACTAAGGACATAGTTGTGGATGAAATACCCATCATTTATCATTTTAGTCACCACTCAGATTATAATGAGTATAATAATTATTGCCCATTTATTTCTCCTTAAAAAACATATATATCCTACTAACTATTTCTCTTTTCCAACATAAGACAACACAGTGATTATCTAATCCACAAAAACTTCATGGATATTTAGACCAAAAATCCCATGATAATAAATTCTTATTTTCATAACTAAAATATATATTGGAATATTTACCAAATTTAGGAGAGTGTGATGGTTGAAGTTTATAACATTTCTCAACTCTATGTCTACTCTTGTGATAGTGGGTGCAAAAGTTCCTCTTATCCTTCTTGAATGAGGAAAAATGTTTACCATTTCTCACCTCTAAATGATGAGATTGATCATTAGCACCTACCTTATCTTTCATAAAATGAAAAATCTTCTTTATCAAAGATTTTATCTTATAAAAATAAGCAAAATAATGATTACTTAACCCACAAAAAGTACAAGGGAAAGCATACCACATTTTCTATATATCATTGCCATATTGTTCAAATTGAAAGAGTGAATTAGAAGTTTTAGAATTTACCAAGTTCTTAGTGCTATGTGTTGTGTAAGAAAGATGAGGTGGAATGTCAATACCTCTTCTTCCAATTCTCTTACACCTCTCATCCACATGTGATGGTTTATTATGAAAAATTAATGGCTTATACACTTGGAAGTTGGAAGTTTGTCTTTCTTCTATGGATTCAAAACTTTCTCCAATTTCCATTTGCTCACTAGTATACCCTAAACCTATAAAACAAGGCCTATCCTCTACCTATATAGGGTTATTTATGCCTTGTCCATATTTACCAAGGCCTCTTCCTTCAAATCCCATTTTATCTAATAGTTTAGACCCAATACCCTTAGTGTGTTTTTCAAAAACACCAAAAGCAATATCTAAAATTAAATGAAAGGAAGTAATACATGATGAATCACTTACAGTGTATTCATGTATCATTGTTTTTGAATCTAATGTGGAAGGCAATTCCTTCATTTGTTCACCATTCTAAAACTTTTCCAAGAGCTCATCCTTGGTTTGTAAATTATATTTCAACTTTTCAATCTCCTCTTCTATGGAGTAGAATTTCAATTGCAAGAGAGAGTTCTCTTCTTGTATTTACATATTAAATACTTCAATATCATCAACCTTATTTTGTTTGGGCAACTTTCCCATGGTTTCCTTTTCTTGTAAACAACTTGTACTTCCAACACTACAAATGGAGTAAATAATAGTTTGTAAAAAAATCCAATCGACACTAAAACTAAAATCAAATTTCCACACAATCAAAAGCTAATCCCTGTATTCTAACTACTTTGATACAAAATTGATCCATAAATAGTAACTATTCCCTATTAATCAGTACTATTTATTTAAAATGGAAATTTAAAAATAAGTCATTTTTCTAAAATCTATTTAAATCAAAGAAGTTGACATTTTATTTTAATTTGAATGTAAAATTAATCGAACAATTCTGAATGAGTATTTTTTTGTAAACTCATATAATTTTATTGTTAATATAAAACATTCAATTCATATTTTTTTATTTATGAAAATAGTCTCTTAATTAATCTCCCATAATTATTTTCTAAAATATCAATGATTAATTTTATACTGATATAATGGAAAAACCAAAATAAAATAGAGACCAGACTATTTATGAGGTTCACTAATTGGTTACATCCCCGAGTTTATTTAAACCATTCCATTTAAATAAGATTTAAATACAATGATTAAACTTACATCCCTGAATAACTTACAATTGGTTGATCAACCTCTGAATAACTCTGATCTCAAATCACAAATGTCCTTCATTTCCAAAATGATCACCTGCAAATATATATCTCCAAAATGGGTAATTTATCTCTCTTTAAGAGGTAAAAACACTCTAAAAAAGTTTATAAACTACCTCCTAGTTTTACAAATCCCTCTCTATAAATATACAGATTAAAAAAGATTCTGTAATAGGCAAAATGGCCTCAACTAGCTATATCAAAATTCTACCCCTGTAAAAAAATTACAATCTATATTTCCTCTGTTCTTTATCTTCCTTTATAATCTATCTCCAAAATAATTCTCCCCAATATAAAATGAAATAAGATTATATATATCCAACACTGGCTAACAACCTTTATTTTCTTAAAGTATGTTTAAACTTTGGATAGGCTACATGAAAACAAGAAGGAATAAAATCTCATGATTTATGAGACATTGAAACTCCATACTTAATTTATCAAAATTCTTACCCATAAATAATATTTCCATGTTACCACCAAAACCAAATCAGATAGGATTCCACATGAGAGGAAAGAGATGACCACTTGCATGCTTAAATGTTGGATAATAAAATAAAGACATGAGTTAAACCATTATAAATAAACCATTATAACTTTCCACATGCCCCCATCCAATGCATAATATTTAAAATTATTGATCATTCCAAACATAAATGGAAGACCCACATTGAAATTAAAAAGTGGGTGCATGTTTTAGCATGGAGTAAAAGGCATAAAGTATAATGAAACCTAAACACACCATTATCCACCAAAACCACCAACCCACTAAAGTGAAAATCCACGTGGGAATAAAATATGGATGCATGGAAAATAGTTTAGTGTGCATATTTAAGGAGGACTTTAGTTTAAAACATTCCCATGCTTTCCATGTAAACAAAAATGTCCCCTTTGAAGTGGATATCATGTGGTAAAAAGCATGTATGGTATAAATGTTTTATTATTTTCTTTAAAAAAATAATATCCCATCAAAATCACCCCCCATGCATAGTGTAATTCCACATGGTAATGGAAAAAGTGGTAAAAAAGTTTATTAAAATGGGAAAAGGTATTTAAATAATATCCCATGTAAGATAAAAACCATGCATACCCATTCTTGTGGGAGCGGGGATAGTTTAATTTTGAGATTTAGGTTTATAATTAAAATATCCAATGGTAGATATTAAACTATATTAAATAGAATATTTAATTAATATTTTAAAAATAGAAGAGTTATTGTGGGAATTAAATTGAGATGAAGGATTAAATAAAAATATCTAATGGTAAAATAAAACCATATGAAAATAGGATTATAAATAAAAGATTATCTCAAACCATAAAAATCCTCTGAATCACTTTGGTCTTGGAATAACAATCTTACCTTGGGATATGTTTGGTAATTTATAAATTTTTGGGGTTTTAATGATTTTTCTTGAAGGCATGTCCCCTTATTATTTATTTGTATATCAGCCATAATTTCTTTGTGTATTTATTGAAACTTCTGCCTATAATATTAAGGAGCCTTTTGGTCATATGTACCCACTTATTTGGTAAAACTAATGGGCTTAATTCATTAATGAGTCATGATTTTGTTTGAAAATCTCAACCCTTGTCTATTTGTATTGTTATTTTTGAAATATATAGGGTGGGTTATACCTTTCTCATATTTGACCAATTATTAGCATTTCTATCCATAATTTTACAAATATCAAGTGTCAAACTCATATATAAGTGGTATAGGAAGCATGGATAATTTTTTTGGATCCTTTGTAAGATGAATCAATTTATCTCTTGGAATGGTGGGATTGTGGACCTAATTAGAGGGATAAAAATACCACCATTTAATGATTTTATATTACATGCTTTAACACTTGAGAAAAGGAAAGATTTGTCAATTTTGATTCCTTCCTTGAGGGAGATTTGAAGAGTTTCATAATCATAGTCATCAAAGAAATCAATATCCTCTATGATAAAGGAGATGAAAAACACAATGATTATAACAAATTAGTAAACAAACATATGAAGAAATAAAAAAACCCTAAGAAACTAATAAAATAATTTTTAAAATACTTGCCAAAATAATTGAGTGATATAAAACTGATTGGCACCAATAGATGGTATATGCTTTATGGGCATGCCACACTCGAGTCCACATACCTACTAAAGACATACCTTATTATTTGGTCTTTGGTATAGAGGCCATATTACCAATAAAACTTGATATACCCTCTTTTCATGTCTCTCTTAAAGACATCATCAAAGATAACGAATATCATGAAAAATGATTACATTAGTTAGAGCAATTGAGTGAAAAATGCACACATGGTGTTGAGCACTTACGTGTCTATCATGAATGTGTAAAATGATCATATAAAAAAAGATTCAGCCATATGAATTTAATGTGGGTGACTTGGTACTAAAATAAAATGAAAAGAATACCAATGTAGAAAAGGACAAAAGGGAAATTTCAAACCAAATTACTGGGTTCCATTTATAGTTACAAAAAAGATGGGGAAAGGTGTATACCACCTTGTTACACTTAAAGGAAAAATTTGAAAAAAACAAATGAACATCATGAACTTATATAAATATATTATGTAATCCAAAACTTCAAAAATACCCAAATAATAACAAAACATGAAAAAAAACAAAAACACTATCGATGCTCCCCTATTCTATTATCTCCTTAGCATCCTTGTGCTACTTCCATATTGATAGAAAACATACTCAGTTACTCATACGTACACATATATGCCACACTTATACATTGGGTGTGATATATGCATACATTGATACATTATGCACTACCATTTTAGATGTTGGGATCTCTTTGTACTCAAGTCACATGGACATTGGGGGCATCCACTTTTTTGATCTTGATACACATAGGTTATATGGTTTGATGATCACTTTACATTATCATGTTTAATCTTACATATGTACTTATACAAGCCTATTATCCATGATTATATCTTATATAGGGTACTTCATATGCTATACACTTGAAAAACTTTTCCTAACACTTTTGATCCATGGGCTACTATGACATGTTTATGCTAGTTGATTATGCTTTACTTTATGCACTTCGTTGAGTGTCTTATGGTTCTTGTTTGAGCATTTGAATATGTTCCTTTGTTTTCAACCCCTATGCCTACATATGCTTTCTTTGAAATTTTAATAATGTCATTATTTATTGTATAAACATTTGAATATGTTCTTCTTACTTTCATGGACATATGATTAAGTCATATCCCTTCGATTGTGTGACATTTAAACATTCCCCTTATTCATTGTGTCTTTAGATCATTGATTGTTGACTTGATTTTGAGTGTTATTTAATGTGTGTTTATTTTTTAAGCTTATAATGTTACTATATATATATATATATATATATATATATATATATATATATATATATATATATATATATATGTTACCATGATATTTATCATGCATATTAAGCCTACATGTGATTACATTGGTTCTATGCACTTTAATGATATATCTACCTAGACATTTTTCTTTCTATATGTTACATGATTACATTCACAAACTATATAGTTGTGTTACCCTTTTGAGGTGAGGTAAATCCTAGTTCCTATATTTCTCTCACCTCAATGGGGGCCATATTAGTGGGATTATTATTGGGAACATGTTATTTACACTTAGTATAGTTCTCAGATTTAGTGGGGCCATGCTTTAGAAGCATGTTCTCCATACTCATTCAATATATGGTATTTATATTAATTCATAGATTCAGTGGAGGCATGATTTGGAAGCATGTTATCCACACCTATTTAGTATTTAATATATCTAGTTTACATTGGGGGTATGTTTTGGAAACATGTCCTCCACATTACTACTTATATCAATTTTTAGATTTCTTTTAAATAGTGGGGGCATGCTTTATAAGTATGTCCTCCATACTTACACAATTAACTGAATTAGATAGAGTACATAGTTATTTGATTTATATTCATAGTTATAGTATAACTATATACATTGGTACCATTTTATACACAATTTCAACACGAGACATATCTTAGGTGCATATTCTATGTAACACATGCCTAATATTACAAAATCCAAATTAGTTTTAGATTCTAAAACCAAGGAATGTATTGACACCCCACATACATTTATAAACCATATTAGGCCAATCTACTACAATATTTGGTTCAAATTTTGGTATGGTTGAGGTGATAAAATCAATCAATCTTTCCAAATTTTTAGGTTAGACATGATCATTCAGCCTCACCATGTTATAAGTATCATTGGATTACATGGTTGAGCTAATCTCAACTGCTAGGTGGCAACTCACTTTTGCTCCATATTTGGGGGCATGTGCCTTACAATATCTATATATCTCCTTAGATATATGAAATTTAAATGATTATCTATATTTATCCTAACATTAGTTTCAGAGCCTTATAATGATACATACTTTACAAAATGACTTGTTAATAGGTAATACAATTACATCAACACAAAGGTGTACTCATAAACCTTGATATCTCAATTTTAATATATTTAAAGTAATTTTAAACCATATTATATGCACTCATTTTATATTGTAACATGATTTTAGTTGCGTGTCAATCACTATTAAAGCACTCAAATTCAAATAAAATAAAGAAAATGTGTGCATACACACCTACGTATGTATTCCTTTACTTTAAAATAAAAATTTCATTACTATATTAAATAGAGGAAAATGTAGATGATATTTTGTGATTATTTATCACCAAAGTCTTGTACACTTGGAAAACTTATAACTTTACTATTACTCTTATCTCTACACTCTCCTTACTTCTAGAAGCCTCACATCTACTTTATATTATGCCCCTTGGACTATCTCTTAGTTCAACTAGTCTTATATTGATGACATAGACATTTTCTCTGGCCCAAAATTCTTAAAATGTAGTTATCTTAAACCTCTATAAGTTTTGAGCCTATACTTATTTTTATACTCCCTAGATACTAATTTATATGTTAGACAATAGTGTTGATATTATTATCCTACCCTAACATAAGTGTTCAATGCCCTAAATTCATCTAATTTGAAAATAAAACTTATTCAAATGGTTAGTCTAAGTGATTTAAAGCAAATTATCTCCCAATATGATTGGAATAAATATAAGATCAACTCTCATTCATTCCTCACCTACAAAACCTGGCAATTAGACTAAAAGAGAATTCAATTGAGTAAACCTTCCTTATTTATTCCTATTTCAAAACCAATCATAGGGAATAAACATATACAAGTCTAAATTACTAAATGAGTAGCCCAAGAGCCCAATTCTATAATTTACAAGCTAGGTCACTATTATACTTGATTTACACACATTGCATGACTCACACACAATCCAACACATAGGGAAGAACTACATGAGTATGAGGCCCTCTTTTGGCATATTGGCTATGTATGTAACACCCTTTGACATTAGGGGCATTAAGGTTAGCTTGATGTTGTGTGCCCACTAATCAATTTTTTGCCAAGGTCACATCGAAGATGGAAACATAGGGGTTTTCCATTTCATAAGGAGTGACTATCCATGACCTAGATATGAATGCACCAAAGTGAAGGTGAAACTAAACTCAGAAGCATCCAAGTGGTTCATCCTATTTCACTAGATATTCCATATAGGACACTATCATTAGACTTAGATAGTAATGTTAATGTAAACCTCTAGGGTAGATGTAACTATCAAGGTAGCCATAGGCACCCGATCCATAATATGACAACTATTCTAGAATTGTCTTCCCACCTAATTTCAACATGTTCTAGATCTAGAACTGCATTAGCATCAGAATAAGATAAGTACTTCTATTCTTTGTCATTTATATATCTATCATAGTTATACTTTTCATATTTAGACTATGTAAACATAATAAATTTAGTGTATGCTTATATCTGAGTTTATCATTTAATTTACATGTTATATATTTGATAATCACCCTTGTGCCATTTCATTTATATATTATTAAACCTATGGTAGAAAGTGAAAACATACAATACAATTTCATTTTAAGGTTAAACATTTGAGTGATACTTTGTGATTATATAACACTTATGAAACCTAGTTGTACTTTCCATATTTTAGTTTAGGGTTAAACATTTGATGAACCTAATCTTTAAACATCAAACCCTAGGTCACCTAAGGTTTTTTTATTTTTTTATTGCTAATTTTTTAGTACTATACTTTTTTGTAAATTTTTCATTTTTTAAGTAATGAAAAATGTTAGTTTGAAAACTTGATTTCAAATGGAATATCAAGAAGCATTGGTTTCTCATATCAATAATAAAGTCTTAATAGATGCATTTTTGTATGTTACAAGAGATGAAATAAGTAAAAAATATAAAGCTAAGAATGCCTCACCTAGTAATGGTGAATATTTAGAAGTTACTATAACTCAACCCACAACTACCTCATCTAGTAATGGTGAACATTTAGAAGGTACTATAACTTAACCCACACTTATGAAACCACATACATATAATAGGGACATAAACTATGTGTTTAAACCTCTATTCCATGAAACTACTATGAATACATTTATTATGGAATTACATATTGTTTCTACATAAATACCAATTTTAGTGCCTATTACTACTCAAAATATTTTTTCATCCCCTTTGGTGACTACTCAAAATGATAATATAACTCTTATTGGGCCTACAATTCAATCATTCCTACAAGTTATAAAGACCTTAGAAGATAATATTATAAACATTGAATAAAAAGATTTAAAATCACCTCATGCTTTAGAATCACAAGATGTATTTCATAATCCTCTTACACTTGAGATATATTTACACCCTTTTTCAACTAGATTTGTTGTACCTAAGTTTAAATTTTATGATGGAAAGGGTGAACTTGAACATCATATTCAAACCTTTTATGTGGCTGACTTAACTATGAATCCAATGATAAAATTTTAACCAAATTATTTCCAAAAAATCTCAAAGACTATGCTCTGAGGTGGTTTTATGATCAAACTCTCCAATCCATAAAACTATTCAAAATTATTATAAACTACTTTTTAGTACACTTTTCCATTAATATTTTTGAAAATTTTTTCTATGCCCACATTGCTAAAATAAAAAAAGGAACCAATGAACCTTTTAATGAATGTATCTTGAGATATAAGACAATGCTAGCCAAAATGATCAATCCTATTGTTTAAATGAATTTTTTGCTTATTATTGGAAAAGAGAAAAATAAGAAACTAAGTACAGGTATGGTTGAAAAACCTAATTGATAGTGCTTGCATGGAATCAAAAGATTACGAAGATCTCCTCTTTGGCTTAGGAGGATGCCCTGTAGATAAGAAAACACTAAAACAAACTTGTTTTTCAGACAAATAGTAGGGTGTATTACCTAGTGATAGATATATCCTCGAAGTGAGAGCTTCCTTAGGGGATATAAATACACATATTTTAAAAAATTAAGTTTATAAATAGAAAAGAAAGGTACTTACATCAATGAATCAAAAGGTAATGAAATTGAATACAAGAATTCTTATTAAGAAAATCGACTAAAAATAATTAGATTAGTGATAAGCTAATTAATACTAGTGATAGAGAGTTGGGTTATTCTTTAAAAAAATTGAAATGGGTCTATCAATAGGTAGGAATACAAAAAATTAGGTTTGATTAAGGGTAGGTAGGTGAAAATAACTTGCTATTTTTCACTACCATAGTGACCATCAATGATTAGGATGACCATCAATGGTTAAGTTGACCATCAATAGTCAAGGTCATTATTGGTAGTTGGATAGATTATTGGTGGTTGAGTCAACCATTGATGGTTAATATGTGAGGACATGAGTTGGTAATTTAGTTGATCGATGAGACCCAAAAGATGGATTTTGAGAGGTGGGTAAGACCTAGATTGATTACAAAATGGAAATAAAGTAGATGAATATTGATAAATAAGTACTTGTCTTACCATAAGTTGATTGGGTAGATGGTTGAGGTAGTTGATTTATTGGTAGAATCTAACTTGATTTTGATATAATAATGATAACTGAAGGCTTGGTGGAAAGGCAATGGAAAATTGATTCTTTGATATGATTTACTAGATTGCTAGATTGTTGATAGCAATTTGACCTACAAAAAGGAGATCCTAAATACACAATCTCTTGATAACAATTGTAGATGGATCTCACCTCCCAACTCTTCTCTTCTTATAGGCATAAGTAAGAGGTCAAATTGAATGTTCAACTGGGCTATCTAATTATAAATTATCCATACAAAATCTTACAATAAGATCTAGACAAGTTATAATTATAAATGCAAAGTGGGCACCTTGGCTGTCGATGATTAAGGTCACTATTGGTAGTCAACCTAATTGTTGATGGTTAAGGGTAAAGGGTAAAAGAGGTAAAATACTAGATTAAGTTAGTTAAGTTAAATTTACTCTAGGTGAGCTTGGTTAGGGTTTAGAGGGTTAGATTGGTCTTGATAGGGTCCCAAGGTAGTCAAGGGATACCTAAACATTTAGAATTATGATGTGCATATGGATGCTATTTATATTTTCCCCCTTATTATTATGCAAACTAGAATCAACCAAATGCAAAACTAAAAACAATATTGGTCAAATGTCTATTGGTTTCCTCAAGTATGGGAGGAGGTATTCCCCCTCAAACTAGGAGGTGATGAGGTAAGGAAAAATTGGGTATAGGTTTGACATGGTTGGTGAAGGTGATGATAAGGGTAGCCATCATTGGGTACTAAAGAATGAACATGCACATAAAGTGTGACAAAAGGTACAATAGCTAAGATTTCACAAAGACAAGGTTGCCATGGTTGATAATAATAAAGGTTAGTTCTAAAGGACAAGTGACTAGTATACCATGTGATCGCATGTAGGCATGGTGCTTAGGTACACATGTTAGTCTCCTAGACAAGGCTAATATTTTTGTGGATATTTGAGGTAGGAAGTACTCCCATGGAAAACATAAATAGGTCAATTTTCATGGGTATTTGAGGTAGGAAGTGCTCTTAAAAAGACACAAGTAGGTCAGGTAAGCATAATGTGGTACAAGTTCGAAATGTGTTCAACATGGAAATGTTGTCACTATGGTCATAGTACCAAGCAAAATGTGTCACAAAATACATGTGAGTTAGATTGAAATGGACCAATGGTGAGGTGATGATTGGTTAGAGTGGGTGGAGAAGGTAGTCTCCATGAGTGGGTAAAACTAGGTTTATTTTTCTAAAAAGGGGGTTTCCAAGGTCAATGTGATAAATTGAGCATACTAACCAGCAATGGTCAGGGTGTTCAAGGGTGACTGTTGATTGTCAACCTGACTGTTGATGGCCAGGGTGAAAATTGTAAAAATATATGGGGTAAAAAGTGAAAATTTAATCACTTTTAACCATTTGTTTCTTATGTTATGGGTTGACTTTGAGCTCTAGATCTCAATGTTTTGGCATTTTGATATAAGAGAGTTGATCAAAATTTTGGTTGAGTTGGTAGTTGGTGATTGGTTGGAGGAATGTGCTTGAGGTGATTTCTTAAGATTGATATGTATGGAGCACATAGACATGGGTGAGGATGAGTGAGTCTATAAATGAATCCATGATAGAGGTCATGAAATGAGGTAGGAGATGCTTTTATTTCTTATAGATAGTTTTGATTTTATGCATTATATTAGGTAGAGTGGTCAGGGTAAGGGGAATGATTAGTTGGATTTACTATACCCTACGGAGGGGTTTTTTTAATTTTAGGTAGATAGGTAGTTTGAATTAGGAATTGGTGGGTTGGGTAGTTAAATGAGGTTAAGTAAAGGTATAGGGTAGATTTTTTTTAGTTTTTCATGCATTTTGTGGTGGATTGGATGTGGTATAGGGTTTGGGAATTATAGATATAGAATACACATAATTACCATTAATGGTTAGGGTTGATCATTGATGGTTGATACCCTTAAATAAGAGGAGGCCTAACTGCTAGTAGTCATCATGACTATCAATGATCGATTAAGGGTAAAATGGTTTTTGGTAAGCATTTAATGGTTAAGGCAAATAGAAAGTTGGCTTTGGTAAGGCTTATATTATAGAAATTGATTTAATGGTCATAGGGTAGATGACTTAAGAGGAATAAGATAATAGGCTAGGTGTTCAAAATTCTTGAAGGGTTGTGGGGTAGAAAAAATGTAAAGTGTAGGTTAGGATAGTGAAACTATCAAGTAAGAATGATGCATTGACAAAAGTGCCAAGTGTAAGCTAGGATAGGATAGTTGAAAATGCCTAGGTTGGGTAGGCATTAGTTGGAGATGGTAGTAAGGTGTTGGTTGGATACTCTAGGGTAGGCATCAAGAAATAGGTTTAGTTTCTTTTTAGGTCTATGTTTGATAGGCCAAGGTAGGTATCAAAACTTTTGGTATGTGAGGGTTATAAGAGGGAAGGTGGTGTAGGTTGGTAAATAAATCAATTTGGAAATGAGAAATGCTAACACATGCTAATCTTTGTTTTTATAGTCATGAGATTAGATCCAAATGAAAGATCAAGTCCCCAAGATCTTTATAGATATTTAGTAGGGTACGACCCCAGTTGATTGGTTTCATATGGATGAGGTGGGGTTAAGAGCTATGAGGAACTACCAACATGTACCCCAAGATGCATCCATGGTCATAGTTCTCATTAAGAGATGGGATCCCACTACAAAGACCTTCCTGCTTCTAACTGCTGAGATGAACATTCTTCCTAAGGATGTACATAAGATCACCTAACTTCTACTGTATGGTAATCTAATCTACCATATCGAGCATGAGGAGTGAGATGAATCTATAAAAATCTTATATGGAGTTGTGAGTGATCAAGTCAGATGACATGCTAGGGGATTTAGGTATATAACATTGTATTAGAGAGATCTAGTTGAGATGAGACTCATGACCATGCTTATGATTGTTCTGACATGTTTTGGGCTCCCTAACTTGAGTAGTAAGAGGTTTCCCTACTTGCTATTGGGGTTACTTATTGAGCTCTTACTAGGGTAGACTATATTTGGTTGGGTGCCTATTTTTCTTATGTATATCTACAAAGAGCTATGGGGGTTTAGGGCCCATAAGAGACATGGAAGTAGTGTTATCCTATTCCTACATTATTGGGCCTATGAGCATATTCAAATGTTGAGACCAGTGGGATTGCCATAGTCTAGCTACACATCGATTGAATTTTTCATTAGCTTCATGTGATGGAGGGTTGATTTTGTTGTATCAAGTATAGGACTTGGCACTCATAATGTGGAGTGGTTCAAGTGTACAATGGTGCACTAATGATTAGAGATATCTCCTAGAGGCCATACATCTAATTTCTAATATATCCAAGGTGTAGGATGTAGACACTATCCCTCTATATCTAAAATGAATATTTGGAAGGTGAGATAAAGAGGTGGATTTTATTCCATTTGATAAGGTATACTGATAGTTTGGCCTAGTATAGGGAATCCCAAGACCATTCTCCAAGTATAAGAAAGAGGTTTTAAAGATCCTAATATCAGTGTCATAGCATGTTCCTATAATTCTTCATGGTGTGTATGAAGAGCTACCAGTTAGGGCTCTAATAGATGATGTTGAGTTTGTAAATGGGTACATAACATAATACCAACCCTTATATGTAGCTATAGACATTGGTGGAGATGAAAGAGGTGTGAGGCCAATCACTATGGATCCAACTGGCCATGATGGATAGGTAGGGGTGAATTTGGACATTGCATAGGTATAGGTATAAGTACTACATAGATAGGTGGTCATACTACATGGCTAGATTGTCAAATTATAGGGTAAGGTTGTGACCTTATAGGGTTAGCTTGCTACTATCATAGATGAGAGGGATCAGGCCAATATGTTTTTAGGATTGGTGACTTAGGATAGGGACTTTCAAAGGTAGAGAAGAGTAACAACAAGATAGGTAGTACCATTTGGATTTACCCCTATAACATAATACCTAACAACAATGGAATAATTATGGTACTATGAGGTTATTGTTCTGGCATAGTTTCTAAATGAGCTCTAATGGGGTGAGTATAGTTTTTGTTTATTAGGTGGATATAGGTTAGAGATACTAGGGTAGTGGGAAATGTATATATCTAAATAGGTAGGGATAGGTGGTGGAATAATAGGTATAGTAGGAGGATAGGCACCAAGATCTAGTGGTACTCTAAGAGGTAGTGGTACCCCTAGGGCATAGATATAGCTATATATATGTATATATATACATACATACATATATATATATGAATTATATATATAATTTTGATTCTAACATATGAGCTGATGCGATGAGATGTACATTTTTTAGAGAGAGTCTTGTCTATATATATGCACACATTATTATGTTATGGTTATTTGACTTATGAGTTTCTATATATGTGATATTTCCTTATGCTCATGATCATGGTGTATGATTTGACATTGATGTTTATTTCTTATTATGTGATGTGCATATGTGATCATGTTTATGCTTATGCTCATGGTGTATGATTTGACGTTGATGTTTATTTCTTATGATGTGATGTGCATATGTGATCATGGACTAGGCCATTTAATTCTAGTTTCTCCTACCTGGAAAAAATGAGATTTTCCAAGACATACCTCCATTAGTGTGCTTGGAAAGTATTTTGTCTTGGGTGATATGAAAATAGCCTAGGGGAGAGAGAGGTGGTAGAAGAACCAAGCAATTTGTTGAGTCCCCCATAGATAATGTGAGTTTTATAGTTGGGAGGTCCAAAGGGAATGATAGTTTTGGCATTGGGGTCATATCCTAATTGGTTGGTAAGTTTCCCATACTGATGAGGAGTATGGAAAACATCAATGGTGAGAAAGTGATACTCCTAGAGTGAAAGGAGATAGAACATTGATTCCAAAGGGTCTATGGTAAGAATTTGGTGTGAAGGTTTAGAGGAGCTAGTTGATGCCTCATCAATAGAAGGGGATATGATATCCACTTTGGTGGTTGTAGGTTGGGTTTTAGTTGTTGAGGGTGTTCTAAATGGGGGTATGAGAACATTGTTGGGGTAGTAGGTCATGTTTCATGTTGAGAAAGGACTTGGGTCAAGCTAGATGGTGATGACCTGACCTTTATGCTTGAACTTAATGTAATGGTGGAGGGTAGAGGAAATGTAACCCATGGATCAAATCCAAGGTCATCCCAACAAGATGTTGTATTAGAATTCACCTTTTACAACATAGCAAAGTTTAGGGAGCATGTGAGGTCCTACACAAATATGAAGGATAATAGTCCCCAAGGTAGTGGCCATGGTATCATTGAAGGACTAAAGGATAAAAGAAGACTCAAACATGACATTTTATGGTAAGTTGAGTTGGTTGTAGGCATGAGAGGAGATGGTGTTGATGATAGATCCCCCATCAATCAATACCCATTTGATGTGGGCTTGGTTGATGTAGGTAGTGATAAAGAGAGGAGGATATGGGTCCTCAAGATGGATGGAGGGTATTTCCAAATCCTTGAATGTAATAAGGTTGGAGATTTGAAGGGAACCAATAAAAGATACTAAAGGTTGAGGGTTTTCAAATTGGACCTCAATGGATTGCAAAACCTCTATTAGATCTTGGTAGTGGTGGGGGAGGTAGAGATTAACTCATACAAGTTCATCTTTATCAGGGTCTAATGAAGTTGTTTGAGGATAAATATCCTAATGGATTCTGAAGGGTTAGATTGGGATTCAAATAAGATAGACACCTTGGGTGTGGTGGAAGATGGATATGGTTGGGTGAAGGTTGGTTGGGAGTTTGAAGAGGGGTATATCCAAGGAATGGGCACCTTAGCCTTCCCATTATCCTTTTTTTATGATCTAGTGACCACATTGATAGTGTGGATAGAAGGAGAGGTTAAGTTGGAGGATTGGTCATATTCATCTTCACTCTAAGGTGAGAGTAGAGGAGTGGGTGAGTATTGGGTAGGTATGGTTGGTAATTGGATTTTTTATGGGGTTCATAGGAGGTTTTTCTATTAAAAGATCATCTTCATCATAAAGCTGATAGATGAGGGTTTGGAGAGCTTTGTAATTTTTTGTATCATGGCCTAGTGTCCTATGATAAGCACATACTTGGAGGGCATTGTACTAGATGGGTTTTGAAGCTATGGGATCAAAGGGCCTAATGGGTGGTAAGGCTAAGTAGAAAATTTATAATAACCTATGTAAAATGGTTGAATATGATTTAGCTAAAGATGGTAAAGGTTTAGTGGTATTTGATTTGGTAAAAGTAAGAGGTTGCTTGGAATTAGGTTTGGTCGTAAGTGTTTTGGGTAGGGTGTTTTGTTTGGTTAGTAACTTTAGTTTAGGCAAGGAGGTTGATGAGCTAGAGGTATAAGGTTACAAGGTATGTAGCTTAGGTATTGTTGGCATGGCAAAAATAGGTGTATTGGAGAGAAAATATGAAGGTGCCACAAAAAGAGGTGTTGAGGTTTTGGTAGAGGTAACTCGCTTCCTACACAAGGTAGAGGGATGAGGCCCCATAATGGAGGTCAAGGTTGAGGGAGGTAAAACTTAGGCCTTTTAGCCTTGGTGTTGTTTTGCCTCTTTTATTACTTTAGTCTGACATTTGGCTGGTGGGATTGAGGGGGTTAGGTCCACTTTCACAGATGGATGACTAAGGATCGGTGTAGGGAGGTTACCAAGATTTTTGGTAGACCTAGTTAGGATGATAAAAGAGGGCTTGGCTACTTGGGTCTTAGTTGGCTTAGGTGGTTGAAGGTTGGTTGATTTGGTGAGGTTTTATTTGGTTGGTTAAAGAGTTTTATTATTTTGGTAGATATGGTAAGAGGTTGTTTAATAGAATTGGTGGGTTGGTTTGACTAAAAAAGGGTTGGAGGTTCCAATCGGGTAATATAAGGGAGGCCTAATTACTGTCAGAAGGTGGGTCAATCTATGTCAAGATCCAAAATAAACTAAAACTTTTGTACTAGCCTAGAGAAAGGTTTATAGGTTGGTTTGATTCTCTAAATGGTGGATCTAAAATATAACCCCCTAGGTGGAGACATAGGGATGAAAACCTCTCCCTCTTCCTCAATCAAAGGATGTAGGGTTGAGATAGGTGGCTCCTCTATGGGAGGAGTAGGCATGGGGTTTTCATCCTCAAGAATGATCTTTGAAGGGGGAATGGTTTAATTGATAGATAAAGGTGAAGATAGGGTAGAGATGGTTGGTTCTTTTGATATACTAATTAAAAGTGTGTCCAGTGGCTCCACTACCTTAATAAGTAGAGGGGGAGAAGATGGTGTTTCCTTGGCTTGACTATTTGAAGGAAGGGAAGGTAACTACACTACCTCAATAAGTAGAGAGGATGAGAGATAAATTGGTTATTTAATAGGTTTTTTAGCAATGAGTTTGTCAAGAACCATGTTAACTATATGGGTATCATGAGAGCACTCAATGTTGTTCCTCTCATTTTTGTTAGGATCATGGTTTGGGAAAGGTTTCCTGAATAAATCAAGGGCTTGGTTTGATGGTGCATTGGGGTTGTCCAATGTAAGCTCCCCCTAGTTAATGAGAGACTAGACAAGGCTCTTAAAGGTGTTACACCTACTAACATAATGTCCTATTACCGTATAAAAGGCACATAAATCATTCTCATTGTAAAAATTAGGTGAAGGACAAGAAGAGTCAATTTGATGGGGTGGCTTAATAGGAAGAAGTTGAATGATGTTTTATTTTAATAAGTTATCCAAGATGGAATCATAAGATCCTCCAAGTGAAGTGAATTGCTTTTGATTGTTCTAGGTTTGGTCCTTAGGTTTTCATTTGAAGAAATAGAGGAATTCTATTAGATGATAAAAGGTGGAGGAATGACTTTAAGGATAACTGCATTCATGGTTCCCTTACTTTTGGTGTTGGTATTGGGTTGGTTTTTTGACTTGGAGGAAGAAGCCTCATTGGTTTTCTAGGTTAAGTTCTTGTTTTTGAGCTTTAGCTTTCTTTCATCAATGGATCATTTCTCTAACTTATGCACCATGGTACAAGTTTCATTAAAGGATTAGAAGCTTTAGATGCATAGTGTGGATGAGATATTATTAGCACATGACCAAGTAAAGAGCTCCATGATTTCGGGTTGAGGTAGGGAGAAGGATATCTAGTTGATTAGACTCCTCTAATGAGCCACAAAATTTGAAATGGATTCATCCTCAAACTACCAAATATAATAGAGGTTAATGATAGACATTTTCTTGGATATATTGATCAAAAAATGGTCCAAGAAGTTTTGAGCTAGTTGGGTGAAGGAGAAGATGGAATTTTTGGGTAAGCTATTATACCAATCTAAGGCTAGACTAGCTAGAGACATGGGAAAGGTGCGAAGAAGAAGGGCATCATCATAAGTGATGAGATAACAAGCATGTATTAATTCCCTAAGTGTTATTGGGGATCCTCCTTACTTTGAAATTTAGAGAAATTGAGAAGTTCCCATTGGGGAGGATAAGCTAACTATAGATTTGGTAATATGAAAATATGTTATGATCACCCAAAATGGATGACTCTAAGGTGGTCATATTTTCTATTAGAATCTTCACTAGATTAGCTTAGGGTTGTACACCTGAAGGGTTATAAGATGCATATTATTGTGATGGTTGAGTGACATGATGATAGTGGGTAGAAGGTTGGGATGATACCACATATGGGTAAGTATATGTTAATGGTTGGGCGGAGGATACATAAGGATATTTAGAGGTAGGTGGTTATAAGATGCGTATTGTTGTGATAGTTGAGAGACATGATGATAGTGGGTAGAGGTTGGGAGGCTACAACATATGGGTAAGTAGATGTTAATGGTTGGGTAGAGTATATATAAGGGTAGTTAGAGGTAGGTGTTTGGGTTGTGGGTACATGCCCTTATATATTAGGGATGTATCCAAAGGTGGATCCAAGGGGTGCTTGTTGGATGGCAATGGTAGTTGAGTTGGTGACTGATGGAAAAGTGGTAACCCTTGTGCTAATTGGTGGAAAGGTAGATGGTATGGACACGACAAGGTTTTAAAGTAGAGTAGTGGTTTATGGGTTGGAGGTAGCTAAATGAAGGTTGGTAGTGATAGAGGTAGACACTCCTATTACAGAGGAGTGGTTAGTAAGAGTAGAAGGTATAAGGGCATCAATAGTTTGGGTTGTTTGGTTTTCAATGGTAGTATCAAAGGGGTTATTAGTTGATGAGGAAGCTTGGGTAGTCAAAGATTGGGTGGTAACCATGGAAATGGAGGTACTCCCCATGAGATGGAGAGGCATTCCATAAGGTGGATCTACATATGGAGCCAAATCTAGAATAAAATAAGACATGGTTGTAAGATAATGTTACAAGGCCACAATATTGTTATCTAGGAAAGTGGTAAAATCCTCATCTCTTTGAGGATCCTCTTGAGGGAAGGTAGGACTTCCTATAGGGTGAGGAGAGTCTGTTAGTTTGGAAATTTAGTCCATGGATGAAGAGGTGGAAGGGGTAGGTTGGCTTGGTGATAGGTTTTGTTTCAAAATGCCTCTTCACTATTGGTGAGTGAGAGCCATATGAGATAGGGGATAGAAAACACAAACAACCTCACTACTCAAACAAAGAGAAGATAAGAAAATAATAAAAGAAATCAAATCATACTCTAAAATATATGTTAAGCCTTAGAGTTTTAATTAATCTTGCTTTTGGCTTATGCCTTAAGAAGACATGTGACTGAAATTGGTTTTTAGATTAGGTACTAAAAAGGAAGTCTAAAGTTGGTTTTAAGCTATGTTTAGGTGCTAAAAGAGAATTTGTATTGGGATCAATACATGACTTGGTATTATGGCCTACCCCATCACTTCACACACCATAGTGATAAGGGTGTCATGTGCTTAGCCAAAATATAATGATATATAGAGATTATACTCAACCAAAGAGCTGAGTTGGTTCACCCCTTGGTAATGACCTCCAAGTAGGATCATCAGGAAAGGGTAAGGTTACCACTAGGTGATGAAATCCTAGTTGGACCTTATCTCAAGTATGTTTGATGTTTAATTGATGAAATTGGTCTGGTTAAGTGTGTGCAACAAAGAGTGAAGCTACTATAGATTACTTTGCCTTTAAGTTATGTGAGATAAAATTTCAATTAATCAATGTATGCACTTAATTTTAAACCTAAAAAAACATTTGATTTTGTTAATGAGTAAATAATAGAGATAAAATCCAAGCAAAAAAGAACCCAAGTAAAGACACAAGGGTCCCACCAAGAGTGCCAAAATGTTTCAATAAATTTCTTGCTTATTATTAGAAAAGAGGAAAAGAAGAAACTAAGTATGGGTATGGTTGAGAAACCTGATTGATAGTGTGTGCATGGAATTAGAAGATTATGAAGAGCTCTTATTTGGCTCAGGAGGATGACCTACAGTTAAGAAAGCACTAGATCAAACTTGTTTGTTAGATAAATAGTAGGGTGTATTGCTTAAAGATAGATCCTAAAAGTGAGAGCTTCCTTAGGGGCTATCAATCCACACATTTTAATTAATAAAGTTTATAAATAGAAAAGAAAGGTACTTGCATCAATGAATCAGAAGCTATTAAAATTGAATACAAGAATACTTGTTAATAAAATAGACTAAAAATGATTAAATTAGTGATAAACTAATTAATACTAGTGATATAGAGTTGGGGTATGCTTCATAAAATCTGAAAGGGGTCTATAAATAGGCAAGAACATAAAAAATTAGGTTTGATTAAGGGTAGGTAGGTGAAAATAACTTGTTGGTTTTCACTACCATAGTGACCATTGGTAGTTGGGATGACCATTGGTGATTAAGCTAATCATCAATAATCAAGGTGACCATCGATAGTTGGACATACCATCGATAGTTAAGTCAACCATCGATAATTATAATGTGAGGACTTGGGTTGGTAATTTGGTTGATTGATGAGATCCAAAAGATGGATTTTGAGAGGTGGGTAAGACTTGGGTTGATTTCAAAATGGAAATAAAGTAGATGAATACAAATAAATAAGTGCTTATCTTATCAAAAGTTTATTTGGTGGATGGTTGAGGTAGTTGATTTATTGGTAGAATCTATCTTGATTCTGATAGAATAATGGTACTTGAAGGCTTAGTGGAGAGGCAGTGACAAATTAACTATCTGATATGATTTTTTAGATTGTTAGATTGTTGATAGTAATTTGAGATGAATAAAAGAAACTCCTTGATGCACAATCTCTTGATAATAATTATAGATAAATCTCACCTCCCAGGTCCTATCTTTTTATAGGCATAAGCAAGAGATCAAAGTGAAGGTTCAATTGGGTTATCTAATTATAAATTATCCATGTAAAGGCTTGAAATAGGAAGTAGACAAGTTATAATTAGAAAAGTAAAGTGGATAGTTTTCATGTTCTTAGTTGGGGAGGTGCACCCTGATTGTCGATGGTCAAGGTGACCATCGGTGGTCAACTTGATCATTAGCAATTGACGGTAAAGGGTAAAAGAGGTAAAAGACTACGTTAATTTAGTTAAGTTAAACTAATTATAGGTGAGATTGGTTAGGGTTTAGAGGGTTATATTTATTCCAAGAGGGTCCCAAGGTGGTCAAGGGCTACCTCAACATTTAGAATTATGGTGTGCAGATTTTTAGTGTCTACACCTATCATAGACAAAGAGTAACAAGATATATTCAAACCAATTTTACTTGATACTTTACATGAGTCCATTGTCTTTAATTAGTTTCAATCCTTATATGACTTATACCATTTTATATGAGACTTTGAAATGAATTTTATATCATTGAATAAGCTTAATTATGTAGTAAACACACTAGCTACATCTACATCTAGTAATTTTAAAAAAAATAAACCAAGTTACAAGGCAAAACCTCCTAAGTGTAAAAAATAAAAAAACCACCATGGTTAACATAGTTTCATAACAACCTAATAGGTTTGTCTTATTTAATGTACCAAGGATATAATTTACTCATTTACCTAGGTCTCTAGCTTCATTCCTCCCATAATTACTAGAGTTCCATCTTATATCACTCCCTTATCTTATTGAGGTTGATATGAGTTGACCTATACCCAAAGGATATGATGCAAATGCTTATTATGATTATCATCAAGGACTAGGACACTATACGAATAGATGTTTTACTTTAAAGCACAAGATCTTATCGATGACCAAAATCTTAGATTTAAGGATCCTTTAAAGGAATCGGGTTCACAACATGGTGATCACCATAAACATAAAATATTTAACAATGCTTTGTAAGACCATTTAAAAAGTAACCAAAATTTAAAATAGAATATAATTCACATACTTCATCAGATTATAAACACCCACTAGATAATATTATTGGTACTTACATATGACATATACCTCTAATGATTTAGATACACTCTATTTCCTTTGATGCCATTGAAATTAAGGATGATGACTCTAATTTTCATTCCCTATTCATTCAAGCATACCCTGATGAACACCCCATACATATTGTTATGATTGATATTGGTGCAAGGGAAAATGTTTGCACCATGACATTACTTGCTCACTTGGGTTATACTCATAATGATTTAAAACCTTCTATCATATCTATTATAAAATTTTATGAAACCTCCCAAAAGGTTATTGGTGATATTGATTTGAATTTACAAGTTGGTCCTACATGTGTGGTTACTACCTTTTTAGTTGTCCCTTCTACATGTATCTTTGATATATTATTGGGAGTACCTTGGATACACACTCTTTGAGAAATACCTTATATAGTGCATGGGTATGCTAAATAAATTAATTCTAATTGGGTAATTATAGTTTCCATAATTCCATATCAGCATTCTCTATAACTAAAAAACTTATACCTAGACAACTAGTTATCAATCATACTAAGACTAATTCATTGTAAAAGGGTAAGCAACATGAAATTCTCTTTACTAGGAGATTAATACTTGTGATACCATTGAATTAGAAACATATAGATTCCATATAATACAAATTGTGTAATATGTATCATTCTTAGATATCTAGAGCTCCTCAAAATGTACATATTATTACTATACCAAAGAAAAAACAAGCACTCAATGATGGGTTCCAAAAACCCCTAATCTTATTACTCCTACTATTTATTCATGACCAAAAAGTATTCTTTTACATAAGCATAGAACCATTGATACCAGAATGACATATATTACACTTATATATTCTTCTTGGCCACATACATTGGGTATTACTCTAGATTTATAGTTCCACATTTATTTAGTATTTGGTACTTATATCAATTTGCACATTCAATGGGGGCATGACATATGGAAAGAGATTCCTCACATTTGTAATTTTTGGATTCATTGGAGGAATGATTTGGAATAATGTTATCCACACTCATTTAGTATATGGTACTTATATTAATTCATAGATTCAATAAGGGCATGCTTTGCAATCATGTTCTCCACACCTATTCAATATCAACAACTCTACTTTGTAGTTAGGGAATATTTTGGAAACATGTCCTCCACATCATTAATTATATCAATTTAATATTTATCAATATATAGTGGGGGCATTCTTTGGAATAATGTTATCCATACTTGCACAATTATCTAAATTGGCCAAAACACACAATTATATGATTTAGATTCATAGTTGTGGAATAATTATATACCTTGGTACCATTTTGCTACATAGTTTCAACATGATATATAAGGTACATATTTTATGAAACATGTGCTTAATATTATAAAATACACATCAATTTCATATTCTAAAACTATTGAACATAATGATACCCCACAAGCTTTTATGGACCATATTAAGCCAATCTGCTATAGTAGTTGGTTCACCTTATCGTTTGGTTGAGGTGATAAAATCAGTAAATATTGAAAAAAAATTAGGTTTAATTTAATCATCTAGAATCACTAGGATATAATTATCACTAGGTTTCATGGTTGAGCTAATCTCAACTATCAGGTGGCAACTCACTTTTACTCCAATGTTGGGGGCATGTGCCTTCTAATCACTCTTTCTCTATATCTCCTTAGATATATGCACTTTAAAATATTTATCTATATTTATCCTAATATTAGTTTCATAGCCTTAAATTTATGCATATTTTTCAAAACAACTTGCCAATATGCAAGGCCATTACATTAACACACATGTGTACTCCTAAACATTATTATTTCCATTTCAATCTATTTTAATTACTTTTCACCTAGATTATATGCATTGATTTTAAACTATAACATTATATTGTTTTTATGTCAATCAGCAATAGAAATATCAAAATCAACTCAAGTAAAACAAGTTGTGTATACACACCAAATTGCACATTCCTTTCCTTTAAACTAGCAATTTCATGACTAGATTAAAGAAGGGTAAATTTAGATAATATTGTGTGATTATATAGAACATTAGTCTTATAAAATTGGTAAACTCATAACTTGGTTGTTCCTCTTATTTATACACCTTCTTTTCATCCATAAGCCTCACATCTACTCTATATTTTGCCCCTTGGCTTATCTCTTAATCTGACTAGTCTTATGTTTATGACACAGTTAATATATCTTGCCCAAATATATTAAAATGAACTTATCTTCCACCTTTGTAAGTTATGAGTATGTACCTATTTTTATAATCCTTAGACACTAATTTTTGAGATAGACAGTATCATTGGTATTACTATCCTATCCTGATGCAAGTGTCTAGTACCTTAAAGTCATCTAATTTACAAATGAAATGTATTCCAATGGTTAGCCTATATGCTTTAAAATGATTTATCTCCTGAAGGATTGGCATAAATACAATATCATCCCTCATTCATTGATTCACCTAGAAATACATATAAAAATACTAAAGATCATTCAAAGAGTATTCATTTGAACAAGTTTCCCTATTTATTCCTATTTCTAAACTAGTCATAAGGACTGCACATCTACAGGTTTAAAGTATTAAAGTAGCAACCCATGAGCCTAATTTTCTAGGTTATAATCTAGGTCACTGTTATACTTTATTTACACACATTTCATGATTTACACACAAGCCAAAATTTAGGAGAGAACTGCATGAGTTTGAGGCCCTCTTTTGGAATGTTGGTTATATAGGCAACACCCTTTGACAATAGGGTCATTAGGTTCAACATGACACTGTGTGCACACTAACTTATTTTTCCCCAAGGTCACATTAAAGATAAAAAGGTAGGTTTTTTCCATTTTATAAGGAGTGACTCTCCATGACCTAGATCTAAATGCATCAAAGCAAAGGTGAAGCCAAACCTAGAATTATCTAGGTGGTCACATCTTATTTCACTAAGTATTTCATACAAGACACTATCATCGATCACAAATAGTAGCATCAACACAATTTTCTAGGGCTAAATACACTATCTAGGTAGATAGAGATACTAGATCTAGAATATTAAAACTATTTCAAAAACTATCCTCTTACCTATTTTTAACATGTTCCATAACTAGAACTACATTAGTATCAGAATAAGATATGTGCTTCTCTTCTTTGTCATTTATATATCTAGCATAGTTTTACTTTCCTTATTTAGACTATATGAACATAATAAATCTAGTGTATGTTTATATCTAAGTTTAACATTTAATTATCTTGTTATATATCTGATTATCACCTTGGTGCCATTTTATTTCTATATTCTTAACCCTATGGTATAAAGTGAAAACATACAACACATATTTTAACCCTAAAATGAAATATGTGTTGTTTTCACTTTATAACATAGGGTTAAGAATATAGAAATGATAATAACATAATTTACCCATGTTTTATTTATAAATTAGATGACTTTAGAGCACTAGACACTTGCATCAAGACATGACAATAACATTGACACTACTATCTATCCTAGATGTTAGTGTCTACATAGTAGAAAAATAGGTATAGGCTCAGAACTAGTAGAGGTGGAAGATAAGTACATTTTAATCATTCTGAGCAAGATATAATATCTATGTCATACATATAATAATGTTCAAACTAATATTAGGCCAAGGGACATAAGATATAGTAGATGCAAGGCTTGTAGAAGCAAGGAATGTGTAAAACTAAGAGGAATAACCAAGGCCTGAGTTTTCAAAGTGTAAAAGACTAAGATGTTATATAATCAAAAAATATCATCTACATTTTCCCCCATTTAATTTAGTAATGAAATTTCTAGTTTAAAGGAAAGGAATGTTTAAATGGGTGTGTATGCATACCTTCTCTTTCCTTGAGTTGACTTTGAGTGCTTTGATGGTGACTAACCTACAACCAAAAGCATGTTATAATGTAAAATAAATGCATATAATTTATCTTAAAAGTATTTGAAATAGATTGAAATTAAAAGATCAAGGTTTATGAGTACACATGTGTTTCAATGCAACCACCTTACCTATTGGCAAGTTGTTTTGAAAAATATGTATCATTGTAATGCTATAAATATGAGATTAGGATAAATATAGATAAATATTTTAAAGTGAATATATCCAAGGAGATAGATAGAGAGATAAAGAAATTGGAAGAAACTTACCCCCAACTTTGGATAAAAAGTGACTTACCACTTGGTAGTTGAAATTAGCTCAATCATGCAACCCAATGATACTTATAACTTGGCGAGGCTAGATGATCAAGTCCAACCTAAAAAATTGGTAAGATTGAGTTGTTTGATCACCTCAACAATACCAAAAGGTGAACCAATTACTATAGTACATTAGCTCAATATGGTTTATAAAGTCCACAGGGTATCAATACGTGCAATAGTTTCAAATATGAAATTGATTTAGATTTTATAATATTTTTCATGTGTTACATAAAAAATGCACCTTAAATATTTCTCATGATAAAACTATGTATAATAATGGTACCAATGTATAGAATTATTCCATAAATATGAATTTGAATCATATAACTATGTGTTCTAGCCAATTTGGATATCTATGTAAGTGTGGAGAAATATGAAAACTGATATAAGTACCAATGTGGAGGGAATATTTCCAAAACATGCCCCACTATAAAATAGAGATTTTGAATATTAAATAAGTGAGGAGAACTTGTTTTCAAAACATTCCCCCACTGAATCTATGAAATGATATAAGTACCATATACTGAATAAATTTGGAGAATATGCTTAACAAGTATGCCTACACTAAATCTAAAAATTGTGAATGTGCATAAGCCAGGCCCATATGACATGCCCCCACTATTTCTAAAAATTGATAGAAGTTCCAAATACTAAATGACTGTGGAGAACATGCTTTCAAAGCATGCCCCCACTGAATTTGAGAACTATGCTAAGTGTGGAGAGCATGATTCCAAATCATGACCCTAATAATATGTCCCCTCTTTAAGGTGGGGGAGAAATAGGAATTGAAATTTACCTCACCTCAAAAGGGTAAGATAAATATAAAATCTATGAATGTAACCATGTAGCATATAGAAGGAACATGTCTAGGTAAATGTATCATTGAAGTGTGTATAAATAATGTGATCACATGTAGGACTAAGATATATGATAAATATCATGGTAATGTTTAGATAGTAATAGTACCAGCTCAATAAGCAAACAATCACACACACAAGAGCACTCAAAATTAGGTCAAAAATAAATGGTCTAAAGATATCATAAACAAGGGGAATGTTCAAATGCCACACAATTAAATGGACATGACTTAGCTAAATGTATATGAAAAGAAGGATGACATATTCAAATGCCCATACCATAAATAAAAACATGATTCAAATTTGAAATAAAGTATACATAAACTTAGGAGCCATAAGCAAAGGAACATATTAAAATACTCAAACAAGAAAGATAAGACACTTAAGGAAGTGTATAAAGTAAAGCATAATCAGCTAGCATAAACATGTCATAGTGATCCATGGATCCAATGTGTTATAAAAGTATGGTCAAGTGTATAACATATGAAGTACCTTGTGTAAGATATAATCATGGACAATAGGCATGCGTAAGTACATATGTAAGATAAAAAATTATAGTGTAGAGTGATCATCGAATCATATAGCCTGTGTGTATCGAGATCAAAGAAGTGGATGCCCCCAATGTCCATATGACATGAGTAGGGGGAAAGCTCAAAATCTGAAATATAAGTGTATCATATATTTATGTATATATGTATCACACCCAATGTAGAAGTGTGACACATATATGTATGTAGGAGTAACTTATTATGTGTTCAATCAATATATAAGTAATATATGGATGACAAGGAGACAATATAATAGGTAAGTACTATTATCATTTTTGTTTTTTTAAATGTTTTTTTATTTTGGTATTTTTGGAAGTTTTTGGAGTAGTTTTAATCAATTAGGCTCTCATGCTCAAAATTTAGTGGGTCACCTAAAACTATTTTATGTTTTATTTATATCAATTTAGTGAAAATAAATTAATGTTTCTATGTAATGGTTTACCTAAAGCCAATGGTGTAGGAAAATGATCATGTCCATCATGTTGGATGCATATTGGTGTACCCATATCAAAATTTACACACATATTTGTAGGATCTAGTTTAGCAGTGCACTCAACTATCCAATTTTCTCCAAATTTTAGATTTGAATGTGGTTCATGTTTAATTATCCATATAGTTGAAAATTAGACAAATGAGCCACAAGTAATGGGTAATCGAATGTATCCTCATAATTTTAGAGTAGAGAGTATGTTACCTCATTAATAATATGTTGTAATCATGCTAGAAAAGTGGTACCAAAAATGGTATCCCACTTGTTTGGATCAAATTAGATATTGTGACAATATACACCATAAATATAAGTATTAATGTTTAAATATTCATGATTTTATCACTTTGATTAATGTTTCTCATCTAAAAAATAAGAAGGATTTAAACTTTTACCTATCATGAATGTAATATGTATGCATCCTTCAATCTTAATTGTGATGATATACCCAAAACCTTCTTTTACCATCAACATCAACACTAAATTAGGTTGACTCTATTCTAAGAGTTATGCATGTTATAATACTAAGTTGGCTTAGATCAACTTAGTTTGAACCTAACTGATTATATTTCGAATAGGTTTGACTGGGACAACTTTGTGAGCTAAAAATATGAAAGCATTTAGGGTATCTAAAAAGACACATTCTAGATTCTATACATATGAAATAATCTAGAATTACCATGGCCACTAAACTTAACCAAATATTATCTATGATTAACTTTTACATAAGGATGGTGAGTTATTGATATTAATGATAACTCACCATCCTTGATCAGACACTTAGAAACCTCCATTCTCTTCTTGTAGACCTTCAGAAACAACATCTTCATTATTCATCATTTGACCAACTAGACCTTAAGGGTATATTAGAAAACTATCAAAATTGAGTGTTTTACACTTATTAAAAATAAGTTTATTCACTTTAGGTTTTGCATTTAATTTTTTTTCCCTTTAATTAGGACATTAACGTGATTTTATTTGATTGAAAGTTTTATTCTAGTGAGTTAAATCATTTATTTAATCTCCTTGTGTGCTAATTCTTCTTGTAAATTAATAGAAAACTAATTATTTGTAAATTATAAGTGCACCATTGCATCATTACTTATTCATGTTTACATTTTATATATTTTATGGAAGTAGTGATCCTTATCTACATCTTAGAGACTTTAGAGATTCTATGGACAAAGATGATGATAGCCAAATATTATTAAAAGTGTTTCCAAAAAGTTTAATTGGAAATTATTGCACAACTCTATAGTTTTCCATAGGTGGAATACACACCAAACATAACATTGATACATCCATAGTAACATAGGTACAAATATGTAAATAGAAAAACTAGAATTTATCAAATTGCATTTACATACCATACTCTGATATAGATAAAATGGTTTTATTTTAGAGATGTTGCATAATTACACTACCATGCATGGTTTATATAATAAAATTTACATTTATACATATATACATACCTTACAACTGAGGAAAAATTTGAGAAAAATTACAAATTGGTAGCGTCAATCTACAAGATTTAACAATAGTGAGCAAACAAAGTATAGTACATAACATCATAATGAAGTTGGATCACTAGAATAGACATAAAGAAAATAGTTAACCTACCAGTACAAAACTATATAAATCATGTCTCCTCTAAAATCATGAAATAAAGAAGTAGCACTAATTTATTATGTGAATTCAATAGTTTCCATACTCATAATAAATTGGTAACATCGATTATTTGACCAGTGTTACTGAAAGTGATCTGATTCATTCAAATAAATTAAAACATGTTTGAAAGTGAAAGTGATCTGTTCAATCCAAAACATGCCCCACTATAAATTGGAGATGTTGATTATTAAATAAGTGAGGAGAACATAATTTTAAAGCATTCCCCCTACTGAATCTATGAAATGATATAATTACCATATACTGAATAAATGTGGAGAATATTCTTAACAAGTATTTCTACACTAAATATAACAATTGTGAATGTGCATAATCCATGCCCATATGACATTCACCCACTGATTCTACAAACTAATAAAAGTACTAAATACTAAATGAGTGTGGATATCATGCTTACAAAGCATGGCCCCACTAAATATGAGAACTATGCTATGTGTGGAGAGCATGATTCCAAATCATGCCCCTCATTTTATGCCCCCCTTTAAGGTGAAGGAAAAATAGGATTTGGTAGTTAACTCACCTAAAAAGGATAAGACAACTATAAAATCTATGAATGTAACCATGTAGAATATATAAGAAATGTGTCTAGGTAAATGTATCATTGAAGTGTGTAGAAAAAATGTGATCACATGTAGGCCTAAGATGCATGATAAATATCATGGCTATGTTTAGATAATAATAGTACCAACTCAATAAGCAAACACACACACACACAAGAGAGCACTCAAAATCAAATCAACAAGCAATGGTCTAAAGATATCATAAACAAGGGGCATTTTCAAATGACACACAATTTAATGGACATGACTTAGTTGAATATATATGAAAATAAGGATGGCATATTTAGATGTCCATACTACAAACAAAGACATGAAGCAAATTGTCAAATAAAGCATACATAGACATAGGGGCCATAAGCAAAAGATAATATTAAAATTCTCAAACTAAAAAGATAAGAAACTCAAGGAAGTACATAAATTAAAGCATAAGCAACTATCATAAACATGTCATAGTGACCCATAGATCCAATGTGTTAGAAAAGTATGGTCAAGTGTATAACATATGAAGTACCCTATGTAAGATATAATCATGGATAATAGGCATGTGTAAGTACATATGTAAGCTCAAACATTATAGTGTAGAGTGATCATAAAATCATTTATACTATGTGTATCTAGATCAAATAAGTGGGTTTCCTCAATATCTATATGACATGAGTAGGGGGAAGCTCAACATCTGAAATATTAGTGTATCATGTATATATGTATTTATGTATCATACCCAATGTCAAAGTGTGACACATATATGTAAGTAGGAGTAATTTATTATGTGTTAAATCAATATGGAAGTAGCATATGGATTCCAAGGATACAATAAAATAGGTAAGTAATATTATAATTTTTTAAAACGTTTTTTTAATTTGGTATTTTTGAATGTTTTTGGAGTAGTTTTAATCAATTAGGTCCTCGTGCTCAAAATGTAGTGGGTCACATAAAACTATTTTATGCTTTGTTTATATCAGTGTAGTGAAAATAAATTAATGTTTCTATGTAATGGTTTACCTAAAGCCAATGGTCTAGGAAAATGTTCATGTCCATCATGATGGATGCATATTGGTGTACCCATATTATCAAAATTTACACACATGTTTGTAGGATGCAATTTAGTAGTCCACTCAACTATCCAATTTTGTCCAAATTTTAGATTTGAATGTGGTTCATGTTTGATTATCCATATAGTTGAAACTTGGATAAATGAGACATAATTAATGGGTAATAAAATGTATCCTCACAATTTTAGAGTGGAGAGTATGTTACCTCATTGATAGTATGTTGTAATCATGCTAGAAAAGTGGTACCACAAATGGTATCCCACTTGTTTGGATCAAATTAGATATTGTGACAATATACCCCATAAATATAAGTAGTAATGTTTAAATCTTCATGATTTTATCACTTCGAGGAATGTTTCTCATCTAAAAAATAGGAAGGATTTGATCTTTTGCCTATCATGGATGTAATATGTTTGTATCCTTCAATCTTATATTATTGGATAATGTTTTTCAATGTCACACATTGATTGGTAGTATGGCCAATGATTGGATAATAATTATATTATGATAGTCCATTTATGGGTATAATTATACTATTGTTGAGTATAAGGTAAATAAATTATATTATGTTCAAGTAACAAAGATAAGATTAGATCAATAGTACCTTATTGTGGCATGATTTGTAAAGTTGGTTGTGAAGGATTTTGGGAAGTCTCCACATTGTTTACATGATGTAATTGAATTATTTTCCTTATAAGGTTGACTCATTGCTTTTAAATAAGAGGGATGTATGGAATAAAAAAAATTTACATGCTCACCAGTTATTTTGTTTACCCTTATTTGCGTTCAATATTGTATTTTATGTAAGTGGGTTTACCTTACATGTGCCAAGAACCATAAGTTCAAATAAGTTATGTGATAAGTGATCAAGTAGATCAAATTTTAAATTTCACATTTTCTCATCTATCATATCATAGGCTGTATCATCATCACTTTCATAATAATCTAAAATATGGATATCATTTTGTTCATTATTAACCAATAAAAAATGTTTGAATGGTGGTGGTTCTTGTGTGTTAACTAGATATTTTTGTATTGGGTCCTTATATTCATGCATATTTGTGTGGAACTTAGATATTAATTATTTATTTATATCTATATTGTACTTGTTTCAACTATCATATTTATATATTCTCAAGAGGATTGATTATTTTAGGTTATACTACTGTAGGGATGCCTATGGCTTTAGAATGTATCATTTTAATTTTTTAAAGGCTCATAATCGGTGGGCATGGAACATAATGTCCCTTCATGTATGAATTTTACACATTGATGAAGTGTAAAGGGGATATATTCCATTTAATATATCCAAGTGTATCCATAGGAAAATTATAATGTAAAGATTGAGACAGGACTTGAAAAGTAGTTGAAATTATTTTTGGTCCTAAGGTCACATCCAATGTAATTTGTCCAAATTGAAGGGCTATGTGAATTTTATATTCATAAAAATGCTTTGGATAAGAGTTGTGTTGGTACCCATGGTTTTAGGAATTGCATGCTACAAATGTTTAGGCCTGATCCATTATTTATGAACACTCTTTTGATACCTTTATTTTATATTATTAATTATATTAAAAAAGGAAAATTTTGGTTTAAAACATCTTTAGATGGTAATTTTTTTGGATTAAAGGTGATGATATTGTCATTATTCTTAAAATATTTCATAATATCCACATAATAAGTAGGCTCAATATTACTTGGGACTTATGTTTCACATACTACTTCATATAAGACATACTTATAAAATTAGATTTATATAAAATGTCAAGGATTAAAATATTAACATGTGTATTTTTTAATTATTTAATAATGTCATATCCCTTGGATATTATTACAAGCTTAGGTTTAGGTGGCATTTTTTATTTATTAATAAGTGGTAGGATGGGTTGGGCAACCTTACCTCTTTGAGTAGTAACAATGTGGACAACATAATCCAATATAATCCATGGGATAATAATGGATGAAAGATGGTATGTGTTATTAGAATAAGATATAGGTAGGAAAAAAATGTTGAGAGAATGCTTGTTGGAATCTAGATATTGGATCTATAACATTGCAAATTAAAGTTTGAAAAGAGATTAATTGTTATGTTTAATTTAAAACCTTATCATTATAGGTACATGTTTGATTATAAGATTTTAAAAGGGAAGTAATTTAACAAACTAGAAAACTATGACATATTAGAATCCAAAAATAGATAATGGATGCATCCATGTTGCACATATTTTATGATAATTAGGGGTCATCAAAATAGAAAAATTATAAAACCCTAAGTGATCTATGATTTGATGTTCAAATATTGGGTTCACAAAATGTTTAATCATAAAATTATATATGTTTTTTTTCACTTTATAAAATAGGGTTAAGAATATAGAAATGAAATTGCACAAGGGTGATAATCATAACAAGACAATTAAATGCTAAACATGGATACTAGCATACACTGAATTTATTATTTTGAGATAGTCTAAATATGGAAAATAAAACTATGATAGATATATAAATGAAAAATAAGTGAAGTACTTATCATATTCTAATGTTAATGTAGTTATGTATCTAGAATAGGCTAAAATAAAGTGGGAACATATTTCTGGAATAGTTTTTAGATTCTAGATGTGGTGCCTCTAGCTACTTAAATAGTTGCATCAGTCATGGATAGTTACATTGACACTACTATTTGAGTCTAATGATAGTGTCCTATATAGAATATTTGGTGAAACAAGATGTAACCACCTAGAAGCTTCTAGGTTTGGCTTTACCTTTGATCTGGTGCATTCAAATCTAGGTCATGGACTGTCACTCCTTATGAAATGGAAAAACCCTAGCTTTTCTTCCTAAATGTGACCTGGGGGAAATATATGTTAGTGGAAACATAGTGTCAGCATAACCCCAATGAACCCACTATTAAATAGTGTTACCTAATATCCAATACTATAGAATAAGATCTCATGACTCATGTAGTTCTCCCCTAGGTGTTAGATTATATGTCAATCATGTAATGTCCATAAAAATAGTACAATAGTGACCTAGCTTATAACTTGGCAAATTGAGCTTTTGGGATTATCTTTTAGTAGTTCATACCTATATATGTGTAGTACCTATGACTAGTTTGAAAATAGGAATAAATAGGGAATATTTACTTAATTGAATTCTCTTTGAATGCTCTTTTGGTTTGATTGTTAGGTTTCATAGGTGAGGAATGAATGAGGGTTGATTTTGTATATATTAACTCTTTTAGAGAAATAAATCACATTAAATAACTTATGATGACCATTGGAATACATTTTATTTGTAAATTAGATGACTTTAGGTGACTAGACACTTGCATCTGGATAAGATAGTAAATTCAATGCTACTATTTGTCTCAAACGTTAGTGTCTAGGGAGTAGAAAAATATGTACAAACTCAAAAAATTTAGAGGTGGAAGATAATTACATTTAAATAATTTTGGAAAAGATATAGGTTGAACTAAGATATACATGAAAGGGAAAAAAATATAGCATATGTGAGGCTTTTAAAATAAAGGAATGTGTAGAACTAAGAGGAACAACTAAGGTATGAGTTTTCTAATTATACAAGATTGAGGTGAAATATAATCATAAAATATTATCTATATAATCAGAAGGTTGTGTGTTTGATTCATGTCAGGTTAATCAAATGTTTAACCCTAAAAAAATATGTGGTATTTTCACTTTAAGATTAGGGTTAAGAATATATAAATGAAATGGCACAAGGTTGATAATCAAATTTATTATAGGCTAATTAAATGCAAAATGCAGATGTAAGCATATGTTGAACTTACTATGATGAGATAATATAAATACAAAAAGTATAACTAGGCTAGATATAGAAATAATAAATAAAATAAGTTCTTATCTTGTTTTTGATGCTAATGTAGTTATAGATCTAGAATAGGCTAAAGGTAGGCGGGAAAAAAATTCTAGAATATTTGTTAGATTCTAGATCTAGTGCTTCTAGATATCTAAATAATTGTGTCAACCCTATATGGTTGCATTGATGCTATTATCTAAGTCCAACAATAGTGTCTTGTATAGAATATCTAGTGAAACAAGATGTGACAACCTAGATGATTATGGGTTTTGCTTCACCTTGGCTCTAGTGCATTTAGATCTAAGTCATGGACTTTCACTCCTTGTGAAATTTTAAAACCCTAGATTTCCATCTTTAATGTGACCTTGGGAAAAAATAGGTTAGTAGGAACATAGTTTTAAGCTGATTCCAATGAACCCACTATCAAAGGGAACTATATACATAACCAATACTCCAAAATAAGGCCTCAAACTCATGTAGTTCTCACCTACGTGTTAGCATGTTTGAATCATGTAATGTGTGTAAATCAAGTACAATAGTGACCTATCTTATAATTTAAAAAAATTGTGCTCTTGGGATACTCATTTAGTACTTTATAATTGTAAATGTGCACTCTCTATGATTGGTTTATAAATAGAAATAAATAGGTAAACTTTAATCAATTGAATTCTCTTTGAATGTTATTTTGGTTTGATTGGTACGTTTCATAAGTGAGTAAATGAATGAGGGTTGATATTTTATTTATACCAATCTTATTGGGATATAAATCACATTAAATCACTTAGGTAAACCATTGGAATACATTTAATTTGTAAATTGGATGACTTTAAGCACTAGAAACTTGTGTTGGGATAGAATAATAACATCGATGTTATTGTCTGTTCTAGATGTTAGTGTTTAGGGAGTAGAAAAATAAGAACAAGCTCAAAACTTGTAGAGGTGGAAGATAAGTACATTTTAATAATTATAGGAAAGATAGAATATCCATGACATCAATATAATATTGGTCAAACTAAGAGATAGGCTAAGGGGCACAATATAGAGTAGATGTAATACTTATAGATACAAAGAAGGTGTAGAACTAAGAGGAACAACCAAGGTCTGAGTTTACAAAGTGTAAAAGACTAAGGTGCTATATATTCACACAATATCATATAAAATTAAATGTTTAACCCTAAAATGAAATATAAGATATTTTCACTTTAATCTTAGGATTAAGATTATAGAAATCTAAATAATGTTAAACTCATTTATAAGCATACACTAAATTTATTATGTTGAGTTAATTTAAATATGAAAAGTAAAACTAGGATAAATATAGAAATGATAAAGAAGAGAAGTAATTATCTTATTTTAATGCCAATATGGTTCTTATTCTATAATAGATTGAAATCAAGTACGAAAACAATTCTAGAATAGTTTTCAAATTTTGGATTTGGTGCCTCTAGCTACCTGGATAGTTGTGTTAGCCCTGGATAGTTACGTCAATGTTACTATCCAAATCTAAATATAATGCCTATATGGAATGTATAGTGAAATAGGATGAAACCACTTGGATACTTATAGGTTTGGATTCACCTTCACTATGGTGAATTTAGATCTAGGTCATGGACTATCACTCCTTGTGAAATGGTAAAATCCTAACTTTCCATATTTAATATGACCTTGGGAAAAAATGGGTTCGTATGAATAATTTTTCAAGTTGACCCCAATAAACCTATTATAAAATTGTAATAAATACATAACTAACACTCTAGAAGAGGGCTTATAATCATGTAGTTATCCCTTACATGTTGGCTTGTGTGTGAATCATGTAATGTGTGTAAAACAAGTACAATAATGACTTGGCTTATAATTTAGAAAATTAGGCTCTTGGAATACTCCTTTAATAATTAATACCTATAGATGTGTAATACTTATGAATAGTTTAAAAATAAAATAAATAAGGAAGCTTTTCTCAATTAAATGCTCTTTGAATGTTCTTTTGGTCTGATTACTAGGTTTTATTGGTGAGTAAATGAATGAGGTTTGATATTATAATTATACCAACCATATCAAGAGATAACTCATATTAAATCACTTAGGATGACCACTATAATATGTTTCATTTACAAATTGGATGGCTTTAGGGCACTAGACACTTGCATCAAGACATGATAGTAATGATAATGTTACTATCTTTCCCAAATGTTAGTGCCTATGGAGTAGAAAATAGGTACATGCTTGCAACATGCCAAGGTAGAATATAATTATATTTTAAGTATTTTTGTGAAGATATAAAATCTATGTCATCAATATAAAACCATTTAGACTAAGAGATAGGGAAAAGGGAATAATATAAAGTAGATGTGAGGCTTGCAAATGCAATGAAGGTGTAGAACTAAGGGAAACAACTAAGGTCTAAGTTTTCCAAATATACAATATTAAGTTGTTATATAATCATTAACTATAATATACATTTGATCCCCCATTTATTTAGTAACAAAATTAGTAATTTAAATTAAAATAATGCATACCTAGGTGTGTATATACACCATGTCTTTACTTGAGTTGAATTTGAGTGATTTATTGGTGACTAGTCTACAACCAATATCATGTTACATTGTAAAATTAGTGTATATAATCTTCGATAAAATTTATTTAAATAGATTAAAATTGAAAGAGTAAGGTTTAGGAGTACAATTATATGTTGATGTAATTGCCTTGCCTATTAGCAAGTTATTTTGAAAAAGATGTATCATTATAAGGATCTAAAACTAAGATTAGAATAAATATAGATAAATATTTCAAAGTTAATATATCTAATAAGAGAGAGAGAGAGAGTTATTGGAAGGAATATGCCCCCAAATTTGGAGCAAAAGTGAGTTACCACCTGGTAGTCAAGATTAGCTCAATTGTGCAACCCAGTGATACTTATAACTTGGGGAGGCTAGATGATCAAGTCTAACTTGAAAAATTGGAAATATTGAATGATTTTATCACCTCAACCATACCAAAAGGTGAACCAACTACTATAGTATATTAGCTCAATATGGTTCATAAAAGTCTATGGAGTATTTGTATGTGTAATAGTTTTAGAATTTGAAATTGATTTAGATTTTAAAATATCAAGCACATATTACATAAAATATGCATCTTAGATGTTTATCATGCTAAAACTATGTATATCAATAGTACCAATGTATAAAATTCTACCATAATTGTGAATCTAAATCATATAGCTATGTGCTCTAGCTAATTCAAATAACTATGTAATTGTGGAGAACATGATTAAAAATAATTCCCCCACTATATATAGATAAATATTAAATTAATTTAAGTACCAATTAGGATTACATGTTTCCAAAACATGCCAACATTATAAACTAGAGATGTTGAATACTGAATAGGTGTGGAGAACATGCTTCCAAAGCATGCCCCCACTAAATTTATGAACTTATATAAGTACCATATACTAAATAAGTGTGGATAATATGCTTCCAAATCATTCCCCTATTGAATTTAAAAGCTATAAATGTGTGGAAGCCATGTCCATATGACATGGCCCCACTAAATTTGAAAACTAATACAAGCACCAAATGCTGGATATAAGTACCAAATAATGAATAAGTGTGGATAAAATGCTTCTAAAACATGCCCCAAATGAATTTGAGAATTGTGTCAAGTGTGGAGAACATGTATCTATGACATGACCCAAATAATATTCCACCCTTTGAGGTGATGTAAAGATAGGAACCGATAGTAACCTTAAAGGTCAAAAAGGTAAGACAACTATATAATATTTTAATATAACCATGTAACATATAAAAAGAAGCGTGTCTAGGTAAATGTATCATTGAATCACATAGAACTAATGTGATCACATCTAGGCCTAAGATGCATGATAAATATCATGGGAACATCTATATAGTAATAGTACAATATTAACAAGAAAATAAGCACACACACAAGAGCATTCAAAAGTAAGTTAATAAGCTATGGTTTGAAGAGACAAAAAACAAGGGGCATTTTTAAATACCACATAATATAAGGGACATGACTTAGTAAAATTTCAATGAAAGTAAGCATGATAGATTCAAATGTCTATACAATAAACAATGACCTTATGAAAATGTCAAAGAAAGCATACATAGGCATAGGGGATGTAGGCAAAGGATCATATTCAAATTCTTGAATAATAAAGAAAATACACTCAAGGAAGTGCATAAATTAAATTATAAGAAATTAGTATAAACATGTCATAGTATCTCATGGATCCAATGTGTTAGGAAAAGTATTTCAAGTGTATAACATATGAAGTACTCGATGTAATATATAATCATGGATAATAGGTATGTGTATTTACATATGTAAGCTAAAAAATGATAATTTAGAGTGATCATAGAATCATATAACCTATGTATTAAGATTGAAAAAGTGGATACCCCAAATGTCTATGTGACATGAGTAGAGGGACATCCCAACATCAAAAATATGAGAGTATTATATATATATCTGTGTATGCATGTATCACATCCAATGTATAAGTGTGACATATATGTGTATGTAGGAATAACTAAGTATGCCATCCATTAACATGGGAGTAACACATGGATCCCAATGAGCCAAAAGAATATGTAAGTGCCCAAATTGTTTTTATATTTTTATTTTTTTGAATTTTTGGGTATTTTTGTAATTTTTGGAGAGACTAAGCTATGATCCTATCCAATGGATGATCATAGTTATCTCCCCTATTTAGTGCCTTTTAACCTTAACTTGCATCTTTTACATTCTTTGCATCATGATCAAATAGTTAGAAAAGATGCATAACACATTCCTTTACATGTTTTACATGTGTAGTAGAAGAGATAGTGATATCATTTGGAATATGGATTAATTTTACTTCATGAGAACGGGAAATATCTTATTTATTTGGGTCAATTATTACTATCATTTAGTATATCCAAAGAGTTCTTAGTGTAAATTCATATGGAGATGTGGTAGGTATAACCCAAACTCATGTTGAATCACTTTAAGACCATAATCAATTGTTATTATTATGTTTCCCAGAGAGTCCTTACAAGTGACCTTATGTTACAAGTCTTGTAAGTTAAAAATGAGCAACTAAAATTGCTTTATATAACAAGTGGTTTTTGTTTGTGTAGGATCACTATGGTTATGAAAGTAATAAGCACCACCCATGTATAACATAATTTTTAAATATTGTTGGCATGGATGCTTTTTAAATTGTTGGGAAACTAGTTATTTTAGAGGATCCTCAAATCTAAGCTTTTGATCATTAATAAGATCTTGGATCTTGTGATTCAATGTAAAGAATCTACTCATAGAGTTATCTTGGTCCTTGATGATAATCATAATGTTGATGGTTAAAATTCTGCTTGCTTCTAACACCAACAATGGGAAGTTTCAAGATGTGGGACTTGCGACTTGAAACAACCTCCAAATTTTTAAGAAGCTGGTCTCTTCTTTATATCAAGTGTATACTGGGAAAAGGGATAGGAATTTTAATAGAAACACAAATGCAAGAAAGAAAATCTAACTGTGGCGATGTGCCTGAATGTAATTTGACCTTAATCCTAAGCACAGTGAGGCTATATGTAATATTCAATTACATTTAAGAGCAAACAAGGCATGATCAAATGTAAAAGATGAAAACAATAGAAATAGAGGCTCATAGCTTAGACTACTTTTGTAGTGACACAAAAAATATCAACAAAGGCACAGGATTCAATCTTCTTATTAATTCTCCAGTCACATAAGAGGCACAAAAACATGCATAGTTATATAAACTTTCCAACTCAATAAAATAGAACAAAGGCAAATGATATTCCTAATCATAGCTCTAGAAAGCCTAAAACCCTTGACAACACAACTTAGAATACTTTTGCAATGACACATAAAATATCAACAAAGGCATAGGATTCAATCTTCTTATTAATTCTCCAGTCACATAAGAGGCACATAAACATGCACAGTTACATAAACTTTCCAACTTAAGAAAATAGAACAAAGGCAAATGATATTCCTAATCACAGCTCTAGAAAGTCTAAACTCTTGACAATAATTCTCTTAGAAAATTCTCTAAGTATCTGATGATGATCTCTCCTGGTGATATTTGCACCCTTATTTATAGCCTTGGATTCAATCCAGATTGTCTGCATGTTCCCAATCTAATGACCCAACTGAAATTTAACTGAACTAGAAGTGTCTAACAGAAGATATTTCTTAGATTCTGAAACGCTTTGTCTTCTGATAGTTCATTGGATAGAACAGATCACAAGACACTCCCTTCTCTTAAATAGAAGAGGACACTTGGCCAATTCCTTGAAAACCTTCTTATTACTTAGGAGACATTGGAGAATGACACTTGGCGTGTTTCACAACACTTATTGAAGACACATGGCACTTTTCGTGTAACTGATACTCTTTTGTGTCTTTGCTCAGGAGTGTTTCACTTTTGACACCTATCACAATTTACTTCTTTGAAACCTTAAAAACTTAATAGAAAATAAGACCCATATCATTTCTCACTTGAGCAACTTTAAAATGGCATAGGGACAAGTGGTGATTTCTACTTGCCTCGATAAAGGACACATGACAATCTCTGCTTTACTTAACTAGGGATATGTGGCGATCTCTGCTACTTTTAGCCATCTTTTGAGAAACCTATGGAAGGTGACATGTGCTGGTATCCACATCACTCTATTTATATTATAGAAACAATTGGGGCTCATTTCATATTTACATGGACAGTGATACTTGGCAACTTCCACTTTACTTAACTAACAAAACCTAAGACCCACCACAGTCTTTACTATATCAGTGAAACAAAATGAAGATAATTCAGAGGTTGAAACATGGTGGATTTCACTCTCTTTAGCTGAGATACATGGCATCTTCCATCACTTTAGAAAAGCAAATTGGAACTTTTTGTGATTACCACTTGGTGCCCTCCGCCTGATCTTGATACTTAGCTTATTGAAAGAAACCTTTGAAACACATATGAGACACAGATGCCGACACTTGGTGTGCTCTATTGAGTTACTATGGGACACATGGCACATTCTTTAGCCTTATTGAAATTATGAAAAGTGCCTCAGAAAATGACACTTGGCAGCTTTCGCTTGACTTTGACACTTAGAGAAAAATGAGGCAAAAAGAACATCAAGCCTGAGCTCTTAATTTAAACTTCACTGTCTTGAACCAAAGTGTGTGGGGATAGTGATTGATATCATGCTATACTAATAATTATAATGAAACATAGATTATTTTTTACTCTAAAGTTATTGGCAACCCTAAGGACTTTTGAGCTTGCTCAAAAAGAATCTACAACTCCTGCATGATCAAAAATCACTAAAAAGCACAGTTTAACTAAAATGTTTCAAATAGATTCCATTCACAGGAATCTCTTTAGGTTCACCTTCCATCATTCTATCTCAAATGAATTTTGTTGTTTACACACATGAATTTTATAAGGGCCAGTCCATAATGCTTCAAACTTAGTGTGTTGACCTGGTTTGGCGGCTCTTGCATCCCATAACAATTGAGTCTATTTCAAAATGGGGATTTGAAGTCCTTTTATCAAAATGGTCTTTAATTATTTTTTGATGCCTTATCAATGAATCATGTGCTGCATCCCTCTTTTCTTGAACTTCTAGAAGTTTTGCGAGTCTGACCTACATGGGGCCATTTTCTTCAATTTCAATCTGTTTGATCAGATGGAGAGCAAGAATCTCCAAGATTAGGGGAATTACAATAGATTTCCCATATACCAATTCATATGGGGACATTTTGATCACCTATTTAGGTGTGATTCTATTAGCCCACAGTACTAAATTAAGCACTTTATGCCACTCTTTGTGATGATCAGCCCCTATTCTTTTGATGAGTCTAATCAGGTTCTTATTAGTTGATTCTGCCAAACCATTACCCTAAGGGTAATAATTAGAGGAAGTTTTTAGATATATTACATGCCTTAATGGAAATTTGGATACTTTAGACCCTAAAAATGCTTTAAAATTATCTAAAATTATGGTGCGAGGAGCCCAAAAATGAGTAGTGATACTCCCTAGAAAATCTAGGATCACATTTTCTATTTCTTCTTTGAGTGGCATTGCCTCAATCCATCTGGTGAAATAATTTGTGGCTGTTAAGATCCATTTGTGACCCATACTAGACACTATATTTATCATTCCATTGAAGTCAAGACCCCATTGAGCAAAAGGTTCATCCACAATTATAGGACTAAGAGGCATTGCTGCATTCCTTCTCATTCCCACATAATATTGACAAGATTGACATTTTTTAACCAGCTAATAACAATCTATAAATAAAGTAGGCCAGAAATAACCTACCTCACTTATCTTTATAGCTATGGTCTTTGCAAAAAAATGTCCACCTGATACTCCATGATGAATTTCATGTAGTATTTTCTTAGCCTCAGCCTTTTCTACACATCTTAACAATTTGCCATCAAAATTTCTTCTGAAAAGAACCTGTTCAATTAAAACAAAATGAACTCCTTGCATCCTATAGTATCTTCTCTTATTTTGAGGGAACTCTCTTGGGTAAATCCCATTTTTCATAAAATGAATCCTTCTTGTGAACCAAGATTCCTAATCAACTTCTTGTATTCTTAATACAATTTCTTCTTCTGTTTCTAAATTTGTCTCTTCAGGTATCATCTTTTCAAGCTCTTGGGTCATATATTGGCACAAACCCCTACCTCTAACTAATTTAGTGGGTTTGACTTCTACATCATATTCAAAGATCTTAGTTATCCAGTTTGCTCTTTTTTTAGTAATTTCACCCTCCATGATGTATTCTCTGACACTTGGATGGGCTACAAGTATCAAAATTTTACTTCCTGATATTATATGCCTAAACTTTTTGAGGGCTTTTACCATAGCATATGCTTGTTTTTCCATAAAGTTATATCTGGTTTCATATTCTCTAAGAGTCCTTGAGAAAAAGGCTATTGGATGCTCTCCCTCCTGTTTATCATCCTTTTGTGTTAGGATAACAGCAATACTAAGCTCTCCTCCATATACATACGTTACAAAAGGCTTAGAAAAGTTTGGGTTTCTAAGTACTGGAGCTATTGAGATAGCTTTCTTGACCTCTTCAAAGGCTTACCTTCTTTCTGTAGTCCACTTGAAAATTAGGTCTTTTTTTAGCAAGAGTGTCACTGGTCTTACTAAGCCTGCAAAATCAGATATGAACCGACTGATGAAATTAATCTTTCCTAAGAAATATTGAATTACTTTTTTATTTACTAGAAGAGGTAAGTTCATTATAGTTGCCACTCTTTCTGGGTCTATGGAGACTCCTTCTTTAGATACTATATGTCATAGTAATTTGCCTTGAGGAATAACAAAGATACATTTTTTAGGATTCAAGGATATTCCAAATTCTTGACATTTTTAAAACACAGCTTCAAAATGATCAACATTTTTTGAAAAAATAGTAAGATCATCAGGATAAATTAGGATGATTTTATTAATCAGTTCCCCAAATGTAACATCCATAGCTCTCTAAAAAGTGGCTCCAACATTTGATAGGCCAAATGGCATCTTAGCATATGCAAATGTTCCCCATTTGGTAGTAAAAGTAGTTTTGTATTGGTCTTCATTAGCCAACCAAATCTGATTGTATCCAGAGAAACCATCTAGCAAAGAAAATCTCTCTGATCCAACCACAATTTGTAGAATTTATTCCATGGAGGGCAAGGGATAGTGATCCTTCAAAGATGCTTTGTTTAGATCTCTAAAATCTACACAAAGTCTTATATCACCATTCTTTTTTCTAACTGGTACTAGATTTGATACCCAAGTTGAGTGTTTGATTGGAAAAATTATTTTAGAATCTAAAAGTTTCTACAACTCATCTACCATTAGAGGCTCAATCCTTAGATTCACTGGCCTCTATTTCTATATAATGGGCTTAGATCCTTCATTCAGTTCTATTGTGTGCTGAATAATGTCTCTATTATATCCATGAAGGTCTTCATAGCTCTAGGCTATGACTCTGTCATATTTTTTGCATAATTCAATTAGCCTTTCCTTTTCTACTTGAGTTTTAAAATTTCCAACTTTTAATTTTTTCCCTTCACTCACTTTTATTTCAAAATAATCTACTTTGTTTGCTTGGAATTTTTTCTTCTCTAGGCTTACATCTTCTAGATCAAAAAGGTTCTCTAAAGTGATTAAACCTTTACGAAGCTTATTATTATTTAATTATATAATTTGATCCCCATATGTCTCTTCAATCTTTGGTTGCAATTGATTGGAAAATTCCCTTGATTATTGCAAGAATGAGAGTACTTGAAAATCATTCTCAAATACTTGCCAATTCTCATCATTATCTGGGAAAGTTGGCCTTACGATAACCTTTACTGACTCATTGTTAACTAATAGGCCAGTTGCTGGATCAAATTGTGAACCAATCTGTGCCATCTTATCAGCTTCAAAATTTTGAATCCTAGGAACTACTTCAATATTAAAAGCTTCAAAATCTTTTATTAAGTCCCGAATTATGTTCTTATAGGATTTCATCCTTACATTCTTTGCTATTGTCTTTTCTCTAATTTGCTTTACTACTAGTTCTGAATCTCCTTTTACTATTAGATTATTTATTCCCTTTTTCTTGGCTAATAGTAGCCCATGTACTAAAGATTCATACGTAGCATCATTATTAGTACAAGCAAATTGAAAATGGATAGCCCTTAGATTTTTTTCACCATTTGGAGCAGTAAGACAAATTCCTGCTCCAACACCATTTTTACTTCTAGCCCCATCAAAATTTAAAGTCCAGATTTTAGAATCCTTTTCAGATTCTTGAGTAGTTGGTGTATCTTCCCTTAAAACATTTGGGATTTCATGGTCTTCATCAAAAATAACATAAGTGCCCAGACCAATAGACTCATAATTTCCATATGGGTCATTTTGCATCATAGCTAACAACTAGTTATTTTCTTTTTCTTGATCATGCTTAGTCCAGTCGCCTAACTTTTCAACAAAAACCCTTTCTTCCTTATTTATCATAGCATGATTTGCCTCTAATTTTGATATTGGTTCATTAGTGATGTGATCCTTTGATAGTGGTTCAGATAGAATTTTCATCTTTGAACCATATTTAGTTCTTAGAATTAAGTGAGACCAATCAAGAGACATATCTCCTCCTATTTTGGTTGTAAAGTCTTTTGATAAACATAGGCCAAAAATAGGAGGTATATCTATAACTACTACATCTTTCTTCACAATTATATTTGAACAAGTATATAATTGTAATGGAATTTGTTTAATTCTCCCTATTATTTGCATTGATTTTCCATTTAGCTGCATAACCCCTTTAGCGAGTGGCTCATATTTTATTTTTAAAGCATCTGTTATTTGCTTTGGCATTACTGTAATACTAGCCCCTGAATCTATCATTGCATTATGTAGTAGTTTCTTACCAACTATCAAATTTAAATAGAAGGGATTCGATTTGGATTTGCTTACCTCTGGTGTAATGTTCACTAAGGTTGTTATCTGTAGATGAACTATGTCTTTGAGCTTTCTTTTATCAATAGGTCCTTTGGTACATTTGGGCATTACTTGGCTTTGAAGAGCTTCTTGTAACAGTGTATTTTGTTTAGGAATAGCTAATATGTCCCAAATTGATATTTGTACTAGAGTCATCTTCAGTTGATCCACGACATTCATTTGTCCCAAAGTTTGAATTCTTGAGAAATAAGGATATCTTGCTTTTCTTGAATTTGTCTAGGAATTACTTGATTCTGCACTGGCTGAAGCACTTCTTGTCTAACTACTATATTTTGATGACCTTGAAATGGAATATTCTCCATAACTTCATTGTTTACAACTTCAGGTTGTTCCAGCATTCTTCTCTTTGATCTAGTATAGTAATCTGATTGCACCATTGGTTTCTTGGAAGCAGAAGCTTCATTCAAGAATTTTGATTCTTCATCCTCAACCCATGAGAACAAAGCATATTTTAGGGCTATTTCTTCTTCTTGTTACAAATACATCCCTTACATCTGAGTCATTAGGACTAAATTTTGCATACCAAAAGATTGGTAGACTTGGTTGTCACTAGAACTTGCAAACTGTCCATCCATTCTTCCTTGCTCTACCACCTTTTGTTGTAGATTACCAATGGGACAATCTCTAGGTGTATTTGAATTATTGCAAGGGAAACACTAGGCATTGGTACTATCTACATAGTTATTTTGCCTTGGAACAATCTCTCTATTTAAATTGGGAGGAATAGTCTGTGAGGGTGTAGGGACTGTAAATAATTGATTTGCTAGTTGAAGGTTATTTTGCCTTGGAAGACCCTGATATTGGTTTGGCTATGATGTAAATCTATTTCCTTGATATCCTTGATATGGAGGCCTAGGAAAAGGATTCTACTATCTCTTTATATTAATCAGCTCATTAGAAAATGTCCTTAAGATATTCTTGATATCATCCAGCTCAGATGACTAGGCAGGGACAATTTATTTAGCAGGTGGTTGAGGATATGTGTACATAGACACAAATGGGGCTATGGATTTAGGGGCTTCTTAAGGTAATGGTAAGGAAATATCTAGAAACATGGGCATGGGAGGCCTCAGAGACAAATTTCCAACATTTATCAAATTATTTTCAGCTCTGACTGCATAGTCATAAGCCTCTGGCAGAGTCTAACCTCCAAGTGACTGAATCATAATAGATATGTTTGAATTTAAAGCCTTAAGATAAAACACTATAGCCATACCTAGTAATGGTCTATCTATAGCAGGGATTCTTTCCCAAGTATTTTGAGATATGGAATTGAAGTTAGTCATTGCTTTTTGTGGTGCCCTTTGGATGGTAATTAATTACTGTAATAAAGAAGACTTATCACCCTTCTCTTCAAATCTTTCAAAGAAAAGATCTCTGAGCTGATCCCATGTAGATATGGTATTCAGGGTCAAAGACCGATACCATTCTAGAGCTTTCCCTTTACAAGAAGCTGCTAATAGTCTTATGGCCACATTTTGTTGTGTGACAACATGTATAGCACAGACATCTAATACATACTGTACATGTTCTTTAGGTGTTTTAAAATCTTGCCCACTGAATTTGGGCAGAGCTTTTAGGGCATTCACTGGGATAGGGTCCCATGTGGCTGGTGGTATTGGGAGAATCAATGGACTACCAGTGTTCCAACTTACATAATTTCTTGGGGCTATAGGGGCTCCCATATTTGCTCTTGGTATTAGTATAAACTGGTTGACTCTTCTTCTTGGACTAGTTACCAAAGGTGGCAAAAGAATAACTAGATTTATAGTAGACTGAGATATGGTTACTGGTCCACAGCTTTGACTCCTTGTAGCTCTTTGGTTCATACGATCTTGAAAGAAACTTCAATATAGTGTCCCACCAGGGATGCCAAAAACTGTTGATGGTTAAAATTGTGCTTGTTTCTAACACCAACAATGGGAAGTTTCAATATGTGGGACTTGCAACTTGAAACAACCTCTAGATTTTTAAGAAGTTGGTCTCTTCTTTATATCAAGTGTATACTGGTAAAAGGGATAGGAATTTTAACAGAAACACAAATGCAAGAAAGAAAATATAACTATGGCTATATGCCTAAATGTAATTCAACCTTAATCCTGATAACAGTGAGACTATATGTAATATTCAATTACATTTAAGAGCAAATAAGGCATAAGATGAAGACAATAGAAATAGAGGCTCACAGCATAGACTACTTTTGTAGTGACACAAAAAATATCAACAAAGGCACAGGATTCAATCTTCTTATTAATTCTCTAGTCACATAAGAGGCACAAAAACATGCACAATTATATAAACTTTCCAACTCAAGAAAATAGAACAAAGGCAAATGATATTCCTAATCACAGCTCTAGAAAGCCTAAAACCCTTGACAACACAGCTTAGACTACTTTTGCAATGACATAGAAAATATCAACAAAGGCACAGGATTCAATCTTCTTATTAATTCTCCAGTCACATAAGAGGCACATAAACATGCACAGTTACATAAACTTTCCAACTTAAGAAAATAGAACAAAGGCAAATGATATTCCTAATCATAGCTCTAGAAAGTCTAAACTCTTGACAATAATTCTCTCAAAAATTCTCTAAGTATCTAATGATGATCTCTCCTGGTGATCTTTGCACCCTTATTTATAGCCTTGGATTCACTATGGATTTTTTGTGTGTTCCCTATCTAATGACCCAACTGAAATTTAACCGAATTGGAAGTGTCTAACAGAAGATATTTCTTAGATTCTAAAATGCTCTATCTTCTAGTAGTTCATTAGCTGGAATAGATCATAGGACACTCCCTTGTCTTAAACAGAAGAGGACACTTGGCCAATCCTTGAAAACCTTCTTATTACTTAGGAGACACTAGAGAATGACACTTTGTGTGTTCCATAACACTTACCAAAGACATGTGGCACTTTACGCGTAACTTATACTCTTTTGTGTCTTTGCTCAGGAGTGTTCCACTTTTGACACCTGTCACAATATAGTTCTTTGAAACCTTAACAACTTAATAGTAAATAAGACCCATATCATTTCTCACTTGAGCAACTTTAAAAAGGCATAAGGATAGGTGGAAATTTTTGCTTGCCTCGATAAAGGACACATGGTAATCTCTGCTTTACTTAACTAGGGATATGTGGTGATCTCTACTACTTTTAGCCACCTTTTGAGAAACCTACGAAAGGTGACACATGCTAGTATCCACATCACTCTATTTATATTATAGAAATAATTGGGCCTCATTTCATATTTACACAGACAATGATACTTGGTGGCTTCCGCTTTACTTAACTAATAAAACCTGAGACCCACCACAGTCTTTACTATATCAGTGAAACAAAATGAAGATAATTTGGAGGTTGACACGTGGTGGCTTCCACTCTCTTCAGTTGAGATACGTGGTGTCTTCCATCACTTTTAGAAAAGTAAATTGGAACTTTGTGCCCTCCACTTGATCCTGCTACTTAGCTTATTGAAAGAAACCTTTGAAACACATATGAGACATGGATGCCGACACTTGTTACGCTCCACTGAGTTACTATGGGACATGTGGCATGTTTCATAGCCTTATTGAAATTATGAAAAGTGCCTCAGAAAATGACACTTGGTAGCTTCCACTTGACTTTGACACTTAGAGAAAAATGAGGCAAAAAGAACATCAAGCCCAAGCTCTGAATGTAAACTTCATTGTCTCGAACCAAAGTGTGCAAGGATAGTGATTTAGATCATGCTCTACTGATAATCAAAATGAAACATAGAATATTTATCACTCTACACATAATAAGAATTCACATCATATCCTTTAGCTATAATTCTACACATATCAAACTCAATAGGATAAGAGAGATATTTAATCTCATTTTCTAATAATCATTAGACTAATGAAGTTGGGGACTTGGGTAAACATATAAATTATCTTTTTAGTACTTTAGATAACATAGCTTGAATAGGTTATTATACCAGTGTATCAATTTTAGGCTCATATTAAAATTTCATACTTGTCGGATCATTGCACAATGTTTGGATGGATTAGGATTTTATGGACATGTGAAAAATATTCCCTAATTCTAAAATTTTAAGCATGTGTGAAATGTAGAATGAACTACATACATTTGATGTATCTAAGACCATTACAATAGAATGTTATAGTTTAAATCATTTATAATAACTTGGAACACAATGGGTAATAATATACCCATAGTAATATTCAATGTAATTTGACCAAACCAATAGCTTTGTGAAATTTGAAACCTTTGAATTTGCATAATTTTATTTTGAATAATATTTTGGTTAACAACCATTATTTTTAAGAATTACATGCTATAAATGTTTAGGGTTGTTCCATTATCAATTATAATTCTTTTGATACCTTTATTTTCTATTGTTAATTATAATAAAAAATTAAAATATGGTCAACAACATCTTTGGATTATAAATCTATTAGATCAAAGGTGATGTGCCTATTATGATTCTTAAGATATTGCTAATATTTGTAAAATAATTAGGCTCAATATTATTTGGGACTTTTGTTTCATGTAATTATTTGTATAAGATATAAACATTAGATTGATTTAAAATCTCAAGGATTGAAATCTTATCATGTGTATTTTTCAATTGGTCAACAATGTCATATTCCTTAGATTATAATTCTATTATATTGTAAAAGGAATTTTGAAAAGGGATTAATTGTTGTTTGTTATTTTAAACCCTCTTATTGTAAAAATTAGAATAGGAAGGATGTTTCAAGAATGTAGGCTTTGCATTCCTTTTAGATAGACTTGTGTTAATTAAGCATGTTGTATAACAATTAATAACCACTATAAGTTATTGGACCATGAAATAATTAACATAATTATCCATCGGAAACATGATTGTATAATTTAAAGTAATTTATAATTCAATATTTCTTTCCTTTATACTATCAATTTGATTACTTGATTAAAGAGGGGGGGGAATGTAGATCATATTTTGTGATTATATAGAGCTTTAGTCTTGTACACCTAGAAAAATCTTACCTTGGATAATCCTCTTAGTTATACACCTTCCTTGCATCTACAAGCCTTGCATCTACTCTTTCTTGTACCCTTTGGCCTATCTCTTAGTATGACTAGTATTATATTGATGACGCATATATTATATCTTACCCAGAATGCTTAAAATGTACTTATCATCCACCTCTACAAGTTATAATATTATAGCTATTTTTTTACTCCTTGGAGACTAATGTTTGGGAGAGATGGTAGCATCAACATTACTATCCTATCTTATCACAAGTGTCTAGTGCACTAAAGTTATCCAATTTGAAAATGAAATGTATTCTAATGGTTGACCTAAGTTCTTTAATGTGAGTTATCTATTTATAGGATTGGTATTAAAAAAATATCAACCCTCATTCATTTAATCACCTTTAAATAGTTAGATAAAGATCAAATAACATTTAAAGAGCATTCGATCAAAAAAATCTTCCCTATTTACTCATATTTCCAAATTAGTCATAAGGACTACAATATAAAGGTTTGAAGTACTAAAGAAGTATCCCAAGAGCCCATTTTTCCAATTTTCAAGATATGTCACTATGTTACTTGATTTACACTCATTGCATGATTCACACATAACACAACATGTAGGGGAGAGTTACATTAGTTTGAGGTCCTCTTTTGGAGTATTGGATATGTAGGTAATGACCTTTAACAACATGTTCGTTATGGTAAGATCAACATTATGTTCCCACTAACACATGTTTCCCCAAGGTCACATTGAAAATAAAAATTTAGGGTTTTTCCATTTCATAAAGAATGATTGTCTATGACCTAGATCTAAATGCAATGGAATCAAGGTGAATATAAACTTAGAATCATCTAGGTGGTTACATCTTGTTTCAATAGATATTATTTAGAGGACACTATCATTGGACTTAGATAATAGTATCAATGTAACTATTGAGGGATGATGTAACTATCGAGGTAGCTAGAAGCACTAGATCTAGAATTTGACAACTATTCCAAAACTATCTTCCCACCTAATTTTAGCCTATGCTAGATCTAGAACTTCACTAACATTAGAAAAAGCTAATTACTTCTCTTCTCTATCATTTCTATATCGATTATAATTTTAATTTTCATATTTAGACTATCTAGGGTAACTTTTAGTGGTTATTCTTCATTAATTCATGAATATTTCAATTTTATATATTGGGATTTGGATATTTTAGGGGGTGGTGAACAACCTAGATTTTATTAAATTATCTAGGTGTAATTTAGTTTTCTTGGTCATCTCACCTACTATTTAAAATAAATTTCATAAATATAAATATTATTCACACTTCATCAAAAGTCAATATGATATTATTCACCATTATATGTAAATAGATGTTCATCCATATACTCATAATGAAAACTTTTAGTAACAGGAATTTGATTAAGTGTAAGGAAATGGTGCCAAATTATAACATGATGCAATTAACACCAAATCTATCAAATGACAGTAATTTTATCGAATGACAACAATGTTGTCACTTGATAGTAATGATACTAAATGGTGGAAATGTTGTTAAATTATAGTAATGCTATTTTTTAACAATAACCTCTATCATTTGATATTAATTCTATTGAATGATATTTTTATTATTGATTGACAACATTACTTTCATTTAATAGCATTGTTGTCAAATGACAACATTACTTCTTTTTTATAGCATTAATATCAAACTATAACATTATTTTTTTAGCATTATTACTATCAAATTATAGCATTGATTTTGTTTTATGACATTGATATCAGATGGTATCATAACTATCATTCAATAGCATTCATGTCATTATCCATCAACTCTATTATTTGGTGGTGAAGAGGTGTGATCCATAGAAAAACAAGGTGCAATTTGTCTGTAGGTTTTTTATAGCATTACACACTTGTCTAGATACTATACACCATTATTATTCTCTTGTCTATTCAACTTCTCACCTAAACACCATATGTTAACTTTTGCCAAAATTTTGAAATATAAAAATAAAGATTCACCAAAAAACCTAAGTTAATTTTTATATGGGCCACTAAAATTTACCTTGAGACTATCTATGCATAATAAATTCAGTGTATGCTTATATTTAAGTTTACCATTTAATTGGCCTACTATAGATTTGATTATCATCCTCATGCCATTTAATTTCTATATTCTTAACCCTATGGTATAAATTGAAAACATACAATACAATTTCATTTTAGGGTTAAAAATTTGGTGAACAATACAATACAAATAATAGAAGTACTTAGCTTGTTTTAATGCTATTGTAGTTCTAGATCTGTAAATAAAATATCATCTACTTTTGTGCCCCCCCCCCCTTTAATTTAGTAATGAAATTGTTAGTTTAAAGGAAAGGAATGAATACTTAGGTGTTTATTCACACCTTGTATTTTATTGAGTTGAATTTGATTTATTTAATGGTGATTGAAATATAACTAAGAACATGTTATAGTGTAAAATTAGTGCATATAATTTAGGTTAAAAGTACTTGAAATATATTGAAATTGAATGAGCAAGGTTTAAGAGTAAACCTATGTGTCAATGTAACCACCTTGCCTATTGGAAAGTTGTTTTTCAAGTAATGTATCATTCTAAGGTTTTTAAAAAAAAGATTAGAATAAATATAGATAAATTTTTTAAGTGCATATATCCAAGGAGATGGAGAATGAGAGTGATTGCAAGGCATATGCCCCCAAGTTTGGAGCAAAAGGGAATTTCCACCTAGTAGTTGAGACTTTCTCAACTATGCAACCTAATGATACTTATAACTTGGTGAGCCTAGATGATTAATTCCAGCCTAAAAAAATGGTAAGATTGAGTGATTTGATCACCTCAACCATACCAAAAGGTGAACCAACTAGTGTAATATACTAGCTCAATATGGTCTGTAGAATTTTATGGGGTATCAATACATGCACTAGTTTTGGAATATGAAACTGATTTAGATTTTTCACCTTAGATATGTCTCATGATGAAAATATGTATAACAATGGTACCAATGTATAGAATTATACCACAACTATGAATTTGAATTGTATAATAGTGGGCTCTAACCAATTTGTATAACTATGTAAGTGTGGAGAACATGCTTCCAAATCATGCACCCATTATATATGGAGAAACATAAAAATTATATAAGTACCAATGTGGAATACATGTTTAAAAAACACACCCCACTATCAATTGGAGATGATGAATACTAATTATGTGTGGAGAATGTGATTTTAAAGCATGCTCCCATCGAATCTTTGAACTGGTATAAGTACTATATAATGAATGAGTGTGGATAACATGCATTCAAATCATGCCCAACTAAATCTGAAAATTGTGAATGTGTGGAAGCCTTGTCTAAATTACGTGCCCCCACTAAATCTGAAAACTGATATAAGTATCAAATACTAAATAAGTGTGGATAACATTCTTCTAAAGCATGCCCCAACTAAATATAATAACCATGCCAAGTGTGGATAATATATATGCCTCCATGACATGACCCCACTAATATGTACCCCATTTTAAGGTGAGGGAAAGATAGGAATTGGTAGTTACCTCACCTCAAAAGGCTAAGATAATTGTATAGTCTATAAATGTAACCATGTAGTATATAGAAAGAAACATGTCTAGGTAAATGTATCATTGAAGTTCATAGAACCAATGTGATCACATGTAGGCCTAAGATACATTATAAACATCATGGAAAAGTATAGATATTAAAATTACAATCTCAAAAATAAAACAAGCACACACACACAAGAACACTCAAAATCAAGTCAACAAGCAATGGTCTAAAAATAATGCAAACAAGGGGCATGTTCAAATGCCACACAATCAAAGGGATATGACTTAGTCAAAGTTCCATGAAAACAAGAATGACATTCAAATGTACATACACTAAATAATGAAATTATGTAAATGTCAAATAAAGTATACATAGGCACGAGGGCTAAAAGCAAAGGATCATATTCAAATGTTTGAACAATAAAGATGAGGCACTCAAAGAAGTGCATAAAGTAAAGCATAAGAAATAAAAATAAACATGTCATAGAATCCCATGGATCTAATATGTTAAGAAAAATATTTCAAGTGTATAGTGTATGAAGTACCCTATGTAATATATAATCATGGATAATATGAATGTGTACGTATATATGTAACCTCAAACATGATAATGTAGAGTGATCAATGAGTCATATAATCTATGTGTATCAGATTGAAAAAGTGGATGACCCCAATGTCCATGTGACATGATTAGAGGTAGACACTAACATCTGAAATAAGAGTGTATCATGCTTTTATCACACCCAATTTAAAAATGTGACATATAAGTGTATGTAGTAGTAACTATGTCATGCAATAATATGGAAGTAGCATATAGATGTGAAGGAGCCAACAGAATATGTAAGTATCAAAATTGTTTATGGAGTTTTGGGTTTTTTTTATTTTTTTGGTATTTTTGGAATTTTTGGAGACACTAGGCTATGATCCTATCTAATGGATGATAATAGTTATCTCCCCATTCAGTGCCTTGAAACCTTAAGTTTGATATTTTACATTGTTTTCATTATGATTGGATAGGTTAAAAAGGTACATAGTATGTTCCTCCTGACGTTTTACATGTGTAGTATAAGTGATAGTGTTATCATTTGGAACATGGATTAATTTTCCTTCATGAGAAAAGGAATTACCTTGTTAATTTGGATCAATTATTGCTTCCATTTGGTATATATCTAGAGAGTTCCTAGTGTAAATACATATGGAGATGTGGTAGGAATAACCCAAACCCATGTTCGAATCACTTTAGGACCATAATAAATTGGTAATATTATGTTTCCTAAGGATTCCTTATAAGTGACATTGTTCTGTAAGTCTTATAATTTAAAATAGAGACACTAAAAATGCTTTGTATTTAAAGTGGTTTTTATTTGTGCAGGATCATTATGGTTATGGAAATAACAAGCACCACCCATGTATAGGGAAATTTTTAAATATTTTTTGCATGGATGAGTTTTGAATTGTGAGGAACCTTGTTCCTTTTGAGGATACTAAAATTTAATCTTTTAATCATTGATAATATCTTAGATCTTATGCTACAAGGTAAAACATCTACTCATAGAATGTCCTAGTCTTTGATGATAATAACAATAAGAATTCACATCATAACCTTTGGGTAGAGGTCAACTCATATCAACCTCAATAGGATGAGGGGGAGAAATAAACTTGCATTCTATTAATCACTAGAGTAATGAATCTAGGGACTCAAGAAAATGTGTAAATTATCTTTTAACATTAGATAACATAACTTGAGTAGGTTCTTATACCATTGTATCAATTTTAGGCTCATATTTGAAGTATTTTTTTAGGATTATCTTCTTGTTGGACTAGTACATAATGTTTGAATGGATTAGTATCTAGTAGACACATGTAAAATATTCCTTGATGCCAAAATTTTAATCATGCATGTAATGTAGAAGGAACTGCATACATTTTATGTATCCAAGACCATCCCAATATACTATTATAGCTCAAATAATTTATCATAACTTGGCACATAGTGGGTAATATACGTGGACCCATAGTAATATTAAATGTAATTTTACTAAGCAAAGGGATTTGTGATTTTTCAAACCTTTGAATTTGCATAGCAATTTTTTGAATAAGATTTTGGTTAACACCCATAATTTTTAGGAGTTTCATGCTACAAATGTTTAGGGTTGTTCCATCATCAATGATAACTCTTTTGATACCTTTATTTTCTATTATTACTTTTAAAAGAAATGGATAATTTGGTCAATAACATCTTTGGATGATAAATGTGTTGGATCAAAGGTGATGAGCCTATTATGATTCTTAATATCTTACATAATATCTATAAAATAAGTAGGATCAATATTACTTGGGACTTATGTTTGAAACAATGCTTTGTATAAGATATCTCTATAAACATTTGATGTATTTAGAAGCTCAAGGATTGAAATATTATCATGTGTACTTTCCCATTTGACAATAATGCCATATTTCTTGGATTATAATTATATTATATTGAAAAAGGAATTTTAAATATGGATTAATTATTACTTGTTATTTTAAACCCTTTTATTTTAAACATTAGAATAGGAAGGATCTTACAGGAATGAAAGTTATGCATTCCTTATAGATAGACATGTGTTAATTAAGCATGAGATATAAAAATTAAGAACCATTTTAAGGTATTGGACAATGAAATAATTAATATAACCATACATGGGAAATATTATTTCAAAATTTAAAATAATTTATGATTCAACATTCCTTTCCTTTAAAATACCAATTTCATAACTAGAGTAAAAGGAGGGGGAAATGTAGATGATATTTTATGATTATATATCACCTTAGTCATGTACACTTGGAAAAATTAAACCTTATTTATTCCTCTTTAATATAAACATTCGTTACATCTACAATCCTCACATCTACTCTATCTTGTGCCCTTTGCATATCTTGTAGTTTGACCAGTCTTATATTGATGACACATATATTCTATTTTTCCTTGAATGTTTATAATGTACTTATCTTCTACCTCTACAAGGTTTGAGCCTATACATATTTTTATACTCCATGGACACTAACATTTGGGATAGAAATTAATATTGATGATACCATCTGGTCCTGACACAAGTGTTCAATTCTCTAAAGTCATCCAATTTGAAAATGAAATGTATTCCAATGGTCAGCCTAAGTGATTTAATCCGAGTTATCTCCAAATAACATTATTATAAATATAATATCAACCCTAATTAATTTAATCACCTAAAAAACCTATAAAAATACCAAAAAACATTGAAAGAGTATTTGATTGAACAAAGCTTCCTTATTTATTCATATTTCCAAACCAGTGATAAAGATTACACATCTACATGTCACTATTGTACTTTTTTTACACACATTATGTGAATCACACACAAGACAAAATATAGGGAATAAATATATGAGTATGAGAGCCTCTTCTAAAAAATTGGCTACATAGGTAGTGCCTTTTTATAGTGGGGTCTTTGGGTTCATTTTGACATCATGTTCCTATTAACCCATTTTTCATGGTCACATTAAAGATGAAAAGATAGGGTTTTGCCATTTCACAAGGAGTGACTATCCATGATCCAAATTTGAAGGAAACATATTAAAGGAAAAGCTAATCCCAAGAGAATCTAGGAGGTTACACCCTATTTCACAAGATATTCCATACAAGACACTATCTTTAGTTTCAATAGTAGCATCAATGCCATCAGCTAGGGCTGATGCAACTATCTAGGTAGCCAGAGGAACCAGATCTCTAATATGACAACTATTAAAAAAAAATTCCCTCCTAATTTTACCTATTCCAAATAAATAACTACATTACCATCAAAAAAATATAATTACTTCTCTTCTTTATCATTTATATATATATATATATATATATATATATATATCATAGTTGTGCTTTCCATATATAGACTATCTCAACATAATAAATTTAGTGTATGTTTATATCTAAGTTTAGCATTTGATTGGATTGCTATAGATATAATTATCACCCTTGTGCCATTTAATTATATATTCATATCACTATGGTATAAAGTTAAAACCTTCAATATAATTTCATTTTAGGGTTAAACATTTGGTGAACAATATAGTAGAAATAAGAGAAATACTTAGCTTGTTCTGATGATAATGCAGTTCTTGATCTGGAATAAAATATCATCTACATTTTCCCCTTCCTTTAATATAGTAATTAAATTTCTAGGTTAAAGTAAATAAATGTGTACCTAGGTGTGTATGCACACCTTATCTTTGCTTGAGTTAAATTTGAGTGCTTTGTTGGTGACTAACTTGCAACCAAGAGCATGTTACAGTGTAAAATCAATGGATATAATCTAGGTTAAAAGTACTAAAAACAGATTGAAATAGAAATAACAAGGTTTAGAAGTACACCTATGTGTCGATGTAATTTCCTTACCTATTAGCAAGTTATTTTGAGAAATATGTATCATTTTAATGATCTAAAACTGAGGTTAGGATAATTATATATAAATATTTTAAAGTTCATCTAATATATATATACATATATATATATATATATATATATATATATGTATGTATGTATGCATATATGTACATATATATGTATATACATATATATATGTATATATATACATATATATATATATATGTATGTACATATATATACATATATATATATATATATATTTGTGTGTATATATATATGTATATGTGTATATATATATATATATATGTATATGTGTATATATATATATATATATGTATATGTGTGTATATATATATATATATAGAGAGAGAGAGAGAGAGAACAATTGGAAGGCACATGCCCCAAAATTTAGAGCAAAAGAGAGTTACCACCTCAAAGTTGACATTAGCTCTTCTATGTAACCCAATGATACTTATAACCTAGTGAGTTTGGATGATCAAGTACAACCTAAAAACTTACAAGGTTGAGTTATTTGATCACCTCAACCATACCAAAATATGAACTAACTACTATAGTATATTCACTCAATCTGGTCTATAAAAGTCTATGGGGTATCATTACATGTAATAATTTTGGAATCTAAAATTGATTTAAATTTTTCAATATCAGGCACATGTTTCATAACATATTCACCTTAGATATATCTCATGTTAAAAATATGTATAAAAAAGGTACCAATGTATATAATTCTATCACAACTATGAATTTGAATCATATAACTATGTGCTCTAGCTAATTTGAATAATTATGTAAATGTGGAGAACATGATTCCAAAACATGCCCCCACTAAACCTGAGAACTATGCTAAGTGTGGACAACATGCATCTATGACATGAACCCACTAATATATCCCACCCTTTGAGGTGATGGATATATAAGAACTTGTATTTACCTCACCTCAAAAGGGTAAGACAACTATATAGTCTATGAATGTAACCATGTAGTGCATAGAAAGAAACATGTCTAGGTATATATATCATTGAAATGCATATAAAAATGTGATCACATGTAAGCCTAATATGCATGATAAATATCATGGAAACATATAGAGAGTAATAATATTATATCTAAAATCAAATAAGTAGACACATAAGAGCTCCCAAAATCAAGTCAACAAGCAGTGGTCTAAAAAGACTATAAACAAGGGTCATGTTCAAATGCCACACAATTGAAGGGATATGAATTATTCAAATTTACATGAAATTAAGAATTACATATTTAAATGTCCATAAAACAAATAATGAAAATATAAAAATGTCAAATTAATCATACATAAGCATGGAGATCACAAGAAAAGGAACATATTCAAATGATCAAACAATCAAGACAAGATACTTAAGGAAGTGCATAAAGTAAATCATAAGTAATAAACATATACATTTCATAGTATCCCATGGATCCAATGTGTTAGGAAAATTATATCAAGTGTATAGCATATGAATTACCTTGTGTAATATATAATCATGAATAATAGGCATATATAAGTACATATGCAAGATTAAACTTGATAATGTAGAGTTATCATCAAATCATGTATCCTGTGTGTATAAAGATCTAAAAAGTGGATGCCCCAAATGTCTATGTGACATGAGTATAAGGACATCCCAACATCTGAAATATGAGAGTATCATGTATATGTGTATGCATGTATCACATCCAATGTATAAGTGTGACATATATATGTATGTAGGAGTAAGTGAGTATGCCATCCATCAATGTGGGAGTAACATATAAATGCCAATGAAGTAATATAATATATAAGTGTCAATATATTTTTGGATTTTTGGATGTTTTTTATTTTTTTGGTATTTTTGGAGTTTTTAGAAAGACTAATCTATGATCCTATCTAATGGATGGTAAAAGTATCTCCCCAATTCATTACCTTACAACCTTAAGTTGGATATTTTACATTGTTTTCATAATGAATGGATAAATTGAATAGGTACATATCATATTCCTCCTCATGTTTTTCATGCATAGTATAAGAGCTAGTGCTATCATTTGGAATACAGATTAATTTTCCTTCATGAGAAAAGGAAATACCTTGTTGATTTGGGTCAATTGTTGTTTCCATTTGGTATAGACAAAGAGTTCCTATGTAAATTCATATGGATATATGGTAGGCATAACCCAAACCCATGTTTAAATCAATTTAGGACTAAAAATAATTGGTATTATTATGCTTCCCAAGGATTAATTCCAACTAACCTTCTTTTTCATGTCTTATAAGTTAAAACCAAGATGTTGAAAATGATTTATATTACAATTGGTTTTTGTTTGTGTAGGATCAATATGATTATGGAAATAATAAGCACCACCCATGTATAATTTAATTGTTAAATATTGAATATTGGTAAGCTAGTTCCTTTGAAGGATCCTCAAATGTAAACTTTTGATCATCAATAAGATCTTGGATCTTCTACTTCAAGGTAACTACTCGTAGAATGTCTTAGTCCTTGATGATCATAACAATAAGCATTAAAATCATATCATTTTGATAGAGGTATACCCATGTCAATATAAATAGGATGAGAGAGAAATATAAGATTATTCTCTATTAATAACTAGAGTAATGAAGCTAGTGACATAGGTAAACATGTAAATTATATTTTTAGTACATTAAATAGTATAGCTTGATTAGGGTCTTATACTAGTGTCTCAATTTTAAGCTCATGTTCGAAGTATGTTGGTTTAGGATTGTGCACTTATTATATTAGTACAATTTTTATGAATGGATTAGGATCTTCTAATCATGTGTAAAGGATTCCTTCATGCCAAAATTTTAAGCATGTGTGCAATGTAGAAGGAACTACATAGATTTTATGTATCTAAGACCATCCCATTATAATGTTATAGTTCAAATCATTTGTCATAACTTGGCACGTAGTGGTTAATGAATAGGGACCAACAACAATATTCAATGTAGTTTGACTAAACAAATGGATTTATGATTTGTTAAACCTTTGAATTTGCATAACTATTTTTTGAATAAGATTTTGGTTAACACCCACAAGTGTTAGGAATTGCATGCTACAAATGTTTAGGGTTGTTCCATTATTAATGAGAACTCTTTTGATACATTTATTTTGTATTATTACTTATATGAACAGAGACAAATTTTGGTCAACAACATCTTTAGATGATAAATATGTTGAATCAAAGGTGATGAGACTATTATGATTCTTAAGATCATTCATAATATCCATAGAAAAAGTAGGCTCAATATTACTTGGGAATTTCTGTTTCACACAATGCTTTAAATAAGATATCCTTATAAACATTTGATTATTTTAGAATATCAAGGATTTAAATCTTAGCTTGTATACCATTCAATTGGTCAACAATGTCATATTCCTTAGATTCTGATTATATACTATTGTAAAAGGAATTTTGAAAAGAGATTAATTATTGCTTATTATTTAAAAACCTCTTATTATAAACATTAGAGCAAGAAGAATATTGTATGAATGTAGGTTTTATATTCCTTATGGATTGACATGTGTTTATTAGGGATGAGAGACAACAATTAAGAACCAATATAAGGTATTGAACCATGAAATAATTAATAGAACTATCCATGGGAAACATGATTGCAAAATTTAAAGTAATTTATGGTTCAACATTCCTTTCCTTTAAACTAAAAATATCAATACAAGATTAAAGGGAAAATTTAGAGGATATTTTGTGATTATAGATCACCTTAGTATTATACACTTGGAAAACTCATCCCTTGGCTATTCCTCTTAGTTTTACACCTTCCTTGCATTTGCTCTATCTTGTGCCCCTTAGCCTATCTCTTAGTCTAACTGGTCTTATATTGATGACACATCTAATCATGTAACTATTTTTATACTCTATATATACTAATATCTAAGAAAAATAGTAGCATTGATGATAATATCTTGTCTCGACACAAGTTTTTAGTGCCCTAAAGTCATCAAATTTATAAATGAAATATATTATAATGGTCAGCTTAAGTTTTTTAATGTGAGTTATCTCCAAATAGGATTGGTATAAATAAAATATCAACCCTCATTCATTTACTCACCTATGAAAACGTATCAAAATACCAAAGAGCATTTAAAGAACATTTAGTTGAATAAATCTTCCTTATTTATTCATATTTCCAAACTAGTCATAGGGACTACACATCTACAAGTCTAAAGTACTAAAGAAGCATTCCAAGAGCTTGATTTTCCAAGTTACAAGATAGGTCACTATTGTAATTAATTTAAAACATTTCATGATTCACACAAATTACATTATGTAGGGGATAACTACATGAGTATGAGGACCTCTTTTAGAGTATTGGCTATGTAAGCAACACCCTTTAACAATGGGGTCATTGGGGTTAGCTTGAAACCATGTGCCCACTAACCCATTCTACCAAAATGTCAAATTAAAGATGAAAATCTAGTGTTTTTCCATTTCACAAGGGGTGACTATCTATGACCTATATCTAAATGTACCAGAGTGAAGGAAAAACTAAACCCAAAAGCATCTAGGTGGTTTCATCCTCTTTCAATAGATATTTGGTACATGAAACTATAATTAGACTTAGACAATAGCATCGATGTAACCATCTACGGTTGATGAAACTATCTAATTATCCAGAGGAACTAGATCTAAAATCTAACAACTGGTCTAGAACTTTCTTCTTGTTGATTAAAAATTTTATGTGATCAAAAGGGCAAAGGTATAAAGGTATGGGTCTCAATAAAATATGAGATGTAAATGAGCCTAAGTAAAAATTTCCATCACCATTAAATATTTAGAAAGCTTTAACATCCATACAATCCCTAATTCAAACTTAGATTAATCACAATCAAACCAAGAAGAGTTCAATTATAATCTACGCAAGAACAAGTTGACCTAGAGATTACTTGCAATCCACTGGTGAACAATTTTCAAGTGCCACAACCATGGAAACTTTTAGACAACAAAAAAAAGATGAAATTGATTTGTATTTAACTTTAGACAATTGGGGAAGGGTTTTCAAGTATACAGACTTGGATATTATAGAATTAAATAATGGGAATAGGAACTAGGCAAAACTCTTTTAGACCATTGAGGAGATGTAGGATATTAAAAGGTAAGAATAGAATAATGTAACCATCCTACAAAGATACAATGGCATGTTCTCCATCCAAATGACTAGCCTCCACTATACTACTACAAATCCTGAGGTATTACACTACATCAGTATCCTTGCTCTTTATTTAGGGATTATAAAATTGCGCAAGATTGGATATTTCATGATTATCATTTTAAAAAAATAACATATATTTCCCACCTTTCTTTTTAAAACTACTATAAGCTATGTAATCCCTAGAAAGACTTGCCAACCATTGAATAATGGACTAGAAAGCATAACTTAAACATAATCCTTGCCCCATGACTTCTCATCAAGAACCAAGTGATCTAATATTCCATAGGGAACATCCAAATTATTCAATTCAGGGAGGGGATTAGGATAATTATGACCTTATTGAATAGGTTATCTAGAGCGCCCCCCCCCCACCACACATATTGATAAAGTCTGGGTGCCCTATATTTACTTCATGGTAGAGAAGGGACTCACTCCCCCATTGGGTGAGATGATTAATATCCATTTGAAATCATAATTCATAGCCATCAAAAAGAAAACCAATAACCACTTCTACATGATTTCCTATCTACTTGATGCCCTCTTGGCCACCACAAATATCCCAGACATTAATAATTGGTCACCTGATGAGAGACCTAATATCTCCCATAATTATTCCAAGCTTCACATATTCAAATATAGACACAACATGCCATTCATTTATTATTATATTTATCCAACTCTAGTGTAATCCATCATAGGTATCCCCATGAGTAGGGTTATCTCCTAGTTAAAAAATATGTGGAATTAATAGGGGATATCTATTTCTACCTAGATTACATAGTAATAAAGATAGAAGGGACTTTGACACAACCCTATAGGTTACCCATCTATGTGCCTACCAAACTAGCAGAGAAAGAAGTTACATATCAAATTCTTCATGGTATAGATGTATTTTTCAAGGAAAAAATGAAAGGCCTCCTCCGTCCCTTTCCTTTGACAATCAATAGAACTATATTGCAAAATTGGGAATATGTGAATGTTATTACTAGACACAGGGACTCATTTAGCATAAAAAATATGAATTGAGGAAATGGGATACTAGTGAGAGGTTAACCAAACATATGAAGTCCAAAACCATAAAAAAATCCTATGAACATCATCTTAGTGTCTATGACCCACTATACATCAAGGCCTCTAGTTTTCCAGAGGTACTAGCTAGGTTGAAGAGGCATAACATTAAGTTGGAGCCTAGGTTGGCTAGGGGATATGGCAATCCACCTAGTGAGATATGGAAAATGGGCCCCCTATAATATCACTTATTATCTAGGCCATCCTCTAGGCCCCCTTTACAATAGCCTCAAATACAAGTTTTACTAGGAACTAGAAAAGAGAAACTAGAAGAGAGACCTGGTGAAGGAGGATCATCTTCAACCCCACTTGAAAGACTAAAGTCTCCAATAGAGTTCTTGGATATTATTAAATTAGAACCTATTAAGATATTAGAGGATACACTTAAGGTACTTGTTGAAGCATATGGGTCAGATAAAGAAGAAGAAAGTGAGAAACCCCAATCCTAGGCTGAGGAAGCAGAACAAGATAGAAGGAAGGAAGTTGCTTTGGACCTATTTTAAATAGTACCCTTACACAAAAGGAAATCTAAGTTGGCATTGGTCCCCATTGGGAAAAATAATCCCAAATTGACCTTTACCCACCCCATGAGTGAGGTCAACTTATTCAGTGATGAATATGCCATTCATGGGCCAAGTATCCCTAAATGGTTTGTTTATGGGAAGATGCATAATATTTCCACTTTATCCCACTCATGCGCCTTGAACCAAATGGTATACATTGATGTTCATGATGAAATAAAGCCATAGATATTGGTTTTGATGAAAGAAGAGGAAAAGATAAGAATTATTACCATAACAAGATCAAGTGGTACACAAATAGACACCATAAGAGCCTTAAACAACACACAAGTGGAGACTCTTGAGCCTTTTAAAGCCATATAATCATCATTTAGTGTGTATTTCAATCCAAAAACAAAAGGATTATAGAGGGTGACAACTAAGAAAACCATAGTTAGAAGTGAAGAGTTCGCATTCTATAAGGTTGACCCATTTATTGGTTTAACTCCCATTAGAGGTTATAGGCCTAGTGAACATCCTATCCATGAGGAGGACATATAAGGACTAGTGTATGCTCATTAAACTCACCTCAAAGTAGGTATTATAGGCATGAAATAAAGGATAGATAACTTGGAGAAAGAGAAAGAGAATTTGGAGACATTATCTATCTTATTAGTCCTAGAGGCAATGATAAAGATGTTTGAGGCATCTTTCTATGACATGTTCAACTCCTTGAAGGCTATAAAGCTGAGGCATAGTGCATTGACCCAACAAGGTGAAATATCCAAGGGTTTATTAACCCATTGCTAGAGCTTAGAGGATAAAATAAGGGAGCTTATCAACATACTAGTTAAGGGTAGGATTCTTGGCTTCAAAACCTTTATCCTAGCCTACTTGAATGTAATATTGGGGATAGTTGTTGATAATATCGAAAGTTTGATTTCTTGGTAAAATAGCTTAGAGAGACTCTTGGGAGATGAGGAGGAGCTGATAACTAGAATCAAACAAATCCTTAGCACCATGTTGGCCAACCCCACAAAGTCTAGCTCCCTAAGAATCATTAATGATGAGTATATGCATAGATCCACTCTAGTAATATAATAAGCAAGGATTAAAAGTCAAGGACAATCTGGAAGTGATAATAGCCAAGTCATGGGCATGATATTCACTACCAAGGAGAAGATTGTTGAAGCTAGGAGCATCAAGGAGGCCATGGTAAGGAATGATAGGTATTTAAATGACTTGGCTGATGGAGAAGATGATTATCTCTTAAAACTTATTATTGATTTGGAACTAGTCAGTGAACAACATCAGAGGGCCATTGAGATTCTTTAAGAGTAGTAAGGGAGCCCTTTAGCCTAGGGCCCATTGGATAATTGATGTTACTACATTCTATGTAAAAGCTTTGTAAAATTTTAATGTGGAATATTATTTTATAAATACATATGCTAGTTTATTATCATATTTGCCTATAGGTCAGTTCATTTTGGAAAAAGAAATGTATTTTATAACTGTGAAGAAGGATAACTATCCTTCTCTTTGTACATGTGTAATCATATGACTGATTGGTATACTACCTAAGTCTCTTATAAAATGTAGTATTACCATTTGGTAAAGAGGGGGAGATTTGAGATAAAAACTTATATACTTTTGAGCAATTTATATAAACAAGGAATACTAAAAAGTTTGTCCAAATTTGTTTGTATCAATTATTACATGGCTTTTCTCTCAGTTGCTTGTTCTAAGTCTTGAATTTGAATGGTTTCTATGAATTTTAAATGTGCATCTTTGATATAGGGTTGCTAATTTGTGTTGATGCTAGATTAGTTGAATTTTCTTAAACTTTTCTTCATTTTATTTACTCTACATTAGGATGTGAAAATGTTATTTGAATGCAATAGTAAACCTTTAAGGCAAAGTTAGTTCATACTTATATTATTTCATGTTTTCCTAAAATATTTGCCTAGTGTATGGTGACATTTGAGCATTTGCTACTTCACATTATGTACTGGTTAAATGCATGTTCAATTGAAAATAAAACCTTATCATGATTTTTGAGGTAAAGATAAGCAATTACATACTTTCTTTCTACTCTACCCTTCCTTTTTCTTTTTTTAACCAAATCACTCTAGTTTAAGATTCACCACAAATATTCATTTAGATTAATCTTTAGTTTAGATTTTTATAATAAATTCAATAAGAATAGCATAAGACATCTTTAATCTCATTTAGATTAAGGACCAAGGTGGTTCTCAACCACCAGTCAATGTAAATTTGTGAAATAGTTTAGTTTGCTCTGCCTCTATTTCATGACAAGTAACTAGATTACCAAAACCTACTACTCATGTTCTAAATTCCCAAAATTATAAAATGAGAATTGTTTTTTAAACACTATTTTAAACACTAAGAGAACCTATGATACACATAGATGCATCAACACCTAGAAACTTGATTAAATTTTCTCCATCGATCTTCTTAAGAGTCTCCTAGTCTTGAATTTTATCATGGCCATTGATATTTAATCTAGGCTTCCAAAATTATGAAACTTGGTAGTCTCATGTGCTTTCTATGTTCCCTGATGTCCTTCTCTATCTAGTTAATGCTTTTATGCCACATGGTGGCCTTGCATGAAATTTGAGATCATTAACTTGTTGACTTGATTTGCACCATCGATCTCCATCTACATGGTTGAATGCACATCATCAATCTCCATCTACATGATCAAACATGCATTGTTAATATACCAAACATATGATCAAATGTGCATTGTTGATCTCATATTTTTTCATTCAATCAAATGTGTGTTATTTATTTGTCACCAACTCACCTTTATTATGATACATATCACCATTTCATTCAATCTTAGGATCTTTTGACATATTGACTTCATGCTTGCCATTCAATCTTCATTTGCATGATTGAATGCATCATTGATATTTGATATTGACTTATTGACCCTAGTCTTCAATGTGGATTATCGATCAAAATTTATATGTAAGAATATGCATCATCGATCTTTGATCTGGGGAACTTTGACTTATTAACTTTAGGGATCACCCATGTGCTATTTATCTTTGATTTGACTGAGAAAAGTTTCAACATTTATCATCCTTACATTCAATTCATACCTGTGAACATTAAAATCAAAGAATAAGTGCTCAGGATGTATAAATACTTAGCATAAATCTTAGAATAAGGTTTTAATGAATTAATAAACTCGATCAAAACTTAAGCTAAAATTAAACTAAGACTAAAGTGGTATAAAGTGACCCATCAAAATATGAATCCATTTTAATAAGAACTTAGGATAAAGTAATTTATACTAGGTTTTAAACATCATTTAAACTTGGATTCAAATGGGACCATACTAATTGAAAAACTAAGGGCTAAATTAACATTAAAGCAAAAATCCATGAACATTTACTCACTGTTATGAAGATCCTTTGACCTTGAAAGATGTAAACATATGAGCCAAGTGTTAGTAACATTAGATGATATCAAATAAAGCTTATGTGCTAGATTATGTTCTAGCATGTCAATGTAAGTTAGATCAAAACATGATATTCAATAATACACTTTGACCAAGTTGAATATATAATTTATAGCATAATTTGCAAAATTTGAACAAAGATCCTTATTTTTTATAAATGGGGGTATGTTGACTTCAAAAAATGGTGACTTCTAGGGGAAACATTACAGAATGTTAGAATTTAGATATTCTTGGTTTAAAATAATAACCAAACTAATCATTCCACATGATCAAGTAACATATTTAAGATCAATTAATAATTGAAATAAGTATTATAGATGTAGAATTAAGGTCAAGCATCAAAACTTAGTCATGTTGTGTGTGTGATTTTATTCCTTTACCGATTTCCATTGGGATTTAGAGAATAGCTTATAGATTTCATGACCTTAATCATTAAAATAGAATTTTAGAATATTTAGATATTCATTTTGAATCATGTTTTATAAAAAGGGAAGGCTTGAGAATTGAGCTGATGTAAGCTAGGCATCCATAGCCCTGATAGAGATACCTTTGGTTCTATTCTAGGCCTTGATCCACTACCATCCAGGCATCTATAGCCTTAGTGGAGGTTACCAGAATCACCTTTGCTTAGAAAAATTTTAGATTTTAAATAAGGAATTTATTTTTTGTATTTTTTCAACTATATTTATCTTTCCAACAAAGGTTGGGAACCAGAATTAGCCATGTGTTTAGGATTCTTGTCAAATTTTTGACTTTTAGGACTATCATCCTTGGTCATAGACTTCATCCTAGGCAATAATGTTGTTTAAGTGCTAACATGACTTTTTTATAATAATTCAAACTTTCATTTAAACACATGCAATCTTTATTAAAATCAAACTTAGATCAAAATAAGGTTTAATATTTTTAAGGAAAAATTATTCTAGATATTAATCTTCATCAATTTATCAAAAATATAACATTAAGCTCAAAATTTCCAAAATCCATGATCATCCAATGTTTAAGAGTCATATCTACATTCTTGGTTTGTGAAGTTCTTTTAAGCATTTACATGGGTTTGAATCTTGAAAACCTATCTTACAAAAAAATTATTGGAAACTAAAGAACAAAAATAAAGAAAACAAACACAAAAAAAGCAAACAAATATTCACAAACACTGTTTAAAAATAAGGGATAGGAATAAAACTAATCTAAACCTAACTACACTAACTCTAACTAATCTTACAGATTATTCCATAAAGACTTGAGGAGGAACATCAATGAAGTAATGATTGAGATACTACCCATTGGTTGGAAAAGTGAAATATACTTCTTGTAACTCTTTAATCTTAAATGTTTTTTCTCTTAATGTCTCAACAATTTCATAAGGCCCAATCCACAAAGGAGTGAATTTCCCATGTTTCACTTTTGGCTCAGATGCTTTGTCCCATTGGAGAACTAGATCTCCCTATTTGAACACATTGATATTTGACCATTTATCAAACCATATTTTGATAGTGGTTTGATGTTTACTAAAATTAACAAATGCTTCTTCTCTTTCATCCTCCATTTGGATGATATCAAACAACCTAGAATTTGAATATTCTTGATCTTCTTCCATATACTCCTGTATAAACTTGTAAGTTAGCAATTTGAGAGTAACTGGAAAGATTGGTTCTTGTCCATATACCAAGAGAAATGGTTATACTTTTAGAGCTCGTTTCACTCTGGTTCTATCTATCCATAGAGCATACTTCAAAAATTTATGCCATGTTCTTGGTGTTTTGAGTTGTAGACTTCTTAATAGCTTTCATTAGATTCTTGTTTGTATACTCTAAAACTCCATTACCTTGAGGGTAATGATTAGATGAAAAATTAAGAGATAATTTTTTTATCATAGGCCCACTCAGTAATCTCTATAGATATAAATGTTGATATTTTATCACAAACCAATGATATTGGTGTGTTAAACATGGTGCAAATATTCTCTTCTAAGAACTTGATAACATCTTTAGTCTTACATTATTTTGTTACTACTACCTCTATACATATTATATAATAATTTGTGGCAGTAATAACATACTTGTGTCTATTTAAATAATTAGGGTTGATAACCCCTACAAAGTATAAACCCCATCGAGCAAATGGTTTGTCAATTAAAATTAACCTCAAGGGTATAGCTGCTTTAGGTTCTCCATCATATTGAAGATTTAGTATTGATGGCATTCCTTGACATGCTTGTAAGCATCCTTAAAAATAGTTGGCCAATAATATGCTACCCTTAGGATTTTATAAGTTGTTATTTTCCCAGAGGGGTGTCCACTCCCAAGTTTCTCATGAAAGGTACTTAAAATTTCATCTAATTCTTCCTTTGAAACACATCTCAAATACACTCCATAGTTCTTCCTATAAAGTATCCCATATTTGATCAATAAGTGAGATGATTTGAGCCTCAAATCTCTTCTTTTTTCTCTACTCAATCTTGTAGGACAAGAACCATTAATCAAGAAATGAATGATTGCATCATACCAGTCATTTAGTTAAAACTATTTTTAGTCAACCTACATGATGCTCAATCTAGGATTAGTGTTAGTAATCAATTGAATTAATCCCTAACGCCTCACCAAATTATTAGTTTTAATTTCAAGATCATATTCCTACAGTATGGAAATCCACTTACCTCTTATTTCTCCTAATTCACGTTAACTCAACATGATTTTGGTATCAAGATTTGGCAATGTAACATGCACTTTATTCCTAAGAATAAAGTGTCTAAATGTTTTGACTACCTTAACCAAATAAAATACTTATTTATCAATTAGGGAATAATTTAACTCAAAAATTTTGAAGTTAGTACTTATAAATTCAATTAGATGATCACATTTATCAAAAACTTTAGTTAATATAGATATTATAGTATGTTCAAAATAAAAATAATAAAGATAAAAATCTCTTATAAAATTAGGACTTATTAGCATAGGTGTCCATCCTATTTCTTCCTTGATATCCTTAAAGGATTTCTTCATTTATTCATTCCATTTGACCTTTTCATCCTTATTTATCATGTCATTGAGTGGTTTCACAATCTTTGTAAAACCAAAAATGAATTTCCTTATAAAATTAATCTTCCCAAAGAAATAATTTAGCTCTTTTCTACTATTTGGGGGTTCTATTTAAGATAAAACATTGACTCTATCTAGTTCTATAGAAATTCCATCTCTAGTTATCACATATCCTACCAATTTCCCTTTAGTTACGTAAAATATGCTCTTCTTAGGGTTGAGGTAAATTCCATAAATTTTATAACATTCAAATATTTATTGTAAATACATTAAGTTATCTTCCTTGATCTTGAAAAACACAATTAGATCATCCATATATATAATGATACATTTACCTATGAAATCTTTAAAGGCATGGTTCATAACTCTTTGAAAGGTAGCTCTTGCATTGATGAGTCCAAAATTCATCCTTTTGTAAGCAAAAGTGACCCATTTTTTTGTGAATGCATTATTCATTCTATCTTCCTTTTTAACAAGTACCTTATTATAACCTAAAAAACCATCTCAGAAAGACATCATGGTAAAACCATTAATGATTTGAATCACCTGGTCAAGGGATGACAAAGGATAATTATCCTTTTCAAAAGATTTGATCAAGTTCCTAAAATCTATGCATAATCTAATCTCTCCATTTTTATTTATAATTGGTACTAGATTAGCTACCCATGTATAATGTCTAATTGGAAAAATTATTTTTTCATCTAATAATTTCTTGACCTTTTTATATATCAATGGTTCAAAAATAGGATTAACCAATCTTTACTTTTGCCTAAATGGTTTATAGGATTCTTTCAAGGGAATGGTATGGGTGATAACTCAAGGATAAAAGATCTTCAAGTCTTCATAAGACCATGCAATAACATCCTTGTATCTAGTCAGTATGTCTATATCATTTCTAGACTCTATGTTTGTGCATATTATACCAAGGTTTACTAGCTAAGGTTGACCTTGAGTTCCTATGTTAACTACATTATAATCTTTCCCAATTATTTTAAGAACTTTAATAGTTTCAACTATTTCATCTTTGTCAAATAGTCTTTCCAAGGCAATCATGCCTTCGGGAATTTTTTTATCATTTAGTTGTATTATCTTGTCATCAATTCTATCACTATCAAGAGAGTTTTCATTGACCTCATCAATAATATGAGACTCAAACACTCTTGAGTTATTCATGAATTCAATAATTTTATGGTCATCATTGAACACTTCTAGATGATTAACATTATTAGGTACACAAGGATATGGGACCGATTCAATGTTAAGTCTTTGGGAATCTTGATTTGGCATTATGTTAGCTACAACTGAAGCTAGTTCATTAATAGACTAGTTTCTTTCTCTAGAGATTGAAATAATATAGAAAGTATCAAAATACTCAATCAAGTCCCATAATGTAAACTTGTATTTCTTTAGATAAGACAATTTTCATTGATACTTGTTTATAACCTAATTGACTACTAGTTTGAAATCACCATATACTAGTAGTTATTTAAGCTTATATTTAATAGCAAATTATAATCCTAAGATTAATAATTCATACTCTACCAAATTATTGGTGCAAGTAAATTGAAGTTTATAAGAAGCATTAAAATCTTTCCTAATGGGATTGATTAAAACTATTCCTACTCCAGACCCAAATTTACATCTAGAACCATCAACATATAATTTCTAAAGTCTAGTAATATCATGAGACTCCTTAGAATTACATACCTGAGCAATGTCAAGGGTGTAAACCCCTAAATAAGAATTAACCACATTGACCCTTTCATTGGATGCATTATATTCAATGATCATATGCTTCATCTTTGGTTCTATTTCAATCCAAATTTGATTAAGAACTCCCTTCCATGGTAGCCACATGTGAGATCAATTAGTTGACATGTATCCATTCAAATCTTTAGTCCAATCTCTATTAAGAAACATACCATAAGCATCTGGAATGTCCACAACTTGAATATCAATACATGGTTGCACTCTTGGTTTTAAAGTAAGCTGCATATGCACATTCAACAATTTACCAATCACTTTTAACTCTAGATTTGTCTAATTACATCACTACTATATCAGACTTAATAGGAGTTGAACCAAGATTTTCACAAATATCTAATGGCATAATATTTACAGAGGCACCTTAATCTAATAGATAGTTATGCAAGTTTTTACCAAAAACTCTATTTTTAAGTAAAAAAGGTAGAACATCAGTTTTATTCTTATACATTACTACATTTGCATTTGTAGGTTTATGTGATTTACTAGGTTTTTTCATTAAATATTATAGAAACAAGTATTTCTATTCAGTTATCTAAGTTAATTGATGTAATGTGATATTATATTTAATTTTCTTCATATCCTCTACTATATTATATCCACTCTAGGTAGAATAACCAGATAAATCATCATTATTTCTAGTGTTACTTCCATTTGGAGGTTTTGGATTGTTATTTGCTTTGGGATCAAGAGGAGTATCAATTTTGTTTGGTGGAGTAGATATTGTCATTGGTTGATTTTATTCTTTGTTCCTCAATGGATAAGTCTTCTTCAGATAATATTGAAAATCATGAATCTCCTCTAGAGTATCTTTAGGTTCATTCTCATCTTATAATAGAAAATCAAAGGTTTCCACCATAAGAGTTGCGTTGGAATAATTAGATTTATCTGAAGATCCATATGTCCCTACAACATTATATTTGTTAAAAACAAATTCAAATGTATCAAATTCATTTGGAAATACTTTAAAAGCATTATAAAATTCTATACAATTAATTCACCATGTTTTGTAGTGTTATGAACCCTACAATAATTAGTTAAAGCTACATCACAAATTTTTATTTTAGGAATATTCTTAGTTATAGATGGCTCATTATTATTGTTTTTGTTGATATTTTGAAACCTATTCATAGGTTTATTAAACTTTTTATAAGAATATTTTTTATTGGAATTTTCCCTAGTGCTAGCTACCTGTCTTTGTAGTTGAATAAAATTTGTGCTTAATTTTTGAACTATTTTCAATATGGAGTCATTTTCATTCTTAGGTGCCTCAAAATTGTGGACTTGAGTACTAATACTATATATTATCACCATGGATCATTTATCTTGTGGATCGGATCTAATTTTAGATTTATTTACCAATCCTAGGTTTTAACCAAGATGAGTATGACACAAAGGCAACTAGTTTAAAACTAGAGTTTGATTCAAATCAGGCATGTTATGATTAAAATTTGGGATGATATTCAATATAGGTAAATTATTATTTATATTAGGAATAACATATGCTAATTGACCTTGAGGTTACATTTTATCACTAATTTTCATAGCTTTAACATAGGCCAAGGCTAATGTATCTATGACTCCAATAGCTCTTTCTAAAAATACAAAAGTCATTGTATTTAAAGTATCTTTATAAATTTATAAATCTAAAGATTTATTAGGCTTATAGGGAGTTATAGTTCTATTAAACATATTTTAAAATCTAGCATTGAAATCTCTAATGGTTTCATTTGAATCTCTCTTCACCATAGTGAATTATTGATATAAAACATAGAGACTGATGATCTTTTCAAACTGATCAATGAAATAAGTGTTGAAATCATTCCAAACAATGATGTAATTTTTAGGAAGATTAAGAAAAAAATCATATGATGCATCTCTAAAGGTAAAAGGAAACAACCTATGAGAAACATCTTCATGAACACCATTTAACAATCTTAAGGTAACCTTAAAAGAATTGATATGTTCTTTATCAGTAACAATTCTTGTAAGACTAAATAAAGGTAAATGTTTCTCTAGATTTCTTGGTAAGTTATGTACTTGACTAGGCACATTGATATAATATCTAGCTAACCAAGATACACCTTGATGAGGATTGAATGCAATAATAGAAATAGGTGAAATAGGTTGATATTTAGAAACTCGACGCTTACCCTTATCCACTCTTGTTTTCTTATGAATTTACAAGGAAAGAAGAGGTAGCCTTGTCTCAAACCTTGACCTAGTTCTTATTCATGGTAGTTCCATTTTGTAAAATCCAAATCCTATTCAAAATACAATGTAAAAACTTTGTCTTTGCAAATAATGGTTCAATTCATATAAATAAGTAGATTTGTATGTTTAGATTTCTAAATTCAAGCAATCTTTGAAAAAAATCATACAAATCTTTCAAATAATAAAGATATTTAACTATATTAACTTAAATATACATCCAAGTTTATGAATATCAGTGATATTTGAACACAATTACTATCACTAACCTTAAACACATTAGATTCACAAAAATTAAGTAACCTTTACAATGATTTCACATAAATCTTCAAATATTTACTATCTTTAGCTAACAATGCCTAAATATTGGTCTACAACCATGAATATCAATGATCTTTAAAAATCTAAGCTAATAAAAACACAAATATGCAGATGATCAATTGATATTTAAACAAAATTCACTAAAATCAACTCAAGATACTTCAAATTCACAAATATTTAGCTCAATGCCCTCTTTATATCACCAATTTTGGATGCCTATTGATGCATGTAAATGTATCATAGGTTTCTCATAGTGTTGAAAACACTTCTCATTTCAAGATTCAAATAATCATTTTCATGAGTTATTGATTGTGATCTTCCTTAGATATGTGGTAGAGTAGTAGCCAAGCTATTTGACTATTTCACAAAATGATTATGCAAGTGGTTGTTGGGAGAAACCATCATCATAAAGTATTATGAAGAATCTATAGATATTTTAACTACATTTAATGAATAATGATCAGAACCTAAAGTCTAAGAGTCTAATCTAGCACTAATATTTACAATGAGAAAGTAAACTAAAATGATTTGATCAAAAAATGAGAAACAAGAGAGGGTAAGGTAGAAAGAGATATTTTTTTGTCCTTCAATCTAGACATCTTGACAAAGCTTTAATTTCATCAAAGACATGCATCTTCAAACCAGCATATTACATGAAATTACCAAATAGTACAGATCCTAGCATATACTAGGAAAATGTCTAAGGATATTTGAAACATGAAAATTAGAAATCAAATTCACTTTAAATATTTACTTAAACAATAAAATTGAATTTGCACATCTTCAAGAAAAGTAATGATATTAAAATGAATCTAACAACATTCAGTCAATATAGCATAAAGCTCAAATTAATAACTCTACATTAATATATGCACATCTAGAAATCATAAAAGTAATTCAAATCTAAACATCAAAATAGAGATTTGAGGACAACCATGATAGAAAAATAAACAAACAAAAATGATATAATCTTTATAGAATTATCTTGCTTGTATTACTTTCTCCAAAATTTACACAAAAGTTTTGTTCTAAAAACTCTCTTTTTTACAATGATAATACCCCCTTTTATAATTTGAAAGAGAAACCTATGGGGTATGTTGGTTAGTCATTATTAAATGAGAATTAGACAAGTGTCCTTTTACAAATTTTATAGAACCAATGACACTTTTAAAATATGACAAACCTACAAGCCATGTGCTTTATAAGTTACACCTACTTTTACAAAACAATATATTCTTTCTTAAATGATGTACATGTTTTTATACAAAAGAATATTCTAAGTCAATTCAATTGACTTTGAGGAGCCCCTGTAGCTAAAAAATTTTACTTTTATTCTAGGATCTTCATATATTTATCATATTACTCATCAATCAACCTAATATTGATGCTTAGATCTATGAATATATCTTCTTCTTGCCAAACTAGATCTTTGAATACTTCATCATCTTTGTCCATGGCTTACTTAATGCTCCTAGCATTACTAATATTTTCATTTTTTTATCAAAATAAAGTTCAAAATACATTTTTTATCAGCCCCTATGGTGCCCTTGGTTTTATTCTAGACCTATTGTATGTACTTAATAGCTCTATGCTAGAACTATTCATTAGTTATCAGGTATGCTTGACTAGGAATGGTTGGATCCTTGATCAAACCTCCTAATATCTAGACCATTCTACCCTTCATTTATTTGAAGTCATTTGAGAGACCTTCCATGCCTTTTCACCACTTCTTTATGTCTCTAATTTTCTCCATCAATATTATCATGGCCATATTTAAATGTAATGGGATGATTATTTTACGCTCATGGATTTGATTTTCCATTAGAATATTGATTAATGCCTTTATTTTCTTGTCTAAACCTTGACATTGATTATCTTTCTTTTTAGAGCCATGGCATGATGTTTATTCAATATGTCCAATTTGTACCTTATTTCCTTCAAATAATTAAATGTCTCAAATATATTTGATTGAAAGTTATTAACAATGTCCATTGGTGCTGACAAAATAAATTATTCCTATAGATTCCTATTCTCATGCTTTAAACCTTTGATTGTAACTTACGTTTCTACCTAGGATTGATCTAGCTCCAAAACATCTTATTCAAGTATGGGATCTTCTCATAGTCTTTGTTCTCTTTTTTGGGTTGAATGAACCAAAGGCTCAACCATTTGATGTATAACCTCTTGACCTTCTTCCATGATTATTGTCTCAATGATTCTTTATAGGCTTATAGTAATTGGATCATATCTAACCCCAACTAAAGATTGGGCCAAATGATTGATTAGGACCTATAACTTTATATTAGATGATTGACTAGGAGTAGAAAGTCTCTTTTATTCTTCATTTTATAATGCTAGGATCCAAGGCTTCAACTCCTATTGCATAGGGATGTCTGTACTCTTTACTAAAGCCCATGGATGATAATCAGTAGGTATTTTCTCCATTATTAGTTCATATATGAACCATTCAGGTACAACTAGTCTATATATTAAGTTTTCCTCACTAAACAAGTTGATATCCTTCAAAGGTGGTGTGATGGTCACCTTAGCTTTCTTTGCTTTTAAGATAATTGTAGTTTCAGCTTTCCTCTTGGGAGGATCAATGACCATTAAGTCTAATGAATTATCTTTTCCCTATTCCTACTTATATTCCTCAAAATTCTCTTTTTTTGAATTAGTGTCTTATTCATATGTCATGGAGAAAATTCTTAATTCATCTTAAACATATTCCTATAGATCCAAAGCTATCATGTGAATCTCTTTTTGAGGTAAATCTTGTTTTGCTGCTCTAGATGAATTAGGGAATGAGGAGCTTGAATCAAATTCACTTGGTCTCATTTTTTCAAGCATATGATCTATTTGTATATTAGTTTGGGGAAGCCTAAAAGGACCAACATCTACCAAATGATATTATCTAGGACCAAGTTTCCACCTATCTTCCATTTTTTGATCTCTTAATAATCTAGATTTAGGATTTATATTATGTTATTTTATCCTTCTATCAAATTCATAATAAGTGGATGCATTAGTGTATATTAAATCAAATGCATTAGGTTCATACTCATAAGACACAACTAGAATGCCTTTGTTCTTCAAGTAGTCCTTTACTCTACTATAGGGATCCCACTTTCTATGGTCATTTATCTGCAAATTAAAAGAAAACCTATGTTTTGAAACACCTTCAATGTGATTACATTATCTAAAAATGGTTTTGCCAGTTATCATGGGAAAACCATGGAGAAGTCCCTTCCTCTTGGTTTTGTAGATCTGATCTATTACATTGAATAATTGATATGTAACTTCTTGTTCTGCCAATTTGTCAGGCACATGTATTGGCAATTTAATGGGGGCACATTAAGTTCCCTCTATTATAATTATGATGAAATAAATATATATCTTGATATCACCCATTGTATTAATGGAATTATTGATTAAATGACTTATCCTCATCATGGAGATACTGTTAATGGCTTGGATCAATGTAAAATATACACAATCATAGATGAATTAGATATGGTCCCTATACTTATAAATATGCAATTTTGAATAATATTGAGACATAATTTGAGTGCCATTTAGGGACCATTCTCTTTATTTAGGTATTTTTTGTGGCACATAAGGCATCTAACAAGTATGAAATCATGTATAACTCATTTCTCTTCTTTTTTTAATCCCAAAGATCTGCCTGCTTAAGGAAATGTTGATGATTTCTATAAAAGGAAGTACTACCATTTCTTCTATAATGAAATATACCATAGGCACCCATATAGGCTCCATGTGTGTATTATGTGCAAATCCATATAGTTTATTTAAAATTATCATCACCATTGTGACTCTAGGTCTAAATTGGCTCATAAGGATTTTCTTTTTAGGATCAACAATGACCTTGTTACCAGCTTCTAACCACTTTTTTAAGATATCCATCATGGTATGTTTCTAAACCCATGTATTAATTGAGTCCAAGTATATTTGGGGCTTAGGTAATTTATAGTAGGATTAAAAGGCAAAAAAGGATATATATGTTATTTTCCTTATACTAGGTTCATTAATAAACATACCCTTGTCAATTTTAGTATCTTTCAAACTAGGACTCATGACATCGATATAGTGAAATACCTCTAGTTTGGTGGAAACATAATGGATTCATATCATATAAATTACCATGATGTCATCATATAGTCTCTTAATTGGGAGTAGCTTCACCTCTTCCTTTGTCAAAATTCCCTGGTTCTTAATGTTCTAGAATAAGCTCAAGAAATTATTATCTCTAGTGTTTAATGAAGAAGCCAAGAACTCTATGTCTTTGAATACTCTACCCTTTGTGTCTAATGATAGGCATAATTCAACCATTTTATTTGAAGTAGGTCCATAGGTCACCATTGCTTTGGTTCTAATTAAATTATCCTCTTATAAATGATAAATCAACCTTTTGGCTATCTAGTTATATTATTTGAACAAATTTAATTACCAAGCTCTCTCTTTTGGCTTGAAATAGTGAATGCAAGAACATTTTTATGGATTTTCATACATTCAAGGGATTTTGGAGGCTTTAACATAGCTTTAATGGTGGCATATGAGTTTTAATTATTTTATTTGGTGGCTTAGATCATATTTTGATCTCATATTTATACCTTCACATTCTTGGGTCCATAAAATATTTTGATTTGACATGTATGCCTATGTGGCATCTTCTATCCCCATAGCTTATTTAATTTTATAATGTTACCATTGTCATTTTGAACACATGTCCTCATCTTATACCCCCTATAAACTTGATTAAATTTATTTCATCAATCTCCTTGGGAGTCTCATATCCTTGACCTTAAATACAGCCATTGATCTTTAATTTGGGCTTCTAATATTATGATACTTAGAAGTGTCACATGCCTTATATGTACCTTGATGTCCTTCTCCATCTAGTTAACAATTTTACACCATGTGGTAGCCTTGCATGAAATCTAGGCTCATTTACTTGTTAACTTGAATTACAGCATCAATCTCTATCTACATGTTCAATGTATATCATCAATCTCCATCTACATGATTAAATGCTCATTTTTGATCTACCAAATATACAATCAAATGCAGTCCATTGATCTTGTATTTGTTCATAAAATCAAATACAAGTCATTGATTTATCACAAGTTCACCATGATTGTGACACCTCACCATTGCATTCAATATTAGGATCCTTTGACATATTGAATTTGTGATCACCATTAAATCTTCATTTGTAGGATTGTACATGCATTTCCAATCTTTGATTTTAACTTATTGACCCTAGTCTTCATGTAGATCATTGATCATAACTTTTACATAAGAATATGCATCTTTAATATTTGATTTAGGGAACTTTGACTTATTGACTTTAGGGATCACCCACATGTCATTGATCTTTGATCTAATCGAGTGAGGTTTCAACACTTGTATCCTTGTGTTCAATTTATACCTAAGAACATTAAAATCAAAGAATAAATTATCAGGATGTATAAAGACTTAGCATAAATCTTAGACTAAGGTTTTAATGAATTAATAAACTTGATCAAAAATTAAACTAAGACTAAGTTGGTATAAAGTGACCCATCGAAATATGAATCCATTTTAATAAGAAATTAGGATAAAGTAATTTATATTAAGGTTTTAAATATAATTTAAAATTTGATTCAAATAGGAACCTATTAATTGACCAACTAAGGGTCAAATTAACACTAAAGCATAAATCCATGAACATTTGTTCATTTGTGTGAAGATCCATTGATCCTGCAAGATGGAAACATATGATCCAAATGTTAGTAATATTAGATGAGATTAAATAAAGATTATATGCTAGCATGTCAATGTAAGATCGATCAAAACATGATATTCAATAATGCACTTTGATCAAGTTGAATGTCTAATTTATAGCATAATTTATAAAATTTGAATAAGGGTCCTTATTTTTTATAAATGGGGTATGTTGACCTCAACACTATGAAGAGTAAGCATATAAATATAATTTAATAACACGAATCCACCTTGATAATTCTTAGGATTAGGATTATACACTTAGTGTTTTTATGTCTTTTCCTCTTTACTTACATTATTTTGAGTCAATATTGTTTGTTTTTTTAAACCATGTCCAATAAAATCATGTTTATACATCATTATTTTGTGTAAATATGTATTATTCCATCTATTTGTTACCACACTTTGCCTTCATCATTTTGCAAAAAATTATATATGTGTGTCACTTATTTGAAAGGGGCATCATTATGCTACCCATTTCATTCCAAGTTTTATGCTTTAGAGTTTTTGAAACAAAACATTTATCATACCTTTAGAGAAATATAACATAATTACACTACTTTAATTATTTCAAATACTTGTTGCCTTGTATCTAATCATAATCTTGAAACCACGTGTGCCTTTTTGATCTATGCCTAGTATCATTATGTTATCTATTTTTATCTAGTTTGTTGTCCATACGAGGAAACTAAGAATTATCAACCATGTTTGAAATTGGTCTTGTGAAGTTCATATTCAAACTTTGATTGGTTTATGCCTATGCCTCACATAATTTTGGCTTATAAATTTACATCTCACTTTTAGATTGTGTAACTTGGATTAATTCCTTGCTTGTATTAGTGATATTTGTGCCTAAATTTGGGAAGTGGTCTATATTATGTGTGCCTAAAGTCCAATGTCTTTTTCCAAAGGTCAAGTTTGTGTTTGAATTTGAATGCCTAGTTTGAGTCCAAGTGTTTTAAATTTTTAGATTAATTATCTTAATTTTATACCTAGTTATTCTGAGTCTAGCTTTTGTGTTGTGTTTCCAAAAGACTTAGTAAATCCCTATTTGTTTTTAGACATAGTGTGTTCCAAGTCTAGATTTTATGTCATGTTTCCAAAAGACATAGTATATTACCTCTTTGATTTAGACCTAGTATGTTTTGAGCCTTGATTTTTGCCTTGTTTCTAAATACCTAACAACCTTTTCCATTTTTAAAACTAGATTAGAGTTGTTTGAAATACTTTTTTACCAATATTGGCATTCAGATTTGTATTTTCACTTGAATATTTGTGTGAAACATTTGATGTTAGACCTTGAGGAAATTTTAGACCAAGTTTATCATTAACCATTTTAGAGAAGCAGATCCATTCTTAGACTGAGTTCTTAGACCAGGTTCCTAGCCATACTAAGTTTGGAAATTTATTTTATTTGAGACTGAGTACCTATTTCTATACCAATGCCATTTTCAAACCTAGACCTAGACCCAAACCATTTTCATAGACCAAGACCACCATATTTGGTATGATTTCCAAACCTAGCCATGTCGATTATCATTTAGTGTGATCACCTTTATATAGGATAATTAGCATATGATGTTCACCCTTTTAATGATAATGGTACCTAATCTTGGTACCTAATCCCCTACCTATACCATTAATCCTCTTTAAATTTGCATGAGCAACCAAGTTCCAAAACACCCAAGGATTACCATTATAGGTCCTCATTCTTTGGCTTGCATTAGCAACCAAGCTTCATAACATCCATCCAATACCATTCTAAGCCATTTTACTTTGGCTTTTGTTAGAAATTAAGATTTTAAACACCCTTACATTACCATTATAGGTCTTTCCAAGTATGGTAGCTCATTATCCCAACAAGGTAGTGTAATTATGACTAGATGGGTTGCATTTACCATTTTAGACTGATAACCAACCTTTGTTGAACCCATATCATATGAGCCTATTTATAAACAATTTTTTATACAACCACCTATCATTATTCATATAGTGCCAAAATTCCCCCACATTAGAAAAACCATGCCAGTATTTGAGACACAACATATCCAATCAGTACCATTCTAAGAGCCATCATCTAAAGACTAAGATGTATTCAACATTGATATTCTAAAACTAATTGTGAACCAAAGAAAAGAGCACAAATCAATCTATGATATTATGGTTGAAACACATACTTGTGACAAGTCAATCTATGGTAAATCACCTTTTGATCCTTTTCCCTTTGGTTGAGAAGTCTCACTCAAACAAGCCAGTCTTTATTTAGTCACCTCCTAATGATTATAACTACATTTGGTAAAATAATTATCATGACCATTATCCTATTTTTAAAAATTCCCCCTTTGACAAGCTAGTCTCTATGGAGTTATCTCTTGACCTTGTCCCCCTCATTATGGAGTCTCACCTTGACAATCCAATCTCTGTGGAGTCACCCAATGAGTTTTTACCTCTATTTGAGGGGTTTCACCTAGATGATCCAGTCTATGTTGAACCCATATTAAATGAATCTATTTTTGAAAAGCTCATTATGTCATCATAGGCCATTACTCGTTCACTACCAAACATTCAACAAGACATCATTTTAGAAACATCCATAATCAAAGAAGAATCAAAATTAGAGTAAGGTTCTATTTTTGAACCAATATCAAATTTAGAATCAAAAGTAAAATAAACATTAGTCTTAACATAAAATTCAAAGTCCCTTGAGTTAGGCTCATCTTCAGAATCAAAATACATTCATGGCTATTATAACATTGGTTACACATGCCTTGTACATTAATTTGAATACATTTTTTATCCTTCCATGGCTTTTTAAGATGATTACTTAAGCATTAACAAGATTTATCCCAATATATTCTATGATGATGGTGCTACCTCTTCCCATTTCATTACCATTTCACATGCCATTACCACCACCCAACATTGCCATTATATTGACATTCTGCCTCTTACAAGTGTTGATTGGGACCAATAGAATCATACCTTGTTAAACTCCATCCATGGAGGCATATAAATTATAGAATATCAAGGGGACCAGGACCACATTCATAAAAAATAAGAATAATCTCCTAGTGAAACCTTTTTAGAGGTATTAGGGGAAATCAAAGTTCAATCTCAACATATTTTAGTAAAACCTTATTCAAGGTGTTAGAAGAAAATCAAATTCAAAAGTCAATGTTCCTTAATGAAACCTTCTTATAGGTGCTATTGGAAAATCAAGACAAATTTATTGATGAAAACCTCTTTGAGGCACCAATAAATGAGCATAATAGTTATTCACTTCTTGATGAAAACATTATTAAAGATAACATCAATACAACTTCCAATCTATAACATAATCAGAAGATAGCTACTCTTAGGCTCAAACAACAAAAAAAATTAGTGGTCCTATTGAGAGCATATTCAAAATTATGTTGAATATGGAATCAAACACATTGTGTGTGGTTAAAAATACTGATTTTCATTTGTTTCCCAACAATTATAAATTCCATTATAATCTATTTATTCATTTTTGACCTATATTACATTTCCAAATCAGATCTATCAGCCAATATTTATCCTTATTTACCATCTTTGGCCATACTTTCCTTTATAGAGGCTACAAGGAAATTTTATCTCTAAGTTTGGAGGAAATAAAGTCAATGGCCAAAGAAGATCAAAATAACATTATTGGAGTCCAAATCAGTAATAGATTATAGTTATTTAGAAGCGGTGTGGGCTAGTAGTTTAAACATTTGAATATTCTAGTTATATCATATGTTGATCAAGACATTCATCTCCACATCAACAAGAACAACATAACCATATATTTGCCTTGCCATTTTCATTTTCCATTCACCTTGCCATTATTTCATACCATATCATGTCATTACCTTACCTTGTCACTTGGGGTAAACCCTATTACCATTATAGCTAATTATCATACCATCACCTTACCTTGACTTTTGACTCAACTTACCATATTACCATACCTTTACTATTGACCAAAGTTGTTTTTAACATGTCCTACCCACCCTTTTAACCTTGGTTTTTCTCCATTGGTTCTTTAAGAGCATTAAAAAATGATTCAGATAAAGTTTCAGTAGTTGATTTAGTAGTCTACATAAGAGGCCATATCTTGGACCAGTATAAAAATAGTTTGGAAATCACATTCTTCATTTTTTACACATTCTATTTCATTTTAGGTGATAGTAATTATAACCACCTTTGGTCAAATTAGTATCATTGTTCCATGCCACTATTTCCTAACTATAACTGCCTATGTGGAAATTAGGGGAAACACCTTTACCATGTATTACCACATCACCATTCCTATTCTATACTATTCCATTTCCATAATTCATGAACTTGCTACTACATAGTCCAATCCTCTACCGTAAGGCATAACTATAGTGACTTACAGTCCTCATGGGATTGTGTACACAATACTCAATTTATGTTAAGGTCAGGCTAGTCACCATTTTTTGACTACTCTTTCTATTTTATGAGAACCTAATCAATGATATAAATAGTTTGTGAGTGGTATTATGTTAATCTCTAATGAGTTAAGATACCCCAAAAATTCCAAAAATATTCAAAATAGTTCAAAATCCTAAAAACTAGAAAAATCATCTTATAATCTCCTAAAGAGATATGAATCCTCAAAATCTTAAAACATTTGTCTTGTCTAAACCAAGTCAACAATCTTCAACCCACTCTACTGGATAAAATTCATGGTGGGTTCCCAATTCATGCTTTTTAGGCCAAGCTCGTAGCTTTCACCCTATTGGGGCAACATCAAAGCATACAACTTATATTAGGATATCTTATCCCTGCATGTCATTTCCTTACATAAAAAATTTCTTAGGGGCACTACCTTTTTACCATTTCATTAAGACTTCATGCATATATATTGACTTGGTTGATGATAGGATGTTTTCTATTGCTTTTACTTTCAAGCTTTTTATGTGTTTATTTGCTTAATTATTTGCTTATTTCTTTGCCTATTTGTTTGATTTTATTATTGTGCCTTGACTCAATAAATATGAATTCATTGGGTGATTTATTATGCATTGTACTAAAGTCTATCCATATTCATAGGTCAACATTATCATCATGGTTTTTATCATTAGTGCTTTATTTTCAATTATTTATTAGATCAAGAGTTAGTCCTTATACACATTATGGCTAGGTCATCATGGTGTTTATATCATGATGTATATTGTCACATGCTATAAAAAATATGTTAAGTGGATCTTATAAACAATGGTGCCATAGATTTAAGGGTGCATGGTAGCTGAGTTGGTGTGAAGGAGAGTCATGAAGCATAGTGTTAGGCTTATGATCCTGGTGTTACGCATCAAATCCAGTTTGAGTCACGTTGTGTTTACCATAAACCCTTTTGGTAGGGGCCCTAGCTTGGTTGGCTAAGTATTTCCAATGCAGCTCTGCTGGTCTCATGTTCTAGTCTCCCCCCGCCCTGTGGTACCGGTATTAGGCATGTCTAGCCAGCACCACCGGTCACATTAAAAATTTTACTAGGCTTTTTATTAAAAAAAAACAATGGTGCCATAGACACTTCCATTTATTCACCTTTTAAATCCTCCCACCCTCCTTGATCAAATCAACCCATTAACCATTTTGGCTATATCAATGCTAATAAGGATGCACATCTCCACATTGGTATGTATAATATAATCATTCACATTGATCAATTATTATTTTTATTATATTATATTCATCATTCCATTTTATCCTTCTTTTGGGTAAACTACATTGGCTTGAGGTTTCTTTATACTATGTTGGCAACATTTGGATACATGATGTATCTTGAGTTATCTTAGCCACCTTTTTTCTTCTAATCATATCTTTCATAACTTTGTGCATCCTCATGTTCATGGTTATTTATGGATTCTTTAGTCATTAGACCATCACATCTACATTTACACCTGCTCATTTTTAATCTATATGCTAGGTTATATCCTTGAGCTATGTTTGCCAATCTTCCCTACTGGGTGAAAACCAAAAATCATTATTCAATATAGGTCATCTTAATGATTATAATTTCCTATGGGAAAATTATTATTAGAATCATTCACCCTGTTGGGGCACATACCTATGACACTAATTATAATTGCCTTTAGGTAAATTAGTGTCTCAACCTCTATTATTGATTATAACCACATTTGGGTAAATCAATACTTATAAATCAAATGAATGAAAGAATTATATCAATTGGATTAATCTCACCTATGGGTTAATTTGTTTCTTATTCTTAGTTATTTTCAAGGGACCAACAATCCATCATCTGTGTTGGCCACTCCCTCAAGGGGGCATCATTATAGGCTTCCCAAATGTTGTTTAGAGCTTCTTATTCAATCATTATCTTCTTTTCCTTCTTAATTAATTTTTATTCATTATTTGAAAATATTTTACATTGCTTGTGTCTCACAACACCTTCTCAAATAGGGAAAAACTATAGACACCCCATTATAGCCACAACTGGCTTCCAATCAAGCTATAGACTGATTTCTACCAAATATTTCAAATTAAGGCTATAAATCACTAAACATCCCAATTTCATCTACACATCAGACACTAGTGCTCAGAATTGTGTTGAGGTATCCCTATTTTGGGTATTATCATATACACAATAATAACCTCTCATGGATTCATCCCCAATCACCTTGCGAACTAACAACTAGCATTTTGGCCTTTAGACCCATTAATTGAGGCACTTGAATAATTTCTAAAAGGCTAAAATGCTAAGCATAATGAATTAAATAATTAAAACAAATTGAATTATTATCTAAATAATCCATTTAAAACTAATGAATATCTAAACATAGAAACTCAAAAATTCAAAATATCAAGCTTCTTCATCATTGCTTTTGTGAGTTGTCAATCCCTCACAAAATATATAACAAATATCTAGATTTGTGAGCCATGCCTATTAATTGAAAATAATAATTACATGTTCCCCCCTTAACTCAGATGGGGTTAAACTTAACTCACCTAGGGTTATTTTAAACTCAACCATCCTTGATCCTAACCTAACTCAACTTGGGTGAGAGTTAACATTAGAGGCTATAAATAGAAGGCCTCACTCATTGATATTTAAGCTCTTTTGGTGTAAATTTATTATGATAAAATAAGTGAAAAAAGTTTTTTTGAGTGAAATGTTATTATGCCAAAATACCTCTAAAAAGCTTCATTTTAGTGTTACCATACCAATTTCATAAGCCAATCCAAGCTAATCCAACTAACATTACCAAGGTGCTAAGGAAATGTGGATTAATGGAGCTTCATTGAAAAATATTTCTTGAGAATATAGACGAGAAAGACAACTCAAAAAGTGGATTTAGAGCTACAAATAATGTAAAAGGAAGATTTATTTTGTTTTATAGTTGTGTTTTCATTGTGTATTGGCTATATATGCTCTCCCTAGTGTCTAGGCTAGAGGTGTTAGAGTTTAGTGTGTTTCTTTCGATTTGATTTTCTTGATTAAAACTATATTAATATACCATATATGGATTCCTTATTCATAGTTATCAATTCTAGAATAGTTTAGTGATGACACAGAAACATTTGTAGAACATATACAACAATTACAATAATAAGTAAGAAGAAAATTTCAAGAAAGTAATGAGAAGTACAAAGCAACAAGAGACGTCAAAAGAAGGTAAAAAAATATTTGAATAAGGAGATTTAGGGATGGTTTACTTGAGGAAAAATATATTTATGAAATACATGTATAATAATTTGAAGTACAAGAAAATTAGACCATGCAAAATTATGAAGAAAATCAATGACAATGCTTATGAGGTGAGTTTACTACAAAATTTGTATACCTCTCTAGTATTTAATGTTTCAATTGTATATTATTTCCATGGAGAATATGGTGAAGGTGAAGAATATGAAGAATTATATTGGAAGAAATGGGTGCCAAAGAAGAAAGAAAAGATAGTGTAGGTTATAGATAAGAAGATAGACAAAAAAAAAAAGGAAGATATGGCAGGTATTTAGTATAGTGGGAATGATTAGAGTAGGAAGACAACACTTGGATTATAGAATGGGAGTTGAAAAATATTGATCAAAATAAATGATAGAATTATAATTAGATAAACTCATAGGAGCTGAGTTGTTTTCAACCATAGGAGAATGATGAAGAAAAAGAGGTTGAACTTCCCGAGGACATAACTTTTGATTTGTAACTCTATTTGGGCCTATCTTAGTGCCAAAACAACTATCTCAAAAATTTCAATATAGCCATAAAAAGCCCTTCCAATTATGAGACATTTTTGATATTTTGTAGAGGCCATAAATGACCATCTGAGGGGACAAAATTATAGGTTAATATTATTTTTGTTTTATTCTAAATTTAAAATTTGTCTATTTTTGTAACTAGACTTTAACTTCAATTTATATTTATTTGATAGGTTAATTTTATGTTCAATTTATTTTTGGATATTTTTAGAATTGCATGTGCTTTCATGCAAAATTTTCTAAAAATAACAGTTACTCAAAATAGTAGGTTGAGTTTTATTTATTTATAGAGTTCTAAATTTTGCATGCCAACTTCAATTTTGAGTTGAGGCTTATTTATGCATGGTTTTTAGTTATTTGAATCATTAAATATGAATAAATATAGGTGATTATTTCAGAAGCTTTACCTATTTGTAATTTTATTGTATTAATAGTATTCAAGTTCATTAATGTTAGTAGAGGTTCTTGAAATTACATAGGAACATGCTAATTTTATGGATATCATGCACAATGGAGAGTATAATAAGGTGTCTAAGAGATAACAATAATACTAGTCATTTACGTAAACTTTAATTAGATCAAAGATCATATTGATGCATAGATATAAAAATGGAAACATAACTTGCATTGCATTAGATTATAGAATAAATCAAAATAAAGCACCTAGCTGTGCATACATCATATATAAAAGAAAATAAGGGAAAACCATAATAGGACAATTTATATAAATCTCTATCAATACATCAAACCAAATTATATTATATCGAAGTATTATTTATAGCCTTTTATAATCTTGTTGTCTCTCCACCTTCCAACCTTCTAAGATATAAAATTAAAGAATCTTTGCATTATCTAATTATCTAAATAGACTTTCAAGGTTGAATATGTATAAAACTATACAAAAGACAAAATCAAACAATTCACACATGTGTTTATTTTATATACTTTGTAGTTTTAGAAAGCTCTATTCTATATCCAACACTTTCCCATACTTAATTATTTGTCTCATCCAGAGACAAAGGTGTGAGATAAATTGAACTGAACTAGAGAGATAAGTCATAAAAAAAAATTGTAGTAATTACTCTAGGTGCTATTTACCAATTTTCACCCTTTGAGCACTACTTAGCCACCCTTTTCATTTTTCAACTAAGTATAATACTAGCATACCACCCTTTTGGGTTTTCAACATACTAGCATAACTAGGTGGATACCCATTATGGGTTTTTAACCAATATATCCCCACTCCTAATGTTTAGATTATCTTATGAAAATATTAATTTTTTAAAAGTTGAAAAATTGTATAGTATAAGCCTTACTGTTATGGTCAAGAGGTTGGTTTATTGGGGGATTGTGGAGTATGTTGTTACTGAGTAGGTGTTATCCCAATGATTCCTGATGTATCCACTACCAAAGTTATCTATAAAGGTTGTGTATATACATTTATTTCCCTCTCCTTTGTGATTTATATGTCAAGAATCTAGAACAACAAACATGCTCTGACTCCACTGTTAGGACCGAGGAAGCACCATTAATTACCATGTACAAGCAACTTAATATGTAGAATTAAACCAGAAGTAACAAGTAACTAGAATTTAGAAATAACACAGAATATGAGAGACAATACCCAATTGTATTAATACTCTTCCAAAAGGAAATACAACAAAGAAGATTGCCACAGTTCTTCTTCCTTACATCTCTAGAGCTCACACACATCTAGAGCATAAATAGTAAATCTCTTCAAGAGCTCACTCTCTCTCTTACGGTCCCAACACACAACTCAAACATAGAGTTGGTGTTCACCTCCAACTAGTCAGTATCTCTACTGCCAGTACACAAGTGCTCCACGCACTCCAAGTACTCAACATACTCCAAGTAAATCTCCCATGAATTTGCAACAACCTGCAACTCAAATGATCTTACTTTGGAAGGATCTACCTTGCCTTCCTCTTTATTACCCAATCGCGTACAAACCATACTCCAAGTAGATCCTGCCTGATCTTGCTCCCTGTTGTGTTGTTATCACCTTGATCTTGTTGCCACCTATAGATCAACTTGGTTCTACACACCTACAAACCTAGACCTTGCACACACAAACACCTGCAGATCAATGATCTTACTTACCATGTAGGTCTCCAAACATGGCCTTGCACACCTACTGAACAAGATCCTACATACATGAAGAATCCTTCTAATTCTCCAAACCAACACCCATACTTGGCACTGTGGCACTAGGAGGAACACACCTTGCTCTCTTCACTCTGAAGGAGCTAATATTTGCTCTCTTACTCTCTAGCATAAATTACAATATAGCCCATGAGTCTCTTAAATAGATCTCATGTAAACAATAATTAGACACCTAATTAAAATAATTAGATCCATAGCTCAAGACTAAAATTAGCCTTCTTCATGCAAATAATAGGTTCATTAACGAACTGTCCATGGAACTCATAGTTCAGAACCGCATAGCTGACTGACATCAGTCCCTGTCTGCTTGGGGGTGATTGACGTCAGCCGATCTCTGACCATCGTCAACAGCTCCCTGTCTCCACCTGACTGACGTCGGTTGGCCTGATCGACGCCAGTGACTATGACACTCAGCACCCTCCTCCAATGTCTGCATTAGTGAAGCTTTTAGCTCCACAACCTAACAATCTCCCACTTGCAGATAAACAGCTACACTGTACCTATACCTGTACCCCATCTAATCTATTTCCTAGCTTATAACCCTCTTTAAAATTAACCTTGAAGAACACCCACCACACAACCTGTGGTGCACCTACTGTCATCCAAGTAACCTGCCACATCCAAACCTACAAACCCATGTAATGAAGTCCTGACCCTGCATAGCATGTATACCTGCTGTTGGTCCCTCTCAAATACCTGAGAACCCACTTCCTTGAATTGGCTCCTAACTCTTTGACAGCTCTCACTGCTGGGGAAAAATCAAGTCTATACCAGACCTCATGTGATTTTAGACATTGAACTATCTAGCCCTTGGTGTGCTCAGGTTCTGCATCCTACGTATTGAACCTCACTAACACCTGATTCACATCAGCTCCCACTGGAGACAAAATCAACCTGCGATCTTCCATGTCTCTCATGCCAAAGAATTTCACTGCTCTAAATTCCTCATGACATGCCACTCAACTAACCTTACCCTTAGCTCAGCAAAACCCTGTATGTACAAACTTGCTAGCTAGCATACCATCCACATAAAGTAACAGGATAATGTTGCAATCATCATCCACCTGGTAAGACAAACACAATGGTTACACTGACATTGACTAAAGCCCTACTTTGTCATCCACCTGTCAAAACCTGTACCACTATCCTGCAACATCCTCAAGACCATATGACTTGGCCTTCTATCTTATGTATCCATTCTCTCTATTCTTTAACTAAGGTATCCATTCATCTCAGTGCTTTCATACCGGCTATCAACCCTACCAAATCTCTCGTTTGGTTCTGCATCCTATTCATGCCATGCTCCCACTGTTTCCTAGATCCTTCCTACTCTGCAATAAGTAACGAGCATAAAGAAGAGGAACAATGAATTTGAGGCTTACTTACCCTTTCAGTCCTCCACATGGGCATCTGAGACTCCTTGACAGCTTGCTATCTACCCAAAATCTGTTCCAGTGACCAACCTCAGTCGCCACATAGTCTGCATCCAACTGACATCAGTTCCATGTGACTGTCTAGGTCATCGATGCTAGTTATCCTACTAACGTCAGTCTCCACCTTCTTGACACCACTGACTCCTCTAGTCTGCACATGATCGACGTCAGTACCTGTCTATTCGGTGTCAGTTTCCCTTGACCAATGCCGGTACCTATGTTCTCTTGTGAGTGATGACTTTTTTACCCGCGAGCTCTCCATGGATCAAAACCCTATCCAAACCACCCTGCTCAGAGATGTCCAGCCTTCTCCACTAATCTCTATCAATCATCTCCTCCAGAAACACCAAGGCTTTCTAGTTCTTAAGTCTGTCAAACACATCTATCTTTTGCTTAAGAACATGCATCTCCTTCTTGCTCATGTGACCAAGCCTACAAAGCCACGTCTTTGCAACAAAAGAAGAATCAGTAATAAAAGCAAGTAGATAAAGAGTACATGCTTTCTTACCACATGCTAATTCAAGTGTATCCACTGTGAGAGTTCTTATGCATCTCTCATCACTCAACTTTCCTGAAGAAATTAGCCGCATCTTCAAGACCGGGACCTGCATGACCTCCTTCAACACCCATGTGTTGGCCACCTGCAATTTTAGCTTCACTTCCCCTTTGCCAATTCTTTGGCAAGGCACACCAGCCCCTAAATAAATCTGTCCAAAGTCTCCAAAGACCTTAACATGGAAAAATACTCTTTTTCAGACTGCATGGAAAGAGGCAATAGAATCTATAAAACAAGATTCTACTTTATCCAAGAAACATCCCAGAGCATCCTATGCAACAACACCTGCAACATCTACTTCTTTAGTTTCTTCATGTTGATCTGCTACCAACCAACAATCTTTCTTTACCTACTCTTTCTTTCCATAACACCATAATTGATCATTCGTGCCTTTGAATTCCTCCATTCTTAGTGTACTTTCTTCTATTGTTGCTATACTCCCACTCAATCAAAAACCCCTGAGAGTGACCTGTAATCAAACACAAACCTACTCCCTACAACCTTAGCTCTGATACCAACTATCAGTGGTATCAAGCTATGAACCAACACCTTGGCTCTGATACCAACTGTCAAGAATCTAGAACAACAAACATGCTCTGACTCCACTATTAGGACCGAGGAAGCACCATTGATTACCATGTACAAGCAACTTAATATGTGAAAGTAACAAGTAACTAGAATTTAGAAATAACACAGAATATGAGAGACAATACCCAATTGTATTAATACTCTTCTAGAAGGAAATACAACAAAGAATATTGCCACAGTTCTTCTTCCTTACATATCTAGAGCTCACACACATTTAGAGCATAAACAGTAAATCCCTTTAAGAGCTCACTCTCTCTCTTACAGTCCCAACACAACTCAAACACAGAGTTGGTGTTCACCTCCAACTAGTCATTATCTCTACTACCAGTACACAAGTGCTCCATGCACTCCATAAGTGCTCCACGCACTCCAAGTACTCAACGTACTCCAAGTAGATCTCCCATGAACTTGCAACAAATTGCAACTCAAATGATCTTACTTTGGAAGGAACTACCTTGCCTTCCTCTTTGCTCTCCAATTGAGTACACACCATACTCCAAGTAGATCCTACCTAATCTTGCTACCTATTGTGTTTCTATGACCTTGATCCTGCTGCCACCTACAAATCAACCTGGTTCTACACACCTGCAAACCTAGACCTTGCACACACAAACACCTGCAGATCAATGATCTTACTTACCATGTAGATCTCCAAACATGGCCTTGCACACCTACTGACCAAGATCCTACATACATGAAGAATCCTTCTGATTCTCCAAACCAGCACCCATACTTGGCACTGTGGCACTAGGAGGAACACACCTTGTTCTCTTCACTCTGAAGGAGCTAATATTTTCTCTCTTACTCTCTAGCACAAATTACAATACAGCCCATGAGTCTCTTAAATAGATCTCATGCAAAAAATAATTAGACACCTAGTTATAATAATTAGATCTGTAGCTCAAGACTAAAATTAGCCTTCTTCATGCAAACAACTGATTCATTAACGAACTGTCTGTGGAACTCGTAGTTCAAAACCGCATAGGTGACTAACGTTGGTCCCTGTCTGCCTGGGGGTGACGGACGTCGGCCGATCTTTAACCGTCATTGGCATCTTCTTGTCTCCACCTGACCAATGTCGGTTGGCCTAACCGAAGCCAGCGACTGTGACACTCAGCACCCTCCTCCAATGTCTACATCAGTGAAGCTTTTAGCTCCACAACCTAACATTATAGAATTTATTTTAGAGGATTAAACTGGGGATCATCTATTATCTATGTAATGGTTGGATTCAAATGAGCTAGTTCTTGATTGAGCATTTTAATGTAAAAAGTTACTTCACATACAATCGAAAATGGAATGCATAATGGTACCTAGATCATTATCATGTTTTGTAAGTCATAATCTTCTACATTTTTAAATAATACCTTGGTATTAGATTGTTTCTATTGAGTGTCCAAGATGATCTCACCCAATCTATCTATTGTCTTATGGGCTTGAATGGCTATGAAAATGTTTCAAATTATTTCATGATGCCATATTTTCAGCATATATACAAAAATATCTTGAGAATCTAATAGTTTTTTTAGTGCACTACTCATTTTATTTGTAATTACCATTTGATCCTCCAACATGGCTTTAGTTTTATCAGCAGTATAAAATTAAAGCTACACAGTGGATGGGGATTGTTTCAAATGCTATCTCCAATTGAGCATATCCTTGGATAACTTCTTGGATTATTTTGTATTAGTGTCTAGGACATACTCATATTCTTCTAGGAGTTTGTACATAGTCTCTATTTATAACATGAGGGATTGTCCTTATGTGTGCAATGTCAAATTTTTTTATGAATCTCCCTAGATATTTTTAAGTTCTATCAATAACACCATGAATTATTTATCTTATGACATAACTTGATCACCTAATTCTTACATAACTAAGGTGGGATAGGCATTATTGATCAACTACTTCACATTTTTCAGCCTCTCCTATGCTTTAACCTTTTCATCCCATAACCTTAGGACTTCTTGCTAAAAATTTAAAGCCCTTTAAGCAATGGATTCATAGAAAATATCTAATCCTTAAATATATTTGGAGAGTGACAACTAGGTTACATCTAGTGATGTTTCCATAATAATGGTGTCAAGTGCCATGGATGTAGTCATGGATATCATAGGATAAGGTGTAAAATAAGTAAGTAGAAGCAAAAAAGTAGTTTTCCTGGTGGATGTAATAGGGACATCCCATAGCCATTGAATAGGGATATAAACTACTTATTCAATTCCCTTAGTGTGATTGGTAGATGTTACTTCTCCTTAGACTTGTGTATTCTTAATCTCCTTAGCCTTGGTTGATGCTTCTACCTTGGCCTTATTCTTGGTTTTAGCTTGTGCTTTAGCTTCTTGTTCAACCTTAGATTGAGATTTGGCTTGGGATTTGGCCTATGTGTCAGCCGTGGATTTAGCTTCTACTTTGGCCTTAGCCATGACTTTGACTTTAGTTTCAGCTTGAGCTTTGGCTTCATATTTAGCTTTAGCTTTGACTACTTGCTCATGCTATTTATTCTATGTCCTGGGCCATTTTTTTCACCTTTGTTCTTCTTGTTGTTATTTATTCTTTGCCTTTGCTTCGTTAACCTACTTGCACACAAATTTAGCTTCCTCAGCTTTCTTCTTTTTAGCTTCAACTTCTTTGGCTTGATTTCATGTAGCCTCTATTTCCTCAACTTTCTTTTATTTGTTCCATGGTTATGTCTTGCTACTTCCATTGTGGACTCTACATATCTTCTATTGTGCTAATGGGGCATAGTTGCTTGTTCTTGCAATTATTAAATGATTTATTCTTATTGTATCACCTCAAGCTCAAGTGTGCCCTACATAGTTTATTATTCCTCATATTCCCTAGGCACATATGTATCCATGGGTTCCTCTTATCCCTTGGTACCCTTGTTGGATTCAATCTACTCAGATGATTATGCTTCACCTAGTTGATCTTTTAATACCAACTTATTTCTTCTAGATTTGGTTGGAGGCTTAAGTGTCTTATTTTATTTCTTTTCCCCCTAGGGTGGAGGTTATTGAGTTGTATGCACACTACTTTAATCTATAGGTATGTCAAAAGAGACTATCCCTCCTACACTATTTATGAGGGATTCACAATTGGATGTTTATGTGGTCACCTAAAAAAAGTTTGTGTGGGGTTGTCTTCTATAGATAAGTCTATGGCATGTGTAATAAATGATATCATAACTAGTTTTATTGAAAATATTTCTACTTCCAACTTTTGTTGAGTTGCTTCTTATCCTATAATGTTAACAAGAATAGAAGTAAGTGGTTGAGTGATATCAACCCAAAGGTCTTGGCTTACCTGATTTTGCACTTGGCAAGTGCATACTACTTTTCAAAATAAAAAATCCTTCTCTTCCTTTGCATTATACACCTTGGTGTCAATGAGACCCAAATGATATTTTTAATTCACACCAATGGTCTACTTTTTCCTTCTTCCCACACTTGCCTAAATAGGCTCTTCAAATTCTCATATGACTCTTCCTCTTACATTAATATTTGAATTCTCCTTCTTGACACATATTTATTTTATTTTATAAAAATTAATAATAAATAATATTTACCTTTACCCTTACTAACACTCACCTAGACTTAAAATGGTGTCTTACACCGAGACACATAAGGACCAAAAAAATAAAGGTTTTACAATTTTGATCCATTACAAGTAAATTTGATTACCTAAACTAATACTCCTACTATCCATAACCTCTTTAGCTGGAGCTAACTTCCTGCTACTCCACCTAGTTTCCTCACTTTCTCTACTCTCTTCTTCTTCTATCTTAGGCCCCTTGCTTTCTTACTTTTTTTCTTCTCACATATTATATATCTCCTCTTTGGGATTCTCACTCCTTAATATCTTTTACTCTGACTATATATTATAACCTCAAATACATTTTAATTTTATAAAAAATATAAATACTTTTCTTCTTGGTAACATATGAGCTCCATGGTTAAGTGAAACATTGTAAAATATATTGAAATAGACTCATTCCATAAATAGTATTATAAGCTATAACAAAATTTTAAGTCACATGTCCATTATGACATGAAGATTATTGTCCCATCATTATATCTCTTTTTCCTTTCATTTTGCCTTCCTCACCTCCAATTTCCTACATGTTGTTTTCTTGAGATGTTCCCACAATAACCTACAATGTATCCCATCTTCACTTTTTTCTTTCTTATGATCTTAACCATCAATTTTTTCCTTTGTATGCCAATAATGACCTATCAAAGGGTCCTAAAATAAAAATAGGTATGCAATCTATCCACATCATAAGACTAATATTTATTCTCATATAACTACCATGATATTAAGATGAGGTAAATATTTATTTATCCATTCATTTCCTAGCTTACTAGAATATCCCTTCAAGTCCTAATATGTTTTGGAAATGTTGACCTATGTGGCACAATCTATGGAGTTATAATATTTGTAAATACTATCCTAATATATACATCTAGATGTTCAAATAAATTCCCACCACTTTGAGAATGTGATAGTCCCAAGGACCCATGATTCATACATAAAGAGATATTAAGGATGTCATCTCACTCTTAGAATCCTTATGTGTTTCCATGACTTCTAGCTTATAGCTAGGATGTAATATTGATAATACTAAGAAAAAAGTATTCATTGACTTGATTTAGTTATGGATGGTACATCATTTCTTAGTCTTATTAGCCTGATGTAGCACATAAAGGACCTACTTGACCAGAGGTTGATGGGTGACATGTTTATCTTTCCAAATGAGACATCCTCATAAACATTGGTGCCCAAAATAGAATATCTAGATTTCCACATGCTAGCCAACCAAAATTTAACTCAAATAAGGCAAGTTGAGACTTAGGCTTGAATATCCCAAAAACCACACCATTGTTGACTATAATTAATAGTAAAACTAAAACAAGATAAATTTATATCTATATCCAAAATAAATAACCATATTTCTAAGTATGGGAAAAAATATAAGAAAAAATGAAACTCAATGAGACCTAAATGATATTTGTCATTCACATAAGTAGTTTGATTTCTCCTTATTCACACACTTGCCTAAATAGGCTCTTCAACTTATCATTTGAATCTTCCTCTTACTTGACTCTTTGATTTCTCATTATTGACACATTTATTTTCTTTTATGAAAAATAATACTAAATATTATTTTCCTTTACCCTTGCTAATAATTAATATATAGTTAACAAAAGGATGTGTTTCCAACCACTTAATATTCATTAACTCCTAAGGATGTGTTGTTCAATTTGTGTGAGGAATTTTGATACTAGTGTTTAACCCTTTTGTTTAGAAAGAGTTAACAAGGTAGAATAACTTATACAAAAGGATGGATAAAATTATTATAAATCAAACCAGTTAATTGTAAACCTAGATAAATAAATATTCTAAATTAAAATATAGAGATGTGATAAATAAAAAATTACCAACTTTTAAAGATTTTCTATTGATTATAATTCCTAGGAGAAATGATATTTATCTAGATTTAAAATGCAGAAGTGGATCTGAGTTGTATATAGGAAAAAGTGTGTAGGATTAAATTGTAAAATAATCTCTAAATTATATAAATGATGTTTATGGAGTCATAAAATACTACCATTGATCTTGAGACACTATTATCGATTATACTATTTATTTTTTGATGCTACTATCTAGTATGATAAATCTATTAGATTTGATGCAACCAAATTTATTATTCTAGGTTTCTATCACCTTTTTGACAATGCATTCATATTTGAAACATAGATTATATATGTCTGATTATGAATCAAACCCTATATCTTCACCCTTCTTCACCCTTGGGATGTGTTTTCCAAAAATGGGTTAGTGGGATCATAGTGTAAAGATAACCTCAAAGACCCATAAGACTTATATAGTTCTCTCTTATGTGTGGGAGTGAATGTGAACTATGGTGTAATATGGTATATGTAGATGCACACAATTATCTAGCTTGTAACTTGAAAAATACCACTCATGAGATGCTCTTTAAATGATTCAAACCTTTTATATGACTGCTCCTATGACTGATATGAAAATATGGAGGAATAGGGAAGTATAACTTAGTTGTACAATTAATTAAATGGGTTTTAATGGGTTCTTAATTGGTACTTTATAGATAAATAATTAGAAGGATTAGAATTGCATTTATATTGAACCTTTAAAAAATATCTCATGGTAGGGTTAAATAATATAGATGGGCTAACCCATAGGTTTCCAATATTTTGCAATTTGGATGAATTTTGAGGATTGGACACTAGATAAGGACATAGACACTAATAGTAATACTAGTGTCCCTTTATGGCTGGTAGTGTCCAAAAGTATATAAAATAGTTGAGGATATGAAAGTAATAGTAATGATGTATATCAAATTTTAATAATTCTATATAATACAAGAAATATGGGTCATCAAATTTTAATATTTCTATATAATACAAGAGATATGGGTCATCAAAATTATAAGGGTCGACTATAAGATAATTAATTAGGCATAGTGAGATGGTGAATGTGAGCCTTTTCATAGTGGGAAGGTCTAGAAGTGAAAGGTAAAGCCCTGATTGGTATTTATCAAATGTATGAGACTAATATGATATAAATATTTAGTTTTAGTAGTTAAATTCCTCTCATTTAATCTAGTAATCCATAAGGATGAAATTACTAGGTTAAAGGAAAGAAATTCATGTATGGGTTTGTACAACACACCTTGTCTTTTCTTGAGCCCACTTTGAGTGTTTTGATGGACCTATAATCAAGAACATGTTACAATGTAAATCAATGCATATAATCTAAAATTTTAAATAAATGAAATTCTTAAATTAAAAATAGCATGGAAGGAGTACACCTAGGTGTCAATGTAACCATGTTGTCCATTTGTACTTGGAAAATATGCTTCTTTATGAAGCATTGAAACTAAGATTAGTTCAGAACTAAATCTTGGATATTTGAAAAGGGAGTTTTTAAATTATTATTCCTCTAATGAGGTGTAAGAATGAGTTGTGGCACAACTATTGAGATCACTGAATCTCAATTGTACAACTCAATTATAAATATATAAACTAGTGAGGGTGAGTTATTTAATCAAATAATCATATAAATATAGTGAGGTGTGGTGATTTAATTAACCCAACCTATAAATATGGTGAGGTTAAATGATTTAATCAATTAAACCTATAAATAAAACCAACTACTCTAGATAGAAAAGGTTTGATAACAATACTCCTCATGTAAAATGGTGCTTCATAGTGATAGTAGTCTGAAGATATAATTGGCTAATTTTATTTTTTTGTGCACTTACATGGAATATGCACCTATAATATGTCTAAAAAAAAGTATATGTGTCAAAAATAATAAAAATTCCATTTCAAATTTTGTGAAAAATTGGTGCAATGTACAACATTCTAACCCAAGTGTATATTTGCATCATGTAACTATACTAACAATTATGCACGTGTGGAGGTCATGTCTTTGTGACATACCCCCATTAAATATAGATATACTAAGAATAAAATAAGTGTGGAGGTCATGTATTTATATCATGCCCCCACATAAATCTATACAAGTCATGTAAATGTAGAGGTCATGCCTTTATGACATACTCCCATTGATATGCCCCCATTTTGAGGTAAAGGAAATAGAATTCGGTAGATACCTTACCTCAAAAGGGATAATATAACTATATAATCTATGTATGAATCATGCATCATATAGGATTAAAACACACACACACACACCAAAACACACACACACACACACACACACACACACACACACACACACACACACACACACACACACACATCAATGAAACACACAATATGAGACCACATAAATCCCTAATATGCATGATATAGATCATGGTAATGTCTATAAATTAATAATACAAGCTCAAAAAATAATCAATCACACACATAAGATCAATCAATGTAATGAAAAATAATGGTCCAAAGAGACCTCATACAAGGGTCTTGTTCAAATTATAAAAATTTAAAAGGAAATTACATATTCAAATGTCTTATCAACATAAACTAACATATTAAAATGTCTAAACCACATACAATGACACATGGGCCAATAATAAAGGAAAATATTCAAATGCTTCACATAAAAGACAATATAAAATAATGAAATACACTCAATGAATTGAAAATGTGAATAAATGAAGTATACCAATACAAGCATATCATACTAGTCCCTGCATATATGTGTTAGCAAAAAATATCATGTAACATAGAATATTAAGTACATTTAAAAATTATGAGTATGGATATATACATGTGTAAGCGTTAGTATATAAGCTCAAAAATGATACTTTACAAATGATCATAAAGGATTTTTAACATATATCAATCATGATGAACAAAGTAGATGTCCCCAACATACTATATGATGTAGGTAGAGGAGATGTTCAACATCTATATGCACATATATCATGTGTCTGTGGTATGCCTATATCACACTCAAAGATGTGTGAAACATGTATGTGTATAAAAATGAAATGATATGCTATTTACTAACATTAAACAAATAACAGGTGACAAGGAGATAATAAACATGGGAATGTTGGATATTTTTTATGTCTTTGAATTATTTGAATGTTTTTAAAATTTCTTGAATATTTGAATTTTTTTAAATATTTGGAAGGATAAGAAAATAATATATGTACCAGGAAAATTTTTACCAAAAAGCAAGGATTTAATAAATGGGATGCCTTTGTGAAGGCCATGTATCATATGTGTCATAATCATATGCTACATAATCAATATCATTAGGATCATACCAATATTTTATATTATTAGGATCATAATCATCAATGTAATCATTATCACAGAAGACATGTTCTTAGGTTGTTCTTAAACTTATGATATATCATTTTGAACATCCATGTATGAAAAACAAATTAAACCATAGATTGGAGTTGTCTTTATGAAAGTTTTTTTATTAAGTATGTTCATCATTATCAAAATGTTGCATCTCAATATGGTATAGATAAGAGTCATGTATCTTTTTTTGAACACTAGGAAAAGATGTAATTTGTGCTTTGACTTATTTATTTTAAGATGAAATCATTGACTTGGTAGTATTTACCTTGATTTTGTTTTCATATATGCATGAAATAGATATGATGTTTAGATCCTTAGCAACTATATTTTCATAATTTGATTTTGGAGGCATGTCTTGTTTTGAAAACTCATTTTTTAGAAACCCTCTTTTTAAAATGTTTGTTTTTTTATCTTGAGTTTGATTTTGCAACTTCTATTATTTCTCTTTTTGTAACATTTACATTTGTAGTTATTCATTTAATTTTGATATTTTTATAACATTGATTGATATAAATTTTCCTTTTGAATATTTTATTACTCCAATTTTTGCATTTAAAATATTTTTTACTCTAAATTATTCTTTGGTACCCATACTTGTTCTTTTTGCACTTGTACTATGAAATATGCATGCATAAAGTGAGTGCAATTTTTGATTGATGTATCAATGATAGAATGACCACTATCATTTATCTTTTGTATTTTTTCTTTAAGGCAAAACAACAATCTATATGATATCAATGTATTGTACAACATTGTAGTTATATAAAGTGTCATTTGAGTGTAGTGAGTGTTACTTGAGACCACATTACCCCTAGCTTAGCCCTATACTTATCTTAGGGCCTATTTTAACCCTTATCTAAATTTTGTGCATGTACTACACATCCATATACATCTCAAAATCAAACCTAGACTTTCCCCTATGGATTTCGGCCCCTAGTGCCCCAGGTTCTACCAATTGGACACTATTTCACTTATTTGGACACTAGCTCACTACATTAGGGACCAAGGGATCACGTTAGTGTCCCTTGCCTAATTTAGACCTAAATGGATATGTTTTCAATTCTTTAGACACCTAAATTTGGAGTAGACCTATTTAATACTTTGTAAAAGTACTATATTAGTATAGATACATGACTTTTAACCCTTTACCCACTAGATGGAAATCAAATACAAATATCATCAAACCAACTCAAAAATGGGTGAATAATCAAGGCCATTTATCCCTATTCTACCCTAATTCTTCATATAGTCATCTACAACCATCCTAAGCTTAGATTACATAGATTTCTAGTCTCAAGCCTCACTTAAAGAACTCAATTTAACACTAATACTAACATTTAATTACACTTACACCAGCAATTAGATGGGGATACCTACATCATGATTGATCCCCTCTCAAGGTATTGGTATGTAGGCAACTATAAACACAATGAGGTGTTGAAGATGTCCAACCTACCTAGCTAACATCAAAATTTTACTACTTGTGATATTTAAATTTACTAATAACATGGAATTATAGGGTTTGCTCACAAATTAGCCAAAAATAATACATATATAGTGAATCAAGGCACGTCCACATAGGTACATGTAGATTAGACTCAGCCATAGGTATAACTAAAAGATCATATAGTTTTATGCATAGGGACACTAGCACAGTAGGTAAGACACTAAAATAGTACACTACTATTCAAGGTACCATGATACTATCCAAGAGGTTTTATGACACTTGGATCCTCTTTATGACATTCAAATCAACTTATAAACTAGTTTTTAGCCCCTAGATCATCCATCTTAGTTAGTTTATAGCTAATTACTCATATCATTCATTATTATTTTTAGAATTATTAGATTAGGTCAATCTTTTCACAAATTAGTGATTATATTTACAACATATTTATTCCCTAATTTACTATATGCAGACCCTTTAAAAACTTAGTATTTACATACACTAAGTCCTAAAAAGTTAAATAATTTGGTGAACAAGACTTTAAACATATTACTTAAAACCTTAGTAAACTATTAAGGTTTCCCTTTTTATTTCCAACATTTTCTGAGTTTTTAGTTTAAAGCCTTTCATCATGATTATCATGATCAATGCCATTGTATAATTTTTGGTTGAAATCCTTATGGTTTGTCTTTCATACCTATTACTTGTTATTTGAAAAATGATGCACATATATGTCACTCTCATGGAACATGTTATAACTTAGCTTATTTCATACATTGGTACACCTCCATTGAAGCCCCCTTCTATGGAAAACATTATTACATGGCGCATTTTGATTTATCGATGGTTACTAATCAATGACAGAGAGCTTAGATGACTCTTTTTTTTCCTCCTCCACCTAGACCCATTGATTAACTTCACTCACATCTTGCTTCTACTACTCACCCTTGGTAAATAGTAAGCCCTATGGTGCGAGTTGTCACTAGAGAAAATCATATACCTCCTCAACCTATACATGATTAGTGTAACCCCACACTCCATCCTCATCCCCAACATAATATAATAGGACCTATAAATAAACACAAAGCATATGATATTATGGATAAGTTGAGAAATACACCAGCTACAATTTTTATATTGGAATTACTCTAAAAGGAAACTATTTTCAAAGATAGTATTTTTTAAACACTCAATCATACATCTTTGCCTTGTGATATAGACCCAACTTATTTTTCATCTATCATGAACATTATCAAGGTCATTAAGTAGGTTATATATTTTTACAATGAGGATTTTCCATCATAGTTAGTTATTGATCATAATCTCCCACTCTTCATTCGGGCACAAATCAAAACATATGCAACCTCACATTCCTATAGACTATGGGGGTTGACATAGCATTAATTAAAAATACATGTAATAAAATTAGAGGTTTTGATAAAATTCCTTGATAAGAATTGGGTACTATTACATTGGATAGCACAGTTGGTCCAAAAACCTTATCCAGATAATTTCAATTAATGCCTAATCATTTGAATTACAATTTATTACTTGGGAGACCTTATATACATGCCATGGAGACCATGCCATCTACCTTACACATATATGTCAAGTTTTTAATGATGGATAATTATACACTTGACTAACTAATAATCAAACATTCAAATATTATAGATTCATAGAGCCTACCACACTAACTACATCTTTATATGGGACACCTCGTGTTCACATAGCATCTTACCTCACAAGATTTTGATAGAGGAGATGAATTCATATGAGGTCAGGGAATCTAGAACCAATATTCCTACACCTATTATAGATCCACTTATAGCATAGTTACCTTCACCCATTAAGGTGAAGGAAACTCCTATAACATAGTTATCCCAACCCATGGAAGACGATGGGATTCTCATAGAAAAATTACCATTACTTATTAATTCAGAGCAAGTATACATCATAAAGTTAGATATGAATTCCAAAGACACCATAGAGGATGATCCAAAAATCATTGACATTGAAGATTTTATGTGGATTAAAATTTATGCTAGTAGGCCCTCGAGAGTACATATATGATTCTAAGACACTTTTACCTTTACCTACATGGGCATCGCCACTAGTTTACAATTTCATATATACAGGCTGAGATACTCACTTACAATTAGAGGTAAATTATTCTATACACTTAGTACATATGGTCACACCTATATATATTTACCTATTTATTGATATTTAGGTAGGTAGTACACATGATATACCATAATATATGTTACTTGATAGAGGATTGATGATGTTACCCATAGTTTGTCATTGATCCATTAAAATATTGTCAAAATAGGATGATAGACCATTTTTTAATTTTCATAGGATTAATGGACATGATATAGATACATGATCAACACTACAACATAAACTAAACAAACTCAAAACTTGGGGTACTATCCAAAATACATAACCATTTCTTGTACTAGCATAAACACCATGATGGACTCTTCATCAACACATCCTCACTAATTCTTCCTATTTAAATTTTGAATCATTATAATAGTCATAATCAAAGTTTTAATATTTTTTATTATAGGTCAAATAAATTCATTTTCAAGCATTTAAATCAATATTCTATCACTAAACATTACAATTTCATAATCACAAATCACACAATCACCCTAGGAGGGAGAACTACATCAACCTAAGGTCCACTTGGGTTATGTAGGTAATGCTTAATTACTCAAGGTTTTTGAAGCTATCTTAGCCATTCCCAATATCCCATTCTCCCCCATTTTTTATCTAATTTATATCTATTTCATTTGTAAGAATAGTGTTTTTTAATTTTCAGGTCTTTCATGTGGCATATCGACACATAGATCCTTATTCAACCTTTGCAATCAATTTCATATGCCCATATTGATAAATCTATAATGTGTTCAACTAGGATGCAATCACATTCAATAAATAAGGCCACAATATTCTATTGTTTTCCTACTAAGGACTTGTTTTAGTAGATTATGAATCAATATTTTTTAATAATGAAACTAATAAAAATAATTCAATATATGAATCTTACTCTAAACTAACCAAACTCCAATAGAATGTCAATAATTAAAATAAAACTAAACAAACTAAATAATGAAATAATTTTAATGCATGCAAAATATTGTCACCTTCTCTAATTTGAACAATATGGATTTGCTTTTACTTCTTGATGTGGGTGCTCATTTCATCTCCAAATAAAGGTAGATTGGGAATCATATGGGTGCAAATAGCTTGGATTCTCAATTGATGTATAGAATAATTTTGATAAAAATTCAATACATTGAAGGTGAATTATTAAAATTTTGGATTACAAATCAGTTTATAATCCTTTAGGTGGTGAGATGAATGGTTGAGAATAATCCAAGTTTATTTAATTATGATATTAGTCAATATCTAGATTTGGGTCCTCATCTCAATGAAATATGACTAATTCCCATGTGTGCAAGAAAGAAGGGAAAAGTTAGTTGGTATTTTAAAATGTCTTAGGAATGAGTCAAGGTAGTTGAGTGACTCATTAAGATAGTTGAAATGTTTAATGGTGGATAAACATTGGTTGAGGAAGTTAAAGAGTTAGTCTGGATGATTAAACACTTGGTTGAGATAGTGTGAAATATGTCTAGATGAGGTAGAAAATTTGGATTTTAATTAACTTTGAAAAATTAAATGTGCATGATTAATTAACTAATATGAATTAATCAATTATTCAAAAAATGAAGGAAAGTGATATTAGTCAAAATTAAATTTGTGAATGATGAATTTATTAGTGTATTGATTTTAAATAGAGTTAATTATGATATTAAATGTGGTAGAATTTAGGTGTCTATATTTTCCCCTCTTTGAAATGGTGTTGAGACTCATAAAAACAATGTTGTTTCAAATTATAAAGAAAAAATAGAGTGAAAAATTCATGTAGAAATAATTATGGCCCAAGTGGGTATGAATGACTATGAATGATGCCCCATTGAGTGTGCATGTGGGAAAAATGGATGCGATAAAATGCTTAAAATGAATGAGGGAAGATATAAGATGGGAAGAGGTGATACCACAATAAATGGAAGGGATATTCATCAATAAAATGATCTAATTATTTCAAGAATGTGTAAAATAATTTACCCCAAGAAGATGGGTGGTAGAGAGTGGATTAGAGAAAATAATATTTCCTGTTTGTATGTTGTATAATTGTATTTTTCCCCATAAATCATACTCATAGTAGAGAATGTGGGAATGATATATCCTAATGTTAACATACAAGCCAAAAATGAAAAATATAGAATTTCTAATGATATGTAAAAATAAGTTTGCAAGATTTATTAACAAGCTATAATAATCTAAATAATTGATGGTATGATATGATAGATAACATAGCTTAGATGAGAGTGAAAGCCAAGAGTAGGGAGTAAAATATTTGAATGATTGGGATGAATATATAGGGTTAGGGGGATAATTTGAATTTAATTTTTTAAAATTAATTAGATTAATTATTTTTTTAGCCACCTAGATTGTGATTTTGGCTCTAGATTACAAGGGAAGAATGGATCAATTGTATACTAGTGGATAAGATTGCAATAGTGAGTATAAACACACAAGTGGATAATAGGAGTGGGGATGTAGTAATACTAGTTTTATATTTTGATTTGGTCATTTTTAGTATTAAATGCTAAGGAAAAGTGGCAAAAATGAATTCACCATTAAGGAAATGGTGGTGTTGGCATTATTTTTAGCATTTTATTGATGGTCATGGTGAGTTCATAAAAATATAGATATCATCATTAGATGAGGTGGTTTCATTTAAGGGTGAGGTAAATTTGTCTATACCTATGTTGAATTAGTACATGGGTGAGGCAAATGCATTAAATAACAAATTCATCACTTGTTACGGTGAATTAATCCAAAGTACAACAAATTTTCCCTAATGGGCAATAAATTCATCAAAGAGGGGATAAATATGTAGAAAAGACAAGGAGATATAAAACAAAATGATATTTTATGTGTTAATAAGTGAAATTTAATGTGTTTAAGTAAGTAAATAAAAATTAACATTGTGTCTTGGTGATTTGTGTAGGAGAGATTATATATATTTGATACTTGGGAGAGGTGATTGAGAATATTAGGGCTGATTACTAAGTTTATAGATTACAAGGTGAGGGTATTAGAGGTTATTTCTCTATCATAAATTATAGATATGTTAGAATTATGAGCTAACATGGATTTTTTGATGGATTTATTAGAGTACTGGCACTTAAAGACCAACACATATCACCTATCAACAAGTGAGATGATGGTTACATTAGAGGATGTATACATGATAATTTACATTTGTACTAAGATATTTATCATGTGGTATCCATAGGAGGATCCACCATAAGATCATTCACATTATTATAGGTGTGGGCATGGGAACATATAGTGGTAGAAAGACCAATGGGTCAGTTGAGGGGTAGAGGTACTAAGGAGCCTTTTGAATATATATGGAATGTTATTATATGAGTACAAAGGGAACACTTAAGATATATGGATTCATATATGAGGGAGTTTTAAGATATTAGATCATAAGATACCACATGGAGGCCATATAGGTAGGTTGATCCACACTAAAGGTAATACATGTTATTTATGGATTATATGATGACTCCATTTTACATTATAATGACACACAAATATATTATTGAGTGGTACATGACAAAAAGGGTGAGGAGATAGTTTTGGGTTCAAAAATATGTACCTAAAAGACCACATTTATTTACATAGGTTATGTGAGAGAGATGAGAGTGGGGACCATATATTAACCCAAAGTAGTAGATCATAGCTAGATAAAGCAATAGATAATCATATTATGACCTAGGAGAGATGTGTTAAACACATACACAACATGGTGGGAGAAATAGAGACCACTGAGGCTAACAAAACCATATGTACCATCTAGGACTTGAAGGTAGGATTGTAGGATGTGTTTAGGACACATCCACAAAGGAGGGGATTACAAACTAAGATTATGATATCTACCCAAACATAGGGTGGTGGAGATCAGACAAGAGACATGGATGGTGGTTAGGGGCATGATACTAAGATAGGAGAGGATGGGCATGATGGAGGATAAGGAGAGACTCCATTATTATTGATTGATAGTGATGAGGAGGAAGATAGAGGGGATATATGGATATGCACATTGCTAAATATAAATACAAGGGGAGGTGATGAGGCAAGGATTTTGGGATTGATAAAATTAGTAGAGGATTAGGCCTTGATTTCTAGGTCTCTAGAGGAGATTATAGCTTGAGATATTGAGATATTAATATTATGCATAAATGGAGGTGGCATAGATAAGAATGGTGATATGAAGTTGGATAAGATTAACATATTATAGGCTAAGGTAGAAAAATTATAGGTAAAGGTAGATAAGAGGGATATGGAGATATATCAAAGATGAGGGATTAGTGACATATGATGTAGGCACACATGCACCTAATTATACATGATTGGCTCTGAGATACTGATGATAGCAAGACACACTATGGGTAGAGCTGGATAAAATGGAGTTATTGTCACTTGAACTTGCACCCAATGAGAAGATGGTACAAGACTATCCTCATTAAATTGAGACAATGGAACCACCCTAGGGCTATGGGTATCCCTATTAGGGGGTGTATCTCTAGATTAGGGTATAACTCTCCTTGATGTATTAATAACGCTCAAATCTCACTACTAAACTTGAGGATGAAAAGGGATAGAGGTAACATAAAATTAAACCTATTATATGGAGGTGATACACAAAACAAATTTCTCTACTCATACCTTTGAAATGCACTTGGAATTAAGAACAAGTTACATATACACTTCACTCAATATCAACTCTCTCTCTCTCAAATTAATACTTCAACATGGGGTCTAGGAGATAGCATAGGTTAAAAAGACTTAGGAAATAGGAATTATAAGAAAATATATAAAATTATTTATTCACTATACCTAAAAATTCACTTGACACTTCTTTTTGACCTGAATGAAAGAAATCATACCACACTAGGTGCTAATAGGAGTAATATGTGAAGGTAAATAGACATCACACTTACACAAGACTAAACACTATCATGTACACTTAGTGAATTATTAAAATGAGGTAAAAATACTTGTATTTATTGATTCAAGGCATAAATTTGGTATGGATTTTCCATAACCAATAGAGAGATCCATATATTGGTCAAGAAGGCCCAATTTATAGAACTTGGAAGAAGAGAGAGAGAGGAGAAGTTGAAGAGGCACAAGGACATGTGTCACCAATGTGAAGACTAGTTAAAATGAATGAGAGATAAGGATGAGGTGAGACATATCATTTCATGAGTTAAAAATTTCATCTTTAATCATCCAAAACCTACAATTAGTCAAAAAACTCCTTTTTTATGCATAGAAAACTACCCCCTATGATTGGCCCTACAAAACTACCCAAACTCTAAACCTGATCAATTTTGATGATGAATATGAGTAGGAGGGGTTACTAATAATCCCTCACATGTATTAGGGAGGCTCCTGACCCTTCTTATCATCTTAGCCATGTATGATCACACTTGGAAATCTAAAAATAGCCCTTTTCCCTTCACCTCTCACACTTGGCACCTCCAATGTCTTCAAACCTAAAATATGATCCATAAAACATGATAAATAAATTTTTTAAGGAGTTATCATACCATTAGTTACAATAAATTGGCCTTAAAAGGCTCTTCAAATGAAGATTTCTCATTTCTTCTAAGTCCTCACTGGTTGGCTCACTAGATTGGATAAAAAGAACAAGTTTGTAGATATAATTAGGAGCTTATTAACTTTATATAATAACCATATAGACTTATAACAAGTCATAATATTCCATCCAAAAGTGATTTCATCTCCTAGAATTTCATCATGCCTGTACAAAATTAAAAATGGATAAAATAAGCCATGTTTTCCTTATAGTTCCATACATTCCAAGGCAATGTATGTGACCCTCATGGAGTTTTCAAAAACTTCTCTTCAGCACTTAGGGTCAAATTCCTCCATCTGGGTGCACTTTTAGGCTCATTTTCACCTCTAGGTCTCAAAATAGGGCTTTGGAGGGTTTGTACTCTTAACATTTATTCATAAAGGTTTGACATTGAAATTATCTCCAAATATAACTTTTGGATTCTTAAGAACCCCCTCCAACTTCCTTTAATAGCTTCAGGTCCCATGTAAAGGCTCATGAAAGATATGAGCATTATAAGATGTCCATTCAAGTCAATTTTTCACAAATAATGGGGTTTGAGTAAGTTCTAGGATAAATTGTGGTTTCGTAGTGAATATCTTGCAAAATAGAGTTTGGAAAACCTCTGAATATGTCTTATAAACATCCTTTAATCACTATAAAATCTCCCTTGAAGATAGAAATGAAATTGACCCATGCATTGGAAACATGTGTAGCCTTGCCAATAGGTCTAGCTGTACCCTGGATTCAAAATGGACCTTAAAATGGATTTATCTACCTCTTTATATCTCTAACACTTCATTTCCACTTCCATTAGGGTGAATTAAGACATTGGTATTCTTTACTAAGGCCCAAAATTAAAGTGCCTCTCCATTCAAGACTAGACCTATTTCTTGCCCATTAGGTATACATGCAAACCTCCTTAATTGGAGTACCTTGATTTCCATTATACCCTATAAGTTGGCTTATCATGTCTCCCTTTTTGTTTTCCATATTCACAAATATTAACTTGAACCCTTATTACCTTTTGGTCCATGATTTGACTGGTCCATGATTTGACCTATTTTCATGAAATGGTAGGGTCTATATAAAGGGAAAAGTGCCACTTGTTTGAGATAAAACATGGGGTACTTACCCTATTATTATTTCCAATTTTATTATTGGGGAATATTAATCAACCCCTAGTGGTAATTTTTACCAAATTTCACCTCTTTATTCCTAGTTTTGACCCTCAAGACCTCCAAATTCTAAGACTAGTCATTACGTAGGCAAAATATGCATGGTAGGCAGGGTACAAGTTTGTTTTGCCTTTAGAAAAATGGTTTAATTTACTTTGAATCCTACATTTTATGTTTAAATTTAATTTTTATAAATATATATACATTTTTTCAATGACTTTTCAATGTGACTCTTACTAGAACTTGCATCCAAACATCTCATCCTTGCTTACCTGTCCTCATGTTTTGACTATGACAAAGTCCTTTAACCGTGTTTGAAAGTTTTTTAGGACTCAAAACCAGGTTTTAAATTGTTTTAATAATTTTTATATTGTATTTCTATCACTCATTAATTTTTATAATATTCATTTCACCTATAAGATCCCTGTTTTACAAAGGAGAACCTATTTTCAACTTCCTACCTGTAGGACTATATTTCATGCATTTTGAGCTTACCTAGAGGTGCTCTTGAAATTTGGATGATGGTGTATGTAATTAATTTTAATTTTTATTTGTAATATTACATATTCATTTATTTTATTTTCACTTAGAAAACCTTTAAACCATACACCAATTCATGCTTAAGTTTCCAACTAGCAACTTTGTCTACCTTCAATGTGTTTTTGTGAGTTTAGGGGCCTATAAATCATGACCTTGTATTTATAATTTTGTCTTATGAATTAAATTTTGAAAAAATTTAAATGGTTTCAACTTGAATCATTGTCTATAACATCTCAAATGAAACACAACATCACTTTTTACACCTTCCTATAGATATCACTACTACAAATTAGTGATTTTTTATAGCTTTTGAGTTTGTTCAAAAACCATCTTCCACTCCTCATTTTGACCTTAAAATTATCATAATTAGTGATTTTTTATAGGTTTAAAATTTAAACCAATAAATTTCATAATATTAAAACATCAAAATCACCTAGGATCTTTATTTTGATCCTTTAGGGACTGAGAACCCAAAATGGCCTTCTCACTATTTGAAGTGAAAATCTTGCTTTACATAGCCTTTAAACCTTCATAGTATGGAATAAAAGGACCCTTGGATAATTTATAGTAATTAAATCATGAAATAAACCATACATTCATCATTAAAAGCTCCATATAAACCTACTCGAGAAGCTAATTGTAAGCACATTTTGGAAACAAGGAAGTGAGCAAAGAGGACTAAGGCAAATTAGCTTGAAAGGAGTACTTAATTTGATATCCCAAAAGAGTATTCATGAAATAAAACTTTAAAACATGATTTAAAACACATTGAAACCTCCATGGAACTCCTCCCACATTGTAAAACTCAGATTTCACATACATGACTGCTAACTTGGCAAAACAAGCATAATTTGGAATCCTCCTTCAAGTGGCATTGAAAGAGAAGGAGTTGGAAGTTTGAAACACCAAAATAAGCATATTAATTTCTTGAAAATAATGTGTAAGTATCTAAAACAAATGATTCCATCAATCTAAAGTAGGAAAAGTTGAAGTAGATTCAAAAAGAGACCCCCTCATGGTTGAATAGGCATAAAAATCTATCTAGAGTGTTAACCATTGTTAATGAAGAGTGATCCACTAATATGAGATTTATTTCTAATGATGTGAAGTGCACTCAGAGTTATATCCACCTGTATAAGCATTTCCCTTAACTCCACCTGTAGCTTCCATAGTGAATGCTTGAACTTGCCCTTCTTTGGCTTGCCAATGGAGAATGAAGAGAGATGAGTTGAGAATGAAAATTTTCGTGACATATATGAAAAAAATATGGATATGACCTTTAGGGACATGAAGAGTCACTCCACCTCATTTTTCGCTGCAAGGGAGCTTGAAAAGTCTGTATAAGTGTTGAAAAAGGTTTATTTTTAGGGAAAATTACTTATTTCTTAATGAACCTGACTTATAAAAATCACTTAGCCTAAAATTGGCATGACCCACATTTAAACTCACCTTGGTGTCAAATTTTCTTTCATAAAAGTAAGTACAAGTCATTTAATAGTCTAAAAGGTGGCCAAAAGACTTATTTTTGCACATGAAACCTAATAAATGACTAGTTTATGACTTGTAATCACATTGAAACATGATAAATTAAATATTATGACAATTTGAAACAAAATGGACCTTTTACTAAGTTTTACCAAGGTTTGACCATAGTTGACCATGGTTGACTAGGCCAATCCAAGGGGAATGAACTTAGGCAAGGACTAGGACAATACCAAGTAAGATATATAGGACAATATAAGACCCCATAAGATGTGTATAAACCTTATTTAAAAGTTTAAAATTATGATATTTGACCTGATTTGACTAAAATTCAAATTTGGTCAATAATTTGGAAACTCGTAGGGGTAACATGCTTGCCTATGTTAAGGACTAATAGCCTTATTCTGTCCATTGGGTAAGGG